>JAYESA010000006.1:43923749-44580867 GCA_036927795.1 Iris macrosiphon | reverse complement strand
AATAGTGAAAGGTCCGATGAATTGCGGACTAAGCTTTCCCCCTCCACCGAAGCGAATCGTGCCTCGTATCAAAGAAATCCTCAGAAACACCAAACCATCCACCTAGAAGAAAGCACCACCTTAAGAACTTAATCTATAACAAACAACCAATAACAAGTACACAAAAAAATCTAAACTATACCTCAAATTCCAAAGGTCTCCGGTGGCTATCGGCCCAATGCCGCTCTCTATCCTGCGCCACTCGAAGTCTGTCTCTGATCATCTTAACCTTCTCTGCTGCATCCACAACCATCTCTGGCCCAAGCAAAACTCTCTCTCCAACATCGTCCTATGACAAGGGAGTATGACATCTTCGACCGTATAGAGCCAAAAATGGTGACATCGCTATACTAGCCTGGTAGCTGTTTTTGTAAGAAAACTCTACCATTTAGAGATGGTCCTCCGAAGATCCCCTAAAATCTAGTACATAAGTGTGCAATATATCCTCGAGAGTCTGAATAGTCCTCTCTCACTGCCCATCTGTCTGGGGATGATATGCAGTACTGAACTTGAGTTGGGTGCCCAAACTCGCCTGCAAACTCCTCCAGAAATGAGAAATAAAACAACTATCCCGATCTGAGACTATACTGACGGGAACTCCATGTATCCTGATGATCTGCCTCGCATACATCTCTGCCAGCTTCTCCGTAGACAAACCCACCTTAAAAGGCAAAAAATGGGCCGACTTAGTCAACCTGTCAACGATGACCCAAATCGCATCTTTTTCTCCTGGAGATCGTAGAAGTCCGGACACAAAATTTATAGTAATGTGCTCCCACTTTCACTCTGGAATGGGTAATGGCTGAAGTAAACCTCCTGGCCTCTGCCTCTCGGCTTTCACCTGCTGGCACACTAAGCATCTGGATACAAACTGTGCCACTTCCCTCTTCATGCCATACCACCACACACTCTCTCGCATATCCCGATATATCTTGTTGGCATCTGGATGTATGGAATACTGAGAGCGATGCGCTTCCTGTAATACTTTCTCACGTAGCTCCCCACTAGGCACACATAATATAACACCATGCCGCAAAGAACCATCCTCAACAATGATGAAATCATCCTCCAGAGATACATCCTCATACTGTACTGCCTTGATCCTGTCAATCAACTCTGAGTGTATCTGCAATCCCCACATCTGCTCAAGGCATCGACAACTACATTAGCCTTCCCAGGATGATACTGCAAAAAGATGGTCAAAATCCTTCATCAGTTCCAACCACCGACGCTGCCTCATGTTCAATTTCTTCTGCGTGAAAACATACTTCAAGCTCTTGTGGTATGTGAAGATCTCCACACGCTCTCCGTACAGATAGTGTTTCCACAACTTCAGGGCAAACATGACTGTTGCCAACTCAAAATCATGGGTAGGATAGTTCTTCTCATGATGACGCAATTGCCTGTATGCATAGGCAATCACTTTCCTATTATGCTGAAGAATATAAACCAAACCTTTCCCCGATGCATCACTATAAATAGTAAAATCTTCTGACCCTGATAGCAACGTCAAATAGGAGCAGACGTCAACATCTTTTTTAATTCCTCAAAAGCAACCTGGCAATCCTCCGTCCAAACAAACTCTACATCCTTTCTGGCGAGTCTAGTCATCGGCTCGGCAATCCTCGAAAAATCTTGAACAAACTTCCTATAGTAGCCTGCCAATCCCAAGAAACTCCTGATCTCTGCTACTGAACTCGGGGTCTTCCAAGACTCCACTGCCGTGATCTTCTTCGGATCCACTGAAATACCATCACTAGTCACAATATGCCCAAGAACTCCACCTTGTCTAGGAAGAACTCACACTTGGACAACTTTTCATAAAGCTTCTCCTTCCTCAGCACATCCAGCAGAATCCGTAAATGCTCCTCGTTCTCCTCCGGTGTCTTCGAGTAAATCAGTATGTCGTCGATGAACACCACCACAAACTTTTCAAGGTACTGATGGAACACCTTGTTCATCAAGTTCATAAATACCGCCTGGGCATTAGTCAATCCAAACAGCATTACCATAAACTCATACTGACCATACCGAGTTCTAAAAGCAGTCTTCTGTATGTCCTCCGGCTTCACTTTCACTTGGTGGAAGCCTGATCTCAAATCTATCTTAGAAAATACCTTGGCACCACTCAACTGATCGAACAAGTCATCAATCCGTGGTAAAGGATATTTATTCTTGATAGTGAGATTATTCAATGCCCTGTAATCAATGCGCATGTGCACTGATCCATCCTTCTTCGGTACAAACAATACCGGGGCTCCCTACGGTGAAGAACTCGATCTGATAAACCCCTTATCCTGCAATTCGTCCACTTGCTTCTTCAGCTCAACCAGCTCGCTATTGTTTACTCTATAGACATGCTACAAAATTGGTTCTGCACCTGACACCAAGTCTATAGAGAATTCAATATCTCGATCTAGCGGCAATTCTGGCAATTCCTCAGGAAACACATCCAAGAACTCTGCTATCAACGGATGCGGCAACTCCTTGTCTTCCACCATAGCTCCACAAATAATTTATTCTCCTTACTCTGTAGCTTCTCTAGCAAACTCGAACTCTGGCTCTCTTGGCGGACCAAATAAAACTCTACCTCCTCTACAATATATACTAGCACGGTGCCTACTTAACCAATCTATCCCAAGTACAATATCATAGCTTGGAAGCGGCATTACAAGTAAACACGCACTCAGCTTCCGGCCTCCCAGAGTAACTCTCCGATCCTTGTAAATATCATTAACTAGGATAATGCCTCCCCCAGTCATGATCTTGCAAGTCCTAAGCAAAGACTCAGCTACCAAACCATGCTTCAGAGCAAAAGAAACATATACAAAACTAGGGAAAGCACCACTATCAAAAGCTAAAGCTAGAATGGAGTCAAGAAGAACAGAACCTGCGATGACATCTCTGGTGAGCTCGTCCTCCTGGACAGTCATAGCAAACGCTCGTCCCTGTCGTGCACCTCCCTGATGCTGGACATAACGCTACTGCTAGGTCAAAAGCGGTGGTCCCCTCGGTTGTACTGCAAGTGGTCTCGCTTGTGCCTCGGAGCTAGAGCTGCTTCCTGAACTGTACGACGAGGATTGGAAGGACATTCCCTCAGCTGATGCCCTTCGGTACCATAATACAAATAAACTCCCAGCCTCCTCCTATAAACTTTTCAGATGTGGCCGGGCTTCTTGCAGTAGTGGCAGAAAGCTTATTGTAACTGTCTCTGCTGTTGTGGTGCCTGGTAAAATGGTACCCTATCTTGAGTCTGGTGCTGCTGCGGTTGCTGAAAATGCCTGGACTGGAAATGAGAACATTTTGCAGATACTGCACTACTGTTGGCCCCCAGAAAAGAATCGCGATCTCTCTTGGGCTTCAAACCCAACTCCCGCTCAACCTTGCATGCCTCCACAAGTATCTCCGAGTATGTCTCATAAAAAGACGGAATGAGGATCTTCACTTTTCAGTTTAGACCCACGTGAAAACGAATAGCCCGAAACTCCGGCTCTCTCACCAAATACTCTGCAAATCGGCTCAGCCTGTCGAACTCCGCAGCGTATTCCTCCACAGACATCCTCCCCTGATTGAGGCTCTCAAACTTCCTCCGCAAGTCCAACTTGTCTGCCCGAGCAAAGAACTTCTTCTTGAAGAGGTCCTTGAATACCTCCCAAGACTGTCCTGCGTAAAAAAGAATCGCCTTATTCCTGAACCAAGTGCGGGCGACGTCGAACAGTTGAAGTCCTACCGCCTCAACCTTTAGACCTTCAAAAAGATGGGACACCCTCATAAGACGCTCAATGTCCTCAAGCCAATCATCAGCATAGACGATGCCCTCCGTCCCTTTGAAGATCCTAGGCTCTAGCTTCTTGAAGTCCTGAATGTTGCCTGGCCGAAGCTGAGCAACTTGAGGAGCAACCTGCTACTAGACTGGAACTCCTCTCTCTACTATGGCACGAGCAAGCTGATGAGCACTCTCGATGCCCTGCCGCAAGACGTCGGTCTGTCACTGGTGTGCCTCAGACTGAGCCCTCTGCGCCTCCAACATCTTACAAAATAGTGTAAACATCTGCGTCGCATCTACTGGCGCAGAAAGTAGAGGTGGAAGTCCCTCAGATACAGCTGGCACAGTCCTCTGAGTAGGAGGTGGACCTCCGAAAGCAACTGAAACTCCAATCACCAGAGAAATGACTGGTGCAGGCCCTCGGGACATCGCAGACATCTCAGAAGCTGCTCTCCCCTACTGCGATCTAGTCTTAGGCGGCATCCTGAGACAAAATGAAAGAAAGAATCAATATGGCACATGATGTAAGATACTCAAAGGAAAGGACAATTAAAGATCAAATATCAATATCAAGAAAGAATAGTTGAATGAATCAAAAGAGTTTTTCCCAGATGTGATTGAGTATTCTCAGCCTATAGCTTATATCGTATATTCTGAAATAGGCTCGTAATATCTGTAACGCCCCGCTCCGCGTCGGTGTTATGTATTAAGGTGAGTGGGCAGAACTTCGTTCTCTGATTCTTGCACGCCTTAATAATAACCTGTGTTTTTGCTTGCAATGTTTTCTTAAGAGAATGATAGAACCTGCCTTGCATGTTAATGAACGAACTCACCTAGCTTGTCTTTGAATCAATGTCTGCTTAACGAGAATCATGAATCGCCTGCTTAGAGTGCATGAACATGTTCACTATCGTCTATGCTTCGAGAGAACCATACTATGCCTGAACGTGTTCAAGTGATAAGTCGGATTACCCCGCAACAACGATTGTATTCTGATGGTTCGTCTCGTCTGCATACTAGAGTTTATTTGATAGTGTTCCATGCATTCGCACGCGGTCGGACAATGGCTTTTGGTGGAGAGCTGAACTGCATGCGTCATAGCCACCATGGGTCACAGCTGCCATTAGCTTCAGAGAAATGAGTCATTGGTATGCTGTTCCACCAGCTGCCGATCCTGAGATACTCGGGAATCGCCCTGTATATAGCTAAGTCATTGTGTTGGCTTGGATAGTGACTGCCCCTAAGATTGTGCATTGTGTGTCTAGCTTTGCATCTGACCCTGGAGTCGCACGAGACACGCTGCGCACACCCTGAAACATGAACGGCTTGCTTGCTTGCATATTCAATATGAAACTCGGTTTCCAAACATGTTTCCAAAGTAATGTAATATGACTCTGCTAGAACTGCATGAAACGAACCTAGGTAAAACTAGAAAGATCACTAGTAATGTAATATTTTATAACATGATTACTTAGTGCTTGTTTGAGTGAATGCTTGTTTCTGTTCAGTTGTTTTATCTCACCAGTACTTGTATAAAGTGCTGACCCACCAACAGTTTACTTGCTCGCAGGTACTGGATCATCCGAGGGAGCGATAGGCGTGCCACAGTCCCGAAGACCCGGAATCCTGGTTTTGATTGTTGCCCCGAGAATGCTATCGTATAAGGGGGCATAATGTATGGAACGAACGTGTGCCTTTGCTAAAGGAAACCCAAGTTGCCTCGATTGTCCCGAACGCTTAGTTGGCTAAATGCATTGCATTGCAACAAGTCCCTTTCCGCTGCTTACTCGATTGATGCGATGATAGCCAACTATCAACTTAAACGATTGGCCTTGCACGGGCGCAACCCCAGGCCCGTGCGGCATCACGTCCCCCGAAAGCTCGACTCGGGCTATTCGATTAGCTCCCCTTCCTCCCTCGCGCCCGCGGGACGGATGCGGTGATTCGCGTCCGGCGCACCGAGGCACGGTAATTCATGCCCGGTTCGTTAAATTCCGGCCGTACAGGGCGGGGCAGGGCGGAGCGGCGGCCCGGGCGGGACCGGGGCGTGACAATATCACTCAATTCAGACACCACTATGAATCGCACTAATTGCGACCTCGAAGACCTGCATAGGCCACCACTAAAAATGTGTCACGACCCGCAACCGGTGTAGGGATACAAGTCGAAAACAACGTCCAGCCTATGCTACAGAATCGGCGGTAGAATACTGTTTGGGTAATCTATCTAACAATATAATAAGCCTCCAACAATATCAATATACTCAATCACAGATCTAAGATGGAAATGAGCACGAATATGATAAAGAATAGAATAGTCACAAAATACTCATGAGTCAAATAATAACATCAATGAGTCTGAAGAATACTAAACAATAAGCTGGAAAAAAATCCAGTACAAGAGAATACTAAGAAGCTACAAGTCTCGGATCATCTATCTCAGTCGGGATAAGTCCCTCCTGAGCCAGGGTCTCTGACTCTAAGCCCACAATATCCCGAGGTCCGTAATGTGTAGGGTACTACTCCTCAGTGTCATCTGGAAAAAATATATCCAGTCAGAAAAGTAACAAAGTACATCTCTAACAGCAGTTCTAATCAATGATATAAACTATGTAACAGTAAATAGATGTGAATATATAAGATGCAACAATAGATACAAGAAATATACAATAAAGAAATACTGGAATAAATACAAGAATGAACAATATGACAATAAACAAGAATACTAATGACTAAGTGAGTGAGTACCAGCTTTAACATGTGATCGGCTTGGGAACTTGATACAAGATATATGGCCTGGATAATCATACGTGCGGTGTATAATTAATACTATTCAATAAACAAGACTTGATACAAGGATGGTATAATCATATATCTAAACTACATACTCCCCAACCCCGACTGGTATAGTGGATCCAACCATGGTACGCTATGGCACAGGATTCTCTAAGAAGATAGCGACTTTTCCTGAGAATCAATATCTGTACATGTACAAGAAGAACAATGAAACAAGGCTTGCACAAGATACACCATATATACCAAGGAATAACATCTAATGACGAGATCCAGATATACCAATTCGTGTAACCATCGTGTCAAGAAATCATGGATATCTATACTAGATACAATGAACCTAGAGGATATCATAAATGAGAAACTATCAGAGAATGTACTCGCCCGAAGTCACGTGAATAGTATCACAGATGTCTGGTATGGTGCCTCGAAGAGCTAGATATGGAATATAATATCAATACAAGGTTTCGAAATAAAAATAAGTTAACTAGTCAACTTCTAGATCAAGAAGCCATTCCTGAGTCAAAATAGTAAAACTAGGTCAACTCTAAGTCAAATCGGTCAAACTTGGTTAAACTATCTATTTCTAGGTTGTATGAGTCTATTTCTATGATATTGGGTTCATAAACTATGAAACTAGGTCATACAAGCTAAATCTAGGATACTAAGATACCGTATCTCAGGATACGCAAACAAGAGATATAGAATATCATATATGCATTTTTAATCAATAATATATATACGAATCCTAATTACCAAATGCTATGTGGATACCTTGGCTTTGAACTAACTCGGTATCACACCACTAAGCACTCATCTTGGTACCCAAACCCAAATACCTTGTGTATCCTCAATACCTTGGCATTTACCTTTGTATCTTAAAGTAAATGTGATATCTAGTATATAACTAACATCCCAATATAATTTCTAGTATACTCCAATATCAACTACTAGTATTCACCCATATGAATTAAGTACTAACTCTCATGCTATAATAACTATCAATACAACTAATACATAGACATATATATATATATATATATATATATATATATATATATATATATATATATATATATATATATATATATATATATATATATATAACTTAGAGATATCCATAAGAGGTAACTAAATAGATACTAACTAACTAACTAGCTAATTTAACTAACAATAACTATTAGCTAACAATATTTAACTTACTAAATATCTAGCTGCATCCTAACACTAACCAACTGATCTCCCCTCACTATTACTGCTTCTCTAAATGTTGCTGCTATTGCAAGCTGCGGCTACTACTACTGGAAACTGCTACTGCTGCTGTTGTTGCAAGCTGCTGCTACTACTGCAGCTGCTTCTGAAAGCTGCTGCTGCTGCTGGAAGCTGCTGCTGCTACTACTGCTGCTGCTGTAGCAAGCTGTTGGGCCCCTCCCCTCTATTACACACACACACACAACAACACACATACATATATATACCAATATATATATCAAACTATATATATATGCATACCCTATCTCATCTATACCAATATATATAATCATACACACACACACACACACACACACATATATATATATATATATATATATATATATATATATATATGTACCTATGCACTTATAGATATAGTATACCATACATATATATACATAGCAACACATGCACGTATACACATATATATACGCTTGCGACACGAGTATCACACTAGATCTATGATACGCTTGCGACACGAGTCCACCACACAACCAAACGTACCCCGAAGGACATGAGCAAGTCTAATATACTATTTACGAACAATACAAAGAGTCAAACACATATCTACGTGTCCGTGTCAAAATATGACATACACAAAGTCCCGTATTGGAGGAAAACCCCCAAATCAACACATATCACCAATTTGTTGGGATATGACCTACACGTACCGAATTGTGGACACGACACTAGCCACAAACACACAAACACATGCCAAGTTGATCTATTGGACCAATTGACAAACACAACAAGTGTCAATCTCGAAATTCTCCCAAAATAGATGCAAAAAGTACCATAACTTTTTTAATAGGCCTCCTATGAACTCAATTTCAATTCCTATGGATAGCCTATGAATATGGGTTGGTTTCTCATAGTTAATTCTTATATAAACCTAAATTAAGGGAAAAAATTGAATTGTATCTATTGGGAGATGGATTCCCAATGCAACCTCCAAATTTGATAAAATTGGCCTCCAACTTGTAGATCCTTGCTCCTCTTTGTAGATTCTTACTCCCTCTTTCTAGATCCTTGCTCTACTAGCCTCCAATGGTGATTTAGGAAGGACATGGGATAAAATTTGGTAGAGAATTGATATCGGAAAGAATTTAGTTGAGGAAAATTCTAGATCTAGTTTTGAAATAAAAAGTGGAGAGAGAAACTTTCCCTCCCTTGTTAATAGGACGGCCACCCCCTTGCCCCTTCCTCAAGATACTATGTAATATCCATTATACCCCTTGGGGCCTCTCATGAAGAAATAATTAAGGAGGGAAGGTTCTAGTATAATTGTTTTAATTAAACTAATCATCCTCCTAATGAATGGGCTTCTAGTTGGACTCAATTCTAACTAATCATAAATGTTGGTCCATGGATCTAATCTAAAATAGTTAGGTCCACTAATACAAGTCCAAAATAATATACTAACATCTAACAATAATTAATTAATATAATAAATAATTATTCATCATGCATAATATTTAATCAATTATGATATGATTAAAATACCATTTTCTAGAAAATATGGTAGTGACATTGAATCCCCTTACCTCCTTGTTCTGCTCAGCTTCTGTTTGATCCCTGATACACTGTGCAGTAGGATACTACACAGTTCTCGCCCCTTTTTGTGCAGAGATGTTGGTTGCTAAACTTGCTGTGGTCTGCAGGAAACTGCACACATTGCCATGTCCCTTGCTGAAACTGTACTGCAGCTCTGGGGATTCTGCTGCACGAGCTCATCTGAACTTTCCTGTTGCACTCTGGTGTGACCGTTGCTGACTTCCCCTTTGCTGAAACCCGTTCCTCAGTTGTTGTGCCCTGAACGGTTGATACTCCCTTGTTGTTGAACAGTTGAGCCACCCCTCAACCACTGACACACAACCACACATCCTATATACATACCTCTCTATCTATTTATATATATACACTAATATATATATATATATATATATATATATATATATATATATATATATATATATATATATATATATATACACTCTCACACATAATCACAAAAACACATCCATATATATATATATATGTAAACACTAATACACACATATATATATATACAAACACACACACACACACACACACACACACACACACACACACACACACATATATATATATATATATATATATATATATATATATATATATATATATATATATATATATATATATATATATGTACGTATAGATATATATAACTATATACACTTACACACACACACATATACACTTAACTATATATATACTCATATACATTTATATATATTATATAAATATCATATAGATATAGTTAAGTGTATATGTGTGTGTCTCTATATATATATATATATGTGTGTGTGTGTGTGTGTGTGTGTGTTTGTCTATATATATACATACATACATATATATATATATATATATATATATATATATATATATATATATATATATATATATATATATATATGTGTGTGTGTGTGTCTTAGTGTTTACATATATATATGAATGTGTGTTTATGATTATGTGTGAGAGTGTGTATATATATATATATATATATATATATATATATATATATATATATACACATGTACATATAGCATTAGGAGCAAATAAACCAACACGTGGAGTATATCGCACCCGTATCACACTAACTCTATGATGCGCTTGCGATACGACTCCACCACACAACCAAACATATCCTGGAGGACACGAGCAAGTCTAATACACTAAATTTGAATAATACGTACAGTAATTAGATCAACTACGTGTCCGTGTCAAGATGTTATATGCACAAGTCTCCGTGTCGGACAAAAACCTCCAAAATTGACCTGTTTTATCAAATTAACGAGATACAGCCTACACGTACCCAATTATGGACACGACACTAGTCACAAACAAGTAATCATATATTATATTGATCTATTTGACCAAATGACAAATACCACATGTGCCAATCTCAGAATTTCCCCAAAATTGATACCAAAATGCACATAACTTCCACCATATGTGTCCAATGAACCTAAAACCAATTTCTATGGGTAGCCTATGCATGTGGATTAGTTTTTCATGGTTAAATCTCAGATTTAGAGTCTACTAAAAGAGAAAAATCTGAAATGTACCTATTGGGAGATGGATTCCCAATGAAAAAAAATCCCCAAATAGAATATAGCTCCTCTCCTTGTAGATCTTGTCACGACCCGCACCCGCTGTAGGGGCACGAGCACGTGGGTACGTCCAGCCTACGTTGCAGCATTGGCGGTAGAACGTGGGTACGTCCAGCCTATTGGAATTAAAAAAAATTTGATTGTTGGATTACCTATTGGAAATATTTAGGAGGTAAATTAAAAGTAAAATTTGAAGAGTACGAAAATCACAAGTTAAAAATTGAAGTAATGTTTGATTACAATTATTTTCTAAAGATGATTATGATAGTTGGAGATCGTGATGTAAAAATTGGTGTGGGTTAATTAAATATTAAAGATGTTGTATGGATTCAATTTAAATTTGGATGTTGATGACTTGAAAAAGTGAGAAGAGATTACGATAGGTTAAATATTGGCTTGAACAGTGATTATCTTAATTTTGAAGTAATTGCGATAGATTGATTATAATTTTAATTATCGCAAAGAGATTGTGATTGACTTGCCTTATGTATGTGAAGGCTTTAAAACAATTATACCTTAATTTAATTTTGAGGACAAAATTATTTTTAAGTTGGGTAGCATGTAAACCCCCTTACCCAAAATTTGACCTACTTGGCTTAGATAGAGAGATTAGGGCTAATTATAATCCAATTAGAAATAAGACACGGCATTTTATTTAATCATGCAATATTTATATCACTTAGTGCACCTTACCGTTGCTTTGATAATTGGAGCACCTCACTAGCCATTGCCTTTCTATAAATTTCATAACCTTGTCCTAGTCGTGCCCGCCTTTCATCCTGACCTTTGTGTAAGTCATAATTATACTCTCTTGTGCTATATTTTAGTCGCACAATATTCGTCGCAGATGTTTATAATAAATTCTTAATAATTCTAACTTTGTATCCTTGTGCGTTCTAATCAAAATTGGAGACACAATCTTAACATGTTTCGTACAACCTAATTTATGATAATATTCTACACTAAATCCTCTATATCCATGACACTTGTGTCCCACCAAATTTTATCCCCATGTACTTTTAATTAATCCCAGAACACCCTGCGCATTAATTTTAATTAATTTAATCCAATTTTCGTCTTTGTGTAATTTTCTAATTGTTGGGCGCTTTTATACAAAAGCACATTGAGGTGTCCACACCATTGGACAATACATGGAGAAATCCAACTTTTCCCTTCATAAGAATTTTTCTATAATTTTCGGAATGTGCAACGCGCAACATCGCCCACTTTATTTTAAACCTATCATTATATTTTAAACAATACAATTATAGCCATCCCAAACATCCCCATGTGAGCCCAAGGCCCAATCCCAAGATATAGAATCCAAGGCCTCTTTCCAAGAGGTTGACCAAGCCAAATTTTAGGTCAAACATTCAACCCCCTTCACATATATAAATACCTTTTTCCTAATCTTTTCACCTAAAATACCTAACCCAGCCGACACTATTCACCATCCCCCTCCATCCCTATGCAACCCGACTGGACCTCCGCCGGCCAGTCGTCCACCGGAGCTCCGCCTGTGCACCGCTTCTCCACCCGCAGACCCGACCAGCACTACCATCCTCCACGTCTCCTTCCTCCTCCCCCGACTGAAACTCGCCGGCAAGCCGATCTCCCTCGTTGCCGGTCATCTTTTCCATGCCGTCTCCTCCGTCCAGACCTGAACCCAACCCTGCCAACCTCCTCGCTGAGTGCCGCCTGATCTTCTCCCTCGTCAACATCGCACTAACACCCCGACCCGCGGCCTCTCCTCCTCCCGCTCTGTACCTCTTCTCCGGCCTGACCTCCCTACACGACATTACCTCCACCCCCTGACCTCGCCACGACCTCCGTCGGCAGCACCCCACACCACCAGCACCACCTGAACTCTACCCCGGCTTCCATCTCCTCCTCCCCTTCTCGGTCCACCACGACGCTGCAACCCGCCGAGCCAACTCCGGCCATCCCCCATGCTGAACCACCACAAACTCCTCCCTCTTCCTTGTCCCAGTCCGACCTCCTCCCTGAGTGACCTCCTCCTCCCTGCTCAGCCTCCCCTGGCCGGACCTCCCCTCCCCTGGGCCGGACTCGGGTCAGCAGCCCATCACCAGCATCATCATCATCAACATCATACTCTTCACCATTCATTAACATTATCATCTCTAACCCTAATCATCCCAGTCACCATCCTCGTCATCACCATCATCCACATTATTATCCTCGTCATAACCATCATGTAATCATCATCATCATCTTCCATTATCTTCATAGTCATCACCATTATCATCATCATCGTCACCCTCGTCGCCATTATCAACATCATCACCTCCATCGTAACCCTTATCGTCATCATTGACATCGTTGCCATCATCGTCAACCGTATCGTCGTCATCATCGTCAACTACATCGTCGTCATTGTCGTCAACCTTATCGTCGTTACCGTTATTCCTGTGCGCGTACCCCGAGAGGGCCGATTAGATTATCTGTGCGACTTCAGGAGCAGATAATTGATACTATGCAGCTTCCTTACCAGGCAAGTATACCTTGCCTTTTTGTACTGTTTATATTCAGTTATTCTTAGTTGCATATTTTATTGTTTTAACCGTGCACGTCCGAGAGAGACTTGGGTACAGTCAACGAAGGTGTTGACGTTAGGACTTGTGTCTGACCTAGTGTCTAGTAGACCCACCTAAAGTTGTGGAGTTATCGGTATGACTCCCCAAGCCTTGACACATTTCCTACATGTGTTGTGAGTCTCATGTAGGGCACGAACTTGCATATGCGGTTGGCAACCTGTACGTGTAGTTCGTACAACGGATAGGGTATAACTGCTAATAGTGATGCATGTTAGAAGACTTAGCAGTTATTAGTAGTCGGAGCATAGGCTATTGTAGTACGAAGGTCCAATCCTTGTCCTTGTTTGGTTGTAAGGTTGGACTATTGTTCTAACGATAGACTATGAGCCAGAGTTACGACACCGATACTTGCACTCCATCTCGGTGTAGTAGCTACTGCATGTTGTGGATACAACATACATAGATCATTGGGCGGGGAGGACGACTAGTAGGCATATGGGACACCCACTTCCTTTACACTGATGCCACACTCGACGGAGTGATATGGACGATATATACTATACTGATGCCACGTTCTTCGGAGCGATATGGACGATATACTATACTGATGCCACGTTCTTCGGAGCGATATGGACGATATACTATACTGATGCCACGTTCTTCATAGCGATATGGACGATATATTATACAGATGCCATGCTCTTCGGAGATGGACATTATTATATATTGCCCTTATATGGGGGCATATGTGGCATATACTAGCCAGTTGTCACGATTGGTGAATTACGTCAGCATATGTCTAGCCTACACTTTTTCGTACACTCAAAGTTGTCCTCAAATTGCATTTCACTTAGATGGTTAGCACACCCCTTTTATTTATTCAGTATTTACTTTATGGCATGCTTCTATGTATCTTGTTATGTCCCTCTGAGGACCTGGTCCCTTTCCAGGTGTAGATGTTTACGAGTATTCGTAGGAGCGCAGATCCAAACTGGTTACTTATGCTTCGAGGAGTCCTCTCTTCGAGTCTCAGTGATTGTTAGTGATGTACTTATATTGTTGTGTTTATTTTTATATTCTAGTACGATAGTGGATTTTTTTCCTTCCGACTATCTTCTTTAGATACTTTATATGGAGATCTAGTTACAGAGTTATTGGTTATTCATTTATTCATTGATTGTTGTGGATGAGATTAGATTACACACTGTGACTTGTGATAGTTTTTACCACTTGTGAACTATAGTTCATTATACAGCATACGCATGTGTTATGATTTCCATATATTGGAGTTGCCATATACATGCGGATGACATACTTACGTGTCCTAGTCCTACGTATTTTTGGGACTGAGGTATGACATATTTTTAGTGGTGGCCCATGCAGGTCAAAAGCATATTGTCTCGGTTACGTTACTGTACTGAGCAAGCCTGTACCTGGGAATAGAGTTTAGGATCTCATCCACAATTGACTATGACTCATATTTCTTCTAATCTGTTCTATTTGAATAATTACATCCTACTTGATTCATGTGCTTCCCTAATAGTCCTTGAGTATAGTCCCCTCATAGAATATAGAAGTCCCTGTTGTTAGATAATAAGTAGGGTAACCTTCCTATTAAGAGTACAACTAGGATATTGACACATCACTAAGATAAGAATACTTAATGAACCCTAGCGTCCTTACCTATAGAACAATTTACCATTATCCCTTGATATGTTTAGGAATAACTTTAGAGTAGTATAAACACTACTAGAGTTAGTTAGAGATTTTATCATAATATTTGACCCTAGTATTGAGGAACCAATAGAAAACCAAAATTTAATATTAGGACTGAACCTAACCTTCATAGTAAGATAGTATTGGAGAACTATAAATTTAGATTCTTGTCTTGAGATTAGCAGATAGTACCTTAGAAATCCAAGAGCAATGCATAGAATATTTTCTTGATCATACCTCAAACACAGAGATTAGCATAGCATCTTCCCTTAGGAAACCATGACATTATCAATAGCCTCTCTATTTTATTTTATGTCTAGTTCCTCTGAAACCTTATCACTCGCTATTTGTGCAACGACTAATTATGCTTTTCTTTTCTTCATCTTTCAATTCGTGCCACCTAACCTTTCTGATTGTAGGCCTAGTAATTTTATTTCATGTTAGGATATACAGCTTGCTAGGATTATAGTTGTTACTCTAAAAATTTGAATTATATGATTGGTAGTTAGAACTTGATAGTTTAAGTTATTCTTGTAGATTATGACCTAATGATTATTTCTTAGTTTTAAATCATGTAACTTGTACCATACCTCGATACGAGTTATATTTTCCTTTTTCTTTGAAGACCAGTAACTCTTCCATTCTTACTATTGACACTTGTTCTATAAGCACTATGACTTATACTTAAGATGATCATGACCTATATAATAGGATACTCTAATAAGTACCAAGACCTCTTCTCGTAAACCTTAATAGGAGTTTCTACATTATCCTTAAGGCATTACAGTATTAATTTACTCTTTTAAGTTGGGTAGTATGCCTTATAATATAGTATCACATAGTCCTCTTGACATACTAATGAAGTTTAATTGAATGACCTTAACTATAGACTTGCCTAAGAAGATAGTGGTTATTCAGACTGTAGAACTTAGAGGTCCATACCCCTATTTGGTCGACTAGCGACTTAGACAAGGCGTTAGTATGACAACTGTAGAGATTGTAGAATCTCATCTTGTTTGTAAACTTGAATTATTTTGTAATTTCTCTCATCATAATCTAGCGTACTTATATTTGCTATACTACCTTGACTTATGCTGTTATTATAGCCTAGTTTTGCAAGCTTATTCTTTATCGAGCTTGTTCATGACATATGTATTATTGGAGTGCTACACTAATACATTGTCTAAATTAGAATCAGTGTATTAAGGTCTACCTAACCTTAGTGCGCTTGGTTCGCCCTTCGTAATACTACTTTACGTGGATTGAGATATATAGTTGACTAGTGGACGAATATACTTGCCCTCTAGATATGTCTGACCATATCGTATCGGTTACATAACTGTAATGATACGAGCATGTGAATAAGAAACTACCAAATAAGATTTTAATCCACAACTGCCTTGACAACTCCCATTTGAATTTTTTAAACGCCTTGATTCCCACACTTCTATTCTATTACCTTCCCTTTGAACTCTTTATTATTGCTTTCCGTCTACCCTTATTTCGGAAAGATGAAACCTCGTCCTTGGTATAAGTTGATACACTGATAAGTACTAGATATACCCCATAGGCTAATCATATGACTTGGTGACTCTCTTTTATAATTGGTTAAGGGCATATCATATATGATATGTTTAGTGTTAAAACTTTGAGGATTGAATAACATGATTAAATAATTTGAGACATAGCTTTCTTAGATGTATAGCCTTAGGTGATAGATGGGTAAATTCTAAGTTGGGTAGAAACCGCATTGCTAAAACTTGAGAGGAATTTTTGTTCGATTGTGATCAAGTAAGATTGGATTGAGAGATTAAGTCATTCTAAGGTGGAAGAATTTTAGAAGAAAGATTAGAGGATAAGTATTTAATGAATTTTTGAAATCTTGATATTTTGGACCAAATAATTATAATTTGAGCA
Source organism: Iris macrosiphon (assembly GCA_036927795.1). NCBI lineage: Eukaryota > Viridiplantae > Streptophyta > Magnoliopsida > Asparagales > Iridaceae > Iris > Iris macrosiphon. The sequence continues at coordinate 44,563,673 of JAYESA010000006.1, read as the reverse complement.
CATAATTTAAATTTTGAGAATTGGAGGTTTAATCATTAATTTAAATCTTGGGGAAAATAAATAGAACTCTAAATATGAACATGGTCGGATTGAATTCCAAATTTGATGATCGAATTAAAGAAATTTTGATTGTTGGATTACCTATTGGAAATATTGAGGAGGTAAATTGAAAGTAAAATTTAAAGAGTACGAAAATCACAAGTTGAAAATAGAAGTAATGTTTGATTAGAATTATTTTCTAAAGAAGATTATGATAGTTGGAGATCGTGATGTAAAAATTGATGTGGGTTAATTAAATATTGAAGATGTTATATGGATTCAATTTAAATTTGGATGTTGATGACCTGAAAAAGTGAGAAGAGATTACGATAGGTTGAATGTTGGCTTGAACAGTGATTATCTTAATTTTAAAGTGATTGCGATAGATTGATTATAATTTCAATTATCGCAAAGAGATTGCAATTGACTTGCCTTATGTATGTGAAGAATTTAAACCAATTATACCTTAGTTTAATTTCGAGGACAAAATTATTTTTAAGTTGGGTAGATTGTAAACCCCTTCACCCAAAATTTGACCTACTTGGCTTAGATAGAGAGATTAGGGCTAATTAGAATCCAATTAGAAATAAGACACGACATTTTATTTAATCATGCAATATTTATATCACTTAGTGCACCTTACCGTTGCTTCAAAAATTGGAGCACCTCACTAGCCATTGCCTTCCTACAAATTTCACAACCTTGTCCTAGTCGTGCCCGCCTTTCATCCTGGCCTTTGTGTAACTCATAATTATGCTCTCTTGTGCTACATTTTAGTCGTACAATATTCATCGCAGACTTTTATAATAAATTCTTAATAATTCCAACTTTGTATCCTTGTACGTTCCAATCAAAAATGGAGACACAATCTTGACCCGTTTCGTACAACCTAATTTATGATAATATTCTACACTGAATCCTCTATGTCCATGATACTTGTGTCCCACCAAATTTATCCCCATGTACTTCTAATTAACCCCAGAATACCCTATGCATTAATTTTAATTAATTTAATCCAATTTTCGTCTTTGTGCAATTTTCTAATTGTTGGGCACTTTTATGCAAAAGTGCATTGAGATGTCTACACCCTTGGACAATATATGAAGAAATCCAACTTTCCCCTTCGTAAGATTTTTTCTATAATTTTCGGAATTTGCAACGCACTACATCGCCCCCTTTATTTTAAACCTATCCTTGCATTTTAAACAATGCAATTATAGCCCTCCCAAACATCCCCATGTGAGCCCAAGGCCCAATCCCAAGATATAGAATCCAAGACCTCTTTCCAAGAGGTTGACCAAGCCAAATTTTAGGTCAAACATTCAACCCCCTTCACATATATAAATACCTATTTCCTATTATTTTCACCTAAAATACCTAACCCAGTCGACACTATTCACCATCCCCTCCATCCCTGTGCAACCCGACCAGACCTCCGCCGGCCAGTCGTCCACCGGAGCTCCGCCTGTGCACCGCTTCTCCACCCGCAGACTCGACCAGTACCACCATCCTCCTCATCTCCTTCCTCCTCCCTAGCTGCTGGTCATCCTCCCCATGCTGTCTCCTCCGCCCAGACCTGAACCCGACCATGCCAACCTCCTCGTCGAGCGTCGCCTGATCTTCTCCCTCGCCAACATCGTACCAGCACCCCGACCCGCGGCCTCTCCTCCTTCCGCTCTGCTCCTCTTCTCCGGCCTGACCTCCCTACACGACATCACCTCCACCCCCTGGCCTAGCCACGACCTCCGTCGGCAGCACCCAACACCACCAGCACCACCTAAACTCTACCTCGGCTTCCATCTTCTCCTTCCCTTCCCGGTCCACCACGACGCTGCAACCCACCGAGCCAAATCCGGCCATGCCCCATGATGAACCACCACAAACTCCTCCCTCTTCCCTGTCCCAGTCCGACCTCCTCCCAGAGTGACCTCCTCCTCCCTGCTCAGCCTCCCCTGGCTGGGCCTCCCCTCCCCCTGGCCGAACTCCGGTCAGTAGCCCATCACCAGCATCATCATCATCAACATCATACTCTTCACCATTCATTAACATTATCATATCTAACCCTAATCGTCCCAGTCACCATCCTCGTCATCACCATCGTCCACATCATCATCCTCGTCATCACCATCATGTAATCATCATCATCATCTCCCATTATCTTCATAATCATCACCATTATCATCATCATCGTCACCCTCGTCGCCATTATCATCATCACCACCTCCATCGTAACCCTTATCCTCATCATTGACATCGTCGTCATCATCGTCAACTGTATCATCGTCATCATCGTCAACTGCATCGTCGTCATCGTCGTCAACCACATCGCCTTTACCTTCTTTCCTGTGTGCGTACTCCGATAGGACCGATTGGATTATCTGCGCGACTTCAGGAGCAGATTACTGATACTATGCAGCTTCCTTACCAGGCAAGTATACCTTGCCTTATTGTACTGTTTAAATTCAGTTATTCTTAGTTACATATTTTATTATTTTAATATTATATAACTATGCGCGTCCATGAGAGACTCGGATGCTGTCAACGAAGGTGTTGACGTTAGGACTTGTGTCTGACCTAGTGTCTAGTAGACCCACCTAAAGTTGTGGAGTTATCGGTATGACTCCCCAGGCCTTGACATATTTCTTACACGTATTTTGAGTCTCATGTAGGGCACGGACATGCGTATGCGGTTGGCCACCTGTACATGTAGGTCGTGCGACAGATAGGGTATAACTGCTAATAGTGATGCATGTTAGAAGACTTAGCAGTTATTAGTAGTCAGAGCATAGGCTATTATAGTACGAAGGTCCAATCCTTGTCCTTGTTTGGTTGTAAGGTTGGACAATTGTTCTAACGATAGACTATGAGCCAGAGTTATGGCACCGATACTTGCACTCCGTCTCGGTGTAGTAGCTACAGTGTGTTGTGGATACAACATACATAGATCATTGGGCGGGGAGGACGACTAGTAGGCATATGGGACACCCACTTCCTTTACACTGATGCCACACTCGACGGAGTGATATGGACGATATATACTACACTGATGCCACGTTCTTCGGAGCGATATGGACGATATACTATATCGATGCCACGTTCTTCGGAGAGATATAGACGATATACTATACTGATGCCACGTTCTTTGGAGCGATATGACGATATATTATACAGATGCCATGCTCTTCGGATATGGACGTTATTATACAGTCCCTTGTATGAGGGCATATGTGGCATATACTAGCCAGTTGTCACGATTGGTGAATTACGTCAGCATATGTCTAGCCTACACTTTCCCGTACAGTCAAAGTTGTCCTCAAATTGCATTTCACTTAGATGGTTAGCACACCCCTTTTATTTATTCAGTATTTACTTTATGGCATGCTTCTATGTATCTTGTTATGTCCCTCTGAGGACCTGGTTCCTTTCCAGGTGTAGATGTTCATGAGTATTCGCAGGAGCGCAGATCCGGACCGGTTACTTAGGTTCCGAGGAGTCCTCTCTTCGAGTCTCAGTAATTGTTAGTGATGTACATGTACTTATATTATTGTGTTTATTTTTATATTCTAGTACGGTAGTGGATTTGTTTCCATCCGACTATCTTCTTTAGATACTTGGTATGGAGATCTAGTTACAAAGTTATTGGTTATTCATTTATTCATTGATTGTTATGGATGAGATTAGATTACATACTGTGACTTATGATAGTTTTTACCACTTGTGAACTATAGTTCATTATACAGCATATACATGTGTTATGGTTGCCATATATTGGAGATGCCATATACATACGGCTGGCATGCTTACGTGTCCTAGTCCTACGTATTTTTGGGACTGGAGCATGACAGTACATCTAGCAATGAATAGAAATACAAGTGCATGCTAGAACAATAAACTAGAATTTAAGTGAATACTAGAATAATAACTAGAACATGGAGAAATGCTAGATCAAGACTAGAGATACATGTATAGACTATCTAGCTAAGTGTGTGAAACATCAGCATATCATGTGATCGGCTTGGGACTGATCAGGCTTGCTATGTATGACTAGCTATGATTCAAGTAAGGTCAGGCTAACCATCCGGATAGCTATGATGCGAGCAATAGTCAGGCTAATGATACATAACAGGCTATGATGCATGTAATGGTCAGGCTGCACCGACGTGAGGTGTAGGTGAGATATGATTTATGTAAAGTTGGGTATGATCACATAATCTACTAATATTACCCCGTTCCCCAGCTAGCACGATGGATTCCAATCACGACTCCTCGTGACAGGTCTCAATGATGCCAACTCGTATGTACAACAGTGTAAGAATCATGTACGCTATACAACTAGAATCATAGAGATAATCAACATAATAAAAACTGTTAGAGGATATACTCACCTATGGTCCTCTGCTGGAAATACCAATGTCCTATTTCTGGGGTCTTGTCTGAATATCCAACAGTCCTATAGACATCATTTAATGACAATACAAAATCAGTCAATACACTAACACACACAATCAGTAACATAATGAACTCAGAGACTACGCTAGGGGGTGACACTTGTCATCTAACAGGGTCAAGTGTGCGTCTAGTTGCACGGGTGTCACGTCTGTAATTTCTGTGCAAGATCAGACAGTCAAAATAACATGGTCTTGCCTGTATGTCAGTGTACATAAGGCAGTCTACTAACAATTTACAGGGTCACAGGTCAATGTAACTACGGGATATCCGTAATTAACACTAGGGTCTCATAGTACATATATAAATATATATATAGTCTTAACTAGCATAGTATTTAATTACTTACAATATACATATATACCATATATATATATACCATATATATATATATATATATATATATATATATATATATATATATATATATATATATATATATATATATATATATATATATATATATATATATATAACAACCCATAATTATATGCATACCAATTGAATACATGTACTAAATATATAACTAAATATATACATATGTATACCAATTGAATGATATACATATGAATAACTAAATATACATATACTAAATGTATACATACTAAATATATACCAATAGAATACATATACTTTATATGTATGTATATATATATACCAAATACATATATACACCCATTGAACAATACACGTATATGCATACGAGTACGTGTACGCAACATGAAAAGAGTGTCTCGAACCTATGCACGTGGGAAAGAGGAGTTCGACGACGAGGAGATAAATGAACTGCTGCTATTGTTCAGGCGGAGGGAGTCACATCGTCGAGGAGAAGGTGTCGGCTCTGGCTTGCTTCTAGCAAATGGAAGCGGCTTCTCCGGCGAGTTCTGGTCGTGATAAGGGTGGCCAGACGGGTCAGGCGGGTCTGTAGGAGAGCGGCGGGTTCAGTGTAGTCGGTGGCGAGGATGGCGGGATCTGGAGTCGGCTCCGACGAGTACAGGCGTTCAGCGGGTCGGCAGGGTGGTTCGGGCTTCAGGCGAACGGGCCAGCGGTTCAGCGGAAGATGGTAGTCATGCAGGCGGTTAGCAGCGAGGCTTCGGCGTTTGCAGGCGAGGACAGGCTCCCAGGCGGTCAGTCGTGCTCTGACGAGTCGTCAACATGGTGGCCAAGATGTGCAGCGTTCATGGCAGGCGGGAACAACAGCGGGTCGAGGCCGTGCTTCAGGCGGCTTCAGTCGAGTTGAACGACAGAGGGGGTGGCGAGGCGGTCGGTCCGGTCGAGGGTTTATCCGGCAAGGGGTTGAAGGGGAGGGAGAAGGAGAGATAAAGATGGTGATGAATAGTAAGGGTGAGGGATGGTATCGGTTGTAGCTTGATATTAGGGATAAAAGAAAAGGAGAATAAAGGAGATGATATATATATATATATATATATATATATATATATATATATATATATATATACAAAGGGTTTAGGTGTTTGACCTAGAAAATTGGCTTGGTCAAACCCTTGGAAAAAGGCCTTGGCTTCTCATGTAGGTATTTCAAGCGCTAGGATTACATAGATTCAAAATGGATGGCTAGGATTGCATTGGTTCAAAATAATTGAGGGCTATGGTTTGATGAGGGTTGGTGTTTTAGTGTTACATACTCCAAAATTTATGAAAAAATTTACATGAAGGAGAAATGGGTTTCTTCATGTATTGTGTCCAATTGGGTGGACACCTTAATGCACTTTTGCATAAAATTGCCCAATAATTGGAAAATTGCACAAAGTTGGGTTTTTGGTTTAATTTAATTAAAATAAATATAATTTGTGTTCTAAAATTAATTAGAAGTATATGGGGCTCAAATTAAGTGGGACACAAGTGTCATGAATGAAGAAGACTCAGAATTGAATATTATCATAATTTGGATTGCACAGAACGGGTCAAGATTGTGTCTCCAATTTTGATTGGAACGCACAAAGATACAAAGTTAGATTTATTTAATTAAATATAATTGGTTGCGTCAAATGTTGTGAGTCTAAAATGAAGCACATCATGGCATAGTTATAGGTCACAAAAAGATCACTTCTAGGACAAGGGTGTAAAATTTGTTGGAAGGCAAAACCTAGGGTAGCGCTCCAAATATCGAAGCAACGGTAAGGCGCAACAATTAAATAAAGTCACCGTAATTAATTATAATCCCAATAAATAAATTCAGAAATAATACAAATTAAATTCATAACCCTATATTTTGATCAAGGGTTCATCTAGTGGCCTTGTAGGTCTAGTCTACTAACTCATACATTAAATAACACTATATATAATACATATATATAGACAAATATCATATCATTATTTAAAAATAAAAATATACACAATATTTATAAATAATAAAAAGACAAAAATATCCCTATTTTAGGATGTGGTAGTGACAAGTCTACCCTCCTTAAAAGAATTTCGTCCTCAAAATTTAAGATCATCAATAGTTGTATTTATTTATTCATTTATTACCATCAAATTTAAATTCATCAACCCATATAATCATGAAGTAAATCCATATTGTCATTACACAAAATCTTCAAAATTTTATAAATATCATATTCTTAAAAATCCTTAAATTTAAAATAAAATTCCATTCTTATCATAATCTGCTCCAAAATTTTAAGTTAATACCTAAATACAAGAATTTAATATCCAATCCTCAATATTTAAATCCAATCAATGCACATTTATAAAATTCAAAATCTCATCCCAAAAATTTCAATTCAATCTCTAATCCATTATTGATCTTATTCCTCGATTTCCTTTTCCACACAATACTCAAACAATGTAATACTTATGGAATCTTCAAATACGACATTCAATTTATATCTTAAATTTATATCTTGTAGTCAAATAAATATAATGATAATCTTCTTAAATTCTTCAAACTTTAATGCCAAATTCAATCATATCATAATCTTCATAAAAATCAATTATTTAACAAAATCACCAATTCTGCCATATTAAGTTCTCAACTCTTTATTTAAATTAATGTTTATCCTCGAAATTTAAGGTACCTTGTCTCTCTCTGTCCAGTCATAACCTCTTCATCAATTCTTCACTATGGTCAAACCCCCAACAATCAAGGTCTAAGAAAATCCTACCTACAGTTACACAACATACAATCTAGAAAAAACATACATGGTTATGGTAACTTTTGTCATGGTATTGCAGTCTCTGTCGGGGTGTACTACTAACTACATTCTAGCGAGTGAATCATTGATACAACTACGGTACTAAGAAATTAATCAATCGATCAAATAGACAGAAAAGGAACAGAAGGAAAGAAAAGAACAGAACCTGCTAACTCAACCATAGTTTAATGATGTATCCAAAGTTTGATACCTCTATCCCTTTAGGTACCATTGTTTCTACTACAAGCACAACCACTGCTAGCTCTCTTACCTACTATAATTGTTTATACTAGTTGCTCTTATCACTCAAGTGCATACCAAGTGCAACACACCACACTAAGTACTTCTCTCTCTAATACAACTTTATATGGACACCCAAATCAGTTTGCAGTGCCATCTCAAGTACGCTCAAGCCAACAGATCCTTACACATGCACTTCATCCACTCATATAATGTTATATATTTCTTACCCATCATAAAATTTTATCCTCAAAATAGAATCCTCAAAATTTAACTTCTCGAATAATTTAAAATAAATGTATATACTTTCCTCAAAAGTCAAATATTCAAATATTAAAATAAAATTTTGATCACTTCCAAAAATCTTTATAGCTTTGACTATGTTTATTGTATTGAATTAGAATCCTCAAAAATTTAATAACATAAAATCTCAACTCCTCAAAAATTCTTAAAAATTGAAATTTATTTCCAATCTTCAAATTATAAATTTAAATCCACATCTATCTAAGTATACATATATACTCACAGTCTCTAACACTCAAGGTATACACAAATACACCAATTGTCTACAACCCTCAACTGTGTACAAAATTTGCACTGCCCGGATTACTTGCACTATTACTCCCAATAATTTTCTATCCATCTTAACTGATACACCAATCTACTATCATCACACGAGGTACTTACTGTTACTAGCATATTGCTCAACTAATCCTTGATATAGAATATTTTAGCACTCTTGATATAGTAACACTGGCTTCATTATTAGATCACCTCATCACACTCACTAGAACTCATGATCACTTGCACTTTCTATAACACCCCTGATTCACTTCTCTCTCAAGGGCAGGCATATGGTCCCATATCTCGATTGATGTATAAGTATCTCCCTTTAACCCTTTACAGACTGATACACTAATCAATGATACACTTCATAACTTTCATGACCAATCTTGATATTTCTTTATCCATGGCATCTCATTAAAACCCTTTATGCATATACATTTCTTTACTCTTGACACACTCAAGTAATTAACCATCAAATTGAATATCATGATCCATTAATTTTTAACACAATTCCTTGATACTTAATTATTTACGTGGATCACCCAACTACATGAATTCATGACTATCCAGGACTGGCATGCTGACTCTGATACTAACTTCTGGAACCATCACTGATACTCCTTACTCCTCCTTCTTCCTATAGTACCAATATTAACTATAATAACACCTATTATAGAACTATTGCTACGAGGTACTACGCTATGAGTTAACTCTAGATTGATGCCTACTGCTCACATGTCCAACCAAAAAAAACTTACAAACTCACAAGTCATATTCTCAGCAGTCAACACTGATACAAGACACAGACCTAATTGTAAGTCACCAATTATCATACTAACAAGGAATTCTTAAAGAAAAGAAGCTCAAAAAGGAACTGGATTAAGGACTGAAGGTATCTCTACTGCTAGGAAGAAAAATGATGGAACAAGGTCCTATAACAACAGAAGTGGATAAGTATTGAGACGATACTTTAAGAACTAATTTAAGATACAACCTGATAATCATACACGTCTGACCGAAATCATGACACTCAGAATCCTCGCCACGCCAGTAAGCATAGCTGCGATAAACGATAGGTTTCATAACTAAGGTATGCAACTCTATAATCATGTCATCTAGAATCCTCACCACGCCAACCGGTATGGTTGCAAGAAACTTTAAATTTCATAACAAAGGTATGTACATCCAAGCTCAGTTTCCTATGTTTCTGCCATGACAGCTAATGTGGCTGCGATAAACTCTAGGCTCCATAACCAAAGTAGACGTTTTACCTTTCTCACTGTCCTCATCAACATATGTCATCAGATGATACCATAAAGTTTATCTCGATATGAAATCAAACTCAACAATGACACCAAGAATTAAATTTAACAACCGATTTACCAAGAATCAAATTCAATAACAACAAGTGAGAGCGGACGAAAACAAGGGGAAAAGATTTAAATTGGAAATTATAGTAAGATTCTCAAGGGTCATCCCAGGAATCTCTCAAATAATTTGTGATTGAGTATCCTCTCTCATCCTAGTATCCTATGTCCTATATCCTATCGCAGGCACGCAGTAGTACAACTAAGATGTCGCACTACCACGACATCGCACAACTTGCGAAGTCTGACCTTTATGGGCCACCACTAAAATGTGTCACGACCCGCACCCGCTGTAGGGGCACGAGCACGTGGGTACGTCCATCCTACGCCGCAGCATCGGCCGTAGAACACTGTCTAGGGCATGATACTATCTAATCAATCTCTCATGAATATCCAATTCCATAAGGAGACACAGATATCATAATATAATATGGAATACTCAATCACATAAACTAAAGCACGATGAGATATCGAAGAAAACAAATAAAATACAAGACATTAAATAGTTTAACTTGCAATCAATAACATCCAAATCTCCAAGTATGCTGGAAATAAGTCCTCTATGTCACAGTTTGGAAAAAATATTCAGTCAGGATTGGAGCGAAGTACAAGCACTAACAACAGTTCCAAGTATATTAACAAAAATTATAAAATAGTGTAAAGAAATACAAGATATATATGAATATTGGCAATAGCAATACTGGAATAATGAAGTACTGGAAATAAGAAATACTGGAGCATATCATCATCAATGGTACATCTAGCAATGAATAGAAATACAAGTGCATGCTAGAACAATAAACTAGAATATAAGTGAGTTCTAGAATAATAACTAGAACATGGAGAAATGCTAGATCAAGACTAGAGATACATGTATAGACTATCTAGCTAAGTGTGTGAAACATCAGCATATCATGTGATCGGCTTGGGATTGATCAGGCTTGCTATGTATGACTAGCTATGATTCATGTAAGGTCAGGCTAACCATCTGGATAGCTATGATGTGAGCAATAGTCAGCCTAACCATACATAACAGGCTATGAGGCATGTAATGGTCAGGCTGCACCGATGTGAGGTGTGGGTGAGCTATGATTCATGTAAAGATGGGTATAATCACATAATCTACTAATATTTTCCCGTTTCCCAGCTAGCACGATGGATTCCAATCATGACTCCTCGTGACATGTCTCAATGATACCAACTCGTGTATACAACAGTGTCAGAATCATGTACGCTATACAACTAGAATCGTAGAGATAATCAACATAATAAAAACTGTCAGAGAATGTACTCGCCTATGGTCCTCTACTGGAAATACTAATATCCTATTTTTGGGGTCTTGTCTAAATATTCAACAGTCCTATAGACATCATTTAATGACAATACAAAATCAGTCGATACACTAACACACACAATCAATAACACAATAAACTCAGAGATTACGCTAGGGGGTGACACTTGTCATCTAACAGGGTCAAGTGTGCGTCTAGTTGTACGGGTGTCACGTCTGTAATTGCAGTACAAGATCAGACAGTCAAAATAACACGGTCTTGCCAGTACGTCAGTGTACATAAGGCAGTCTACTAACAATTTACCGGGTCATAGGTCAATGTAACTACGGGATATCCGTAATTAACACTAGGGTCTCATAGTACATATATAAATATATATAGTCTTAACTAGCATAGTATTTAATTACTTATAATATACGTATATACCATATATATATATATATAACAACCCATAATTATATGCATACCAATTGAATACATATACTAAATATATAACTAAATATATACATATGTATACCAATTGAATGATATACATATGAATAACTAAATATATATATACTAAATGTATACATACTAAACATATACCAATGGAATACATATACTTTATATGTTTATATATATATATACACCAAATACATACATACACCCATTGAACAATACGCGTATACACGTACGAGTACGTGTACGCAACATGAAAAGAGTGTCTCGAACCTGTGCACGCGGGAACGAGGCGTTCGACGACGAGGAGATAAATGAACTGCTGCTACTGTTCAGGCGGAGGGAGTCGCGTCGTCGAAGAGAAAGGGTCGGCTCCGGTGTGCTTCTGGCGAATGGAAGCGGCTTCTCCAGCGAGTTCTGGTCATGACGAGGGTGGCTGGACGGGTCAGGCGGGTCTGGAGGAGAATGGCGGGTTCAATGCAGTCGGTGGCGAGGATGGCGGGATCTGGAGTCGGCTCCAGCGAGTGCAGGCGTTCAGCGGGTCAGCGGGGTGGTTAGGGCTTTAAGCGAACGGGATAGTGGTTCAGTGGGAGATGGCGGTCGTGCAGGCGGTTGGCAGCGAGGCTTTCGGCCTACGCAGGCGAGGAAAGGCTCTCAGGCGTTCAGTCGTGCTCCGGTAAGTCATCGATGGGGTGGCCGGGATGTGTTGCGTTCATGGGAGGCAGGAACAACAACGGGTCAGGGACGTGCTTCAGGCGGCTTCAGTCGAGTTGAACGAGAGAGGGGTGGCGAGGTGGTCGGTCCGGTCGAGGGTTTCTCCGGCGAGGGGTTGAAGGGGAGGTAGAAGAAGAGATGAAGATGGTGATGAATAGTAAGGGTGAGGGATGATGTCGGCTGTAGCTTGATATTAGGGATAAAAGAAAAGGAAAATAAAGAAGATAATATATATATATATATATATATATATATATATATACACACAAAGGGGATTGGGTGTTTGACCTAGAAAATTGGCTTGGTCAAACCCTTAGAAAAAGGCCTTGGTTTCTCATGTAGGTATTTCAAGGGCTATGATTACATAGATTCAAAATGGATGGCTAGGATTGCATTGGTTCAAAATAATGGAGGGCTATGGTTTGATGAGGGTTGGTGTTTGAGTGTTACACACTCCAAAATTTATGAAAAATTTTACATGAAGGAGAAATAGATTTCTTCATGTATTGTATCCAATGGGATGGACAACTTAATGCACTTTTGCATTGAAGTGCCCAACAATTGGAAAATTGTACAAAGTTGAGTTTTTGGATTAATTTAATTAAAATGAATATAATTGGTGTTCTAAAATTAATTAGAAGTACATGGGGCTCAAATTAAGTGGGACACAAGTATCATGAATGAAGAAGACTCAGAATTGAATATTATCATAATTTGGGTTGCACAGAACGGGTCAAGATTGTGTCTCCAATTTTGATTGGGACGCACAAAGATACAAAGTTGAATTTATTTAGAAATAAATATAATTGGTTGCGACGAATGTTGTGCTACTAAAATGAAGCACATCATGGCATAGTTATGAGTCACACAAAGATCAAAATAGAAGACTAACATGTCTAGGACAAGGGTATGAAATTTGTTGGAAGGGAAAAGCTAGGGTAGCGCTCCAAATATCGAAGCAACGGTAAGGTGCAACAATTAAATAAAGTCATGATAATTAATTATAATCCCAATAAATAAATCCTAAAATAATACAAATTAAATTCATAACCCTATATTTTGATCAAGGGTTCATCTAGTGGCCTTCTAGGTCTAGTCTACTAACTCATACATTAAAGAACACTATATATAATACATATATACACACACATATCATCTCATTATTTAAAAATAAAAATATACACAATATTTATAAATAATAAAAAGACAAAAATATCCCTATTTTAGGATGTGGTAGTGACAGATCTTGGCCTCCTCCTTGTTGCTCCTTGCTTCCTTCTTGTAGATCCTTGATCTAGAGGCCTCCAATGAAGAATATTGAAGGAATTTATGAAGAATTTGGTGGAGAATTGACGAGGGAATGAAGGAAATTGGAAGAGAAAAAAACTAGATCTAAATAGAATTGGAAACAAAATTAAGGAGACACTCTCTCTCCTCCCTCTATGGCCGGCCAAATACCCCCTTCCCTAAGCAATGTAAAATATCATATTTACCCCTTGGGGCCTCTCATGAAGAAATTAATTAGGGAGGGAAGGTTCTAGTCTAATGGTTGCACTAATTAATCCAACTTCCTAATCCATGGGCTCAATCTAAACTCATATGAAATATTAGGTTCGTGCAACTAATAAAATTGGTTAGGTCCAACAATCAACAAATAATACAATAAATAATTAATCATGCATGCACAATATTTAAATACAATCAATCCTAAATTTAAAATATCTATATCAATTACCAAACTACCCTCAAATAAAAATGTGAGGGTGACACAAGTACTGGCGATGTCTATCATCTGTAGTCCCGTTGCCTCCACCTTCAGATCCTCTGTAAGGCGGGATAAGCGCATGACGCTCTCCATGTTCTCGAATCAGCCGTCTGCATACATAATACCCTATGTCCCTTTAAAGGGCCGGGGATCCAACTTCTGGAATTTCTCTATAGGTACCAGGCCTGGGTTGTGTCACGACCCGATTCCTTAGAATCGTTTGAGGCATCCCCCGAATCGTGATACCGTACGGGCCTGGGGTTGCGCCCGCACAAGGCTAAAGTATTTTGCATAGCAAGCACATATTCAGAGTACGCAGATAAATTAAAACACAGATTTGAAACATGGAAAATTTCTCTTTATTGATAATGAACATCTATTACAAACTCTTGAACGAGTTAGCTAATATGCCGAACGGCTTACAAAAGAGATGACTCAAAATAAGATAGCAGTCCTGTACATTACATCCCTTTATAAACTCAAAATGATAAGGACCTCCAGGATGGAGGATAGCTTTGCCACGGAGCTGCATTTGTGTATGAAGAGTTGCAAGCTCCTGACTTCAAAATGCTTCGAGGGCGCGGTGAAGATGCGCCAACTGCTGGACTGGATCGGGAAGACAACTTCGGCTCCTCGCTCGGTTCGCCTTGGTGCGGAGAACCTGTTTCAACGAGGGTCAGCATATCGAAACATGCTGGTGAAGGCGAGCTAGCCTGACTATACCAATCAACACATTGTTTTAATGAAACATGCATATTTGTGGGTTTCTATCTTGCCTTAGTTCATTTACAAGTAAGCAGCATATAGAATTTACTGAAATGAACGTGCCACCGTTCGGTAGATTTTACCTGACCGTCTGAATTATCTTCACAATACTTACCATGCCTTCCCTGCCACGAAGACACAAGTTAGTATGCAACAGGTTTAAATATACACGATGATCACTGGCATGATTGCCATAGTGGACTAGTCCGAGACAAGGATAGCATGCAACGATAGTACACGAGGCGCTGCAAGCCACCTTGTCCCGTACACGATGACTATTACACGAGTTCCGCCCGGATCGGATCGGTGCCAGTGCCCCAGCGACCGTCCGTAGAACTATACCTTGTGCACAAGTTATCCATGATCGAACATGATTAACAAGTTAATAATTCATGCAGTTGAGGCAACACGATTGCAAGAACACGAGTGCAAGAACACGAGTGCACGACAAGTAGTAATGCATGATTTATTTAGCATAGCCTCCCTGAATAATTATGCACAATACAAGGTGTGTGTCATACTTAGCATAATTCATAGAACATTTGCACGAACAAGCATACGATAAGGCAACAGTTCACAGGTTTGATTGACAAGCATAATAACCAAGTCTATTCCCTTTTTATCTTGGTTTCTTTTATTATTACTTGGTATCGTTTGATCGGGGCAAAGGAGAATGCAGATTATTAGATGTGAAGCTTGGAAGCAGGGCTAGCTAATCGGGTTGGTAGCCACTCACTTAGGTTATTGGAAGGGAGATGGAAAGAGGTGCTTCACGACTCCGCTCGTAAGCCGCCTACTGCTCGTTCACCTACACACGAACAGCTCGATTAATACTTCTTCCTCTCTTTTCAATCTCGGAATAGAAGTGCAAGTCGATGAACGAAAACAATGAAAACCATCAAAATCGTTCAAGAAAAACAAGCAAATCCCAAAACCAACTCAAAACACGAAAGCAACAAGCGATATTGAAACCGAGGCAATAAAAGATAGCAGCGGAGAGGTCCCTCCTGACTCTGCCGCTAAGCCGATCCTTGGGGCGCGTCCACTGAATATGGGAATCGATTCCGAAGAAACAAATCCATAACGAGGCCGAGTTCTTAATTCAATCTATCCCGATCGAACGATACCGTCTTGTGTTTCTTAGCCGCGCTCTCCGCACCGGGAGAACGGGGCACTACATCCTACCCAACTAATTGGAAGTTTCGTCCCAAAACTTAAGAATAGTACCTACCATTAGGGAGCATTTTGTTGGGGACAACGATCAGGAAGGTTCGGACAGGAATTAATGGCATGGCCTGATTGCCCACACGCTAGGCATAACCCAAGTCTCAAGTGACAATTGTTGGCTGTGTGCCCACGCTTTTTACAGAAATTACACGATGGCCCTGGGTTCCCTCTTTGGTACCCTCCGTTGTTAGGGCGCTTTACAGCAGTATTTCCTCTCTCGTTGCTTTGGCGTTTGTAATTGTAGGTATGCACAGCGCCGGCAGGAACGTGAGGATAATGTGGTTCGAGTGATAGAGCGTGATTCATGACTTCACGCATTGTACGATACTGATGAACGGCTACGTGCGAATGAATGACAGGGCGTAGTCCACCTTCAAACCTTCTAGCTCGACTCGCTACATCAGGTAAATAGGCCCTAGCGAATTTAGAGAGTCGGTTGAATTCGGCGGAGTACTCTTTAACTGTCATGCTGCCTTGCCGCAGCTGCACGAACTCGTTCTCCATCTGACATTGGACTGGCGGGGGTACAAACTTCTCTTCGAATGCGGCACAAAAAGTCGTCTACGAGATCGCCTCCTCTCCGTGATCAAATTGGAGAGATCGTCGATGCACGTCCCACCAATCGTGCGCATTGAGGCGGAGCTGTAGTTGTGCGCAGGCGACGCGCTTCTCTTCGGGGACCTCTAGCAGAGCGAAGTAATCTTCAAGTTCGGCCAACCAATCTAGAGCTACGACTGGGTCCTCAGTCCCGTTGAATGGGATATTGCAGACTTTCTTGAAGTGGCCAAAGTCGAAGGCAATCACGTCCCTCGTCCTTGGAATTTAGGGCGTCTCTACTTCAAGCACGGGCTGTTCCACCGGAGTCGCTGGCGTTGCCGCGGACTGGTTGGATGCCAAAGTCTGAACGATCTGCTGCAGGGTATCTACCTGCTTCTGTTGGACTGAGAATCGTGCTTCTATATTGTCTTGAAACTTGAGCTGACTCTCTTCCGCCCGCTTCTCGGCCCGTTCATAGCAAGCCTCGTCCCTTTGTTGGTTTGCCTCCAACATCTGCAACATTCGTTGGACGGGATCGATGCTTGGCACGGCTCGCTGGCTCTCAGAACTTCCCGAAGTACCCGAACTACTTTCTTGTGTTTCGTTCGGTAGTTGCGCTGCAGATTGTGCTGGAGCCATTCCTTCAAAAGAAGGTAAATTACATTAGAATCATAATGTATTATGGACTTATTGCATGAACGTATCTCATTTTGGCCTAGCGAGTTCAAGAGTTCGCACAGGAATTTGATCGTTAAAGGAACTTTTCCAGTACGAAGTCTAAGGAACTTTGAATCTGTGCTCTGATACCACTATGTCACGACCCGATTCTTTAGAATCGTTTGAGGCATCCCCCGAATCGTGATGCCGTGCGGGCCTGGGGTTGCGCCCGCACAAGGCTAAAGTATTTTGCATAGCAAGCACATATTCCGAGTACGCAGATAAATTGAAATACAGATTTAAAACATGGAAAAGTTCTCTTTATTGATAATGAATATCTATTACAAACTCTTGAATGAGTTAGCTAATATGACAAACGGCTTACAAAAGAGATGACTCAAAATGAGATAGCAGTCCTGTACATTACATCCCTTTATAAACTCAAAATGATAAGGACCTCCAGGCTGGAGGATAGCTTTGCCACGGAGCTGCATTTGTGTATGAAGAGTTGCAAGCTCCTGACTTCAAAATGCTTCGAGGGCGCGGAGAAGATGCGCCAACAGCTGGACTGGATCGGGAAGACGACTTCGGCTCCTCGCTCGGTTCACCTTGGTGCGGAGAACCTGTTTCAACGAGGTTCAGCATATCGAAACATGCTGGTGAAGGCGAGCTAGCCTGTCTATACCAATCAACACGTTGTTTTAATGAAGCATGCATATTTGTGGGTTTTTATCTTGCCTTAGTTCATTTACAAGTAAGCAGCATATAGAATTTACTGAAATAAACGTGCCACCGTTCGGTGGATTTTACCTGACCGTCTGAATTACCTGCATAATACTTACCATGCCTTCCCTGCCACGAAGACACAAGTTAGTATACAACAGGTTTAAATATATACGATGATCACTGGCATGATTGCCATAGTGGACTAGTCCGAGACAAGGATAGCATACAACGATAGTACACGAGGCGCTGCAAGCCACCTTGTCCCGTACACGATGACTATTACACGAGTTCCGCCCGGATCGGATCGGTGCCAGTGCCCCAGCGACCGTCCGCAGAACTATACCTTGTGCACAAGTTGTCCATGATCGAACACGATTAACAAGTTAACAATTCATGCAGTTGAGGCAACACGATTGTAAGAACACGAGTGCAAGAACACGAGTGCACGACAAGTAGTAATGCATGATTTATTTAGCATAGCCTCCCTGAACAATTATGCACAATACAAGGTGTATGTCATACTTAGCATAATTTATAGAACATTTGCATGAACAAGCATACGATGAGGCAACAGTTCACAGGTTTGATTGACAAGCATAATAACTAAGTCTATTCCCTTTTTATCTTGGTTTCTTTTATTATTACTTGGTATCGTTTGATCGGGGCAAAGGAGAATGCAGATTATTAGATGTGAAGCTTGGAAGCAGGGCTAGCTAATCGGGTTGGTAGCCACTCACTTAGGTTATTGGAAGGGAGATGGAAAGAGGTGCTTCACGACTCCGCTCGCAAGCCGCCTACTGCTCGTTCACCTGCACACGAACAGCTCGATTAATACTTTTTCCTCTCTTTCCAATCTCGGAATAGAAGTGCAAGTCGATGAACGAAAACAATGAAAACCATCGAAATCGTTCAAGGAAAACAAGCAAATCCCAAAACTAACTCAAAGCACGAAAGCAACAAGCGACATCGAAAACCGAGGCAATAAAAGATAGCAGCGGAGAGGTCCCTCCTGACTCTGCCGCTAAGCCGATCCTTGGGGCGCGGTCCACTGAATATGGGAATCGATTCTGAAGAAACAAATCCATAATGAGGACGAGTTCTTAATTCAATCTATCCCGATCGAACGATACCGTCTTGTGTTTCTTAGCCGCGCTCTCTACACCGGGAGAACGGGGTACTACAGGTTGTACCTCCAGTGGCTTTGGTGGTGCTGTCCTCTCCACTGCGGTAATGCCTACCTGGTGGGCATTCTCAATGCCCTGCCTCATCAAATCAGTCCGCCTGTGCTGCACCTCAACCTGGGCCCTCTATGCCTCCGTCATCTGCTGCAATTGTACGAATAACTGTGTAGCATCAACTGACACTGGCGCTGGGGGTGAAAGTCCCTTGGAAACAGCTAGAACTTCTCTCTGAACTGGGGAAGGAGCAAAATCAAAAGTGGCTGCTGAGGCCCCCACCTGGACCAGTGAGGCGACCCTGTGAGATAGAACTGGAGAAGTAGCATCTCGTCGCGGAGGTGGTAAAGTAACTGACCTTGTGAGAATGCGGCAGAGCGCTGCGATTGTGTCTTCGGTGGCTTCTTGAAGACAGATTAAACAAAAGAATCAATATTGTGCAAGATACAATATCATCAAAGAAAGACAAAATTATTCAAAGTAAACAAGCATTCAGATAGATAGATATAGCAAAAGCAAATAATTGGAAGTGTTCCTAGCTGTGATTGAGTGTACTCTCAGCCTGTATCCTATATCTTAAAGAAGGCTCATAGCAGTAGTCTAGGTGAGCACTACTACGATATCGTACTAGTTGCGACCTCGAGGACCTGCATGGGCCACCACTAAAAATGTATCACGACCAGCACTCAAAATAAGGGCACGAGTAGTGAACAACGTCCAGCCTACGCCTCAACATCAGCGGTAGAACGCTGTCTAAGGCAATATAACTATCTAAATATCTCACACAATATAATAAGGGAACCTGTTATGCTATCTAAACTCCAAAAGGAGGAACATATAATAATATAATATTGCTAAACAAAACTCAATCACAATATCAAACTAAGAAGGATGAAAGCACGATATGGAATAAAAAGAGAATAGGAGTCACAATACATCCTCAAGTCCATTACTATAAGTCTAAGCTCAACAACTCTCCAAAATAATATATATACATGCCATGAGTCCAAAATAAGACTAGTACAAGTCCAAGCCTATATAACTAGGCCTCCTCGGTCACTAGCACAATGACCTCCTGCTCTAGGGGATTATCCTTTAGTTGCTCACCATCATACGACCTATAATAAGTGGGACACGGCTCCTCTAACCAATCATCTAAAAAATATATCCAATCGGGAAAGAAGTGAAGTACAAACTCTAAAATCAACTCCAAATACATGGTAAAGCATACATGACGAGTAATAGAAAAGAATACAAGATACACAAGTATTATGAAATAGAAATATAGGTAAGAACATAAAAATAATCACAATAAAGGACTGCAAAGTAAATACTGGCAATATAGAAATAAACTGCAAGTAGAAGAACATGAATACTAGCTATATGGTTTAGAGCACAAGTTCGTTATGTGATCGCCTTAGGTTGCACATAAGCTAAATAGGGTAACTCGATTATACATAAGGTGTATAATCGACATACACATGAGGTAAATAGGGCTTGATCATATAACCAACTTCTACTCCCCCTCCCCAAACAATAATCAAGGATCCAATCATGACACGTTATGCACATGAATAGGATATTGTCACACTAGCACACGAAATAGTGGATGCACAAGAAGCACATAAAATAATACCCGATGCATACGATAAAATGTATAAGGAGTACCCACTGAACACGGTAAGGAAATAACATCTCCTGACATCATCCATATATTACCAATCCGTGTAACAATATGTCAAAAACAAGTATATCAGTTCTAGAACAAGTGACACTCTCATGAAATAAAAACTAAGAGAGAGATGTACTCATTGTTATACTAAGTAAAGGGTATATCTCGGTATCCGAGCTGGTGTCACACAATCCTATTTAGAAAATATTATGTCAATTGGTGTAATAAATGAATAACGAGTAACATTATGCACTAATATGATATCTGGGACAATACTAGGTCACTCTAGCTAAACTCGGTCCACACTAAGTTACTTAATATTGGTTACTAACTAGCTAATTCTAGTTAATATAAGTATACAAGGTTATTGCCTAAATGTATAAACTATAATGGGTGTTAATACTAAGATAACTTCCCATCTTAGTAGTTATATCTATAATGGTAATTACCTAATAACTATCCTTACACGATACTAACAGATATACTAACTTATACTAACTGAAACACACTAATTGTTAACACTATATATGATACTCAATAGTGCCATACGACTAGCTTAAATCAATAATCATACTATGACACCTTGCCATAACAGATATCAAAAGTATCAATACCCCATCTATAAGGTCAAGGTAACTTATACTTAAACTTAACTAACCAATCACTCCCTATCAGGACTGCACTAATACCTTAGCCTCTAATAAACCTATACTTGTATACAGGTGTGCAAGCAAAACTTGCACTGCTACTCGAGACAGTCATTGTACTACAAACCTGAAACAGCAACTCCATATCAGATACTGCACTTCTGATTTTCCCAACAATAGATCAGTGTTGCTATATCAAACCACATCAGTGCACCCAGGCACTGATGCACAGTTGATACTACTGCATATTCTTCCTAACATACACCACAAGATCATCTTCACATCCGTTGTACTCGAGTGTATTAACACTTTTATTTACCTTACCTGAAGGTAAGTTCCCCTCTCTACCTTGCTGTTGTACTTCCAGGAAGTGACTCATAGCCAATTATTGAAGGCATCACAACAACATTAAGTTGCTGTGGCCACTACTACTAATAACAGTAAGCATTGCTGCTATTTTATTCCTCATGCTTGAGCCCCTCAGTACCAGGATTGATACTCTAACTTTCCAAATTTCCAGTTGCCCGACCCTCTATAACTGCTAACTGCAGCAAAGCTCCCAACCTGCCTCACCTCTCTAATACCTTCACAGCCAGTGATACACCCATGTACCCAAGCCCCATCTCAACTTGATACAATACCCCACTAGGCAGACACACTCCACACAACTACCTGATACTTCTGTACACAGTAACCCCCATCTCAACTAACACACACACACTCACACACATGTACACATACACTCTCTCATACTTCACTCTAAGTATAACCATATACACATATATAACTGTATATATATATATATATATATATATATATATATATATATATATATTTATAACACTCAAATAAATCATATACTCATATTCATATGCCATATGGGAGACATTTAAGCAAACACTTAGTGTGCAAAGCTAAGATACTCATGATACATATGTCAAAAGTCACCAATTCTCCAAAATTACCAATTATACATATCAATAACATCATAATACGACTAAAGTAGGTTGTTAGAATGAGAATTTAAAAGTAATAGCATAAATACTTAAAATAGAGCCATGTATCACACCGTATCGCAAATCACTATAATACGCTCTACTCGTGTCCAATTGTGGACACGTACATAGTCCCATAACCCTGATCTAAGTCTAATTGGATCTAATTAGTCTCATGGCACATACTTGATGTGTCAATCTCATAATTCCTCCTATTTGGACACAAATTATTATGTAACTTTCATAATACATGTCATATGGACTCAATTCTTGATCCTCTGGGTAGACTGTCATGACCCGCACCCATTGTAGGGATGCAAGTTAGAAACAATGCCCAGCCTACGTCGTGGAATTGGTGGTAGAACGCTGTCTGGGTAATCTATCTAGCATTATAATGAACCACCAACAATAACAATATACTCAATCACAGATCTAAGTTGGAAACGAGAACGAATATGATAAAAAATAGAATAGTCACATACAACTCATGAGTTTAAAATAATAACATCAATGAGTCTGAAAGAATACTAAACAAAAAGCTAAAGACAAATCCAGTACAAAAGAATACTAAGAAGCTACAAGTCCCGGGTCATCTGTCTCAGTCGGGATAAGTTCCTCCTGAGCCAGGTTCTCTGACTCTAAGCCCACAACATCCTGAGGTCCAATATGTATAGGGTACCACTCCTCAGTATCATTTGGGAAAAATATATCTAGTTAGTAAAGGAGCAAAGTACATCTCTAACAGCAGTTCTAATCAATGATAAATACTATATAACAGTAAATAGATATGAATATACAAGATGCACAATAGATACAAGAGATATACAATAAGGAAATACTGGAATAAATATAATAATGAACAATATGATAATGAACAAGAATACTAATGACTAAGTGTGTGAGTACTAGCTTTAACATGTGATCGGCTTGGGAACATGATACAAGATTTATGGCCTTGCTAATCATACGTGTGGTATATGATTAATACTATTCAAGAGCAAGACTTGATACAAGAAGGGTATGATCACATATCTACACTAAAATACTCTCCACCCTCGACTGGTATAATAGATCTAACCATAGTACGTTATGACACGAGATTCCCCAAGAAGATAACTAGTCTTTCCGAGAATCAGTGTCTTTACATGTACAAGATAATCAATGAAACAAGGCTTGCACAAGATACACCATATACCAAGGAATAACATCTCATGACGAGATCCGAATATACCAATCCGTGTAACCATCGTGTCAAGAAAATAAGGATATCTACACTAGATACAATAAACATAGAGGATATCATAAATGAAAAACTATTAGAGAATGTACTCGCCTGAAGTCTAAAGAATAGTCTCACAGATGTCTGATACGGTACCTTGAAGACCTAGATTTGGAATATAACATCAATACAATTTTTCGGAAAGAAAATAAGTTAAACTAGTCAACTTCTAGGTCAACAAGCCATTTTTAAGTCAAAAGTCAAACTAGGTCAACTCTAAGTCACATTGGTCAAACTATGGTCAACTATGTCAAACTACCTATTTCTAGGTTGCATGAGTCTACCTCAAAGATATTGGGTCCAAACACTAAGAATCTAGGTCATACTAGCTACATCTTAGAATGCTAGGATACCGTATCTCAGGATACGTAAAACAAAAGATAAAGCATCACATATACATATCAACAATATTAATTATATAAAATGCTAATTACAAATGCTAAATGGATACCTTGGTTTCGAACCAACTTGGTATCGCAACACTAAACCTCCATCTTGATACCCAAACCAATACCTTGGGCATCCTCCAAATACCTTGATACTTACCTTGGTATCTCAAGGTAATATCCAAACTTCATATATATACTAACTACCCATAAACTATATACTAACAACTATATATTACAAATATAGTATAATAAAACATACTTACCAATTAGGAATATATACATATATACTAATACAATATATATACATATATATATCTATTATAAATAAATACATAATATCTATACTAAATCGCAGAACGGTCACTAAAGACCCTTGTTGCTGTCGCTGAAAAGCTATTGATACCGCCGATACCGCTGCTGTCATTGCTGCTTTCGCTACGATTTTCTGCTGTTGTTGCTAATGCTGTTGTTGCTGTTGTCGTTGAAGCTGCTGTTGTTGCTGATTGCTGCCGCTGCCGTCGTTATTGCTGTCGTTGTTGCTATTGATGTTGCTGTTTGTTGCCATTGTTGCTGCTGTTTGTTGCTATTGGTGTTGATGTTTGTTGCCATTGTGGCTACTGTTTTGTGACGCTGAACTGTCACCAAAGCTGTTGTCCCCTCTCTAATCCTTTTATATATATATATATATATATATATATATATATATATATATATATATATAACTATAACTTATATAACTATGTATACATACATACACCTCCCCATACATATATATGTACACAATAAATACATATAACATAACATACACATATATAATATCATATATATATAACTTCACATGTACGTACACGTATATATATATATA
The DNA here is from genome assembly GCA_036927795.1 of Iris macrosiphon. Taxonomy (NCBI): domain Eukaryota; kingdom Viridiplantae; phylum Streptophyta; class Magnoliopsida; order Asparagales; family Iridaceae; genus Iris; species Iris macrosiphon. The sequence continues at coordinate 44,538,713 of JAYESA010000006.1, read as the reverse complement.
TCATACAATTATATATATATATATATATAACAACATATCTATATATATATATATATATATACACACACACACACACAATACATATATAAATATACTACTACATTTAAAAACTAATATATATGTAGAGAATTAGCTACACAATATATAACACATAGATATATAGATCTATGACATACTAATACATAAATATATATGCACAACAATATATATATATATATATATATATATATATATATATATATATAAAGATATATATATATATATATATATATATATATATATATATATATATATATATATATAAAATTATACATCACCAAGACTAAGAACAATTTAGAATAGATATAGAATTAAATTGCACAAACATATAGAGCGTATCATCCCGTGTCCCACTAAATCTAGGATACGCTTACGATATGAGTCCACCACACATCCAAACGTACCCCGAAGGACACGAGCAAGTCTAATATATTATTTATAAATAATACAAAGATTTAAACACAAATCTATGTGTCCGTGTCAAAATGTGACATGCTCAAAGTCCCGTGTCGGAGAAAAAATCCCCAAATCCACACGTATCACCAAATTATTGGGATACGACCTACACGTACCCAATTATGGATACAACTCTAGCCCCAAACATACAAGCACATGCCAAATTGATCTATAGGACCAATTGACACACACAACAAATGTCAATATCAAAATTCCTCTAAAATTAACACAAAAAGTAGCATAACTTTCTCAATATGCCTCCTATTAACACAAAACCAAATCCTATGGGTAGCCTATGCATACGGATTAATTTCTCATTTTTAATCTCAGATTTAGAACCTAATTTAAGGGAAAAAAACTAAATTGTACCTATTGGGAGATGAATTCCCAATAAAACCTCCAAATATGATAAAATTAGCCTCCAACTTGTAGATTCTTGCTCCTCTTTATAGATTCTTGCTTCCTCCTTCTAGATCCTTGATCTACTAGTCTCCAATGGTGATTTGGTAAAGAATTAGGATAAAATTTGGTAGGAAAATGATATTGAATGAAGGAATTTTGTTGAGGAAAATTCTAGATCTAGTTTTCAAATGAAAAGAGGAGAGAGAAACTTTCTCCCTCTTCTTTAATAGGCCGGCCCCCTCTACCCTTTCCTCAAGATACTATGTTATGTCCATTATACCCCTTGGAGCCTCTCATGAAGAATTAATTAAGGAGGGAAGTTTCTAGTCTAATGGTTTAATTAAATTAATTATCCTCCTAATCAATGGGCTTTTTAATTGGGCTCAATTCTAACAATTAATACATGTTGGTCCATGAGTCTAAACTAAACTAGTTAGGTCCACTAACAGAAGTCCAAAATAAATAAATAACATCTAACAACAATTAAATAATATAAAAAATAATTATTTAACATGAACAATATTTAATTAATTATAAAATTACTAAAATACCCTTTTCTAAAAAATATGGTAGTGACATAGACCTGTCACTACCACATTCCAGAATAGGGGTATTTTTATCTTTTTATTTATTTAATTTAATGTGTTAATATTTTATGATATTTATTTATATTTAATTGCTGTAATTTTATTTGATTGTTGTACCTTACCGTTGCTTCGATATTTGGAGCACTACACTAGCTTTTGCCTTCCGACAAATTTTATACCCTTGTCCTAGACATGCCAGTCTTCTATTCTGATCCTTGTGTAACTCATAACTATGCCCTTGTGTGCTTTATTTTAGTCGCACAATATTCGTTACATACTATTATATTTAATTCTATATAAATTCAACTTTACATTCTTGTGCGTTCCAATGGAAATTGAAGACACAATCTCGACACATTTTGTGCACCCCAATTTATGATAATATTCTATTCTGAGTCTTCTTCATTCATGACACTTGCGTCCCACCTAATTTTAACCTTATGTACTTTCAATTAATTTTAGAACACTAATTACATTAATTTTAAATTAATTTAATCCAAAAATCCCACTTTGTGCAAATTTCCAATTGATGGGCACTTTATGTAAAAGTGCATTAAGGTGTCCACACCCCATAGGACACAACACATAGAGAAACCCCATTTTCCTTCATTGATCGGTCATATAATTTTTCTCCATAATTTTGGAGTGTGTAACACTCAACATCAACCCCTCATCAAATCTTAGCCACCCATTTTTGAAATAAATAATCCTAGCCCTTTAAAATTTCTACATGTAGAAAGAACCCAATTCTAAGGATGTTGACCGGCGCAACACCCTAGGTCAACACCCAACCCTACTTCTTTACACATATATATATCTTTTCTTTATTTTTCTTTCACCCCAAAACCTTAACCTAGCCGAACACTCATCACCCCCATCTTCATCCGTGTCCACCCGCCGACTGGAGCAGTCCCGCTGTCCATCCTGATCTCCCTCAACCTATCACCGCCTGAACCGTAACCCGACCACCCATCCACCATCCCTCGATGACTGAACGACTCCCCTCGATGACTCGACGACAGCAACTCACCTGAACCCGACTTCCCTCTCACCTGAGACTTCCCTCGACAGCGACTGGACCAGACCGAGCCTCGCTTGAGCAGCAGCAGGAGTAGCCGAGCCTCTGCGTGACGCAATCGAGCACCACCTCGACGTCGAATACTCCCTCGTGCACATGCACGCCGAGGCCAAGGTGCGAAGTGTTTTCTCTTGTGATTTTATGTACGTGTGAATGACGTTAGGATTTAGCGTGTTGTGTCATGACAAGTTCGTTAGATATTCATTGCAAGAGACTATCCAATAAACCCAAACTCGTATACGTATACATACGCATATGTGTATAATGATTAAATTGGTATATATATATATATATATATATATTGTGTGGGAATTAAATGCTTATGACTATATTTGTATACGTACTGTATGACCCAAGGTTAACTGTAGATTTTCTCTTATATTTGCATATACTAAATGACCCTGAGAATTGTGAGTTGACTGCCTTGTGTACACTGACGTTCTGGTAAGACATGTGTTAGTGATTGACTGTTTGATTATGCACAGCATTTGAGGATGTGACACCCATGCAGCTAGACGCACACTTGACCCTGTTAGATGACAAGTAGCACCCCTAGCGTAGTCTCTAAGCTCAGTGTACTTATAATTGTGTGTATGTTAGTGTATCGACTGCTTCTGTATTATTATTAAATAATTTCTATAGGAATGTTGGATTATTCAGACAAGACCTCAGAAATAGGACATTGGTATTTCCAGCAGAGGACCACAGGCGAGTACATTCTTCGACAGTTTTCATTATGTTGATTATCTCTATGATTCTAGTTGTATAGCGTACATGATTCTAACACTATGTATACACGAGTTGGCATCATCGAGACCGATCACGAGGAGTCGTGATTTGGAATCCACTGTGCTAGCTGGGGACGGGGAGATATTAGTAGCTTATGTGATCATACCCAACTCTACATGCATCATAGCTCACCCACACCACACGTTGGTGCAACCTGACCATACATGCCTCATAGCCTGTTACATATGATTAGCCTAACTATTGCTTGCATCATAGCCACCCGGATGGTTAGCCTGACCTTACATGAATCATAGCTAATCATATGCAACAAGCCTGATCAGTCCCAAGCCGATCATATGATATTCTGATATTTTACACACTTAGCTAGATAGTCTCTACATGTATTCTAGTTTATTGATCTAGCATTTTCCTATGTTCTAGTTATTTCTCTAGCATTCACTTATTTTTCCAGTTCATTGTTCTAGCATGCACTTGTACTTTTGTTCATTGCTAGTTGTACCATTGATGATGACATATGCTCCAGTATTTCTTATTTCCAGTATTTTATTATTCCAGTATTTCTTATTGCCAGTATTTATATCCATCTTGTATTTCTTTACACTGTATTATAGTTTTTGTCAATATATGTGGAACTGCTGTTAGTGCTTGTACTTCGCTCCAATCCTGACTGGATATTTTTTTCAGAGGATCTTGAGGATTTCTGTCCTACACATTATGGACCAGGTATAGATGCAGACTACATACCAGAGAGCTTAGAAGATTCCCTTCCTTTAGAGGAGACACTACCTGCAGCTGTTTAGACAGTATTTATTTTACGTATTTTAGTTATGTTGAGACTTATGTTGGGTTTTATTTGAGACTTGTGCAGACTATTTATGTAGGACAGCTAGACTATAGTTTATCTCTATTTTGAGACATTGTGTTTGACTTATGTCATTCTTTCTTATCTTTTATCGTACAATTTATTCTTATAGTTATTGTGATTGAGTATACATTATAAGATATTGAGAGATGTTTATTTTATTGTCCTCTTTATGGAGTTGATATCATTGACATGTTATGAGTTATGTTAGTATTATTGAGACCTAGACAACGTTCTACCGTTGATGCTGCGGCGTAGGCTGGACGTACCCATGACTCAAGCCCAAATTTTGGGTGCGGGTCATGACATATTTTTAGTGGTTATCCATTCAGGTCTAGATTCGCAAGTTGTGCGATGTAGTGGTAGTGCGATAACTTAGTTGTATTACTGCGAGCCTGCGATAGGATATAGGAAATAGGATTTAGGATGAGATTATGCTCAATCACAACTAGGAAATTCTGATCTTTACAATGCTATTCTGAGTGATTACTTCCTTTGGAATTTTACTGTCCTTTCTTGATGATATCGTATCTATTACCTTAATTGATTCTTTTCGGTCTGTCTTTAGGATGCCACCGAAGACTAGGTCTTTGAGATTGGGAGCAGCAGCTTCAGAGAGATCTGCCACCTCTCGACCTGACGATCAGACATCTGGAGTTCCTCCTACATCTCCTATTCACGTGGGAGTATCTACAGCTGTTAGGATTCCTCCTCCACCTATTCAGAGGATTGCCCCAGCTGTGACAGAAAACCTTCCACCACCACCGACTCCGATTCCCGGAGGTGTGCCTACTAACGGGGCACAGATGTTCACGCTTATCCAAGGCATGTTAGAGGCCTAGAAAGTGACAGCAGAAGCTTAGCGTGTTCAAGCTGAGGCTCAAAGGGTGCAAGCAGAAGTGCACCAAGCACAGACAGAGCTGATGAGAGAGAGCATGGAGAATGCTCATCAAGTGGCTCTCCAGGCTGTGGAGAGAGTAGCACGACAATAGCAGCATTCTGGCCAGCAGCACCAGAGGCCAGGTACTATAGTGGACTTCAAGAGGATAATGCCTCGAGAGTTCAAAGGCACCGAGGGGATACTCTACGCAGACGACTGGCTAGAAGATATAGAGAGGAACTTGCGTTTGGCACAAATTCTGGAGATTATTCAGATCGAGGCCGCTGGGAGTCAGATGTTTGATATCGCGCTGACGTGGTATCGTACAGAGCCGAGACTCACTGACGAAGGACTTACTTGGGAGACCTTTAAGGAGCTCTTTAAGGAGAAGTTCTTTCCTGACATAGCTTTGGGAGCATTGGAAAGTCAGTTCCATGACTTGGTCCAAGGAAGCATGTCAGTTGATGAATATGTCACAGAGTTTTACCGTTTGAGTCAATTCGCATCATCGATGATTCGAGACCCAGGAGATCGAGCACGAAAATTCAGGAAGGAATTGAATAGAGAGATCAAGTCTCGTACTTCGGGATGATACACTAGTATATTTGAGGGTATTCTGATGGATGCCCATATTGCTGAAGATGACTTGGACCTCAGGCCCAAGAGAGGATGCGACACTTCTGGAGGAACAGATGGTAATACGGGACCGGCCAAGCGCCCACACTTTCAACAACAATAGAGGTCGTACCAGCAGCAACATCAGCAGCACCAGGCACCAGTTCAGGACACATCCAGCAGCAGCAGCTACAGAGACAGAATCAGCCCATTGCCCAGTATGCATTTTGTGGGAAGATAGACATACTAGAGACAATTATCGGAAGAGGTTGGGTACATGCTTGTCCTGTGTATCATTAGCACATCAGCTTAGGGACTTCCCATAAATTCAGACTCATCATGGTGGACCAGCCGCTTAGAGGGGACCAGCCAGAGTACCTACTATACCAGGAGGCCAGCAGAGGGGACCTCTACTTCCACCACAGCAGCAGAGATTTGCTCAGCACCAGCAGCAGCAGAGAGGAGCACCACAAGGACGAGCCTACACCATGACGATTGAGGAGGACGGGCCAGCTGGAGATGTGATTTCAGGTTCAATTTTTCTCGATTCTATTCCAGCACTTACATTATTTGATTCTGGCACTTCCCATAGTTTCGTATTTATATCTTATGCTCTTAAGCATCATTTAGAAATGGAACCATTAGATAGTAATTGTAGGATCATGACTGGAGGAGTCATTATTCTAGTCCGTGATTATTGCAAGGATCGGAGAGTATCATTGGAAGGCCGAGAGTTGAGTGTGAGCTTACTCGTCATGCCACTTTCGGGATACGATATTGTACTCGGAATGAACTGGTTGAGTAGGCACCATGCTACTATAGATTGTCTCAGAGGCTGAGTAATATTTCGACTACCAGGAGAGCCAGAGTTTGACGCTGCCAAAGGAATAACAAAGCAGAGAAGAGGCACTTTTTATGGAGCCAGGATGGAAGAAGAGGAGTTACCACATCCTCTAATAGCAGATTTCCTGGATGTATTTCCAGAGGAGTTGCCAGGCTTGCCGCAAGACAGAGATATTGAATTCTCTATAGACTTGGTACCAGGAGCGTAGCCTATTTCACAACATGTCTATAGAGTCAACAACAGCGAGCTGGTAGAACTGAAGAAGCAAGTTAAGGAGCTGCATGACAAAGGTTTCATTAGATCCAGTTCATCACCATGGGGAGCTCTTGTATTGTTCGTACCGAAGAATGATGGCACGGTACGCATGTGTATCGATTATAGAGCTCTGAACAACCTCACTATCAAGAATAAATACCCATTGCCGAGGATAGATAATCTTTTTGATGAGTTGAGCGGAGCGAAGGTATTTTCAAAGATAGACTTGAGGTCAGGCTATCACCAAGTGAATGTGAAGAGAGAAGACATACCGAAGACAGCTTTTTGGACCAGATATGGACAGTTTGAATTCATGGTAATGTCGTTTGGTTTAACCAATGCACCAGCAATATTCATGAACTTGATGAACAAGGTATTCCACCAGTACCTTGACAAGTTTATAGTGGTAGTCATCGACGACATTCTTGTGTATTCGAAGACCCCAAAGGAGCACGAAGAGCACCTGAGGATGGTCTTGGAGACCCTCCGGAAGGAAGAGTTGTACGAAAAGCTTTCAAAGTGTGAGTTCTTTCTGGACAAGGTTGAATTTCTTGGACACATGGTAACGGGTGACGGAATTTCAGTTAACCCAAAGAAGATCGAGGCAGTGTAGTCATGGGCTACCCCCAGTTCGGTAGTTGAGATCAGGAGTTTTCTCGGACTAGCAGGATACTACAGAAGGTTTGCACAAGACTTCTTCAAGATTGCAGAACCAATGAATAGGCTGACCAAAAAAGATGTCGATTTTGTCTGTACAGAGGAATATCAGGCTGCATTTAATGAGCTGAAGAAGAGATTGACGACAGCTCCAATTTTAACGTTGCCATTAGGGACAAGAGGTTTCACTATCTACAGTGATGCTTCCGGAAAAGGTTTGGGTTGCGTTCTTTAGCAGCACAGGAAAGTAATTGCCTATGCTTCAAGACAATTATGCCCTCATAAAAGAACTACCCTACCCACGATTTGGAATTAGCAGCAGTTATCTTCGTTCTAAAGCCGTAGAAATACTCTCTGTACGGAGAGCGTGTGGAAATCTTTACAGACCACAAAAGCTTGAAGTATGTGTTTACACAGAAGGAGGTGAACCTGAGGCAGAGAAGGTAGTTAGGGTTGATGAAAGACTTTGATATCTCATTACCGTACCACCCAGTGAAGGCCAACGTAGTCGTCGATGCCTTGAGCAGGTATCCGATGGCTATGTACTTGACTACAGATAGACATTTATTGGCCAATCTTGAAAGCTTGGGAATTGAAGTACTAGTTCCAGCTGTTGAGATTCAGATATGGGGATTGCAGATACAATTAGAGCCGATGGACAGAATTAGAGCTGCACAGTATGATGATGAGACTCTGAGGAGTATCAGGAGACAAGTTCGGACAGGATTGACAGATGACTTCACTATTGTGGATGATGGATCTTTACGACATGGCACGAGGATGTGTGTGCCAGGTGGAGAGCTGCGTGAAGAGGTTTTGCAGGAGGAATATCGCTATCAGTACTCGATGCATCCCGGTAGAAACAAGATGTATCGAGATCCGAGGGAGCACGTATGGTGGTATGGTATGAAGCACGAGGTAGCATGCTTTGTATCCCGATGTTTAGTGTGCCAGCAGGTAAAGGCATATCGACAGAGGCCAGGAGGATTGCTTTAACCTTTACCCATTCCAGAGTGGAAGTGGGAGCACATGACTATGGACTTTATTTCAGGGCTTTCACGTTCTCCAGGAGGAAAGGACGCGATTTGGGTCATCGTTGATAGGTTGACCAAATCAGCCCACTTCTTACCACTCAAAGTGGGTACATCGACAGAGAGGCTAGCAGAGATGTACGTGCGACAGATTGTCAGATTATATGGGGTTCCTGTAAGCATCGTTTCAGATCGGCATAGTCGTTTCACTTCCCACTTCTGGAGGAGTCTGCAGGCTAGCTTGGGCACTCAGCTCAAGTTCAATACCGCATATCACCCCCAGACAAACGGACAGTCTGAAAGGACTATTCAGACTCTTGAAGATATGCTACGCACTTACGTTTTGGATCTCAGAGGTTCTTGGAAGGATCATCTACACCTGGAAGAGTTTGCTTACAACAACAGCTACCAGGCCAACATTAAGATGTCACCATAAAAGGCTTTATATGGATGGAGGTATCGTACACCGTTATCTTGGGATGATATTGGAGAGAGGACTTTGTTAGGACCAGAAATGGTCATCTATGCCATAGAAAAGGTAAAACTCATCAAAGACAGATTGTGAGTGGCGCAGGACAGACATCGGCATTGGGCCGATAGCCACCGTAGACCCCTAGAGTTTCAGGTATAGGTTTTGCTATATTGGTTTATGATTGTTTTATTTTAGATTGCGTGCTAAGAATGCTTATTCTAGATTGGTGATTTGGTGTTCCTACGGATTTCTTCGACATGGGGCACGATTCATTTTGGTAGAGGCGGAAAGCTTAGTCCATGTTACATCGGACCTTTTCGTATTCTTGCAAGGGTCGGTGCAGTGGCTTATAAACTGGACTTGTCGCCTGCTCTTGATGGAGTGCATGACGTGTTCCACGTGTCGCAGCTGAGATGGTAAGTGGCAGATCCTAGTCACGTACTAGATCACTCGGAGATCAAGGTTGGACCGACTCTCAGCTATCCCGAGCAGCCCGTAGAGATCTTGGATCATAGAGAGAAGGTATTGTGGAACCAGACCATCCCTTTGGTTCGTGTTGCATAGAGACATCACTCTCCAGGTGAGTCAACCTGAGAGAGAGAGGACGAAATGCGCGAGCAGTATCCGTATCTCTTCGAGACTTGAGGTTAAATTCATTGTTTGATTGTTTGTTCTTCTTCTAGTTTATTTTAATTTCGAGGACGAAATTCTTTTAAGGAGGGAGAGAGGATGAAATTCTTTATTTGATTGTTTGTTCTTCTTTCCAGAATAGGGATATTTTTATCTTTTTATTTATTTAATTTAATGTGTTAATATTTTATGATATTTATTTATATTTAATTGCTGTGATTTTATTTGATTGTTGTACCTTACAGTTGCTTAAATATTTGGAGCACTACACTAGCTTTTGCCTTCTGACAAATTTTACACCCTTATCCTAGACATGCCAGTCTTCTATTCAGATACTTATGTAACTCATAACTATGCCCTTGTGTGCTTCATTTTAGTCGCACAATATTCGTTGCATACCTTTATATTTAATTCTATATAAATTCAACTTTACATCCTTGTGCGTTCCAATCGAAATTGGAGACACAATCTCGACCCATTTTGTGTAACCCAAATTATGATAATATTCTATTCTAAGTTTTCTTCATTCATGACACTTGTGTCCCAGCTAATTTTAATCCTATGTACTTCCAATTAATTTTAGAACACAAATTATATTAATTTTAAATTAATTTAATCCAAAAACCCTACTTTGTATAAATTTTCAATTGTTGGGCACTTTTATGCAAAAGTACATTGAGGTGTCCATACCCCATTAGACACAACACATGAAGAAACCCCATTTTCCTTCATTGACTGGTCATGTGATTTTTCTCCATAATTTTGGAGTGTGTAACACTCAACATCAACCCCTCATCAAATTATAGCCACCCATTTTTGAAACAAACAATCATAGCCCTTTAAAATATCTACATGTAGAAAGAAACCCAATTCCAAGGATGTTGACCGGTCCAACACCCTAGGTCAACACCCAAACCTACTTCTTTACACATATATATCTTTTCTTTATTTTTCTTTCACCCCAAAACCTTAACCTAGCCTAACACGCATCACCCCCATCTTCATCCCTATCCACCCGTCGACCGGAGCAGTCCTGCCGGCCATCCCGACCTCCCTCAACCCATCACCGCCTGAACTGTAACCCGACCACCCATCCACCATCCTTCGATGACTGAACGACTCCCCTCGATGACTCGACGACAGCAACTCGCCTGAACCCGACTTCCCTCTCGCCTGAGACTTTCCTCGACAGCGACTGGACCGGACCGAGCCTCGCTTGAGCAGCAGTAGGAGCAGCCGAGCCTGTACATGATGCAACCGAGAACCACCTCGACATCGAATACTCCCTCGTGCACGTGCATGCCGAGGCCAAGGTGCGAAGTGTTTTCTCTTATGATTTTATGTACGTTTAAATGATGTTAGGATTTAGCGTGTTGTGTCATGACAAGTTCGTTAGATATTCATTGCAAGAGACCATGAAATAAACCCAAACTCGTATGCGTATACGTATGCGTATGTGTATAATGATCAAATTGGTATATATATATAGATATATATATTGTGCAAAAATTAAATACTAATACCAGTTATGACTCTATTTGTATATGTACTGTATGACCCTAGGTTAATTATGGATTTTTTTGTATAATTGCATATATTATATGACCCTAAGAATTGTGAGTTGACTGCCTTGTGTACACTGACGTACTAGCGAGACATGTCTTAGTGATTGACTATCTGATTATGCACAATATTTGAGGACGTGACACCCGTGCAGCTAGACGCACACTTGACCATGTTAGATGACAAGTAGCACCCCTAGCATAGTCTTTGAGTTCAGTGCACTTATGATTGTGTGTATTTTAGTGTATCGACTGATTCTGTATTATTATTAAATAATATCTATAGGATTGTTGGATTATTCAGACAAGAATTCGAAAATAGGACATTGGTATTTCCAGCAGAGGACCACAGGCGAGTACATTCTCTGACAGTTTTTATTATGTTGATTATCTCTATGATTCTAGTTGTATAGCGTACATAATTCTGACACTATGTATACACGAGTTGGCATCATCGAGACCGATCACGATGAGTCGTGATTTGGAATCCATCGTGCTAGCTAGGGATGAGGAGATATTAGTAGCTTATATGATCATACCCAACTCTACATGCATCATAGCTCACCCACACCTCACGTCGGTGCAGCCTGACTATTAAATGCCTTATAGCCTATTACAAGTGATTAGCCTGACTTTGCTCGCATCATAGCTACCCGGATGGTTAGCCTAAACTTACATGAATCATAGCTAATCATATGTAACAAGCCTGATCAGTCCCAAGCTGATCACATGATATGCTGATGTTTCACACACTTAGCTAGATAGTCTCTACATGTATTCTAGTTTATTGATCTAGCATTTCCCTATGTTCTAGTTATTGCTTTAGCATTCACTTATTTTTCTAGTTTATTGTTCTAAAATGCACTTATACTTATGTTCATTGCTTGTTGTACCATTGATAATGACATATGCTCCAGTATTTCTTATTTCTAGTAATTCATTATTCCAGCATTTCTTATTGCCAGTATTTATATCCATCTTGTATTTCTTTATACTGTATTATAGTTTTAGTCAATATATGTGGAACTGCTGTTAGTGCTTGTACTTTGCTCCAATCCTGAATGGATATTTTTTCCAGGAGATCTTGAGGATTTCTGTCCTACACATTATGGACCAGGTATAGATGTAGACTACATACCAGATAGCTTAGAAGAGTCCCTTCCTTTATAGGAGATACTACCTGCAGCTGTTTAGACAGTATTTATTTTATGCATTTGAGTTATGTTGAGACTTGTGTTGAGTTTTATTTGAGACTTGTGGAGACTATTTAGGTTGGACAACTAGACTATAGTTTATCTCTATTTTGAGACATTGTGTTTGACTTATGTTATTCTTCCTTATCTTTGATCGTGCCATTTATTCTTATAGTTATTGTGATTGAGTATACATTATGTGATGTTGAGCGATGTTTATTTTATTATCCTCCTTATGGAGTTGATATCATTGACAGGTTGTGAGTTATGTTAGTATTATTGAGACCTAGACAGCGTTCTACCACCGATGCTGCGGCGTAGGCTGGACGTACCCACGACTCAAGCCCAAATTTTGGGTACGAGTCGTGACAAGACCTAAGCCAAAGGGTGATTCCTAATGATTAGATGCATGAATTATAGTCTAAATTAATAAGTGGATTCAGAATTTACCTATTTGGAAAGGATTCCCAATGAAATGCATAATGAACTCGATCCGGACATGATCTCCTTGCCATAAGCTTCTCTACCTAGTGCTCCTTGCCAATCCAAGCTCCAATGCTCCTTGCTAATACAATTGAGAGGGAAAATGAAAGTAAATTGGGGTAATTTTGTGGAAGGATGAGTCAATTGGGGATATAGAGAATTTGGGATCTCAAAATGAATGAGTGAATGAAGTGGAGAGAGAGAAAAGAGGCTCTATATGATCGGCCCTTGCTTCCTTCCTCTCCAAGCAATTGCCAATGTCTAGTTTGCCCCCGATGGTTAATTATGAAGAATAATTAAGGGGGGCTATAATGGGTAGTCTATAAACTAATGCGAATTAGTCTTAATCATTTTCATTAACTAAAGAAAATGGGTCTATTGGGCCTAATCCATGTTGGGCTCAATTAATGTCATGACAAGTCTAATTGGGTTCACTAGTATCTAGTCTATTTAATAGGGTAATCCGCTAAATATAAATAATTCATTCTAGGCACAAATTAAATAAATAGCACACCAAATATTATTAATCACTAAAAAAACTATGCACAATGACTAAATTACCCTCATTTAGAAAAGTGGGGGTGACAAAGGAGTTGCCTGCAAACTTCTACAAGTCGAAGATGATAATACAGAAACTCGAATTAGGCTACAAAAAGATAGATTATTGTCGAAATGGTCGCGTATTGTACTACAAGAAGAACAATAAAAAAGATAAATGTATTTTCTGCCATGCGCACCGGTACAAACCAATTTAGGGCAAATAAAAGACAACTGCCAGAGCAAGGTTGTGTCCCTACAAGTACATATAGTTTTTGCCGATCACAAAGCAGCTGTAGAGGATATATATGTCTGCAAATACAGCACAACACATGACGTGGCATTGCAAGGAACGAAAGATAGATAAAGGAGAATTATCTCATCCTTTTGATGAAGAGGCATTAAAATATTTTGATCTGTGTCATCCGGAATTTGCTGCGGACCCCAGGAATGTCCGGTTGGATTTATGTTCTGATGGATTTACTCCTTTCGGATAGTCGGAACTCAGTACTCTTGTAGGTCGGTAATTTTGACTCCTCACAATATACTACCGTGGATCTGTATGAAGACTCCTTATATATTCTTGACAGTTATCATACCCGGTCTAAAAAAAAATTAAAGAAGAACATCGATATCTACTTGCAGCCGTTGGTAGATGAGTTAAAACAATTATGGCAATTCGACGTTGGGATATATGATATATCGAAGGAGAAAAACTTTTATATGAGAGCGTCTCTCATGTGGACCATCAATGATTTTCTTGCATATGGGATGTTATCGGGGTAGAGTACTCATGGTACTTTGTCTTATCTGATATGTATGAAAATGAGTAAGGCATTCCGTCTCCATAATAGAGGAAAATCATACTTTTTTTATTGTTACAGTCAGTTCCTTCATGCGTCACATTCGTAGAGAAGGAACAAAGATGCCTTTAGATCTGGTAAACAAGAACTTCTCCTCCCACCGTTGAGACTGACATTACACGAAGTTTGGAAAGAGGTAGATAGATTGTCGACTGTGATTGAAGATCCGATATCGGACGATCATTTTGAATGGTTCGGACGTAGCATAACTGGACGAAGCAGAGTATTTTTTTCGGAATTACCTTATCAGAAGGACAATCTCATACGGCATAATCTTGATGTCATGCATATCAAAAAGAATGTATCCGACAACATCTTCAATACGGTGATGGTTATCAAGGAAAAAATGAAAGACAATGTCAAAGCTGAAAAGGCTTAGAAATTATTTGCAGTTGTTCAAATTTGCACCTAAAATGAAGTAGAAACGGCAATTGGGTCAAGCCTCCAACGCCATTTACATTGAGTAGGAAGGATAAATTGATAACATGCAACTGGATTTCAAAGTTGAGATTTTCTGACGGCTACGTGTCAAATATGGAAAGATGTGTTGATCTCACCGAATGCAAGCTGACAGGGATGAAGAGTCATGATTGCCATGTGTTTATTGTAGCGCCCCGTTCTTCCGGTGCGGAGAGCGCGGCTAAGAAACACAAGACGGTATCGTTCGATCGGGATAGATTGAATTAAGAACTCGTCCTCGTTATGGATTTGTTTCTTCGGAATAGATTCCCATATTCAGTGGACCGTGCCCCCGGGATCGACTTAGCGGCAGAGTTAGGAGGGACCTCTCCGCTGCTATCTTTTATTGCCTCGGTTTTCGATGTCGCTTGTTACTTTCGTGCTTTGAGTTGGTTTTGGGATTTGTTTATTTTCCTTGAACGGTTTCGATAGTTTTCATTGTTTTCGTTCATTGACTTGCACTTCAATTCCGGGATTGGAAAGAGAGAAAGAAGTATTGATCGAGCTGTTCGTGATGTAGGTGAACGAGCAGTAGGGGGCTTACGAGCGGAGTCGTGAAGCATCTCTTTCCTTCTCCCTTCCAACAATCTAAGTGAGTGGATACCAACCCGATTAGCTAGCCCTGCTTCCAGTCTTCACATCTAATAAATCTGTATTCTTCTTTGCCCCGATCAAACGATACCAAATAATAATAAAAGAAACCAAGATAAAAGAGAATAGACTTGGTTATTATGCTTGTCAATCAAACATGTGAACTGTTGCCTTATTGTATGCTTGTCCGTGCAAATGTTCTATAAATTATGCTAAGTATGACACACACCTTGTATTGTGCATAATTGTTCAGGGAGGCTATGCTAAATAAATCATGCATTACTACTTGTCGTGCACTCGTGTTCTTGTACTCGTGTTCTTGCATTCCTGTTGCCTCAACTGCATGAATTGTTAGCTTGTTAATCATGTTCGATCATGGACAACTTGTGCACAAGGTATTGGTTCTGCGGACGGTCGCTGGGGCACTGCACCGATCCGATCCGGGCGGAACTCGTGTATAGTCATCATGTACGGAACAAGATGGCTTACAGTGCCTCGTGTACTATCGTTGCATGCTATCCTTGTCTCGGACTAGTCCACTATGGCAACCATGCCAGTGATCATCATGTATATTTAAACCTGTTGCAAACTAACTTGTGTCTTTGTGGCAGGGAAGGCATGGTAAGTATTGTGCAGGTAATTCAGACGGGCAGGTAAAATCCACCGAACGGTGGCACATTCATTTCAGTAAATTATATATGCTGCTTACTTGTAAATGAACTAAGGCAAGATAGAAACCCACCAAATATGCATGTTTCATTAAAACAACGTGTTGATTGGTATAGTTCGGCAAGCTCGCCTTCACCAGTATGTTTCGACATGCTGACCCTCGTTGAAAATGGTTCTCGGCACCAAGGCGAACTGAGCGAGGAGCCGAAGTCGTCTTCCCGATCCAGTCCAGCTGTTGGCGCATCTTCACCATGCCCCCTTGAAGCATTTTGAAGTCAGAAGCTGCAACTCTTCATACACAAATGCAGCTCCGTGGGAAAGCTATCCTTCAGCCTGGAGGTCTTTATCATTTTGAAGTTTATAAAGGGATGTAATGTACAGGACTGCTATCTCATTTTGAGTCATCTCTTTTGTAAGCCCGTGCGACATTTTAGCTAACTCGTTCAAGAGTTTGTAATAGATGTTCATTATCAATAAAGAGAACTTTTCCATGTTTCAAATCTGTGTTTCAATTTATCTGCGTACTCTGAATATGTGCTTGCTATACAAAATACTTTAGCCTTGTGCGAGCGCAACCCCAGGCCCGCACGGTATCACGATTCGGGGGACGCCCCAACGATTCTACGGAATCGGGTCGTGACATAGTGGTATCAGAGCACAGATTCAAAGTTCCTTAGACTTCGTGCTGAAAAAGTTCCTTTAACAATCAAATTCCTGTGCGAACTCTTGAACTCGCTAGGCCAAAATGAGATACGTTCATGCAATAAGTCCATAATACATTATGATCCTAATGTAATTTACCTTCTTTTGAAGGAGTGGCTCCAGCACAATCTGCAGCGCAAACACCGAACGAAATGCAAGGCCAAGGAAGTAGTTCGGACACTTCGGGAAGTTCAGAGAGCCAACGAGCCGTGCCAAGCATCGATCCCATCCAACGAATATTGCAGATGTTGGAGGCAAACCAACAAAGGGACGAGGCTCGTTATGAACGGGCCGAGAAGCGGGCGGAGGAGAGTCAGCTCAAGTTTCAAGATAATATAGAAGCACGATTCTCAGTCCAACAGAAGCAGGTGGATACCCTTCAACAAATCATACAGACTTTAGCTTCCAACCATTCCATGGTAAGAGCGCCGACTCCGGTGGAACAGCCCGTGCTTGAAGTAGAGACGCCACAAATTCCAAGGCCGAAGGACGTGACTACCTTCGACTTTGGCCACTTCAAGAATGTCTGCAATACCCCATTCAACGGGACTGAGGACCCAGTCGTAGCTCTAGATTGGTTGGCCGAACTTGAAGATCACTTCGCTCTGTTTGAGGTCCACAAAGAAATGTGCGTCGCCTGTGCGCAACTACAGCTCCGCCTCAATGCGCACGATTGGTGGGACGTGCATCGACGATCTCTCCAATTTGATCACGGAGAGGAGGCGATCTTGTAGACGACTTTTCGTGCCGCGTTCGAAGAGGAGTTTGTACCTCCTCCAGTATAACGTCAAATGGAGAACGAGTTCGTACAACTGAGGCAAGGTGGCATGACAGTTAAAGAGTACTCCGCCGAATTCAACCGACTCTCCAAATTCGCTAGGGCCTATTTACCTGATGTAGCGAGTCGAACTAGAAGGTTTGAAGGTGGACTATGCCCTGTCATCCATTCGCACGTAGCCGTTCATCAGTATCGTACAATACGTGAAGTCATGAATCACGTGCTATCACTTGAACCTCATTATCCTCACGTTCCTGCCGGCGCTGTGCATACCTACAATCACAAACGCCAAAGCAACGACAGAGGAAATACTGCTGCAAAGCACCCTAACAACGGAGGGCACCAAAGAGGGAACCCAGGGCCATCGTGTAATTTTTATAAAAAGCGTGGGCACACAGCCAACAATTGTCGCTTGAGACTTGGGTTATGCCTAGCGTGTGGACAATCAGGCCATGCCATTAATTCCTGTCCGAACCTTCCTGATCGTTGTCCCCAACGAAATGCTCCCTAACAGTAGGTCCTATTCTTAAGTTTCGGGACGAAACTTCCAATTAGTTGGGTAGGATGTAGCACCCCGTTCTCCCGGTGTGGAGAGCGCGGCTAAGAAACACAAGACGGTATCGTTCGATCGGGATAGATTGAATTAAGAACTTGTCCTCGTTATGGATTTGTTTCTTCGGAATCGATTCCCATATTCAGTGGACCGTGCCCCCGGGATCGACTTAGTGGCAGAGTCAGGAGGGACCTCTCCGCTGCTATCTTTTATTGCCTCGATTTTCGATGTCGCTTGTTGCTTTCGTGCTTTGAGTTGGTTTTGGGATTTGTTTGTTTTCCTTGAACGGTTTTGATGGTTTTCATTGTTTTCGTTCATTGACTTGCACTTTAATTCTGGGATTGGAAAGAGAGGAAGAAGTATTGATCGAGCTGTTCGTGATGCAAGTGAACGAGCAGTAGGCGACTTACGAGCGGAGTCGTGAAGCGCCTCTTTCCTACTCCCTTCCAACAATCTAAGTGAGTGGATACCAACCCGATTAGCTAGCCCTGCTTCCAGTCTTCACATCTAATAAATCTGCATTCTTCTTTGCCCCGATCAAACGATACCAAGTAATAATAAAAGAAACCAAGATAAAAGAGAATAGACTTGGTTATTATGCTTGTCAATCAAACATGTGAACTGTTGCCTTATTGTATGCTTGTTCGTGCAAATATTCTATAAATTGTGCTAAGTATGACACACACCTTGTATTGTGCATAATTGTTCAGGGAGGCTATGCTAAATAAATCATGCATTACTACTTGTCGTGCACTCGTGTTCTTGCACTCGTGTTCTTGCATTCGTGTTGCCTCAACTGCATGAATTGTTAGCTTGTTAATCGTGTTCGATCATGGACAACTTGTGCACAAGGTATTGGTTCTGCGGACGGTCGCTGGGGCACTGGCACCAATCCGATCCGGGCGGAACTCGTGTATAGTCATCGTGTACGGGACAAGATGGCTTGCAGTGCCTCATGTACTATCGTTGCATGCTATCCTTGTCTCAGACTAGTCCACTATGGCAACCATGCCAGTGATCATCGTGTATATTTAAACCTGTTGCAAACTAACTTGTGTCTTCGTGGCAGGGAAGGCATGGTAAGTATTGTGCAGGTAATTCAGACGGGCAGGTAAAATCCACCGAACGGTGGCACGTTCATTTCAGTAAATTCTATATGCTGCTTACTTGTAAATGAACTAAGGCAAGATAGAAACCCACCAAATATGCATGTTTTATTAAAATAACGTGTTGATTGGTATAGTTCGGCTAGCTCGCCTTCACCAGTATGTTTCGACATGCTGACCCTCGTTGAAACAGGTTCTCGGCACCAAGGCGAACCGAGCGAGGAGCCGAAGTCGTCTTCCCGATCCAGTCCAGCTGTTGGCGCATCTTCACCGTGCCCCCCTTGAAGCATTTTGAAGTCAGAAGCTGCAACTCTTCATACACAAATGCAGCTCCGTGGGAAAGCTATCCTCCAGTCTGGAGGTCTTTATCATTTTGAAGTTTATAAAGAGATGTAATGTACAGGACTGCTATCTCATTTTGAGTCATCTCTTTTGTAAGCCCGTGCGACATTTTAGCTAACTCGTTCAAGAGTTTGTAATAGATGTTCATTATCAATAAAGAGAACTTTTTCATGTTTCAAATCTGTGTTTCAATTTATCTGCGTACTCTGAATATGTGCTTGCTATGCAAAATACTTTAGCCTTGTGCGGGCGCAACCCCAGACCCGCACGGCATCACGATTCGGGGGATGCCCCAACGATTCTACGGAATCGGGTCGTGACATTTATGGAGAGGTTACTACCTATTGCACTAAGAGAGATGTTGCCTCATCAAGTATGGACTCCGTCTGCCGAATTATTTGTATTCTTTAGAGATTTATGTTCAAGCAAGTTGACGGTGCAATATATAATATAACTTGAGTATAATATTGTATTAACATTGTGTAAGTTAGAAAGGGTGCTTCTCCCTAATTTTTTGATAGTAAGAAGCATTTGTCGATTCATCTTGCATACGAAGGACGTGTCGGTGCTCCCGTCTATTATCGATGGATGTATCCATTTTAGAGGTATAAATTCTTCATACTAATAATTTATTTATTCAAATAATTCTAAGATTATATATATTATCTATAGGTATCTAGATCACCTGAAAAAGAAGGTTGGCAATAAGGCTCATGTAGAAACTTTGATATATGAAGCATATATCATTGAGAAGGTTTCAAACTTCTGTTCCATCTACTTTGATACTCATGTCAGAACAAATCGTAATAGAGCCCTAATAAATGATAATAGTGGGGTTGATATCCCAAATAGTATAATTTACACTATTTTCAATATGGGAGGGAAGCCTACAAGTGCTGCTAAAGTACGTTGGTTGGAAGATGATGAGTTTGAAGTCGCTCATCGGTATATATTGTTAAATAGTGGTATAAAAGAGATGCAAGATATTGAGAAGCAAGCGACACATCTTTCTTAGATATTTTATTTTATATATACTTGGAAAATAATTTTCTCCTTATTATCACAATACTTTTAGAGCTGCGGTAAAAATAGAGAGACCTAATATTAATGAAGATGATCTTATTAGGGAGGTTGATAGAAAATTTCTATCATGGTTCCATAATTATGTACGAATCCTAAACATTAAGCATTCTAAATTTAGTTTTCAGACCAATCTTTGTCTAATGTCTATATGATACGTGATGTTTTAGGTTTTTCGTTATGGTACAAACTTACAAAATGAATGACTTCAAGCATTAGCTATCGGACTAAGCAAGAGGGCAAAGTATTGGGATTGGTACACCATCAATGGCTTCAAATTTATAACCACTGATAAGTCTATTAATCAATCATTTATCGATGAGGAGGCCAATTATACAAAGAATTCTAGAGTATGTATGAGGGGTTTCGTCTACGATGTCGATCCAGAATTCGACTATTACAGTGTACTAAGAAATATCGTGGAGTTGGATTACTCTTATGAGACAAAAACTATGTTGTTTAAATGTGATTGGTTCTACACAACACCCAAACAAGGATAACAAATTAGTACGTACATACATATACATTAGCTTAGATATTTATTTAATTATTTTATGACACGATTATTATTTATTTTATTATCACACTAGTATTTACTTATTTCACCACACCATTACTTTATGAATATCTGTTTGATGATACCATTTTTTTATTTGCTGTAGATTTACCTATAGTATAGAGGGATGAGGACGACAACAACTTCAGAGAGGATCATCTTCTCAGCATCCTCCGTCCACTACGCCTGCTACCCTAGATTCTCGCACATGACCTGAGGATGACTTCGTAGATGCGGCAGATGCTTTATCCCCACCATATCCTTGTTCTTCAGTAGGAGGAGTTACTCCATCTCTTAGATTGTCATCAGTTGCTACCCCTTCTTTTACTCCAGCCACTACCGGCACTACTACATTGGCTACTCCACCAGTTGCTCCCACAGGAGAAAATCTATTTTCAGGCCTTCTGTTGACAACGGAGTATATGTTCATCGTCCAGGATTTGTAGACCCCCCTACTCTACTAGAACGGCCAGCCAATATCTGTCGTTCCGAGCTATGGGCCGATGGAGCGACTTAAGCATTTATTTGTCAATTCACACAT
Source organism: Iris macrosiphon (assembly GCA_036927795.1). Taxonomy (NCBI): domain Eukaryota; kingdom Viridiplantae; phylum Streptophyta; class Magnoliopsida; order Asparagales; family Iridaceae; genus Iris; species Iris macrosiphon. Next base: position 44,517,140 of record JAYESA010000006.1, on the reverse strand, counting down.
TTATTTTGTATTTTTTATTCTAATTATATATTGTCTACTTATTTCAGATTCTTTTCGATCAAGGCTGGAAATAATCTGGGGGGGGTCATGCAGGGCTACTTTGATGGCCCTTATATCAACTTCAGTGACATCCCGCTCGATCGTCGATTCACTTAGCTGGAGAAGCTCGGGGTATGTATATGAATTTTATTTATAATAATATATAAATTTTTGATTACAATGATAAAGAATATTTTTTAATTTGCATAAGTTGTACTGGTGGCCGGATCATAGAGATAGTGATATCCGAAAGTGCTACAATACCGTCGCCAGCAAGAGGTTGAGAGATATGATCAATGACCAGAAGGCACTGGCGTCACTTGGATCGGATACCGCAAGGAGTGGCTGAAGGCGGCCTACAAGGCCAATTGTGAGATGGTGAAGGCTGCCCGTGGTAAGGGTGGTCTCCATACCGGTGGATCCATTCCGACCGTTAAGCATTTTCCACAGATAGTTTGTATTAAAAAAATTTGCTAGATCGATTTTTTTGTATTTCTATTTTTTTTGCTTATGTCACGCCCCAGTCCCAAAATACCGAGGGACTGGATGCGTGATTGTGGCCAGCAGCATGCACCGATAGACAAACCCAATTTAATGGATCCATCGGGCATACTTAAGCTATATTACATCAGTCAGAGTTTTACTATTCTCATCCACAGATATAAGATAGCAATAACATCAAAAGAAATACTAAACAACAACAGTCAAAGTAAATAAAATCGGAGAACAATCCGATATTAAGTCTGTTTACACAAGTTCTCAAAGACAGGAAATAAAGAGTTTAAATTAACAGGAATTAAAGTCTATTTGCCATAATACTGAGCAGGGCGAAGCAATTGTTCAGGAGAAGTCCTCAGCGATCACCTCGTCCTCAGGTTCAGGTACTGCTCCGAGTAGTGCCCCTGTTCCGTACTCCTCAGGGTAGATCTCGTCTGCTATAACTGGAGAACAAAACCAGGTCCTCAGAGGGACGTAACAAGGTACAGAAGAATATGAGCCATAATACAATGAATGAACATGTAAGTCAACCAAGATGTTAAACTCAAGAGTAGCATCAGAAATTAATAAGTCTAAGACAGTGGCATGCCGATGTTGCTATCAAACAAATCTGGGTAAATAATTAAACTAGCTAAGTGATCATGCAAGTGAGAGTTATTATTCATACTCAGGCTGAGACTACTACAGGATCAGTGACAAGAAACCATAGCAGTGTTTTCTCGAAGGGCCAGTACAGGTGCCAAAGCTCTGTGTCAGAGACTAGGACACTTCCAGATAACAGTATATAATATATATAATCAGCCTTGATATGGTAATACTCTCCCCACCACATGTAATCATGCATCTCATGTCCACGACGTCTCATGTCCATGCCATACAGGATCAAAACTAATGCAACTAGTCAGGATAAAAACTAAGCTCAAGTCATAAAATCTATATCCTATACAAAACCTCGTTGAATAATTAGGAAGATTCTATATCATACTTTGTGTCAAGTGTCCTGGGTATAAATACTAGATAGGGCAAGTACAACAGTCACAGAAATTTAAGCAAGAGAATCAAAATGAATCAATAACTGCATTTTATGGCAAGGTACACTTGCCTGAGTTTCCTGCTCCAATTGTAGCTCGAGCTTTAGCTGGATTTCCAAGTAGTACTCCGGTTGCTGAAATAGACATCACCAATAGATCCAGAAAATATTAATCAGCTAGGATCGCCTGTCCTTGAGTCCAATTTGGAGACAAGGGCAAAAACGTCATTTTCGGGGCAAGGCGGGGTCCAAATGTGGGCCGCTTTGCACCGAAAAATGCGTCAGGGTCAAAGGTCTCAAAATTAGTCCAACTTAGTGTCAACAGGTCAGGAACGATGATACAAACCCAACAGAACTTCCAGAATTGGATTCCGATGAGCCGTACTCAAAATCGCCCGTCGGGTGGAGCCTGTGGGGCCCACGACACACGATTTTGTCAACGTTCTCAGAATCGAACCAAACTTGGCTCACAGGACCAGCATATTGCCACGAGTCCAATGGCGCAAGTTTCGTCTCGATCTGACTTGTGTACACTAAGTTACAGCTAGAAACAGAAAGTACGGATACTGAGCGGTGTCCGCGGATACGCACTGATCCTGGTGTGCACGCACATCCGAATCAGCTTCTGTGAAATCCCGCACATCCGAATCAGCTTCTGTGAAATTCCGCACGTCCGTATCAACGACGCGCACGTATCGGTAAAGACCGCATGCGACCAAGTCATCCCGTTTGGCGGGGCGTACTCGATTCTGGGGTGAAACAGGGTCTGGTTTTTCCTGTTTTTGGATCGCGCTGTGCGATCACCACAGGACGCGATGCCCCGAGCGGTTTATCCGGGCATCGAGAGGGTCACACAGGCTACGCGATACATTTTACGGAATTGAATTCCGAGCTACGAGTCAAAAGTTACGGATACCTGAAGTGGACCTGAAAACCAAGTTCGAATCGTGTCCGACACGCGATTCACTGTGTCCGAGTACTGTTCACTAGGGTTAGGGTTTCTCTGTGTCCGGCCTTCTGTATCGGTGTCCTGTTGTCCGTGTCCGAGGCTCCTGTGTCAGGGTGTCCTGGAGTCATCTGCGCTTGGCCGGAGCTCCGCCGGAGGGCTCGCCGTGGCTGAGCGGAGGCTGAGCAACTCCTGCTCGAGGGTGGCGGTGCTCGGCGGGGACGGCGGCGACTCTGCGGGTGGTGGCTGGGCCAGGAGAGGGAGGCGGGTTCAGGCGAGGGGCCGAGTGGCGTCAGGCGGAGGACGGCGTGCTGGGGTGGCGCACGGCACAGCGGGGAGGTGAGCGTTGGCGGAGGGGAGAGGAGATATGGCCGGCTGGGGCTTTATATAGGGAGGAGGAGGAAGACAGGCGGAGGCCGTTGCGGGGAGAGGAGGCGGAGGGTCGGGGAAGATGGAGAGCGGTGGCGGCGGGCGTTCGCAGGGAGCCGGAGGGTCGCCGACGGCGGGGGTAGGTCAGGGGTCGGGCTGCAGGCGTTTGGGGGAGAAGGATTGGAGGGTCGGGTCGGGCGGCGGATCCGGGTTCTAACGGATCCGGCCCGATCCGCTAACAATAAAGTGGGTTCGGGTCGGGTTAACGGGTCGGGTCTGGGTTGGACCCGGATCCGACCCGATAAGGAATTGGTTTTAAAATAAACCCGGTTCGGTTCAGTTTGGTTTGGTTTATTTAATAAAAACCCGGTTTATATTTGGTTTAATTAATTTAATTAGTATTTAGGGCTTTTAAAATTCATCCGGGGTCCAATAAATTCCCAAAAAATTATCCTAGGTCTGGTTTTCTATTTTACACCATAAAAGATTATTTTCATAATATTTTAATATTCATTATTAATATTTAAAAATTCTTTAATAATTAAAGAACATGAATTTAATTCCAGAAAATTCTAAGAAAATTCCAGAAAATTTAGAAAAATCCAATTTAAAATTCTTTGAAAATCAGGGAGATTACATTATACCCCCCTTAAGAGGATTGCGTCCTCGCAATCAAAGATTAACCGGTCAACAAAGATGACACGGTTGTAACCATTGTTCGAAGCATACCAAAATTAAGGAGCACCTAGGAAAAATTATTTTCCTAAGCATTAAAAGTTATGCAATTTCCCAAATGTGGGAAATCTAGAAAATTACAGTTTTTAGAAAACCAGGTTATCTTTCAAAACTTATCAGGTTAACATTTATAAAACATTCTGTATTATTGGCAAGTTCTAAATTACTAAGTTAACCTAAGTTATCAATTATTAATAGGTTAAAGTTATCAGGTCAAGTCTGGGTCACGAATCAGCAGGCACAACTACAGAAATGCTAAAAACAGAACAACTATAAAGACTTACGCGCATTAGCAACTCCATGGTTCTGCGCGTCTCCCACAGTTATCGTCAAAGCTTGTCCGCGTCCTTGAGGTGGATTCCTCTGCTGCGGCTGGACCTGCTGGAAGAGTACGGCTTGGGGTATCAAAGGTGGCCTCGGCTGATTCTCTCCTGAAGCTGTTGGTAGGACTCCTTCCTCTTTCGTTTGCGGTGCTCCCAAAGCTGGATAGGCTGGCCTTGGTACTGGTAACGCTTGTTGGTTAACCGTTGATGCTTCTCCTCTGTGCATCTTGCAACTTCTGGCTAAATGATTACTGGATCCGCAAATCAAGCACAGTCCCAACTTGCGTCTGCACTTCTTATCAACATGGCCTTCCTTACCACAATAGTAACAAGTAGGAAGGAATGAGGCTCTGGATGCTGCTCTCGGTGGATTCTTCTGGGGTCGCTTTGCAGCTCTTTCCTGTTGTGCTTGGTCTGGTGCATGCAGCCGCTTCTGGCTTGACTCTATCCTGGTGATGCTCTCCATGGCCCGTGCTGCAGTAACAACATCCGTTGCAACGGAGCTGATTAACTTTCGTAGCTCTGAGCTAAGTCTGCAAATGAACTCCTCCGTTTGGCTTTGTTGTGCCTTCTGATAAGCTTGCATCATCGGGTAGTACATTTGAAACAGCTGTTGCACGTCTATAGCTTGCCTTTGTGGGACAGTAGGCATCGGTGGAGCAAACTGCGTCGATGGTGGAACGTCATCTTCCTAGATTCTCGAGGCAGGCTGACTTGCTTGACTACTTTGTTGAGCTGATTGACCTTCATCAACTGGTGTCACTTCATCTTCCTGGGTGACCACAGCACCTTGTGGTGTTTCTGCAGGAGTCTCGTCGTTTGCTCGTGAATCTATATCTCTGCACCCAAAATAAACAATAAGAGGCGTACAGGGATCAAAGCAGGATGCAAGTCAAGAATTAATTCGAATCCGATACAGATATCAAGAACGTTTCAAGCAAGTGGATGCGATCCTAAAAACTTATCCTATTTTATTGCAGGTCTGTTCGGTCCCTAAGTTGAAACAGAACAATTTAGTCGTGGACCTGTATGGGCTACCACAAAAACCATGTCACGCCCCAGTCCCAAAATACCGAGGGACTGGATGGGTGATTATGGCCAGCAGCATGCACCGATGGACAAATCCAATTTAATGGATCCATCGGGCATACTTAAGCTGTATTACATCAGTCAGAGTTTTACTATTCTCATCCACAGATATAAGATAGCAATAACATCAAAAGAAATACTAAACAACAACAGTCAAAGTAAATAAAATCGGAGAACAATCCGATATTAAGTCTGTTTACACAAGTTCTCAAAGACAGGAAATAAAGAGTTTAAATTAACAGGAATTAAAGTCTATTTGCCATAATACTGAGCAGGGCGAAGCAATTGTTCAGGAGAAGTCCTCAGCGATCACCTCGTCCTCAGGTTAAGGTACTGCTCCGAGTAGTGCCCCTGTTCCGTACCCCTCAGGGTAGATCTCGTCTGCTATAACTGGAGAACAAAACCAGGTCCTCAGAGGGACGTAACAAGGTACAGAAGAATACGAGCCATAATACAATGAATGAATATGTAAGTCAACCAAGATGTTAAACTCAAGAGTAGCATCAGAAATTAATAAGTCTAAGACAGTGGCATGCCGATGTTGCTATCAAACAAATCTGAGTAAATAATTAAACTAGCTAAGTGATCATGCAAGTGAGAGTTATTATTCATACTCAGGCTGAGACTACTACAGGATCAGTGACAAGAAACCATAGCAGTGTTTTCTCAAAGGGCCAGTACAGATGCCAAAGCTCTGTGTCAGAGACTAGGACACTTCCAGATAACAGTATATAATATATATAATCAGCCTTGATATGGTAATACTCTCCCCACCCCATGTAATCATGCATCTCATGTCCACGACGTCTCATGTCCATGCCATACAGGATCAAAACTAATGCAACTAGTCAGGATAAAAACTAAGCTCAAGTCATGAAATCTATATCCTATACAAAACCTCGTTGAATAATCAGGAAGATTCTATATCATGCTTTGTGTCAAGTGTCCTGGGTATAAATACTGGAAAGGGCAAGTACAACAGTCACAGAAATTTAAGTAAGAGAATCAAAATGAATCAATAACTGCATTTTATGGCAAGGTACACTTGCCTGAGTTTCCTGCTCCAATTGTAGCTCGAGCTTTTGCTGGATTTCCAAGTAGTACTCCGGTTGCTGAAATAGACATCACCAACAGATCCAGAAAATATTAATCAGCTAGGATCGCCTGTCCTTGAGTCCAATTTGGAGACAAGGACAAAAACATCATTTTCGGGGCAAGGCGGGGTCCAAATGTGGGCCGCTTTGCACCGAAAAACACGTCAGGGTCAAAGGTCTCAAAATCAGTCTAACTTAGTGTCAACAGGTCAGGAATGATGATATGAACCCAACGGAACTTCCAGAATTGGATTCCGATGAGCCGTTCTCAAAATTGCCCGTCGGGTGGAGCCTGTGGGGCCCACGACCCACGATTTTGTCAACGTTCTCATAATCGAACCAAACTTGGCTCACAGGACCAGCGTATTGCCACGAGTCCAATGGCGCAAGTTTCGTCTCGATCTGACTTGTGTACACTAAGTTACAGCTAGAAACAGAAAGTACGGATACTGAGCGGTGTCCGCAGATACGCACTGATCCTGGTGTCCACGCACATTCGAATCAGCTTCTGCGAAATCCTGCACGTCCGTATCAACGATGCGCACGTATCGGTAAAGATCGCACGCGACCAAGTCGTCCCGTTTGGCGGGGCGTACTCGATTCCGGGGTAAAACAGGGTCTGGTTTTTTCCTGTTTTTGGATCGCGGTGTGCGATCACCACAGGACGCGATGCCCCGAGCGGTTTGTCCGGGCATCGAGAGGGTCACACAGGCTACGTGATACATTTTACGGAATTGAATTCCGAGCTACGAGTCAAAAGTTACGGATACCTGAAGTGGACCTGAAAACCAAGTTCAAATCGTGTCCGACACGCGATTCACTGTGTCCGAGTACTGTTCACTAGGGTTAGGGTTTCTCTGTGTCCGGCCTTCTGTGTCGGTGTCCTGCTGTCCGTGTCCGAGGCTCCTGTGTCAGGGTGTCCTGGAGTCATCTGCGCTTGGCCGGAGCTCCGCCGGAGGGCTCGCCGTGGCTGAGCAGAGGCTGAGCAACTCCGGCTCGAGGGTGGCGGTGCTCGGCGGGGACGGCTGCGACTCTGCGGGTGGTGGCTGGGCCAGGAGAGGGAGGCGGGTTCAGGCGAGGAGCCGAGTGGCGTCAGGCGGAGGACGGCGTGCTGGGGTGGCGCACGGCACGGCGGGGAGGTGAGCGTCGGCGGAGGGGAGAGGAGATATGGCCGGCTGGGGCTTTATATAGGGAGGAGGAGGAAGACAGGCGGTGGCCGTTGCGGGGAGAGGAGGCGGAGGGTCGGGGAAGATGGAGAGCGGTTGCGGCGGGCATTCGCAGGGAGCCGGAGGGTCGCCGGCGGCGGGGGTAGGTTAGGGGTCGGGCTGCAGGCGTTTGGGGGAGAAGGATTGGCGGGTCGGGTCGGGCGGCGGATCCGGGTTCTAACGGATCCGGCCCGATCCGCTAACAATAAAGTGGGTTCGGGTCGGGTTAACGGGTCGGGTCTGGGTTGGACCCGGATCCGACCCGATAAGGAATTGGTTTTAAAATAAACCCGGTTCAGTTCAGTTTGGTTTGGTTTATTTAATAAAAACCCGGTTTATATTTGGTTTAATTAATTTAATTAGTATTTAGGGCTTTTAAAATTCATCCGGGGTCCAATAAATTCCCGGAAAATTACCCTAGGTCTGGTTTTCTATTTTACACCATAAAAAATTATTTTCATAATATTTTAATATTAATTATTAACATTTAAAAATCCTTTAATAATTAAAGAACATGAATTTAATTCCAGAAAATTCCAAGAAAATTCCAGAAAATTTAGAAAAATCCAATTTAAAATTCTTTGAAAATTAGGGGGATTACAGCTTATTTATTAATTTCTTAATTTTTATAGTGCGACGAGACCGCCAGAGCCGGAGAGATCCCAAGACCATCGACTTTCCAGCAATCTTCTAGGGGACCCACAAAAGAAAGAAGGATGGAAAGCACGTAGATGAGTGGCCGTCAAAGTATATATAAGTTGTCTTTATAAATTTTGTCAATTTAATTAGATTATTTTTATAATTTAATTAAATTCTAGGTTTTTAGGTCAAAACAGTCAAACTAGGTCAACTCTAGGTTATTCAATTTCCAAAATACTAAGAAACAACATTGTAAATACTTAAAATTAAGAAATGGTCCGATACCAATTTTGATTTTGATACTTTAAACCTTGGTTAATATCCTATTTTAAGATATAATGGAAATCAAATATAGCAAATATAACTCAAATTATATACATATACTATGATATCTAGTATCTAATAGCACATATAACTCTAAAATCCTTAACTCTAAACCTATTTATATAAATTAATATAGGAGACGTATGAGATGTTAGAGGGGAGGCGCTTAGAGCAATATGCTGACTGAAAGAAACGATTGTTGGGTACAAGCTGTCGGGAGAGGTAAAGGCGATAGCATGTATGGTACCAGATCGTTGGCATTGATGCCATAGGTTCTTTCCAGATCTCCTCTGACGGCTACTCCAGCTCCATTAGTACCCAGCTACGACGTTCCTTCTGGTGCGATGTCTCCGGAGCAGCTCACGACGATTGTACACGAGCTATATGGACTGGTCCGACAGTTGATAGACACTCGTTATGGTGCATCACCTATTTCTCAGATGGCTACTACGACAGCTCCTCCGACGGCTACTACGTTGGGTCCTCCAGCTACTCCGACGACTCTAGCTCCTCCGACGGCATCGATGGGTCCTCCAGCTCTTTTGTTGGCTCCAGCCACTGCTCTGTCTTCTGTTTCTTCTAATGATCTACATGATATAATCGCTATGGTTGTGGTGCAGTACATGGCTAATAGATAGCCTCCGCTGCCTCCGCCTCTACCGTCGACTTGATTAATTTTTTGAGTTTGTAGGATTTTTTTAGTTGGTTGTATTTTTTTAACTTGATTGTATTTATTTGACTTTGTAGGATTGTATAACAGTTATTTGAACATGTTTGGATTACTCTACTCTATTATCTTGATGTATATATAATATTTGTACATGTTTGTGTGGGTTTTATTAGTTTGTGTGAAATTTGCTTATGTGAAATTTAATTGTGTGGATATTGGTGAATATATAACAGGTATATGCTCAGCAGAAATTAATTTTTGGAAAAAAATATTACCTTTAGCGACGAACAAGTAACGTAATAGTGATGGAAAAACAGAAAATTCTCAAGTCAGCGACGGATTTTCGACGAAAAATCTTAGGACAACGACTACCCAGCGACAAAAAAATTCGTCAAGAAAACATCTAATACACACAAATATTCCAAACATGTATTTGAATCCGTCACTACAATCTGTCAATAATCCATCACGGAGAGTGACGGATTAGCGACGAATACTGTGAGCCCTGAATGTGCAAAATCTTCTAGAAAAGTTGGCAAATTTTGGCTCACATAATACATCGTTAATCCGTTGGTAAGTAGTTAGAAAGTTTAACGACATAATTAGTACGTCGCTGATATGTCGCTGGTTTTATGTCGCTAAGTCAGTCGCTAATCCGTTGATTGAGCGACGGACTGGTGATGGAATTTTCGTAGCGACGTTAGTTATTCTGACGGAACATTTTTGTCACTAATCCATGGCTAAAATTAAATAACGACGGAAAAATGCATTTTAGCGACGGATAATTCCGTCACTAAAATATTGTATTTTAGTAGTGTTAAGAATCCTAATTCTTTTAAGACTCTAATTTTGACTCTATCTTTTATGAGAAAAGTCTCTATACTTAAGTTTTTTAATATTTGATTAGGATTAGAATTTATCTTTGATTACGATTAGGGTGTCATAAAAGTCCTATAAATAGGTACATTTTGTATCCATATGATAACAACTTTTTAATCAATAAATTTTTTTTTTGAGTTATAACATTTGTTCTAAGTTTTTATTTTGTGGACTCGACTATTCCGTGGATTCAGAAACCCCTCGCTTGAGGTTTCCAAGCAACATTCATGCGTACCCCTCACTAAGTCATCCGTCGGAGTTTTTGCGGCACCGCTTCTCCCTCACCAAGCAATAGTGGTCCATTTATCGTCACCACCGATCAACTTGATATTGGCAGGCATGAAGGTAAACTAAATCCTCTTTCATGATGCGTCAAGTGGCGTACTGATATAGCATGGAATCCAATTTTGATTCCTTCTAGGATTTTTTTTTTAAGTTTATCTTTTTTATTATAGAGTTAATAAGAATCTTATTTCTTTTAGGACTCTTATTTTGACTCTATCTCTTATTTGAGAAGTCTCTATATTTAATTTTTACCATATTTGATTAGGATTATAATTTATGTTTGATTAGGATTATGGTGTCATAAAAGTCCTATAAATAGGTACTTTTGTATCAAGTTGATAACAACTATTTAATTAATAAAATTCTTCTTTGAGTTCTTAGATTTGTTCTCTGTTTTCCTTGGTCGTGGACTCGAATATTCCGTAGATTCGAAAGCCCCTTGCTTGGGGTTTTCAAGCAACCTTCGTGTGGACCCCTCACCAGGTCATCTGTCAGAGTTTTTGCGGCACCGCTTCGCTCTCACCAAGCAACGGTGGTCCAGTTATCATCATCATTGATCAACTTGATATTGGCAGGACGAAGGTAAGCCAATTCCGCTATCACGCTGCATCAAGTGGTATACTGATGTAACAAGGATTCCAATTCTGAATCCTTCTAGGATTTTTTTCTTTTCTTTTTTAGCTTTATCTTTTTTATTATAGAGTTATTAAGAATCATATTTCTTTTAGGACTCTTATTTTGACTCTATCTCTTATTGGAAAAGTCTTTATATTTAATTTTTAAAATATTTGATTAGGATTATAATTTGTGTTTGATTAGGATTATGGTGTCATAAAATTCCTATAAATAGGTACTTTTGTATCCAGTTGATAACAACTTTTTAATCAACAAAATTCTTCTTTGAGTTATGATATTTATTCTCTTTTTTTTTGTCATGGAATCGACTGTTCTGTGGATTTAGAAGCCCCTCGCTTGAGTTTTCAAGCAACCTTTGTGCGGTCCCCTCACCAGACCATCTGTTGGAGTTTTTTTGGAACCACTTCGAACTCACTAAGAAATGGTTGTTCAGTTATCGTCACCACTGATCTACTTGGCCATTGCCAGGAACGAAGGTAAGTCTGTTCTGCTATAAAACTGTGTTAAGTGGTATACTAATACAATACTCAAGTTGCGTGGTGTCACTCCCCTATCCCGTATACTCAGAATATACTCAAGTTGGCGCACTTTGAGTATACTTCAAGCGCACGGATGAATGGAGCTTGGTGCACATTGGCTAAGTATCAAGTGTGTGGTGGTGGTAGGTAGGGCCTGTGGCTTGGATTTGTTAAAGAGATCCGACGGTTCACCATCAACCCCTTGCCTATATGTATCATTGTTCTTATTCTCTCTCCTCACTCGTTCATTTTTCTTATTTTGCTCCTGATATTCTTCATAGGCAAGTATACCTTGCAAATATGAAGAAACACGATCGGCTATAGTTTTATTCTTAGTAATATTTGTTGTAATTAGTTTCTAGTAGTGTTCTGATTATAGTTAGTTCTTGGTGTTTTTAGATTTGAGGTAGTTAATAGTTTATATCTTGATTTTATTATGAGGTTTTCATGAATATATTTTTCCTAGGGAATGATACCTCCCAAAATTGACATATTTTCAAAAGATATTGTTTCCTGATTTTAAGCTTGAGATTTTCCTTGATTTTTTGTTCTTGTTGCTTGAGGAGTAGAGCATTGTCATACTCTTGAGCTTAAGCTCTAAGTGCATCAATGGTGGGTCAGATAGAGAAGAAGAACAGTGACAAGAAGTACCCAGTAGGATTTGCATTATGGGTACATGTTGAGTGTGACTAGCAGTACATGGACGCATGTTGAGTGTGACCCACAGTACATAACTCGTGCGTACTTTAAGAGTACTGCCAATTCCTTACAAAAATATGTCAAGGGGATAAATTCTTGAAAAATCCTTCTTGGCGCACTTTTGGAAAACATTTGCCTCTGGCGCACAATTGATGTACTAACGAACGAGCTAAGCAAAAGTGTGCCAGGCTACCTTTCAGTGCACTTTTATTAACTTCCTATTAGTTGGCGAACTTTTTATAGGCCGACGCAGAATTTTTATGTTGTGTATTAAACTAGCAAAAGTGCCCCGCCCTTATATACATGGCCTTTGTCGCATTTTTGATGGATTAATAGCTCAATGCACTTTTATCTCCTGGTGTATTCTTGCTCGGTTCAGCATCGATAAGCGAGCCTTGATTTTGGCATGTCTCGACTGTTGTGCCCTCGACCGTTGTGCCTTCGACTGTCACGTCGTATGGGGACTCGTGTTTTGTTTTATAGTTTTTTTGCATTAGTACAGTGCACCACATCTTTCTGCTGCTCTATTATAGAGTTTGTACGCCAATTTGCTTGCATGTGCAGAGTACGCCTATCCCCGAATCCATGATTTTGTGCACCATGTTATAGATTTCTACGCCATGACTTCTATGACTTAGTATTATAGTTTTGCACGCCATATAGTTGCCCGCTTGCGCATTCTATGCACCATTATTCCTGACTAGCCTATTTGGCACTTGCAAAATGCGCCATCCCAAGACTTCTTGTGATTGATTATGCATATATAGGTCCTATTGTGCACTTAATGCCTATTCTAGATTAGTTGAGCTTGACCATGATTGATGATCTATGATCCCAGAACTTGAGAAATTAGTGAGGCCTTCATGACCGTGACTCGATCATATGAGATATCAAATTCCAAATTAATTATGACTCCTGACTTGATCAAATATAATTCATATGGCCAACTGATAGGTTGGATAACCTGACTTGGTTATTGTATTCGTACTGATACACTTTTCCTGCTAGCCAGTTGATAATGGCTTATTGTACACTGAGTGTGGGACATTGTCCAACATGTATACTGAACGTGACATGATGATTCCTGCTCAGTGCATAATATTATATTTCTAAAGTTTTGGCATAGAAACGATAATGGGTCAGAACCATAACATGGCTAGGTTATTGATTGTTTGAATGTTGCATCCATATTGGGGTGAATCCATACTTGACTCCTAATATTAAATGGATTCATATCAAATGTGCTCATACCCTATACGACATCATTAATAGGAATATTCCTATAGCCACGGCAGAGAATTCTATATCACTGTAGGGTTAATTAGGTAAAATAAAAGCTGATTAGAACATGGGGAGGGAATGGCCCCGAGATCGTGCTTGATGAGCCTCTCCGAGATAAATTTTATGGTGTGCAAGACTGGCCACCATGGATATTGTATATCAAGCACATGTAGTAGCGTGCAATATTCAAATTTTTATATTTAAACCGAGCCAACATTTTTCCTATAGGAAGGTTGGAACTGTTACCGATTTATCATCATGGTGGCCCTATAGGGGACTGGTACGACTATAGGACGGTGGTCCTACGGGGGACTGGTGTGATTATGATTTTCTGCTTGTATAATATTGGTTGGGTTAGCCCTGCTGGACATGGCTCGATCTGAGATGCTTGTTACTACCATTATTATTATTATATCTAGGATAACCCTAGACTCCACATAATAAGCTGTAACATTGTTTGGCCACTCTAACCTGACTTGGTTGTGATTATAACTCCTCTAGTAGCTTAGGGACATGGATTGTCATAGTGTGGTGTTCAACTTTTGTCCTTGTTTGGTTGGGGAGTTGGGTATTTATGCTATGATGGAATATGGATCGAACTACGACACAGAATTCTAGCTTGACCATAATCGTGTGACGTAACTTATCATGGATGGCATAACATTTTTTGTCCTTGTTTGGTGAAGGAGTACCATGTTATCCCAAAGATAGGGCATGCGCCAATGATTCTTGGCTCATGCACTATGTGCTTGATCTGTTTTTTGTTCCTTCATTCGTGCTTCCTTGTGGTATTTGCTATTTGGGGTCTAACCCACTGGTTTTGTATGGCCAGGTTTAGATCCAGCATCAGAGGATGTATCTTATCCCCCTTACGATGACGTACACCAAACGGATGGTCGCTGATGGACACGAGTGAGTTTCTTGAACACTGCTCATATTGTACATTCTTCTATTTTGGGCGTTTAGCCACCGACACCTGTTAGCCGGCTTGTCCGATCGCCAGTTCCTTTTTACATAATTGTAACATAATCAGACTACAACTGATCTCGGTTGTGTAACTATTGACACTCTGCTAGCCTAATATTTTGACGGCTAAATTCCTAGAATGTTTTGATTGAGCATTTAGGATGCCTTACGGCTTTATCTTACATGTTCTATGTTGTTGTTACTTGCTTGAATGATTGGAACATAGTTGTTCTGAGACATTAGAAGAATTGATTGTAGCATGCACCCCTTGTCTTTTTATAGCCAATAACCAACGTACGATGTTCCATACCTTGTATAGGGGAGCTGGCCATGTCCATCTTTGTATTCCTGTAATGGGGCATGACAAAGTTTTATTGGTTGCTCATGTAGGTATGATTTTTTAGACTTGTGGGGTGTCATGATCTTAGGAGTCTCATTCAAACATGTTCCTCCTTGAATCCTGAATTCGTTCTTCTCGATGCTCAGCTTAAAGCATCTGATTGATTATTTCTTTGTTCCTTTCCGTCCTGTTCTTGATATATTTTTTCTCTTTCTTTCAGGGCTTCCCCATCTTCGGTTGCCGGAGCATCAGGGGCATCAAGGTGACCAGTAGATCCGGGCGAGAAGGGATAACAGCGTAAGGCTGTTTTTCTTCAAGACCCGGTTCGAATCGAGCTAGTAGTTGGGCCCCTAGGTGAGACAGTGGAAGAAAATATTGAGCAACCAGCGCCAGAGGTTCCGCCCCCCTCCTGGTAGTGCCAGCAATGCCGGCAACACATGATACCCCAAATTTATTAGAAATTATCAGGAGGAGGATGGCCGTGCAACAATATCAGATAGCGGTACAACAGCTCCAGCAGCAGGAACAAAATGTATTATTGAACCAGAGGTTACAAACAACTCTAGAAAGAGGCAAAAGGATAAATTCAGGGGCATCGTTTAGATTCTGTTGACTTAACCCCCGGTACTTTGATGGCACGGAGGATGTCATCACGGCAGACGATTGGCTCAAGGATATTATCATGTCCCAGTCCAAAAATACCAATGGACTAGCCACGTGGCAATGACCATCAACACAACTCCAATGTGTAAAATCAATTTAATGTACCCGTTAGAGTGCACTTAAGATGTAATATATATATATATATATATATATATATATATATATATATATATAATGGTCTACAATACATGTCACAGTTTATATATCTAATCTTATCCAAAAATAAGATCCACAACACAAAGGGATAGTTCAGTCACAAGAATAATAAAATAAAACTTTCCATCAACAAGTGCAATATAAGTAATGTCGCGAGGAACAATCCAACATCAAAATAATAAAAATAGAATAAAACCAAGTATATGTCTTGTAATCACTAAGCCAAGTCCAAATGTCCAAAGAATACTAACTATACATAAATAGAGAAATAACTGAGTGCTCAAGAGAAGTCCTCCGGCACTACCCCGTCTTCTGGTGCAAGTACTGCTCTAATGTTAACCAATGTCTCGTAAACCTCGGGGTAACTCTCCTCGTTTGTACCTAGGGATATAATATAGATGTAGGTTCTCAGGGGACATAATAAGGTACAATAAACACTTCAGCCAGAAGTAAACATTATCATTATATAGTGTAGGGAAAACAGAACTATGTGATATGCAAATGAGAGTATGGACTTATACCCTGGCTGGTACTCATGGACTCATCCGTATGCTAGACAATACCCTCGAGGCTCCGTATGGGGGATCCCAGAGGAGGCTAATATATATATATATATATATATATATATAAATATATATATATATATATATATATATATATATATATATATATATATATATATATAATCACTTTGGATTCCGCATACCCAAATCCTAATAAACAGATAGATAAGTAATAAGTAAAATATGCCACAAGCACGATGAAGACTCGCCCCTCCCAATGTAACCTCACATCTCAATCAAGACACGTAAGATCATCATGACCTCTAACTATTATCATAAGTCATGGACACTATATATATATATATATATATATATATATATATATATATATATAAATAAAAATACTCTATGTCATACATCTTGTAATCCTATCCAGAGTCAAATTACCACGAACCTGTCAAGAAAGACTCTGTCACATGAATAACGTGTCAAGTGTCCTACGGTCGGATGTGCAAATAATATATGCACAAAATATGGGTTCGATTATTGACTCTCTAACTACGATATGCGACTCCGCGGAGGATGTCGGTACCCGAATCTCCTTCGGACACAAAGTATAGTATGTCAGCCCTAGGATAAGTAGATACATCAACCAGCCATATAAATATAATATCTCATACATAATAAATAATTAAGAACTGTAAACATCTTGGCAAGGTACACTTGCCTGGGTCTGCAGTATGTAGTTGTAAAGATGGTCCCGTTTTCACTTCTCTGGAACCAGTTGACCGAAACATCAATTTACTACTTTAAGTTTCTAATCAAGAATCTTGTAATCAAAACATTATTATCTAAATTATTATAAGCCATTTATAACTAAGTCTAATATCATCATAATATGTGAATTCTTGACACAACAACTCACATATTTTACTAGGTATCGGGACATAGTTTTATGGTTTTCGACTTCCAAAATTCACGGTTAAGTCCCCAATTGAAGAACATGTATATAAATTATTTAAAAATAATATAATCATAATTTATACTGATTTTAACCTCTAAATTCTAGATTTGGAATTCTAAGCATATTTTATGGTTATGGCTATATTAGGTCTACTAGTCTTGTCCGAAACTTGTCCGAAATATCACCAATCCATAGTTATGACATAGATTGATAAAAACACATATAAATTCACATTAAAGTCTGATTAAAACTCAAAAAATAAAATCCTTTTTTAACACAAAATTGGCCTCTTCTTATGAGCCAAAATATGCCATAAATTTATTCAAGAACCTAGTCTAGGGGCCCATATTTTTTGGGTTCAGTTTTGACGTAAAAATGCCATAAATTTAAATTTAAAATTATTTATTTTTAGAATAAAAATACCTATAAATATAGTTTTAAGAATTAATAACAGACCCTGCAAGAATCATATCACAAAGTCTCAAACTAGTCTTATATACCGTAATATAATATATCACCAATCTAACATGCAATCTACATAGGTTTTTAATATGTCAAAAGAATGAAAATCATTGGTTCTAGAATAATAGATTCATATAAATTCTAAGAGAATTATGCCATAGGATTTTGAGAAGGAAATTTCAAATCTTTATCCGAAAGATTTGAAGGTTTGGATGGTGGTTCATCTCCTTGTCCAAGAAACACATCTTCTTGCTTGTACTTGCCTTCTTACTCCTTTCTTGATGGGTTGTAGATGATGAAAATAGTATTTTGATGGATTTGATGGCAAATGTAGAGTCTTTATGGTTGTTTGGTGGAGATTGGGTGGAAGAATAATGAAAAGTGGAACTTTGGAAGAAATGAGAAGGTTTTTTGTGAAGGAGATGATGTTGTATGGGTTTAATGTCAAGGGGGGTTGCTTCTTTTCGTGAGGGAGATAGGACGGGGTCGGCCAAGTATAAGAAGGAGATTTGTTAGGGTTAGGGTTAGGGTTTGGTGATAAGTTGATATATATATATATATATATATATATATATATATATATATATATATATATATATATATATATATATATATATATATATGGGGTATTTGGATGGGTTTAAATATATAGGAGTGGTTTCCCATGCATGTAGAGGGATCGGCCAACAAGGGGATGCTCATGGGATTTTGGCCAAGGGAGGTCACTTCTTTGGTTGTATTTTGATTAATTTTGGGTGATGTTTGGTTAGGGAATTGGTTATTTAGTTATTCGCCAACTAGGAAGACACCTATGACACTTTCTATAAATAGACTTCTATAAATAAAAACATATTATTCTAAATTACAATATATATATATATAAAATAAATATCTACATGAGAGTTTTTGGGTGCACTACCTGCCTTCATGGGTTTAGGTTTAGTTTGGGTCAAGTTCTAGTCAATTGAAAGCAGTTTTACGACAATCGTGGTTCTATATGTTTGTCAATATTTTTGGAGCATGGAGAAGATCAAACAAATGCAAAATCTGTCCTAAATATATTAGGTAAAATCAAGATTAGTAATATGAATTTTAATGGAAGAAAAAAGATTGTACATTGCTCAAAATCTTCAAGCCATGACAAAGTGTCATATATATATAAAGGATTTTCAAATTTTAATACTTTAACCTATTAAATTAAATTAAAAAAAATTAAAAATTTAAAAATACCAAATTAAACCCACTCCAAAATAAGGGGATTTACAATCTACTCACCTTAAAAGAATTGCATCCTCATAATTAAGAATAAATATACTCTAGGATTCTATGAAGACATCATAACTAAGGGCAGTTCTAAGGTCATACATGCATCCTCGAATAAGTGAGGATAACGATGTCGTATGATATCGTCTCGTTCTAAAGTAGATTCGCCTTAAGCTACCCGAATCAGTCTGATTATAAACCCCCTCATTTTGGAGTAGGGTACTTTGGTATTTTTAAATTTATTTATTTTATTTAACTTCATTTAATAGGATAAATTATTTAAGTTTTAAAATCTTTTGTATATATATGACACTTTGCCATTGCTTAAAAATTTGGAGCAATGCACAATATATTTTCTTCCAACAAAATTTATATTACTATTCTTGATTTTACCTAATATATTTGGGATATGGATGTTGCATTTGTTTGATCTCCCCCATGCTCCAAAATTGTTGACAAACATCTAGAACCACGGTTACTGTAAAACTGCTTTTAATTAACTAGAACTTGACCCAAACCCATGTAGGCATGTAGTGCACACAAAAACCCTCTTATGGATATTTATTATATATATATATATTTTTTAATTTAGAATAATATCTTCCTATTTATAAAAGTCTATTTATAGAAAGTACCATAGGTGTCATCCTAGTTGGCAAATAACTATCTAACAAATTCCCTAACCAACCAATACCCAAACCTAATCAAAACACAATCCAAGAAGCAACCCCCCTTGGCCGAAACCCCCCTGAGCATCCCCTAGTTGGCCGACCCCTCTACATGCATGGGAACACCCTCCAATATATTTAAACCCATCCAAAAATCCTATATATATATCAACCTATCACCAAACCCTAACCCTAATCCTAGCAAATCTCCTTCTAATACTTGGTCGACCCCCTCTCCTCTCCCTCACGAAAAAATCACCCCCTTGCCATTAAACCCATACAACATCATCTCCTTCACAAAAAACCTTCTCCTTTCTTCTAAATTTTTACTTTCTATCATCTTTCCACCCAATCTCCACCAAACAACCATAAAGACTCCACATTTGCCATCAAATCCATCAAAACTCCTTCGCCATTGTCTAAAACCAATCAAGAAAGGAGTAACAAGGCAAGCACAATCAAGAAGAGGTATTTCTTGGACAATGAAAGGCATCATCTTCCAAACCTACAAAGATTTCGGGTAAAGATTCAAACTTTCGTTCTCAAAACCCCATAGCGTGATTCTCTTAGAATATATATGAATCTATTATTCTAAAACCAATGCTTGTCATCCTTTTGACATATTAAAAACATATGTAGATTTTATTTTAGATTGGTGATATATTGGATTATGGTAGGTGTCACGCCCCAGTACTAGAATACGGAGACGAACACGACCAGCTATCCCGTACAAGGTACTATATATATTACAGTGATCATGGCTATAACTGTCACGCCCCAGTCCCAAAATACATAGGACTAGGACACGTAATCATGCCAGCCGCATGGATATGGCAACTCCAATATATGGAAACCAAATCCATACATACGCTGTATTATGAATATCACATCCACAAGTGGTATAATATAAGCCACAAGTCACAGGGTATAATCTAAATCTCATCCATGAAAATCAACATAAGTATATAACCAGTATCTATGGAACTAGATCCCAATAAGAAGTATCTAAGGATGATAGTTTGATGGAAACAAATCCACTACCAACTCGAATATAAGAGCAATTACAATATAAGTACAAGCTATCAAACACAATATAAGTATACCAGCTAGCAATCACTGCTCGGAGAGAAGACATCCACGAAGCATCTATAAACATCCAAATCTGCGCTTCTGCAAATACTCAAGAACAGGTACACCTGGCAGGGAACCAAGTCCTCAGAGGGACATAACAAGATACTTAAACACATGCCAATAAAGTACTGAAAATAAACATCCATTGGGGTCGCCTAACCATCTATGTGAATGCAGTTTGAGAACAACTTTCTAACAAGTGGGCTATTTGGCCATAAATAGGATTGGCATGGTTCTCTTGGAGACCAAGGGGCCTACAAAGGCACGTCGTCTTTTGAACGGCGGAGGCCCGCCAAGTAGTATAGGTGTCATCATGACCGCGCATCTCCGGCGGAGCGTACGGGTTACACAAGAAAAGTGCAAAGGAGCCCAAATGCCTTACTTGTTGTTCTCCCCACCCAATGCTCTAAACATGTCATGTTCATGACACGATAATACCTCTAATAACTGCCCAGTCTACTAGAATGCAAAGTTTCTAACAGCAGTTATTCCTAACGCACGGCCCACACGTACAGGAGGCCAGACCTGTCACGCAGTCCGTGATCTATATGAGACTCACACTCGTGTAACCTCTGTGTCACGGCCAATGAACCTAATGGTGCTACATGATAATGAGGTAGTCTCATGAACAAGGTCAATGCAATACATAAATAAAAACATTCGCGATGTCACCGTCGTGCGCATTTTATATAACAATTAAAATATATGAACTAAAGACAGAAAATAAAGATGCGTGCAACATATGGAATAAGAATAACAGTACAATGGCAAGGTATACTTGTCTGGCGAGAAAGCTGCGATGTACCAATAACCTGCTCCAAAAGTCACGCAGAATAAATCCAACATCCTATGTACATATAATATAATGCAAATAAATCATTAGTCATTACACTAGTACACACACCACAATATTTATACTGGACTCGGGCTACACTAGGGGTGGCACTAGTCATCTAACACGGTCAATCATGCGTTGCATTACACAGTGTCGGGTCTTTAAGTACTGTACACAATAAGTCAGTCAACTAACACGGTCTCGCTAGTACGTCGGTGTACACAAGGTAGACACCAACATTGTTCTTAGGGTTAACAGGGTCAAGGGCAAATACGGGATAGTCCACGGTGTCCTAGGGTCGTACAGTTTGAATATATATATAGTCATAATTTATAAATTATCTTAGTATTTAATTACTTATAATTTATGTACATACCATATATTTATATATTTCTATCTATAACAACCAAATATACATACCAAATTGAATACATGTACTAAATATCTATATAAATATATATATATCAATGAATAATATACACGTACGCGTACATGTACGTACACGCATTTGGGTTCACCGACTCCGGGCCTGATGTCAACTAACAGTCAATAAGCAATACTATTATCCTACTGGCACGCACACAAACACACATAAAAGAAGAAGACGAAACAGGTTCGTACCTCGGAGTACGTATACGGGATCGGCTGGACGACGATGAAGAGAGGTTGACGACGATGAGATGACGACGCTGCGATGATGATGATGGTGGTGATGACGAGGATGATAACTAGGATACCAATAACCTGCTCCAGAAGTCGCGCAGAACAATCCCAATATCCTGACCTTCTTGACGGGTTTGTACAATGAAACAGAAAGTCCAAAATATTAAGGGTTTTAGTGCTTTCCCATACTTAATTTGCATGCCCATAGTGCCTTCTCTGTTGATTAAATCTTCATTGATATGAGCTCCTTCCTTTAACAGAGAACAAGAACTCCTCTGAGGAATTATGACGAACAGTTGGTAAGCAAAGCACAAGAGTAGGTTTAGACCCATTAGAACTGATCCCGGTGATCCCAGTTGGTAAACATCCATTTTGATCTCTAATGATCGAATTCGAAAAGAAAGATCAAAATCAAGAAGATAAACTCAGATGACGCAGCGGGATCGAGGCTCTCGAGTTCGATCTTTTGAATCAACTGAGCTCCATGAGAATCATCGCTGCGATGCTCCCGACACGTCCGCTTCGAAGAGTCGAACTCAGGTTGCAACAGTTCGTTCGCTTATGCGGAGGCTGAGGGAAGCAATCAAACTTCACCAGAGAATAACTCGTTGAAGACGCGTCAGGACTCGGGAATGCTCGCAGTGGTCCTTGATAGTACAACGGATGGGTTGATGCACTGATTCATGCTCGCGCTTGAGTCGATAGCCGATAATCAGTCGATCTTGCTCCACTCGCAGCGGCGAAGACTCATCAGAAGGATCTTGTCGACATAGAGCTCGGCGGTTGCAATGGCGTAGGGTGGTGGTCGATCACCTGAGGAAACCGTCGGCTTTGGATGATCGGAGTTCTTGAACGGTTTCTTGATAGGGGAAAAGTTGAGAAGAGGAGGATGATGAAGATGATGAAGAGGAGGATGATGTGGTTGATGCAGCTCCGGCCAGGGAAGGATCCGGCCAGGGGACAGGGGTGGTGGTCGGGTCTTTTGGCGAGGAGGAGGCTTCAGGCGGCGGAGAAGGTTGGGGAAGGGTCGTGTGATGGAGGAGAACGGGAAGGAGGGTCGGTTGGCTAGGCTAGGCGGAGCTCCGGCGAGATCCCGGCGGTGAAGGGTCAGTTTAGGGAGAAGAAGAAGATGCAGAGTACATGGGGTCGGCTGCCTATTTCTTAGGTTTTAGGGGAAAATATAGAAAAGAAAAATAATGTAAAGAGTATTTATAAAAAGGGGTTGGTGTGACCTAGAATTGATTTGACTTGGTCAACTATCCTTGGGGTTGGGCCTTGGATTACAATCCTTGGAGTGGGTCTTGGCCTCACATGAAGATGTTGGGCTATAAATTTATATTTGTTTAATGCAAGGGTAGATCTAAAACACGGGGGCATTGTGCGTGCGGTGCGCATCCCGAAAATTTACGAAAAAATTCACGTGAAGGGAAAATTGGGTTTATTCACGTATTGTCCAATGATGGGGACACCTAAATGTATTTTTACATAAAAGTCTCCCAACAATTAGAAAATTGCACAAAGGCAGAAATTGGATTTAATTAATTAAATCAGAATGCGCACGATGTTCTAGAATTAATTAGTAGTACAGGGAAATAAAAATAGGCGGAACAAAGGGTCTGGAACGTAGAGGATACAGAGTAGATTATTAATAAAATCTAGGTCGTACAAAACGGTCAAGATTGGGTTCACGATTTCGATTGGGACGCACATGGGTACAAAATTAGAATTTATTTATAATTAATAAATAACGTCTGCGACGTTTATTGTGCGACTAAAATTCAGCACCAGAGAACATGATTATGGGTTACACAAAGTTCAGGAAGGTAGGCGGGCATGTCCAGGATGGGGTTGTGAAGTTTGTAGATAGGTAACGGCTAGTGAGATACTCCAATTATCGAAACACGGTAAGGTGCGCTACGCGTCATAATTATTTTGTAATTAAATTAAATGCCGTGTTCTAATTCTAATTGGTTCAATTTAGCCCTAATTTCACTATCTAAGCAAAGTAGCCCTAATTTTAGGTGAGGGGGTTTACAATCTACCCAACTTAAAACAATTTTGTCCTCGAAATTAAACTAGGGTAGGGTTCCTCTATCTAATCTCACTTGATTACCGTCAAAAAAAATTCTCCTTAAGTTAATATTGCAGTTTCTACCCAACTTAGAATTTACCCATCTATCATCTAAAGCTATACATCTAAGAAGGCTATGCCCCAAATTATTTAATCATATTATTGAATCCTTGAAGTCCTTAACACCAAACATATCCTCTATGATATGCCCTTAATCATTTATAAAAGATAGACACCAAACGATGTGATTGGCCTATGGAGAATATCTAGTACTATCTATGTATCAAACTTATACCAAGCAAGTTGTTTTGTCTTTTCGAAATAAGGAAGGACGTAGATCAATAAATAAGGGTTCAAGGGAGAAGTAATAGAATGCAAGTATAGGGATCAAGGTGTTTCAAGGAATCCAATGAGAATTGCCAAGGCAGTTGTGGACTGAAATCCTATTTGGTAAATCCGTATTCGCATGCTCGTATTAGTACAGTTATGTAGCTGATACAGTACGCTTAGACATGTCTAGGGCAAGTATATTCGTCTACTAATCACTATATATCTCAATCCACGAAAAATAGTATTGCGGAGGGCGAACCAAGCACACTAAGGTTAGCTAGGCCTTAATACACTGATCCTGAAATGTATTAGTGTGCGCGCCCACGAATACATATGTAGTGAACAAGCTTGATAAAGAATAAGCTTGCAAAAACTAGGCTATAATAGCAGCATAAGTCAAGATAGTACAACAAATATAAATACGCTGGATTATGATGAAAGAAGTTACAAATAACTCAAGTTTGCAAAAACAAAAACAACATAAGCAATAATAACAAAAGACTCTACAATCTCTACAGTTATCATACAACCTCCTTGTCTAAGTCGCTAGTCGACCAAATGGGGGCAAGGACCTCTAAATTCTATTGTCTGAATAAACACTGTCGTCTTTGCTAGCATACAATTAATGTCATTCAGTTACACTTCATCAATGGATCACAAGGACTATATGATACTAGGTGGTGAGGTATACTACCCAATTTAAAATGATTTAACTACTCTTGTATTGTCTTAAGGATACCGTAAAAGCTCCTGTTAAGGTCTATGAGAAGGGGTCTTGGTACTTTATTGGGGTATCCTCTTCTATTACATAGGTTATGGTCATCTTACATCTTAGTCATAGTGCTTATAGAACAAGTGTCAATCGTAGGGATAGAAGAGTTACTAGCCGTTAAGGGGAAAAGGATTTAACTCGTATCGAGCTATGGGTACAAATTTCGTGATTTAAAGCTAAGGGGTAATCATTAGGTCACAACCTAAGGGAACTACGCAAATTATCAAATCCCAACTATCACGCACAAAATTTAAAGTTTAAATTACCAAGCTATACCCTAGCAAACTACATGTCCTAACATAGAATAAGATTACTTGGCCTTCAATCATACGAGTTATGTGGCACGAGTTAAATGATGAAGAAAGAAGAATCATAATTTAGTCGTCACACAATTAGCGAACGCTAAGGTTGCAGGGGGACAAGTTATGAAATCGAAAATAGAGGGCTCTAGATAGCATCATGGTTCTCTAAGGGGGAGTGGTATGCTAGTTGCTATGTTTGAGGTATGATTAGGAAAATGTTCTATACATTGCTCTTGGCTTTCTAAGGCACTGTCTGCTTATCTCAAGACAATAATCTAAATTTATAGTTCTCCAATACTTATCTAACTGTGAATGTTAGGTTCAGTCTTAATATTAAATTTTTTTGGTTTTCTATTGGTTCCTCAATATTAGGGGCAATCATTATGGTAAACTTCTAACTAACTCTAGTAGTATCTATACTACTCTTAAGTCTTCATAATACATCAAGGGGTAATGGTCAATTCATCTACAGGTAAGGGTGCTATGGTTTATTAAGTATTCTACTCAGTGATGTGTCAACACTCTAGTTGTACTCTGAATAGGAAGGTTACTCTACTTATCATCTAACAACAGGAACTTCTATATTCTAGGAGAAGGCTATACTTAAAGAACTATTAGGGAAGCACATGAATCAAGCATGATGCAATTGTTCAAATAGAACAGATAGGAGGAAGATGAATCATAGTCAATTATGGATGAGATCCTATACTATAGTCCTAGGTGCAGGCTTGTTCGGTACAGTAACGTAATCAAGACAATAAGCTCTTGACCTGCATAGGCCACCACAAAAACATGTCACGCCACAGTCCCAAAATACATAGGACTAGGACACGTAATCATGCCAGCCGCATGGATATGGCAACTTCAATATATGGAAACCAAATTCATACGTACGCTGTACTATGAATATCAAATCCACAAGTGGTATAATATAAGTCACAAGTCACAGGATATAATCTAAATCTCATCCATGAAAATCAACATAAGTATATAACCAGTATCTATGGAACTAGATCTCAATAAGAAGTATCTAAGGATGATAGTTGGATGGAAACAAATCCACTACCAACTCGAATATAAGAGCAATTACAATATAAGTACAAGCTATCAAACACAATATAAGTATACCAGCTAGCAATCACTGCTCGGAGAGAAGACATCCATGAAGCGTCTATAACCATCCAAATCTGCGCTCCTGCAAATACTCAAGAACAGGTACACCTGGCAGGGAACCAGGTCCTCAGAGGGTCATAACAAGATACTTAAACACATGCCAATAAAGTACTGAAAATAAACATCCATTGGGGTCGCCTAACCATCTATGTAAATGCAGTTTGAGAACAACTTTCTAACAAGTGGGCTATCTGGCCATAAATAGGATTGGCATGGTTCTCTTGGAGACCCAGGGGCCTACAAAGGCACGTCGTCTTTTGAACGGCGGAGGCCCGCCAAGTAGTATAGGTGTCATCATGACCGCGCATCTCCGGCGGAGCGTACGGGTTACACAAAGAAAGTACAAAGGAGCCCAAATGCCTTACTTGTTGTTCTCTCCACCCAATGCTCTAAGCATGTCATGTCCATGACACGATAATACCTCTAATAACTGCCCAGTCTACTAGCATGCAAAGTTTCTAACAGCAGTTATTCCTAATGCACGGCCCACATGTACAGGAGGCCAGACCTGTCACGCAGTCCGTGATCTATATAAAACTCACACTCGTGTAACCTCTGTGTCACGGCCAATGAACCTAATGGTGCTACATGATAATAGGGTAGTCTCATGAACAAGGTCAATGCAATACATAAATAAAAACATTCGCGACGTCACCGTCGCGCGCATTTTATATAACAATTAAAATATATGAACTAAAGACAGAAAATAAAGATGCGTGCAACATATGGAATAAGAATAACAGTACAATGGCAAGGTATACTTGCCTGGCGAGAAAGCTGCGATGTACCAATAACCTGCTCCAAAAGTCGCGCAGAATAAATCCAACATCCTATGTACATATAATATAATACAAATAAATTATTAGTCATTACACTAGTACACACACCATAATATTTATACTGGACTCGGGGTACACTAGGGGTGGCATTAGTCATCTAACACGGTCAATCATGCGTTGCATTACACGGTGTCGGGTCTTTAAGTACTGTACACAATAAGTCAGTCAACTAACACGGTCTCGCTAGTACGTCGGTGTACACAAGGCAGACACCAACATTGTTCTTAGGGTTAACAGGGTCAAGGGCAAATACGGGGTAGTCCACGGTGTCCTAGGGTCGTACAGTTTGAATATATATATAGTCATAATTTATAAATTATCTTAGTATTTAATTACTTATAATTTATGTACATACCATATATTTATATATTTCTATCTATAACAACCAAATATACATACCAAATTGAATACATGTACTAAATATCTATATAAATATATATATATCAATGAATAATATACACGTACGCGTACATGTACGTACATGCATTTGGGTTCACCGACTCCGGGCCTGATGTCAACTAATAGTCAATAAGCAATACTATTATCCTACTGGCACGCACACAAACACACATAAAAGAAGAAGACGGAACAGGTTCGTACCTCGGAGTACGTACATGGGATCGGCTGGACGACGATGAAGAGAGGTTGACGACGATGAGATGACGACGCTGCGATGATGATGATGGTGGTGATGACGAGGATGATAATTAGGATACCAATAACCTGCTCCAGAAGTCGCGCAGAACAATCCCAATATCCTGACCTTCTTGACGGGTTTGTACCATGAAACAGAAAGTCCAAAATATTAAGGGTTTTAGTGCTTTCCCATACTTAATTTGCATGCCCATAGTGCCTTCTCTGTTGATTAAATCTTCATTGATATGAGCTCCTTCCTTTAACAGAGAACAAGAACTCCTCTGAGGAATTATGACGAACAGTTGGTAAGCAAAGCACAAGAGTAGGTTTAGACCCATTAGAACTGATCCCGGTGATCCCAGTTGGTAAACATCCATTTTGATCTCTAATGATCGAATTCGAAAAGAAAGATCAAAATCAAGAAGATAAACTCAGATGACGCAGCGGGATCGAGGCTCTCGAGTTCGATCTTTTGAATCAATTGAGCTCCATGAGAATCATCGCTGCGATGCTCCCGACACGTCCGCTTCAAAGAGTCGAACTCAGGTTGCAACAGTTCGTTCGCTTACGCGGAGGCTGAGGGAAGCAATCAAACTTCACCAGAGAAAAGCTCGTTGAAGACGCGTCAGGACTCGGGAATGCTCGCAGTGGTCCTTGATAGTACAACGGATGGGTTGATGCACTGATTCATGCTCGCGCTTGAATCGGTAGCCGATAATCAATCGATCTTGCTCCACTCGCAGCGGCGAAGACTCATCAGAAGGATCTTGTCGACATAGAGCTTGGCGGTTGCAATGGCGTAGGGTGGTGGTCGATCACCTGAGGAAACCGTCGGCTTTGGATGATCGGAGTTCTTGAACGGTTTCTTGATAGGGGAAAAGTTGATAAGAGGAGGATGATGAAGATGATGAAGAGGAGGATGATGTGGTTGATGCAGCTCCGGCCAGGGAAGGATCCGGCCAGGGGACAGGGGTGGTGGTCGGGTCTTTTGGCGAGGAGGAGGCTTCAGGCGGCGGAGAAGGTTGGGGAAGGGTCGTGTGATGGAGGAGAACGGGGAGGAGGGTCGGTTGGCCAGGCTAGACGGAGCTCCGGCGAGATCCCGGCGGTGAAGGGTCGGTTTAGGGAGAAGAAGAAGATGCAGAGTACATGGGGTCGGCTGCCTATTTCTTAGGTTTTAGGGAAAAATATAGAAAAGAAAAATAATGTAAAGTGTATTTATAAAAAGGGGTTGGTGTGACCTAGAATTGATTTGACTTGGTCAACTATCCTTGTGGTTGGGCCTTGGATTACAATCCTTGGAGTGGGTCTTGGCCTCACATGAAGATGTTGGGCTATAAATTTATATTTGTTTAATGCAAGGGTAGGTCTAAAACACGGGGGCATTGTGTGTGCGGTGCGCATCCCAAAAATTTACGAAAAAATTCACGTGAAGGGAAAATTGGGTTTATTCACGTATTGTCCAATGATGGGGACACCTAAATGTATTTTTACATAAAAGCCCCCCAACAATTAGAAAATTGCACAAAGGCAGAAATTGGATTTAATTAATTAAATCGGAATACGCACGATATTCAAGAATTAATTAGGAGTACAGGAAAATAAAAATAGGCGGAACAAAGGGTCTGGAACGTAGAGGATACAGAGTAGATTATTAATAAAATCCAGGTCGTACAAAACGGTCAAGATTGGGTTCACGATTTCGATTGGGATGCACATGGGTACAAAATTAGAATTTATTTATAATTAATAAATAACGTCTGCGACGTTTATTGTGCGACTAAAATTCAGCACCAGAGAACATGATTATGGGTTACACAAAGTTCAGGAAAGTAGGCGGGCATGTCCAGGATGGGGTTATAAAGTTTGTAGATAGGTAACGGCTAGTGAGGTACTCCAATTATCGAAACACGGTAAGGTGCGCTACGCGTCATAATTATTTCGTAATTAAATTAAATGCCGTGTTCTAATTCTAATTGGTTCAATTTAGCCCTAATTTCACTATCTAAGCCAAGTTGCCCTAATTTTAGGTGTGGGGGTTTACAATAACTGAACAAGGGGGTGCATGCAAAAATTAGGTCACTTAGGGTTACACGAACATCTGTCTCAATCAATCAAACAAGAAACTGTAATCATAGAGCATATATAATAAAGCAATAAGGCGTCCCAAATAATTTCATCAAAATGTTCTTGAAAGCAGGTATACAAAATAAGAAGCTGGTTGAGTAACAAAAGTACATGAAAGTGACCAGCTAACAAGTGTCGGCGGCTAAATGTCTAAAAGATAAAATATGAAATGACAAACAAGGAACAAGAAAAGCCAAGCCACTCGTTATCCTCGGTGGCCATGTTCCTAGTACCCGTCATGAGTTAGGGAAAAGTACGCTAGATCCTCGGGTGCTGGCTCAAAACCTGGTCTTGCAAAACCAGTGGGGTTAGACCCCATATAGCAAGTACCACAAAGGAAGCACAAAATAGAGAAACAAAAAACTCAAGCAATAAATATAATAATATATATAGGTTATGTGTCGTAACTTAGGTCCATGACATATCCTAGCACAAAGGCCCAACCCTAAAACCAAACAAGGACAATAGTTGAATCCATCACACTATGATAGTCCATTTCCCTAGGTTACTAATAGAATAATACAATCAAAACCAAAGTCCAATTAATAAGATCGATCAATCACTTGTATGGCTTGCTATTTATGGAGTCTGAGGTTATCTCAAAATAATACATTATAGGTATCCTCAGTTTACGCCATTGTCGAACATGAGCTAACCAAGCAAATAGATGATTATACAGGCACTTCACGAATTATGTCAGTTCCCCATAGGGCCACTACACTAGATCACGGTATTAGCAGTTTCAATATTCCTATAGTGAAACAGTGGCTCAACATTATTTATATTAGGTCAGATATTGCAATATACTAAAGCGGATGATATACAATATCTGTGGTGGCCAGCTCACAACACAGTTAGAATGATTCTCTTTGGGAAGGTTCGTTGGCATGATCTCGGGATACCTTTTTCTCCCAATGTTACTACCACTTTTATTTGCTTAATTAACCCTATATTTTTTTGAAATATCAAGGCGTGGCCACATGAGAATTTTCCTTAAGATATCGTACAAATTACGGGTACGCTAGATACAAATTCATGAAAGTTTAATCTGGATTCACCCAAGCGTGTATCCAATATTCAACAATCAAAATCCTAACCACACTTTAGTACTTGACATGCATATCATGTCCATGATGGGAAAAAAGTATATATATAGTATCACGCGCTCAGGAATTTGGAGGCATTCTCGATGCACAATCCAAATATAAATCACTTAACACGTAATACGGTATGTCGCACCTCGATGCACAG
The DNA here is from genome assembly GCA_036927795.1 of Iris macrosiphon. Classification (NCBI taxonomy): domain Eukaryota; kingdom Viridiplantae; phylum Streptophyta; class Magnoliopsida; order Asparagales; family Iridaceae; genus Iris; species Iris macrosiphon. The sequence continues at coordinate 44,485,769 of JAYESA010000006.1, read as the reverse complement.
ATCATGAATAATATCAGACAATAATTGTATCAACACGAATACAGTATTCAGTCCTATTACCAAGATTATAAGCATGAGTTCTCGCACAGGGTTGGGTTACCAAGTCCATTCTCCCCTAGAATCATAACATAAGCAATAACTAGGATCAACTATATAGAGGATAATAAGAAATATTTGAAATAAAATGAATGATCCCAACAAGAAAGTACTACGTATACACAAGGAGTCACTAAGGATAATACGTGTCTAAACCATGCAAAAGAAGGTCAGGCTGCACGAACCAACTTGGCCGCATGTTCTAACCTGGCCACATGCTCCTCCAGGCTGCAAGCTCGTACAAAAGTCCACTACTTGGGACAAGTGCCGAAGTAATAGGCAATAAATAAAGTGTCAGGGAAGTGAGATAAAAGTGATTGATATGACAAGGCATAAGTGTCAAAGAGAAAAAACAGAAGGACAAAAAGTCATACAGAGACACAAAAGTCGTGTAGAGGCATGCACCCAAAAGAAGAGACCTATGGCTCATGGTCGCATAATATCCTGGACGCATGGAGTCAGGCCTTAGTAAATTTTTATGCTTTCAAGGTACTATGCGTCCGACTTTCGAAAGCATGCATAAAGCAGACATGGTTTTAACACGATGGGCGCATGATGGAGGGGGAGCATGTTGTTGGGCCGCATGGTACTCTATCGTCCCAGAACATCAAGTTCGGCCATGAAAAAACTCTAAGAATCCAAAAAACTAGTTCTTTCATAAAATCCCCATCTCAACTCCAAATCAAGTGGTTCAAAAGCCAAATTGCTCGAAATAAAGTGCTACATCACGTCTTTCTTCCATTCCAGCTGACGACGATACATTTTTTTTTAAAACAACAAGCTTTTGAAGATCAAAACCAAAAAAACTCAAGAACACCTACACTTATAAAAATCCAGATTTAAACTATTCCATCTACTAAATCCAAAAATACAAAGTTCTAAACATGCTTAAAATTACACAATAAATATAATAGACCAATAATATAGAGAAATTTTTTATTTCTCATGCAAGGTGTACTTGCCTATGGAAGGAGGGAAAAACCTAAGAGAGAGAAGAAAAAGAAAGAATGAAGAGAAAAAGAGAAAGAAGTTGGGTTATATAGCTAAGGTTTAGACCATGGGTTTAACTCAAGACCAAACCAACCCAAACCATAAACCAAGAACCAAGAAAAAAGCAAGAAATGGACCTAGTCTCATGCAACCAAATAAATAACATGCCAGCGAAAATAATACGCTCTCAATACGTATACTGAGAACGGGGAGTGACAGTAGGACTAGTTCGAGACTTTATGATGCGATTCTTGAAGGGTTTGCTTATAATTCTTAAAACTGAATTTATTAGTGTTTTAATTCTGAAAATAAATTATTTTAAATTTATATTTATGGTATTTTTATGTCAAAATTGAACCTTAAAAATATGCAGAGCAGCTGGAAGTTTTAGTTCAACCGAGCAAGAGTAGTAAGCAAGTGCAGGCATTTTCTACACTACAGTTCAGGGACAGCAAGGAGGAGGGAAGCTCGGGTAGTGGATCACTGCATCAATGAGCAGCAAGTAGGAAGCCTCCCTCAGTGAGCAGTTCATCAACAACAGCTTCCACATCGACATATATATTTTAGTTCAGCCATTGCACCTTGCTCAACACAGTAGCAAGGGTATCTACAGTGTAGTATCAGCAATAAGCACTAACACAGTGCATTCAGTTTAGCACAGTATCAGCAGGCAAGTTATAAGATCAGGGTGTTTCAGTCAATGAGGATAGTTAAGTGGTTAGTAGTTAAGTTAGTTAGTCTAGTGTTAAGGTTAGTAGTTAGCTAAATAGTTAGTTAGTTATACACTTGATTAGTTTAATAGTTAGAATAATTAGTATATAGTTTAGCTATATATATATATCTATGTATGTAAGTTATTGGCTAAGTAACCATATGTAGTATTACATAAGTATTGTATTGTTAAGATAGTATCTATGTATTAGTATAAAATTTATGTTAGTAGTTAGTGGTATTTAATAGCTATGTGTTAGCATATAGTTAGTTTATGAGGGTTATCTATATATTAGCTAAATGAGGTTTTGAATTACCTTGGGATACCAAGGTAATAGGTCGATACCTAAGGTATTAGGTTTTAGTATCGAGATAGGTGTGTAGTAGTGTGATACACTTTGGTTCAAATCCAAGGTATCCTATTTGCATTAGTTAACTAAGGTATTATATATATTGACTTGTATATATATATATATATATATATATATATATATATATTATATTTTCATATCTAAAACTTGCGTATCCTAGGATACGACCTTCTATGTGTCTCTTAGTATCTTAGATTAGCTAATGTGACCTAGTTTCTCAGTGTATAAATCCAATATTTGAGAGAGAGACTCATGCAACCTAGAAATTGGTAGTTTGACCAAGTTTGACCAGTTTGACTTAAAGTAGACCTAGTTTGACTGTTTTGACTTAGAAATGGCTCTTTGACCAAGATGTTGACTAGTTTAACTTATTTTTATTATGAAACCTTGTATTGATGTTATATTCCATATCTAGGTCTTTGAGGTACCGTACCGGACATCTATGATACTGTATATTGTGTTTTAGGCGAGTACATTCTCTGCTAGTTTCTTATTTATGATATTCTCTATGTTTCTTGTATCTAGTGTAGATATCATTGATTTTTTGACACGATGATTACACAGATTGGTATATCCGGATCTCGTCATGAGATATTATTCCTTGGTATATATGGTGTATCTTGTGCAAGCCTTGTTCCTTGTTCTTCTTGTACATGTACATACACTGATTCTCGGGAAGACTTGCTACCTTCCTAGAGAATCTCGTGCCATAACGTACCTTGGTTGGATCCACTATACCAGTCGAGGGCGGGGAGTATGTAGTATAGATATGTGATCATACCCTCCTTGTATCAAGTCTTGTTCATTGAATAGTGTTAATCATACACCACACGTATGATTAGCCAGGCCATTAATCTTGTATCAAGTTCCTAAGCTGATCACATGTTAAAGCTGGTACTCACTCACTTAGTCATTAGTATTCTTGTTTGTTGCTATATTATTTATTCTTGTATTTATTTCAAGTATTTCTTTTATCGTATATCTCTTGTATGTATTGTTGCAACTTGTATATTTATATTTATTTACTGTTACATAGTTTATATCATTGATTAGAACTGTTGTTAGAGATATACTCTGCTCCTTTCCTGACTGGATATATTTTTTCCAGATGACACTGAGGAGTGGTACCCCACCCATTTTGGACCTCATGATGTTGTGGGCTTAGAGTCAGAGACACTGGCTCAGGAGGGACTCATCCCGACTGAGACAGACGACCCAAGACTCATAGCTTAGATGTTTAGTTTTTTTTGTACTGGATTTGTCTCCAACTTACTTAAATTTTTCTCTGACACATTGATGTTATTATTTGACTCATGAGTTGTATTGTGACTATTCTATTCTTTTATCATATTTGTGCTATTTTTATCTTAGATCTGTGATTGAGTATATTGATATTTTTGGTGGCATATTATATTTATTAGATAGATTATCCAAACAACGTTCTACCACCAATGATGCAGCGTAGGCTGGACGTTGTTCCCGACTTGCATGCCTACAGTGGGTGCGGGTCGTGACATATTTTTAGTGGTGGCCCTTGTAGGTCTTCGAGGTCGTAATTAGTGCTATTCGTAATGGTGCTCTGAATTGAGTGCTATTACCAGCTTGTTTCAAGATATAGGATATAGGCTATTGGCTGAGAATACTCAATCACATATAGGAAAAACTATTTTGATTCATTCAACTATCCTTCCTTGATATTGATATTTAATCTTTAACTGTCCTTTCTTTGAGTATCTTACATCATGTGCTATATTGATTCTTTTTTTCGTATTGTCTCAGAATGACGCCTAAGACTAGATCATATTAGGGGAGAGCAGCTTCTGAGAAGTCTGCGACTTTTCGAGGGCCTGCACCAGTCACTTCTCCGGTGATTGGCATGTCAGCAGCATTTGGGGGTCCATCTCCTACTCAGAGGACTGTGCTGGCTGTATCTGAGGGACCTCCACATTCCGGGTAGACAGATGCAACACAAATGTTCATGCTGTTTCGCGAGATGTTGGAGGTGTAGAGGGCTCAGTCTGAGGCACACCAGAGATAGACCGACGTCTTACGACAGGGCATCGAGATACTCATCAGCTTGCTCGTGCCGTATTAGAGAGAGAAGTTCCGGTCCAGCAGCAGGTTGCTCCTCAGGTTGCTCAGCTTCGGCCAGGCAACATTCAGGACTTTAAGAAGCTGGAGCCTAGGGTATTCAATGGGATGGAGGGCATCGTCTGCACTGATAATTGGCTCGAGGACATTGAGCATCTTATGAGGGTGTCCCATCTTTTTGAGGATCTGAAGGTTGAGGCGGTAGCAGTTCAGCTGTTCGACATCGCCCTCACTTGGTTCCGAAATAAGCCAATTCTTGCTGACGCAGGACAGTCTTGGGAGGTGTTCAAGGACCTCTTCAAGAAGAAGTTCTTCGCTCGGGTAGACAGGTTAGAATTGGGGAGGCAGTTTGAGAGCCTCATTTGGGGGAGCATGTCTATGGAGGAATACGCCGTAGAGTTTGGCAGGCTAAGCTGATTTGTGGAGTATTTGGTGAGAGAGCCGGAGGTTCGAGCTATTCTTTTTTGTGACGGTCTAAATGGGAAGTGAAGATCCTTATTCTATCTTTTTATGTGACCTACTTGGAGATACTTGTGGAGGCACGCAAGGTTGAATGGGAGTTGGGTTTAAAGCCCAAGAGAGATCGTAATTCTTTTCTGGGGGCAAATAATAGCACAGTGACATCCAAGCGTCCTTATTTCTAGTCCAGGCCTTTTTAGCAGCCGCAGCAGTACCAGACACCAGCTAGGACGCTGGTTCAACAGGCACCACAGCTGTAGAGACAGTTACAGCAAGCTTCCTGTCACTACTGCAAGAAGCCCGGCCATATCTGAGAAGTTTGTAGGAGGAGGCTGGAAGTTTATTTATATTGTGGTACCGAAGGGCATCAGCTGAGCGAGTGTCCTTCCAACCCTTATCGTGCAGTTCAGGGAGCAGCTCCAGCTCCGAGGACACAGGCGAGTCCACCTGCAGTACAGCCGAGGGGACTGCTATTTCTGACCCAGCAACAGCGTTATGTCCAGCACCAACATCAGGGAGGTGCATGTCAGGGACGAGCGTTCGATATGACAGTCATGGAGGTCGAGCCCACCGGAGATGACATCGTAGGTTTTATTCTTCTTGATTCCATTCCAGCTTTAGCTTTGTTTGATAGTGGTGCTTCCCATAGTTTTGTATCTGTTTCTTTTTCTCTGAAGCATGGTTTGGTAGCTGAGTCTTTGCTTAGGACTTACAAGATTATGACCGGGGGAGGCATTATCCTGGTTAAAAATATTTACAAGGATCGAAGAGTTACTCTGGGAAGCCGGGAGTTGAGTGCGTGTCTACTTGTAATGCCACTTTCGATCTACGATATTGTACTCGGGATGGATTGGTTAAGTAGGCACCATGCTAGTATAAATTGTAGGAGAGGTAGAGTTTTGTTTGGGTTGCCAAGAGAGCCAGAGTTCGAGTTTGCTAGAGGAGCTACAGAGCAGGGAGAAGGAATTATCTGTAGAGATATGGTGGAAGACAAGGAGTTGCAGCATCCGTTGATAGCAGAGTTCTTGGATATATTTCCTGAGGAATTTACAAGATTGCAGCCAGATTGAGATATTGAATTCTCTTTAGACTTGCTGCCAGGTGCAGAACCAATTTTACAACATGTTATAGAGTAAACAACAACGAGCTGGTCGAGCTAAAGAATCAAGTGGATGAATTACAGGATAAGAGGTTTATCAGATCAAGTTCTTCACCGTAGGGACCCCGGTATTGTTTGTACTGAAGAAAGATGGATCGGTGCGCATGTACATTGATTACATGGCATTGAATAATCTCACTATCAAGAATAAATATCCTTTACCACGGATTGATGACTTGTTCGATCAATTGACTGATGCCAAGGTATTTTCTAAGATAGATTTGATATCAGGCTACCACCAGGTGAAAGTGAAGGCGGACGACATACCGAAGACTACTTTTAGGACTCGATATGGTCAGTATGAGTTTATGGTTATACCGTTTGGGTTAACTAATACCCCAGCGGTATTTATGAATTTGATGATCAAGGTATTCCAACAGTACCTTGACAAGTTTATGGTGGTGTTCATCGATGACATACTCATATACTCGAAGACACCGGAAGAGCACAAGGAGCATTTGCAGATTGTGTTGGATGTGCTGAGGAAGAAGAAACTGTATGAAAAGCTGTCCAAGGGTGAGTTCGTCCGGGACAAGGTAGAATTCTTAGAACATATTGTGACTAGTGATAGAAGTTTAGTGGATCCGATGAAGATAGCAGTAGTGGAGTCTTGGAAGACCCCGAGTTCAGTAGCAAAGATCAAGAGTTTCTTGGGATTGGCAGGCTATTATAGCAAGTTTGTGCAAGATTTCTCGAGGATTACCGAGCCGATGACCAGACTCACCAGAAGGATGTAGAGTTTGTTCGGACAGAGGAGTGTCAGGTTGCTTTTGAGAAATTAAAGAAGAGGTTGACGTCTGCTCCTATTTTGACATTCCTATTAGGGTCTGGAGGTTTTACTATTTATAGTTATGCATCGGGAAAATTTTTGGGTTGTGTTCGTCAGCAGAATGGGAAAGTGATCGCCTATGCATCCAGGCAATTGATTCCTCATGAGAAGAACTATCCTACCCACGATTTGGAGCTGGCAGTAGTCATCTTTGCCCTGACGTTGTGGAAACACTATTTGTATGGAGAGCGTGTGGAGATCTTCACAGACCACAAGAGCTTGAAGTACGTTTTCATGCAGAAAGAGTTAAACATGAGGCAGCATCGGTGGTTCGAACTGATAAAGGATTTTGACATATCTTTGCCGTATCATCCTGGAAAAGCTAATATAGTTGTCGATGCCTTGAGCAGGTATCTGATAGCTATATTCTTGATGTAGGATCAATATTTGTTGGAGGACTTGGAGAGCTTGGGCATTGAGGTGATAGTTCCTGGTTTTGCTATGCTGATATGGGGATTGAAGATACACTCATAGTTGATAGACAGGATCAAGGCAACCCAGTATGAGAAAGTATCTCTGAGGGGCATCAGAGCTCAGGTGAGAGCAGGATTGGAGGATAATTTTACCATTGCCGAGGATGGTTCTTTGCTGCATGGTTTAGATTGTGTGTGCCTAGTGGGGAGCTGCGTAAGAAGGTATTGCAGGAAATGCATCACTCTCAGTATTCCATACATCCAGGTGCCAACAAGATCTATCGGGATATGCGAGAGAGTGTGTGGTGGTATGGCATGAAGAGAAAAGTTGCCCAGTTTGTATCCAGATGCTTAGTGTGCTAGCAGGTGAAAGCTGAAAGGCAGAGACCAGGTGGTTTACTTCAGCCATGAACCATTATAGAGTGGAAGTGGGAGCACATTACTATGGATTTTGTGTCTAAACTTCCACGATCGCCAGGAGAAAAAGACGTAATTTGGGTCATTGCTGACAGGTTGACCAAGTCGGCCCACTTTTTGCCTTTCAAGGTGGGTTTGTCTACGGAGAAGCTGGCAGAGATGTATGTGAGGCAGATCGTCAGGATATATAGAGTTCCCATCAGCATAGTCTCAGATCGGGATAGTCGTTTCATTTCTCATTTCTGGAGGAGTTTGTAGGCGAGTTTGGGCACCCAACTCAAGTTCAGTACTGCATATCACCCCAAGACAAATGGACAGTCAGAGAGGACAATTAAGACTCTCGAGGCTATGTTGTGCACTTGTGTACTAGATTTTGAGGGATCTTGGGAGGACCATCTTTATTTGGTAGAGTTTGCTTATAACAACAGCTACCAGGCTAGTATAGAGATGTCATAATTTGAGGCTCTGTACGGTCGAAGATGTCGTACTCCCTTGTCATGGGACGATGTTGGAGAGACAGCTTTGCTAGGGCCAGAGATGGTTGTGGATGCAGCTAAAAAGGTTAAGCTGATCAGAGACAGACTTCGAGTGGCATAGGACAGACAGCGGCATTGGGTCAATAGCTATCGGAGACCCTTGGAGTTTGAGGTATAGTTTTATATTTTTGTTTTATACTTGATATTGGTTGTTTGTTATAGATTAAGTTCTTAAGGTTGTGTTTTATTCTAGGTTGGTAGTTTGGTATTTCTGAGAATTTCTTCGATACGAGGCACGATTTATTTTGGTAGAGGCGGAAAGCTTAGTCCACGATTCATCGAACCTTTCACTATTCTCGAGAGGGTCAGTACAGTTGCTTACAGACTAGACTTGCCACTTGTATTGGAGGGAGTGCACAACGTGTTTCATGTATCGCAGTTAAGACAGTACCTGGCTGATAATAGTCACATGTTGGATTACTCGAAGATTAAGGTGGGCTCTACTCTTAGCTATCCAGAGCAGCCAGTTAAGATTCTGGATCAGAGAGAGAAAGTGCTGAGAAACCAGACTATTTCTTTGGTACGCGTTGCATGAGGCATCATGCTTCGGGGGAGTCTACCTTGGAGAGAGGATGAAATGCGAGAGCGTTACCCTTATTTGTTTGTGCCTTGAGGTATGTTCTTTCCTAATCCTGTTCTTTTCTTTTATTCTATTCTGTTATTTTCTAGGGGTAGTTTTCGTCGTTGAATTTAGGACAAAATTATTTTAAGGGGGGTAGACTTGTCACTGCCTCATTTTCTAGGAGAGGGTATTTTGGTTATTTTTTAATTAATTAAATTTTTTGCATGTTGAATAATTATTTATTGTGTTATTTAATTATTGTTAGATGTTAGTTTATTATTTTTGACTTATTTTAGTGGACCTAACTAGTTTAGTTTAGATCCATGGACCAATATTTATATTAGTTAGAATTTAGCCCAATTAGAAGCCCATTCATTAGGAGGATGATTAATTTAATTAAACCCATTAGACTAGAACCTTCCCTCCTTAATTATTTTTTCATGAGAGGCCCCAAGGGGTAATTTAGACTTTGTATAGAAACTTGGAGAGGGGGTTATGTGGCCGGCCAATATAAAAAGAGGGGAAATTTTCTCTCTTCTCTTTTTATTTCAAATCTAGATCTAGAATATCTCTCAACCAAATTTCTTCATTCCCACATCAATTCCCTACCAAATTTCTTCTTAATCGCTTTACTATTCTTTATTGGAGGCTATTACAACAAGGATCTACAAGAAGGAAGCAAGAATCTACAAGGAGGGAGCCAAGATGTACAAGGAGGAGGCTACATTCTTTATTTGGGGATTTTTATTGAGAATCTATCTTTCAATTGGTAAATTTCAATTTTTTCTCTCTTAGTAGACTCTAAATCTGAGATTTAACCATGAGAAACCATCCCACATGCATAGTCTATCCAAAGAAATTGGAATTAGGTTCATAGGAGGCCTATGGTGGAAGTTATGTGTGTTTTTGTGTCAATTTTGGGGGAATTTCGAGATTAGCACATGTTATATTTGTTAATTGGTCAAATAGATCAAATTAACATATGTTTGATTATTTGTGGCTAGTGTTGTGTCCACAATTGGATACGTGTAGGCCGTATCCCAATAATGTGGTGATACGTGATGATTTGGGGGGGTTTCTCCGACACGGGACTTTGTGCATGTCATATTTTGATACGGACACGTAGATGTGTGTTTGACTCTTCGTATTGTTCATATTTAGTATTTTAGACTTACTCGTGTCCTTCGGGGTACGTTTGGTTGTCTGGTGGACTCATGTCGCAAGCTATCATAGATCTAGTGTGATACGGGTGCGATGCACTCCACGTGTTTGATTAATTTTATTTCTAGGTCAAATTTCCATTGTTCGTAGCTATTGGTAAATATATGTATTCATATGTATATGATATATCTATGTATATAAATATGTATCTACATTATATTGAATGGTTATGTATATATATCTATATTTATATGTGTATGTTGTATATATATATATATATATATATATATATATATATATATATATATATATATATATATATATATATATATATATATATATATGTGTGTGTGTATGGTTATGTTGTGTATATATATATGTGTGTGTGTATGGTTATGTTGTGTATATATATCTATATATGTATAGATGAGGGATGTATTTATATATATATAGATTGATACATATAGGAAAGTATATATATGTATGTGTCTGTGTCTGTGTGTGTTGTGTATTGGGGAGTTGTGTGTGAGTGTGTGTCAGTGAGTGAGAGAGCTCGAGCAGGAATAGCCTGCAATTCAGTATTGCAGAGCAGCTGGGAGTTTCAGTTCAACCAAGCAAAAGCAGTAAGCCAGTACAGGCATTTTCCATACTGCAGTTCAGTGACAACAAGGAGGAGGGAAGCTCGGGCAGTAGATCACTGCATCAGTAAGAGCAACAGCAGGTAACTGCAGGTTCAGCAGCTTCCACCTTGAAGCAGTTCAACAACTCGAGCCACTTGCAGTTGTTCCAGCAACTGCTGCAGCAGCAGCAGGCAGGAAGCCTCCCTCAGTAAGCAGTTCATCAACATCAACTTCCACATTGACATGTACACTTCAGTTCAGCCATTGCACCTTGCTCAGCACATCAACAAGGGTATCTACGCTGCAGTATCAGCAATGATCACCAACACAGTACATTCAGTTCAGCACAGTATCAGCAGGCAAGGGTATGAGATCATGGTGTTTCAGTCAGTGAGGATAGTTAAGTGGTTAGTAGTTAAGTTAGTCTAGTCTTAAGGTTAGTAGTTAGCTAAATAGTTAATTAGTTATACACTTAATTAGTTTAATAGTTAGAATAATTAGTATATAGTTTAGCTATATATATATATATATATATATCTATGTATGTAAGTTATTGGCTGACCATATGTAGTATTACATAAGTACTATATTGTTAAGATAGTATCTATGTATTAGTATATAATATATGTTAATAGTTAGTGGTATTTAATAGCTATGTGTAGCATCTAGTTAGTTTATGAGGGTTATCTATATATTAGCTAAATGAGGTTTTGAATTACTTCGGGATACCAAGGTAATGTCAAGGTAATGGGTCGATACCCAAGGTATTGGGTTTGAGTATCGAGATAGGTGTGTGGTAGTGTAATACGCTTTGGTTCAAAGCCAAGGTATCATATTTGCATTAGTTAACTAAGGTATTATATGTACTGACTTGTATATATATATAAATTATATTATTCATATCTAAAACTTGCGTATCCTAGGATACGACCTTTTATGTGTCTCTTAGTATCTTAGATTAGCTAATGTGACCAAGTTTCTTAGTGTATGAACCCAATATCCGAGAGATAGACGCATGCAACCTAGAAATAGGTAGTTTGACCAAGTTTGACTGGTTTGACTTAGAGTTGACCTAGTTTGACTATTTTGACTGTTTTGACTTAGAAATGGCTCGTTGACTAGGTTTTCGAGGCACCGTAACGGACATATGTGATATTGTACACCGGATTTTAGGCGAGTACATTCTCTGATAGTTTCTCATTTATGATATCCTCTATCTTCCTTGTATCTAGTGTAGATATTCTTGATTTCTTGACACGATGGTTACACGGATTGGTATATCCGGATCTTGTCATGAGATGTTATTCCTTGGTATATATGGTGTATCTTTTGCAACCCTTGTTCCTTATTCTTCTTGTACATGTACAAATACTGATTCTCGTGGAGACTTGCTACCTTTCTAGAGATTCCTGTACCATAACGTACCATGGTTGGATCCACTATACCAGTCGGAGGCGGAGATTATGTAGTATATATATATGATCATACCCTCCTTGTATCAAGTCTTGTTCATTGAATAGTGTTAATCATACATCGCACATATGATTAGCCAGGCCATTAATCTTGTATCAAGTTCCCAAGTCGATCATATGTTAAAGCTGGCACTCACTCACTTAGTCATTAATATTCTTGTTCATTGTCATATTGTTCATTCTTGTATTTATTTTTAGTATTTTTTTTATTGTATGTCTCTTGTATCTATTGTTGCATCTTGTGTATTCATATCCATTTACTGTTATATATTTTATATCATTGATTATAACTGCTGTTAGAGATGTACTATGCTCCTTTCCTAACTGGATATATTTTTTCCAGATGACACTGAGGAGTAATACCCCACCCATTATGGACCTCGGGATGTTGTGGTCTTAGAGTCATAGACATTGGCTCAGGAGGAACTCATCCCGACTAAGACAGACGACCCGGGAATCATAGCTTAGATGTTTAGTTTCTTTTTGTACTGGATTTGTCTCCAGCTTACTTTTATTTTTCTCTGACTCATTGATGTTATTATTTGACTTATGAGTTGTATTGTGACTATTCTATTCTTTTATCATATTCGTGCTATTTTCCATCTTAGACCTGTAATTGAGTATATTGATATTGTTTGTGGCATATTATATTGATTAGATAGATTACCCAAATAATGTTCTACCGTCGATGGTGCGGCGTAAGCTTGACGTTGTTCCCGACTTGCATCCCTACAGCGGGTGCGGGTCATGACAGCTGTAAATGACCTTCTCTATATTTTTTCCAAATTTATATGCATATGGCAAATAACTATATAGAAACCAATTTATAACCATTTTTATCTTTTATTACAAAATTAATTTACACATATACTATAAGCATTAAATCATTTATTAGATTACATAGTTAAATATACAAAATATGTAATTTTGTAAAAATACAAAATTGACAAACTATTTTTTTACCAAAATTTACTAACATTCACCAACAAAATTCACCAACAACAAAAGATTACATAATTACATATGAACAAAATTCTATTATTTCGATTAATGAATAATTTATTTTTCATTCTCTCCCCAACAGAGAACACCCGAACCCTGATGTTCAGAAGGGATTCAAATCTTCTTCAAATTTCAAATTTGAAAATCCAAATCCCTCCAATCCTTAACAGAATCAAATCCTCCTTGATTACTACTATAACCAGAACACAATCTCTATAATAGGTATCAAATTTACCTATTAAAAACTCTTTTCGAAAGTCATCCATCTTCCAAAAATGTCTACCGCGGTACCACCACAATTGCGACGAATGGTGCGCCATGGCACTCCGACCCTGGTCGCATCCTCGTCGAGTAGCCCCGTACCCCGAAGACTCCAGCAAGGGCACATAACCCCGTCGTCGACCACTAGGAAAACTTGTAGAGTTGTGAACTCTATTTTCCAACAGAGAACACTCACCATCAAATCTTGATCGACGACCTGATCTTAGCCCACCACCTCTGGATCATCGGATCCTATACTGGTCAACATCGTCAGATTTTTTGGATCCCGTCTCTACGCAATAGAGCTTCGGTCGGACTCGATCCTCCGTGTCGATCTCTTCAGTGGATCCGTCTCCAACAGTTCGTGAGTGCGACACAAGGATCTTAAGAAATGTAAAGGTGTTGAAGAAGAAGAAGAAAAAGAAAACATTGAATTTGGTTACAACTTCCAGTAGCTCGAGCAAGGATCATAAGAAATGTGAAAGTGAAGAAGAAGAAGAAGAAGAAGAACACATTGAATGAAATGTGGTTACAACTTCTCCAGGACTTCAAATGTAAAGTTGAAGGGGCCTTGACTTCCTAATAAGTGCATATGGTTAGGCGGATGAAAACTTTTGAATGAAAACTTAAAGAGGGAAATAAAATTGAAGATTGAAACTAAAATTTTAAATAACATCTTTCACAACGTGCAGACGCATGCCATAAATGAGATAAAAAATTTAAGTGAATTTTTTTAAATAATGTCTTTCACAACGACCAGAAGCGCGTGGTTTGCTTCTACATAATAAATATAAGGATTATTTACACTGACACCTCCTATATTTTGTGCTTATTACGTGGACCTCCTCTATTTTAAAAATAAATACAATGACACCTCCTATGTTTTGTGTTAAATACACGGACCACCTCTACGTTTTATAATTTATTTAAAAGGTTTTACACTAACCACCCCTACTTTAAAAAAAATTATAAAGGACAAGGGGTGTCGATGTATTTATTTTTAAACTAGAGCAGGTCCGTGTAACAAGCACAAAATATAAGGGGTATCAATGTTAATAACCCTGAAAGTAATTAGTGTGTGGGTCTCCAATAATTATGATATTTGTGTTTAGCTCACCAATAAATTAGGATTTTTTTTTGCTAGGACAAAAAAAAATTGTTTTTTTTTCATTTTTTTTCCTTTATCTTTAAGATTTTTTTTATTTTTTCGTTTCAGTATTTTTATCTTATTTATTTTGCCACAGAAAAAAATTGTTATTTTTTTCATGTTTTATCCTTTTTCATTTTTTAAGATTTGTTTTTCTTTTTACCCATTTTTTTCCTTTTTTTTATTTTTTTGTTTTATTTCGTCATTTTTTTTCCTTTTCTGGATTTTCCCCCTAGAGGGAAATAAAATTTGTGCAAAAATCTAAAAAATTTAAGTGGAGAAAATTGATAAGGAGGGAAACTAAAAAATATCTTTCACAACATGCAGAAGCATGTCGTAAATGAGTCTTCTTACACAATGTGCAAAAATGCATGTTGTAAATGAGTCTCAATTACAACGCGCAAAAAATGTATGCCATAAATGACTCTTCAATTACCATACGCAAAAAACGTATGCCATAAATGAGTCTTCAATTACAACGCGCAAAACTGCATGTCATTAATGAGTATTGAATTACAACGCACAAAAATGCATGCCATAAATGTGTCTTCAATTACGGCGTGCATGACAAACACGCCGCAAAAAGACAAAAAAATAAATCTTTTACGGCGAGCATATTTGCACGCTGTAAAAGAGGATCTTTTACAACGTGCAGCAACTGCGCGCCATAAACTGTGCGCCGTAAATTCTACCTTTTCTTGTAGTGTGAGAAGACGCTGCGGGGCCAGACGATCAGACTGGTTCGGGTAGCTTGGAAGCATCATTCTCCAAGCGAATCCACTTGGGAGCGAGAGGATATCATACGACAGCGTTATCCTCATTTATTCAAGGATGTCGATTTGACCTTAGAACTGCCCTTAGTTACCATGTCTTCATAGAATCCTAGAGTAGCTTTATTCCTAATTGCGAGGACGCAATTCTTTTAAGGTGGGTAGATTATAAACCCCCTCATTTTGGAGTAGGGATAATTTGATATTTTTTAATTTATTTAATTTAATATGTTAAAGTATTAAAATTTTAAAATCCTTTATATATATATATGACACTTTGTCATGGTTTTGAAATTTGGAGCAATGCACAACCTATTTTCTTCCAACAAATTTTATATTACATATCTCTATTTTACCTAATATATTTGGGATATGGATGTTGCATTTGTTTGATCTTCCCCATGCTCCATAAATATTGACAAATATCTAGAACCACGATTACCATAAAACTGCTTTCAATTGACTAGAACTTGATCCAAAGAAAACATGGGTTTGGGTTTGGTTTAGGTCAACTTCTAGTCAATTGAAAGCAGGTTTACGGTAATCGTGGTTCTAGATGTTTGTCAATATTTTTTGAGCATGGGTGATATCAAACAAATGCAGCATCCATATCCCAAATATATTAGATAAAATCAAGATTAGTAATATAAATTTTGTTGGAAGAAAAAAGGTTACGCATTGCTCAAAATATCCAAGCCATGAAAAATTGTCACATATATATATATATATATATATAAAGGATTTTAAAATTTTAATAATTTAACCTATTAAATTAAATTAAATTAAATTAATTAAATTAAAAATACCAAATTATCCCCACTCCAAAATGAGGGGGTTTATAGATATTGATGGTATTCTAGCAACGGCCAAGATTCTGGATGAGGAACAGGTTTACCAAGTTCAGTTACAACTTCAGGATCTCGCCAGGGATTGGTGGGCGGCAGAGAAGGTTGGCTTGAGGTGGCCTATTTCTTGGGATAATTTTAGGATTCGATCAAGAATGAAGTATTTTTGAGTCATGGCACAATTAGAGTTGCAGCAAAGGTTTATTAACCTCAAATATTCTGGTAGAATAGTGGATGGCTACGTAGTGGAGTTTAGCCGACTGAGTAGATTTGCACCAACAATAATGGCAACAGTGCCAGATAGGGTATTGAGTTTCCAACAAGGACTTCATTTAGATATTCTGCAGTCAGTAGAGGGACACAACTACCAGACTTTTGATGACGTGTTGGTAGCGGCCATGAGGCACGAACTCACTTTTAAAAGGATGACATCGAGGACAGGAGGCCAGAAGAGGTCTCATGCACAGAGTATTAGAGGAGGAGCATCGCCCCGAACGTCAACACCATCTCATGGCGTTTGAATTCGTGATACAACACTACGCAGGATGGTAGTTTCAACCGTAACGGCACCAGCTCGGCAACAACAGCCGAGGCACCAGCAACAGCAACAAAGCCAGTCAACATTAATAGGTTGTACGTATTATGGCAAAGAAGGCCATACTAGGTGTGATTATATGGCAGTAAATGGCTTGTGCTTGAGATATGGTAGCCCTGATTATAGGGTTGCTACATGTTAATTGAAGCAGAGGTCAGGGGGACCAGCACCCCAATTTTCTACATTGCCAGCACAAAGTGCAGTGCAGCATAAAGAGCCAACATTGGCGGTCAGACCCTTAGCTCAGCGACCATTACTGACGCAAGCTCAGATGTATAATTAGCATCAGCAACAGCACCAACAACAGCTGCAAGGACGGCAGAGACCGCGACAGTGCCGTCAGGGAAGGCATAAACAAGGAGATCGACAAGGCCAATGAAAGGCATTCACCTTGTCATTGGAGGAGGCTTTGGCATCAGGTGACATGGTGGCAGATAATATTTTTGTCACATCTTTTTCTGCTATAGCATTAATTAATTCAGGAGCTTCATATTCATTTCTATTTGCATAATTTATGACACATGTTGAATTGGAGTTCGAGGCGTTGCCAGAGAGGCTAAATATACTCACTGGTAATAGGCTTGAAGGAGTTAGTAGGGTATTCCTACACTGCCCAGTCGTAGTGTGTGACCGCCTATTACCTGCGGAGTTAGTATGGGTAACTTTAACATTATCTTGGGAATGGACTGGCTGAGAGATAGTCATGCTACGATAGATTGTCATAGGGGTAGAGTGTTATTTCAAATCCCTACTTTGGAAGATTTTATGCTCATAAGGTCTACGAGAGGCCATCAAAAAGATGGAGTTATGGCGGTAGCAACAGAAGAAGAACTATTATCCAAGATAGTTAACGAATTCATGGATGTATTTCCCGAAGAACTTCCAGGATTGCCACCGGTTCGAGAGGTAGAGTTCAGTATAGAGTTGATGCCAGGAACGAAGCCTATATCTCATAAGGTTTACCATATGTCGCCTTCTGAACTTGACTAGTTATATCAGCATATTGAAGAGTTGAAGGCGAAAAAATTTATTCGTACTAGTGGATCACCATGGGGATCCCTAGTAGTGTTAGTGAAAAGGAAGGATGTATCGACCCAATTATGTATTGATTACAAGCAGTTGAATGCAGTGACAGTAAAGAACAAGTATCCCTTGCCTATGATTGATGACTTGTTTGATCAGTTGAGTGAAGCCAGAGTATTCTCTAAGATTGATCTTTCATTTAGATATCATCAGGTGCGAGTACGGGAAGAAGACATACTGAAGACAACATTCAGGTCACGATATGGACATTATGAGTTCTTAGTGATGCCATTCGGATTGACCAATGCACCAACAGTATTTATGGATTTGATGAACCCTATCTTCATGCCCTATTTAGATCAATTTATGGTAGTATTTATCGACGATATCCTGGTGTACTCCCGTAATAATGAAGAACATGAAGAGCATCTCAGGAAAGTGTTACTGACTTTGAGGGAGCACCAGTTGTATGCAAAACATAGCAAGTACGAGTTCTGGTTAGATCATATTTTATTCTTGGGAGACATCATCTCGGGAGCAGGAGTATCAATGGATTCCATGAAAGTTAAGGTAGTAGAGAATTGGCCAGTTCCGAAGATCGTGGTAGATGTGCGTAGTTTTGTTGGATTAGTAGGGTACTACAGAAGCACCAATGACCCGGTTTGTCACGCCCCAGTCCCAAATACGTAGGAATAGGAACACGTAAGCATGCCAGCCGCATGGATATGGCAACTCCAATATATGGAAATCAAATCCATACGTACGCTGTAATATGAATACAAAATCCACAAGTGGTATAAACATATGTCACAAGTCACAGGGTAAAATCTAAATCTCATCCACCAAAATCATATAGAAATAAATAACCAGTATCTATGAAACTAGATCTCAACAGAAGTATCTAAAGATGATAGTTGGATGGAAACAAATCTACTACCAACTCGAATGGGAAATATAAATACAATATAAGTACAACTCACTCAAACAATAAGTACCAGCTACCAATCACGGCTCGAAGAGAAGACATCCACGAAGCATCTATATCCTTCCACATCTGTGCTCCTGCAAACACTCAAGAACAGGTACACCTGGCAGCGGACCAGGTCCTCAGAGGGACATAACAAGTATACTTAAACACATGCCAATAAAGTACTGAAATAAATATCCAATGGGTCGCCTAACCATCTAAAGTGAATGCAGTTAAGAACAACTTTCCCCACAAGTGAGCTATCTGGCTGAAAACTGGGATTTGGCATAGTTCTCTTTTGAAGATCCAGGGGCCTACAAGGCACGTCGTCTTTTGAACGCCGGTGGCCCGCCTGATAGTACATAATATATAGTGGTCATCATGGCCCGTATCTCCAGCGGAGAATCCGGACGTACAGGAGAAAAAGTGTAAAGGAGCTCAAATGCGGTACTTGTTGTTCTCCCCACCCCATGCTCTAAGCATGTCACATCAATGACACGATTCGGTCCATAGCCTATTCTTAGTACCCTAGCCCAATCCTGCAACCAAACAAGGACAAGGATGGGACCACCGTACTATAATAAGCTATGTCCATGGACCTCTAATAACTGCCAAGTCTACTAGCATGCAAAGTTTCTAACAGCAGTTATCCCTAACGCACGTCCCACACGTACCGATGATCGGTCAATACGCGCGTCCGTGATCTATATGAGACTCACAACTCGTGTAAAAATATGTGTCACGGCCAAATGAACCTAATGATACTATAAGATAATGGGGTAGTCTCATGAACAGGGTCAATGCAATACATAAATAAAAACATATTGCGACGTCACCGTCGCGCACATTTTAAATAACAATTAAAATATATGAACTAAAGACAGAAAATAAGGATGCATGCAACATATAAAATATAAATAACAGTACAATGGCAAGGTATACTTGCCTGGCAAGAAATCTGTAAAGTGTACGCGCCCAAATGTCAAGGACACTGAACCTGGAACTAAGGACTCCGAACAAACGTCTCCGGATGCTGAAATAAACATCACCAACGTTTCCAGAATGAGCAAAATAGCTAAAAAGTACATCCCTTTCGTCCAATTTGGACAAAGGGGCAAAACGGAAATTTCGGGCAAAAGTGGGGTCCACGTGTGGCCCACTTTGCACCGAAAAGCGTGCCGAGGGTAACAGTCTCTAAATGGGACAAACTATGGGTCAAACAACTCTAAATGTCAATACGAACCCAACGGTATATCCAAATTTGGATTCCGATGAGCCGAACAAAATTTGGTCCAAAAAGTCAACTGTGGGACCCGCCAATTGGCGATCTGGTCAACCGTCTCAGAAATGCGTAAAAATTGGGTCACAGGACCAGCGCGTTACCACGAGTCCAGTGGCGCAAGTTTTGCCGCAATCTGACAATCGTGCACAAAATACTCCCGAGTTCCACAAAAGTGGCGACACGAAATGTGTCCGCGGATACGGTCTGATTCCGGCGCGCACACGCGTCCGAATCAGTCCCCACAAATTTTTACGTGTCTCGTTATGCTGTGTGCACCATTTGGTACACTTGGCACACGGCAGGGCGGTCCCGTTTGGCGGGGCGCGCTCCGATCTCCAACTTATGGAAAACCGGAAAAAGTGGGTGCGCGCAGTTTTGTGACGAATATATTTCTGTCCACAGCGACTAATAGCACAAAGTTATAATACAGAAAATAAACTAGGTCATCTAATCTACAGGTATCAAAAAGAATCATCGAATTCGGATCTCTGTGGTGGAAGATACGAACTCGGCAACATGGGTGGTCAATCTGGAATTCTGCGATTGCAGAATTCTGTCTGCTCGTCCAACTTTGGACGCTATTTTTCACCTAGGGACACACGTTTTCCGGGGTTGACTATAAAATAAATACTGGAGAGGGTTGAGGGAAGATCATACCTATGAAAACGGAACAGCGTTTGGATGAGCGAGTCAACGGGAAAACACGCCGGAGCGAAGGTGCCTCGAGTGGGAGACTGCAGTTCGCGATGTCGGCGTCGACGGGATGATTGGATGGCTTGGGGAGGCTTCTCTGGCTGCGGTGACGGCTCTAGATGGGAAGAGGAGGTCTGAAAATATTAGGTTAGGGTTTTGGAGAGTTTATTATATATATATATATATTATATATATTATGAGAGAGAGGGGGGGGTGAGATCGGATTCGCGGTTTAAGAAAAAGAGTGGGCGGGTTTGGCTCCCTGGCTGAGTGGCCACGCAGCTAAAGGAGAAGTCAAATAGACGGATGGTCAATAGAGAGTCCGCTGGATTGCTCTTCAGCAAACAACTAAAGTTCCTACTTGAAGTATTAATGTTATTAATACTATTATATTATATACTTAGTTATTTATTATTAATAGTATTATTATTATACTATTATACTTATTTAATTTTTTTCTTTTCCTTTATAAATATATATATACATATATATATATTTGTATATACATATATATTATATATATACTCATAGGAAAATTTATCGATTAGGGTATTGCACATCGTTAGGCTAGCAACTGCTCAAGGGGTCTCCTACATGGAATAAATTCCGAAAAATTCCTGAAGGTCTCATAAGTCATCTAAGGGCCCGAACACCTAATATAAAAATTATTAAAAATCTATTTCTCCTATTTGGACATAATTACTACAATTTAATTAATAATTAATAAATAAAAGGGTTTATACGATTTTTTAGGAAGGGGGTTTTACATTCTACCCAACTTATAAAAATTTCGTCCTCGAAATTAAAATTAAGCCACGATAGAATGCAATGATGGTATAAGATTTGCATTGTTTAAAATGCAAGGCTAGGTTTAAAGGGGTGGGCGATGTTGCACGTCGCACATCCCGAAGAAAAATCATGGAAAAATCCAAATGAGCGAAAAATAGGTTTCTTCATGTGTCATGTCCAATGGTGTGGACACATAAATGCTCTTTTGCATAAAAGCGTCCAACAATTGGAAAATTGCACAAAGATGAGAATTGGATGATGGGCATGTCTAGGACAAGGGTGTGAAATTCGTAGGAAGGCAGTGACTGGTGACTTGCTCCATTCATCGAAGCAATGGTAAGGTGCGTCAAGTGATATCATGTTGTAAAACTAAATAAAAAATACCGTGTTCTATTTCTAACTGGACTCAGCTAACCTTAGTCTCACTAACTCAGCCAAGTAGGTTAAATTTTGGGTGAGGGGTTCACAATCTGCCGAACTTAAAATAATGTCGTCCTCAAAATTGAAATAAGGTAGAATCGGTTAATCCTTTATGTTCAATAAGGCAAGTCAGTCGCAATCTTCTTGCGATAACTAAAATCCTAATCATATCCATGGCGATCACTTCTAGGTTAAGATGACCACTGCTCCAATCAAAATTTAACCTATGGTTATCTCTTCTCCCCTTGTTTCAAATTATCCATCTCCACATAACATCTCCAAGATTTTCATACGCATATAACTTTTACCTCACGATCTCTAACTATCATAATTTCCTCTAGAAGTAATTCGAGTCCAATATTATTCCCACTTCCACTTATAAAATTTTGTATGCCTCAACTCTTTAATTCCATTCACATCCTCATTATTTCAAATAGGTCGACCAACCAAAATTTTAATTCTTAATTCAATTCACCAAATTGAAAAAAATAATTTAAATGCAGTCCACCAATATTCAAGTCTGAAATTCTATATTTATCCTCTAAATTCAAATTGGTGATTCTACATTCATTGTTCAAAACTTAACTCATGCACTTAAGGTATAAATATTGGGTCCTCAATATCAATTCATTGATCCTCATCATCTTAGTCATCCTTCTAAATTTCTCAAAATTATAATGGCTTGAACCTCTCCCAGTCTAATCTTACTCGATCATAATCTAAAAGAAATTCCTCTCGAGTTGCCAATGCACTGCTACCCAACTTAGAATTTATACATCTATCACAGAAGGCTATACATCTAGAAAAACTATTGCTCAAATTATTTAATCATGATTTTTTTTCCCTCTAAGGTTTAACACCAAACATATCACCTATGATATGCCCTTAACCAATTATAAAAAGGGAGTCACTAAGTCATGTGTTTAGCCTTATGGGGTATAGCTAGTACTATCAGTGTCAACTTATACCAGCACGAGGTTTCGTCTTTCCGAAATAGGGGAAGACGGAGAGAAATAATAAAGAACTCAAGGTGAAGGTGACCGAATACAAGTACGAGGTTCAAAGAGATTAAAGAATCGAAAAGAGAGTTGTCAGGACAGTTATGGATTAAAATCCTATTTTTGGTAATTTCCTATTTACATGCTCGTATCAGTACAGTTATGTAACCGATACGATGTGTCAGACATATCTAGGGGTAAGTATATCTGTCTACTACCATATATCTCAATCCACGTAAAGTAGTCATGCGAAGAGCGAACCAAGCGCACTAAGGTTAGCTAGACCTTAATACACCGATTCTGATTAGGCAATTGTATCATTGTGTGCACCCAATAATATATATGCCATGAGCAAGCTCGATAAAAGAATAAGCTTGCAAAAACTAGGCTATAATAGCAGCATAAATCAAGGTAGTACAAAGATTATAGATACGCTGGATTATGATGAGAGAAGTTACAAATAATTCAAGTTGTAAAAACAAAATAACATAAGCAACAATAACAAAAGACTCTACGATCTCTACAGTTATCATATTAATTCCTTGTCTAAGTCGATTAGTCGACAAAGTAGGGGTATGAGCCTCTAAGTTCTATAGTCTGGATAAACACTATCATCTTATGTTAGCATACAATTAATGCCATTCAGTTACACTTCGCCAATGGATCGCAAGGGCTATATGATACTAGGTGGTGAGACATACTACCCAACTTAAATAATTAAACTACTACGGTGACAGTCTTAAGAGGGTCCTACAAAATAATCTTGCACATGTAAATAGAGCAGAACTCTTATTAGGGTATATGAGGAAAGATCTTGGTACTGATTAGGGTATCCTTTTTATGTAGGTAATGGTCATCCTAAGTCTTAGTCATAGCACTTATAAGCAAGTGTCAATGGTAAAGATAGAAGAGTTACTGGCCGTTAAGGGGGAAAGGGGTCTAACTTGTATCGAGGTGAGGGTACAAATTACACGGTTTAAAAACTAAGGGTTAACCATTGGTCACAATCTACAAAATAACTTAAACTTATCAAGTTCTAACTACCAAGAAAAAAAAAATTCGCACTCAAGGCCACAACTATAATCCTAGCAAACTATGAGCCCTTAACAAAGAAGAAAATTACTTGGCCTACTATCCGAAGTGTCAGATGGCACGAGTTAAAAGATGAAGTGAAGAAACGTAATTAGCCGTCGCAAAATAGCGAGCGCTATGGTCGCAGGGAAACAATAAAAAATAAAGATAGAGGGCTCTAGATAGCATCATGGTTCTCTAAGGGGAGTGGGGTGTTAGTTGCTATGTTCGGGGTATGATCAAGGGAGAAGTGTTGATTACATTCCTCTAGGCTTCCTAGGGTGCGGTCTACTAATAACAAGACAATGATATAAGTTTACAGTTCTCCAATACTTTCTAACTATGAAGATTAGGTTCAGTCCAAATATTAAGTTTTGGTTTTCTATTGGTTCCTCATTGCTAGGGGCAAACATTATGGTAACCTTCTAACTAACTCTAGTAGTGTCTATACTACTCTCAAGTCCTCATAATACATCAAGGGGTAATGGTGAACCAATCTATAGATAAGGAATTCTAGGTTTCACTAGATATTCTAAACTTAGTGGTGTGTCTATATTCTCGTTGTATTCTTAATAGGTGTGCTACTCTAATTATTATCTAACAACAGGAACTTCTATACTCTAGGAGAAGACTATACTTAAAGAACTATTAGGGAAGCACAGGAATCAAGCATGATGCATTTGTTCAAAATAGAACAGAGAGGAGGAAGATGAATCATAGTCAATTGTGGATGAGATCCTATACTCTAGTCCTAGGTGCAGGCTTGTTCGGTACAGTAACGTAACCGAGACAATATGCTCTTGACCTGCATGGGCCACCACAAAAACATGTCACGCCCCAGTCCCAAATACGTAGGACTAGGAACACGTAAGCATGCCAGCCGCATGGATATGGCAACTCCAATATATGGAAACCAAATCCATACGTACGCTGTAATATGAATACAAAATCCACAAGTGGTATAAACATATGTCACAAGTCACAGGGTAAAATCTAAATCTCATCCACCAAAATCATATAGAAATAAATAACCAGTATCTATGAAACTAGATCTCAACAGAAGTATCTAAAGATGATAGTTGGATGAAAACAAATCCACTACCAACTCGAATGGGAAATATAAATACAATATAAGTACAACTCACTCAAACAATAAGTACCAGCTACCAATCACGGCTCGAAGAGAAGACATCCACGAAGCATCTATATCCTTCCACATCTGTGCTCCTGCAAACACTCAAGAACAGGTACACCTGGCAGCGGACCAGGTCCTCAGAGGGACATAACAAGTATACTTAAACACATGCCAATAAAGTACTGAAATAAATATCCAATGGGTCGCCTAACCATCTAAAGTGAATGCAGTTAAGAACAACTTTCCCCACAAGTGAGCTATCTGGCTGAAAACTGGGATTTGGCATAGTTCTCTTTTGAAGATCCAGGGGCCTACAAGGCACGTCGTCTTTTGAACGCCGGTGGCCCGCCTGATAGTACATAATATATAGTGGTCATCATGGCCCGTATCTCCAGCGGAGAATCCGGACGTACAGGAGAAAAAGTGTAAAGGAGCTCAAATGCGGTACTTGTTGTTCTCCCCACCCCATGCTCTAAGCATGTCACATCAATGACACGATTCGGTCCATAGCCTATTCTTAGTACCCTAGCCCAATCCTGCAACCAAACAAGGACAAGGATGGGACCACCGTACTATAATAAGCTATGTCCATGGACCTCTAATAACTGCCAAGTCTACTAGCATGCAAAGTTTCTAACAGCAGTTATCCCTAACGCACGTCCCACACGTACCGATGATCGGTCAATACGCGCGTCCGTGATCTATATGAGACTCACAACTCGTGTAAAAATATGTGTCACGGCCAAATGAACCTAATGATACTATATGATAATGGGGTAGTCTCATGAACAGGGTCAATGCAATACATAAATAAAAACATATTGCGACGTCACCGTCGCGCACATTTTAAATAACAATTAAAATATATGAACTAAAGACAGAAAATAAGGATGCATGCAACATATGAAATATAAATAACAGTACAATGGCAAGGTATACTTGCCTGGCAAGAAATCTGTAAAGTGTACGCGCCCAAATGTCAAGGACACTGAACCTGGAACTAAGGACTCCGAACAAACGTCTCCGGATGCTGAAATAAACATCACCAACATTTCCAGAATGAGCAAAATAGCTAAAAAGTACATCCCTTTCGTCCAATTTGGACAAAAGGGCAAAACGGTAATTTCGGGCAAAAGTGGGGTCCACGTGTGGCCCACTTTGCACCGAAAAGCGTGCCGAGGGTAACAGTCTCTAAATGGGACAAACTATGGATCAAACAACTCTAAATGTCAATACGAACCCAACGGTATATCCAAATTTGGATTCCGATGAGTCGAACAAAATTTGGTCCAAAAAGTCAACTGTGGGACCCGCCAATTGGCGATCTGGTCAACCGTCTCAGAAATGCGTAAAAATTGGGTCACAGGACCAGCGCGTTACCACGAGTCCGGTGGCGCAAGTTTTGCCGCAATCTGACAATCGTGTACAAAATACTCGCGAGTTCCACAAAAGTGGCGACACGAAATGTGTCCGCGGATACGGTCTGATTCCGGCGCGCACACGCGTCCGAATCAGTCCCCACGAATTTTCACGTGTCTCGTTATGCTGTGTGCACCATTTGGTACACTTGGCACACGGCAGGGCGGTCCCGTTTGGCGGGGCGCGCTCCGATCTCCAACTTTTGGAAAACCGGAAAAAGTGGGTGCGCGCAGTTTTGTGACGAATATATTTCTGTCCACAGCGACTAATAGCACAAAGTTATAATACAGAAAATAAACTAGGTCATCTAATCTACAGGTATCAAAAAGAATCATCGAATTCGGATCTCTGTGGTGGGAGATACGAACTCGGCAACATGGGTGGTCAATCTGGAATTCTGCGATTGCAGAATTCTGTCTGCTCGTCCAACTTTGGACGCTGTTTTTCACCTAGGGACACACGTTTTCCGGGGTTGACTATAAAAAAAATACTGGAGAGGGTTGAGGGAAGATCATACCTATGAAAACGGAACAGCGTTTGGATGAGCGAGTCAACGGGAAAACACGCCGGAGCGAAGGTGCCTCGAGTGGGAGACTGCAGTTCGCGATGTCGGCGTCGACGGGATGATTGGATGGCTTGGGGAGGCTTCTCTGGCTGCGGTGACGGCTCTAGATGGGAAGAGGAGGTCTGAAAATATTAGGTTAGGGTTTTGGAGAGTTTATTATATATATATATTATATATATTATGAGAGAGAGGGGGGGGTGAGATCGGATTCGCGGTTTAAGAAAAAGAGTGGGCGGGTTTGGCTCCCTGGCTGAGTGGCCACGCAGCTAAAGGAGAAGTCAAATAGACGGATGGTCAATAGAGAGTCCGCTGGATTGCTCTTCAGCAAACAACTAAAGTTCCTACTTGAAGTATTAATGTTATTAATACTATTATATTATATACTTAGTTATTTATTATTAATAGTATTATTATTATACTATTATACTTATTTAATTTTTTTCTTTTCCTTTATAAATATATATATACATATATATATATTTGTATATACATATATATTATATATATACTCATAGGAAAATTTATCGATTAGGGTATTGCACATCGTTAGGCTAGCAACTGCTCAAGGGGTCTCCTACATGGAATAAATTCCGAAAAATTCCTGAAGGTCTCATAAGTCATCTAAGGGACCGAACACCTAATATAAAAATTATTAAAAATCTATTTCTCCTATTTGGACATAATTACTACAATTTTATTAATAATTAATAAATAAAAGGGTTTATACGATTTTTTAGGAAGGGGGTTTTACACGGTTGACTCTAAAGGACATAAATTTGTATGGTAAACATAATGTCAGACAGCTTTTGAAGAACTGAAGAAGAAGTTGATCTCGACACCGATCCTGACACTTCCAGTAGGATCATGAGGGTTTCACAGTGTATTATTATGCATCAGGGAAGGGTCTTGGATATGTTTTGATGCAGCATGGAAGAGTGATAGCATATGCATCATGGCAGATTCGGGATCACAAGAAGAATTATTTGACTCACAATTTAGAATTGGCAGTAGTGGTATTTGCGCTCAAGTTGTGGAGTCATTACTTGTACGGTGATCAGGTATAGATATGTACAGATCATAAGAGTTTGAAATACATATTCACCCAAACGAATTTGAACATGAGGCAGAGAAGATGGCTGTAATTATTGGAGGATTATTATATGGAACTTCAATACCATCATGACAAAGCTAATGTAGTAGCAGATGCTCTTAGCATGAGAGGTGGTACATTTTTTTTGACAACACAGAAGCATATCCTAGAAGACCTTCAAGAAATAGGCATTGAGATAGTGTTTCCACAAGATGCAGTCTTGGCTAATTTACAGATACAGTCTACTTTGGTTGGACAGGATCAAGGAAGCTCAGACAAGAAATTCACGGATCCAGGAGTTACGAGCAAAATGCGTGTCGGGACTTAGGAAAGAGTTGGCTATCCACAGCGATGGAACATTGAGATTTGAAACTCGTCTTTGTGTACCTAGTGGAGATTTACGGCAAGAGATCTTGACTGAGGTCCATAATTTTCAGTATTCTATCCATCTTGGCGATACAAAGATGTATCAAGATGTTAAGCGACACTTCTGGTGGAACAAGATGAAGCGAGAGATAGCACATTTTGTATCCCGATGCCTGACATGTTAGCAAGTGAGGACAGAGCAGCAGAGGTCGGCAGGATTGTTACACTCACTTCCTATTCTGGAGTAGAAATGGGAGCATATTTCTATGGACTTTGTGATCGGTTTACCTAGATCTCCGACTGGAAAAGATGCAGTTTGGGTGGTAGTGGACCGTCTCACTAAAGTGGCACAATTTTTTCCCTTCAGAGTTAGACAGTCTACAAAATAATTGGTAGATATGTATATGTAGAAGATTGTGAGGCAACATAGTGTACCAGTGAGCATAGTGTCATACCGAGATTCGAGGTTCACTTCTCATTTTTAGAGGTGCTTGTATGAAAGATTGGGTCGTAAGTTAAAATTTAGTATGATGTTCCACCCTCAAATAGATGGGTAGTCCAAGAGAACTATCCAGATCCTAGAAGATATGTTAAGAGCATGTACCTTAGACTTTGGTAGATCATGGAAGAAATACTTGCACCTGGTAGATTTTTATATAATAACAGTTATCAGGCCAGCATCTAGATAGCACTTTATAAGGCATTATATAGAAGGAAGTGCAGTTCATCGTTAGCATGGGATGACATTGGTGAGAGAAAGATGTTGGGCCCAGAATTAATTCCCTAGAATATGGAAGTTGTCAAACAGATCAGAGAGCGGTTGCGAGTTGAGCAGGATCGACATCGTCATTGGATAGATCAGCATCGTAGGCCTCTAGAGTTGTGTGTCGGTGATTATGTATTTTTTTAGATTTTGTCCACCCATGGAGTCATTAGATTCAGGGTTCACAGGAAACTTAGTCTATGATATATTGGGATATTTGACAGTCTCTAGCGGGTAGTGGATGTTGCTTATTGCCTTGCCCTTTCGCCTTTTCTTCGTTAGGTGTTTGATGTATTTCATGTGTCTCAGTTGCGTAGGTATATCCCAGACCCGAGCTATGTTCTCGACCATTCTGATCTAGCTATGGGTATCGACTTGTCTTATGAGGAACAGTCCATGTCCATTTTGGACCGAAGAAAGAAGATACTCAAGAACCGGACTATCTGCCTTGTACGTGTCGCTTGGGGGCACCACTCTTTGGGAGAGTTAACGTGAGAATGCGAGGACGATATTCAGTATCAGTATCCACACTTATTTGACTCATTAGGTATATTTCTTCATAAACCTTTTTCTAATTTCGTGATCATTGATCACTTTGCTAGAGTGCAATTAATATTGCTATGTGTATATTATTTGGCTTGCTTGTATATTTTATGTGATTGTTTGTAGCTAGATGTGCCTGTCCTGATGTCTCTATTTGCTTTAGTCCTAAAATTTTGAGGACAAATTTTTTAAGGTGAGCAGAGATATCACTCATTTATCCCATATACTCGAAATATACTCAAGTTGGCGCACTTCGAGTATACTTCAAGCGCACGGATTAATGGATCTTGGTGCACATTGGCTAACTATCGAGTGTGTGGTGGTGGTAGGTAGGGCGTGTGGCTTAGATTTGTTGGAGAGATATGACGGCTCACCATAAAACCCTTGCTTATATATATATATATATATATATATATATATATATATATATATATATATATATATATATATATATATATATATATATATCCTTATTCTCATTCCTTCTCCTCTCTTGTTCATTTTTTTGTTTTCTCCAAGTTTTCTTCGTAGGCAAGTACAACTTGTAAATATGAAGAAACACTATCGGCTATAGTTTTATTCTTAGTATTGTTTGTTGTAGTTAGTTTCTAGTAGTGTTCTGATTATAGTTAGTTATTTGAGTTTTTAGATTTTAGGTGGTTAATAATTTATATCTTGATTTTATTATGAGGGTTTTCATGAGTATATTTTTTGTAAAGAATGATCTCCCCCAAAAATAAGATATTTTCAAAACATGTTGTTTTCTGATTTCGAGCTTGAGATATTCCTTGATTTTTTATTTTTGTTGCTTGAGGAATAGAGCATTGTCATAATCTCGAGCTTGAGCTCTGAGTGCATCAATGGTGGGTCGGTTGGACATGAAGAACAGTGAAAAGAAGTACACAGAAGGTTTTGCATCATGGGCACATGTTGAATATGATCCGCAGTCCATAACTCGTGCGTACTTTAAGAGTACTGTCAATTCCTTGCAAAACTATGTCAATGGGATGAATTCTTGAAAAAATCCTTCTTGGCGCACTTTTGGAAGACATTAGCCTTTGGCACACAATTGATGTACTAATGAATGAACCAAGCAAAAGTGCGTTGGGCTACCTTTCAGTGCACTTTTATCAACTTCCTATTAGTTGACGCACTTTTTACAGGCCGATGAACAATTTTTACGTTGTGCATTAAACTAGGAAAAGTGCACCGCACTTATATATATGGCCTTTGGAACACTTTTGATGGATTAATAACTCATCAAACTTTTATCTATTGGCACATTTTTGCTCAGTTTAGCCTCGATAAGCGAGCCTAAACTTTGGTACGTCTTGACTGTTGTGCCCTCGACCGTCGTGCCTTCGACTGTCGTGCCGCCTAGGGACTCATATTGTCACGACCCGCACCCGGTTTAGGGGCACGAGTGCGTGGGTATGTCCAGCCTACGCCGCAGCATCGGCGGTAGAACGCTGTCTAGGTCAAGTACTATCTATAAAATCTTACGCTAGTATCCAACTCCATAAGGAGACTCGGATAACACTATGAAAATATTAACAACATACTCAATCACAACTACAGCACGATAGGAATTTGAAGAAACCAAAGAATACAACACAAGTCTAATGACAAAATAATCATACCTGCAATTAGTAACATCCAATCCCCAAGTGTCAGAAACAAGTCCACTAAGGTCACAGTCTGGAAAATATTTTCCAGTCAGGAAGGAGCAGAGTACATCTCTAAATAGCAGTTCTATATTAATGATATAAACTATGTAGCAGTTCTAGATGGAAATATACCAGAAGCATGTATAGGTACGAGAAATAAAAGAAATACTGAAAAATACTGTAAGTAAATGCAGGAGAAGAAACAATATGTCCATGAGCAAGAACCTATGACTAAGTGTTTGAGTACTAGCTTTAACATGTGATCGGCTTGGGAACTTGATCAGGCTGGTTACATGTGATTAGCTATGATTCATGAAGGTCAGGCTAACCGTTGGTTAGCTATGATGCATGTAGAGGTCAGGCTAATCACACGTAACAGCTATGAAGCATGGAGATGGTCAGGCCGCACCCGACGTGAGATGTGGGATGAGCTATGATGCATGGAAAGTTGGGTATGATCACATATCTACACTAAAATACTCCCCAAACCCCCGACTGGTATAGTAGATCCAATCATGGTACGCTATGGCACGGGATTCCCTAGGGAGGTAGCAAATCTCCCCGGGTCTCAGTGACTGTACATGCACAAGATATCAAGGAAACAAGTCTTGTACAAGCTACACCATGAATAAGGAATAATATCTCATGACGAGATCCGTGTATACCAATCCGTGTAACCAACGTGTCAAGAACATAGATATTTACACTAGATACAGTGAACATAGGAGATATCATAAATTAGAAACTAATCAGAGAATGTACTCGCCTTGGGTCCTTAGCTGGTGAATACCGAGGTCCTGTTCCAGAGTATCGTCTGGAGGATCCAGCAGTCCTAAAGACATATAATAAAAATATAACGTTTGCATCAGAAGCTATACTAAACACACAAGCAATACTAACTCAGGGCTATGCCTGGCATGGCACTGGTCAAACTAGGGTTAGTGTGCGTCAAATTGCACGGCGTCGCATCTGCGATTGCTGGGCAAGACAGACGATCAAAAATGGTACGGCTCGCCAGTACGTCAGCGTACGCGTGGCAGCCAACTAACATTCACAGAGTCATGGGTCAGGTATAGTTACGGGTTGTCCGTATTTATACTCGGGTCATCTAGTACCCATATACATAATATATATATATATACTACTAACATACATACATATTATTCATTGGTATGAAAAATAGATGTGTGTTTATTCTTTAAATAAAACTAATACTTGTATATATATATAAAATAAGGATAATACTGTATGTTTAATTATATAAAATCCAATAGGACTACTTTACACAAGATATATATATACACATGAATATAACCCAAAAATAGAATTTACTATATGTACTAAATTCCAAAAATACAATTTTACAATATATATATATATTGCTAACATTATTATTATTAATATACTAAGACTAATACCAAATTAAATTTATACTACATATATATATACAGATATACTAATAAAAATACAATACTAACATATATGAGGAATACATAAATATCAATTCATGAATTAAATTTGTACTAGTATATACTTTTTATTAAATAGATGTTATATATAAAATAACCAATATATATATATATTGAGAATATATATATATAGCATATACAAAATATATATTTATCAAATTAATTATATATACTAGAATACGTATTTATATATAAATTATACTTAAGTATATACATGTACATATACATATACATATTATCATTTATTATCAATACTCTTCTGAGACAATTTACCGAACACATGGCGTGCAAAACAATTAGGAATTTCCAGAGTTTAATCTCGAATCTTTGATGATCAAAATGGAAATTAGAGCTTCAGAGGAGAGTTTCAAAACACATAGATCCAAAACATAAGGGATTAGAACCTCACCTATTGAAGAATTTGAAATCAAGCTCGATCTCGTTGAGTTCCAACGGATCCTCCCAAAGAACCTCTGTAAGATTTGATTTCTGAATACTAGAATCACAACCTCAACATTTAGGAAGGGAGGAGAAGATTGATCCCATCGACTCAAATCTGAGTTCGTTCTCCTCAAGTTCGATTGTACAAAATATCTGATGATCAATTGAGGAGTTCGAACTGGTGTTCGTTCCTCTGCGATTGATAGAGCACTGCTGGTGCTTAACCGATCCTTGAGATCAACACCGAGATGAACAGATCGAAAGAAGGAGACAAGAGTCCGATCGACTCACCGACTCGACGACGATGATCTTTGGTCGAGCTCGTCGTCCGCCACCGCTGGAGATGATCGGAGAGAAACTCGTCGGTCGACGAGATGCTATTGCGGCGGTGCTCTGAAACCCGCAGCTTCGGTTCAGCAGGAGGAGAGAAGCTGGCGGCGGAGCAGTCGCCAGGGACTCGTTGCCGCGCATTGGGAGCTCACCCACTCGAAGGAGGGCCATCACTCGCCGAGATCTGCCATGGTCGATCAGATGGGAGGAATGGCTGATGCAGTGGGAGGAGCTCTGATGGAATAGGCGGTGGAGGGTGGAACAGGCCGAGGTGGACGGCAGCAGCAGTTCGTCGGAGTGGAGAAGAAAACGCGGTGGAGGGGGCTCGAGGACTGGGCTGCCGGAGAGAATGAGCAGCGCCGGAGGGAGATCGTGAGGGAGCCGGACTGTGCGTGGAAGAGTGGAGAGCGGGGCGGTGCCGGGGTTGGAGGGGTGCTCGCAGCGGAAGAAGAACAGCAGAGGGCCGGGGCTTGGTTAATGGTGGAGGTGTTGGCAGAGGGAGGAACAGCAGGCTCCGCCGGCGCCGGAGTAACCAGCAGTGAGGGCCGCCGGTCGTGCTACGAGGAGGAGGGCAAAACAGCAGCGGCGGAGGAGTCTCAGCGGCCGCCGGGGATCTGAGCTTGGCCGGCCTGAGCAGCAGATCAGCAGGAACAGTGTTCCCCCTCTTTACAATTTGAATTTAAATGAATTCAAAAACTAAAATAAAGAAGAAGAAGAAGAAGGAGGAAGGAAAGAGAAGAAGAAAAGAAAAGAGGAGAAGAAAGGAAGAAGGAGAAGAAAATTTTCATACGTAGGAGAGAGGGAGGTGGAGGCTTGTGAGGGGTGTGGTTACCTAGGTTTCTTGGGATTAGGGTTTGAGGGTACAAGACATTAAATAGGATGAGGGTGGGGGTGAATCAAAGGTGAGGATGCACCCAATTTAAATGGGTGGTCCAGATTAAACATGAAGGAAATTTCATGTGGGGAAAAATGCAATTTGGTCCATAAGTAAATAATCTTTCCATTTGGTCTTGGACACCGGGGTGATGACACCTACAAATGAAAATTTGCAACTTAGCCCCTTAAATTCGAGAAATTGCACAAACACATAAAATGACGAAAATTTGGCGGGCGATTCGGTGTCCGGTGTTTTGTAGGGTCAGGGGGCTCTGTATGATCGGTATGGGCTCAATTTACAGGGCACTGGAATTTGAATCGGAATATACGAATCAGATAAAATGGTATCCTCAAATTAAATAGAAATAAAAGCAAGTGGTGTTCGACAATTAATTAGGAGTACATGGAGCCAAAATCAGGTCAGGTCACCAATACCAATAATGAAGAAGACTCAGAACAGAATATTATACTAATTTGGGCCGCACAAAAAATAGGTCAAGATTGCCTCCAATTTTCGATTGGAACGCACAACGATACAAAAATAAAAATTTATTAAATAACGTCTGCGACGATTTTTGTGCGGCTAGAAATAATGTACAAAGAGCACAATTATGAGTTACAAAAATAGCAGAATGGAAGGCGGGCATGTCTAGGGCAAGATTGTGAAACTTGTTGGAAGACAAAAGCTAGGGTAGTGATCCAAATATCGAAGCAAAGGCAATGCACAATAATTAAATAAAAATACGGTAATTAAATACAACCTCCAATAACTTAATTCTAAAATAAACAATTTAACCTCAAAATCCCATAATTCGGACAGGTGTTCCTCTACTGGGCTTCTAGGTCAAGTTTGCTAGCTCAAAACAAATGAACACTGCATCTAACACTATATTTAATTACACATCACACATAATTATTTTAAATAAATAAAAAATAAAACTTATCATGAAATTATCTAATTGTAACTACCATAATATTAAATATTATAAAAAGTCGAAAATACTCCTGTTTTCAGAATGTGGTAGTGACAAGTCTACCCACCTTAAAAGAATTTTGTCCTCGAAATTTAAAATACTCGTAGTAGCATTTAATCATACACATTATTATTTCCCTCAAAATTTAAATTCATCATCCACGAAATCAGGTAATAATCCACGATGTCTTTTTACAATTTTCAAAAATTCTGTATTATTTGTATTCCTGAAAAATCCTCGAAATAGAATCAAAGTCCATTTTTATCAAAAATTTCCTGAAAGTTTTTACTTAATAATTCAATATTCGGAATTTAATACCCACTCCTCTAACTTGATTTTAATCAATGCAAAAATGTAATCTCGTTCAAAAAGTTTGAATTTAACATTAGTCCACCAAAATTTTTATTTCTCGGTTTTCTCTTCCCTCAAATACTTTACAATGCGATACTTAAGGATTCTCCAAATCAAAGTATAACATTTGAAAGTTCATAACTTGCAATCGAATAAGTATGTTGATAATCTCCCAAAATTTCCCAAATTTAATAACCAATTTAAGCATGTCATAATCTTCCTGGAATTTATACATCATAAATCCTGCCATGTTAAATTCTTATTCCTCTATTTAAATTGGTGTTTCCTCGAATTTTAATCATCTTGTCTCTCTTGTCAAGTCATAACTCCTTCGTAGATCTTCGTCAAGGTCAACCCTAATAATCATGGTTCAAGAAAAATCTTTCCTACAATCATACAACATGCAACCTAAGGGGAATATGATGTCTTTTGTCATGGTGTACTACCAACTACACTCTAACAAGAAATCACGAATACCACCACGGTACTAGGGAATCAATCAATCAGAAGACAAAACAACATGAGAAAGAACCTGCTAACATATTTCTTGCGGTATCTCCTATCTCTAACAAACACTTAACTCTAGCACATTCACTAACTAATTCTTATTCCTGTACACTGGTACCCATATCAACTAATCATAAATCCACAAGATCCATGCATACATCCATATCGCACACACCTGTCTATTAATACCAAAATCTGATACCAAGAACCTCTAACACGATTATAGGTCAAATGATGCATGAAAAGTTTGATATCTCTATCTCTTTAGGTACCACACTCTACTACAAGCATACTCACTGCTAGCTTCCTTACCTACTGCAATAGTTGATACTAGTCATTCTTATCACTCAAGTGCATATCAATTGCAACACACTATACTAAGTACTACTCTCTCTAATACAACCCTAGATTGACACCCAAGTCAGTTGGCAGTGAGATCTCAATCATACCCAAGTCATCAGATCCTTACACATGTATATCATCTACTCATATATTAATATTCATCTCTTATCTACCATAAAGTTAATCCTCAAAATAATCGTCAAGGTTTAACTTCTCGAACAACTTTAAAGTAAATTGTATATACTTCCTCAAAATCAGATACTCAACATCGAAATAAAATTTTATTACTTCCAAAAATCTGTGTAGCCTTAACCATGTTTATTGAATTCGTATTTGAAATCCTCAAAATTTAATGACATAATCTCAACTCCTCTATTATTCTAAAAATAAAATCTTATTTCCACCTTTTAATTTATAACTCCACAATGTACATATCAGTGCTCACGGTCTCTGATACTCAAGGTGCACTCAATGCATCTAGTGTCTACAATTTTGTACTAAAATTGTACTGCCCGAATCACTTGCACTATTACCTCCAATGATCAAGGTTATCATCACATGTATTTTCTTCCATGATTTCCAACCTATATTAACTGGTATATCATCCGATTGAACGTTATGCTCCATTAATTCTTAACACAATTCCTTGATACCTAATTGTTTACATAGATCACTCAATTACATAATCATGATTATCCGGGACGGGTAATTGGCTCTGATACTAACTCTGAGAACTATCACTGATACTCTATACTATCCCTCTACTCACAGTCTCTAATGACACTTCTCCTAGAACCATTGTTACAAGGTACTATGCTAAGGGCTAACTCTAGATTAAAGCCTACTGCTCACATGTCCAACTAAGAAACACTTACAACCCACAAGTCACACTCAGTCAACTAATACAAGTCACAACCAAAATTATAAGTCACTAATTATCACACTAACAAGGATCCTTAAAGAAATAAGGCTCAAAAGAACTGGGTTAAGGACTGAAGGTATCTTTACTGCTAGTAAAGAAAAGAAGCGATGGAACAAAGTCCTGGAATAACATAAATAGATAAGTCTTGAGATGATACTTTAAGAACCAATTTAAGATACAACCTGATAATCATACACGTCTGTCTGAAATCATGACACTCAGAATCCTCGCCACGCCAGTAAGCATAGATGCGATAAACGACAGGTTCCGTAACTAAGGTATGCAACTCTATAATCATGTCATCTAGAATCCTCGCCACGCCAACCGGTATGGCTGCGAGAAACTCTAAATCTCATAACTAAAGTATGTACATCCAAGTCAGGTTCCTACGTTCTCGTCACGACAGCTAATATGGCTGCGATAAACTCTAGGTTTCATAACCAAAGTAGACGTTTTACCTTTCTCACTGTCCTCATCAATATATGTCATCAGATGATACCATAAATTCTAGTCCGTAAAATTCATCTCAATTTGAAATCAACCCAACAACGATACCAGGAATTAAAGTTAACAACTGGTCAACAAGAATCAACTCAATATCAACGAGTGAGGACGGACGGAAATAAGGGCAAAGGAATTAAATTAGAAATTGTAATGAGATTCTCAAGGGGTCGTCCCAGGAATCTCTCAAGAATTTTGTGATTGAGTATCCTCTCTCATCCTAGTATTCTATGTCCTATATTCTATAGCAGGCACGCGGTAGTACAACTATGCGTCGTACTACTACGACATCGCACAACTTGCGAAGTCTGACCTGCGTGGGCCACCACTAAAAACGTGTCACGACCCGCACCCAGTTTAGGGGCACGAGTGCGTGGGTACGTCCAGTCTACGCCGCAGCATCGGCGGTAGAACGCTGTCTAGGTCAAGTACTATCTATAAAATCTCACGCTAGTATCTAACTCCATAAGGAGACTCGGATAACACTATAAAAATATTAACAACATACTCAATCACAACTACAGCACGATAGGAATTTAAAGAAACCAAAGAATACAACACAAGTCTAATGACAAAATAATCATACCTGCAATCAGTAACATCCAATCCCCAAGTGTCAGAAACAAGTCCACTAAGGTCACAGTCTGGAAAATATTTTTCAGTCAGGAAGGAGCAGAGTACATCTCTAAATAGCAGTTCTATATTAATGATATAAACTATGTAGCAGTTCTAGATGGAAATATACCAGAAGCATGTATAGGTACGAGAAATAAAAGAAATACTGGAAATACTGTAAGTAAATGCAGGAGAAGAAATAATATGTCCATGAGCAAGAACCTATGACTAAGTGTTTGAGTACTAGCTTTAACATGTGATCGGCTTGGGAACTTGATCAGGCTGGTTACATGTGATTAGCTATGATTCATGAAGGTCAGGCTAACCGTTGGTTAGCTATGATGCATGTAGAGGTCAGGCTAATCACACGTAACAGCTATGAAGCATGGAGATGGTCAGGCCGCACCCGACGTGAGATGTGGGGTGAGCTATGATGCATGGAAAGTTGGGTATGATCACATATCTACACTAAAATACTCCCCAAACCCCCGACTGGTATAGTAGATCCAATCATGGTACGCTATGGCACGGGATTCCCTAGGGAGGTAGCAAATCTCCCCGGGTCTCAGTGACTGTACATGCACAAGATATCAAGGAAACAAGTCTTGTACAAGCTACACCATGAATAAGGAATAATATCTCATGACGAGATCCGTGTATACCAATCCGTGTAACCAACGTGTCAAGAACATGGATATTTACACTAGATACAGTGAACATAGGAGATATCATAAATTAGAAACTAATCAGAGAATGTACTCGCCTTGGGTCCTTAGCTGGTGAATACCGAGGTCCTGTTCCAGAGTATCGTCTGGAAGATCCAGCAGTCCTAAAGACATATAATAAAAATATAACGTTTGCATCAGAAGCTATACTAAACACACAAGCAATACTAACTCAGGGCTATGCCTGGCATGGCACTGGTCAAACTAGGGTTAGTGTGCGTCAAATTGTACGGCGTCGCGTCTGCGATTGCTGGGCAAGACAGACGATCAAAAATGGTACGGCTCGCCAGTACGTCAGCGTACGCGTGGCAGCCAACTAACATTCACAGAGTCATGGGTCAGGTATAGTTACGGGTTGTCCGTATTTATACTCGGGTCATCTAGTACCCATATACATAATATATATATATACTACTAACATACATACATATTATTCATTGGTATGAAAAATAGATGTGTGTTTATTCTTTAAATAAAACTAATACTTGTATATATATATATAAAATAAGGATAATACTGTATGTTTAATTATATAAAATCCAATAGGACTACTTTACACAAGATATATATATACACATGAATATAACCCAAAAATAGAATTTACTATATGTACTAAATTCCAAAAATACAATTTTACAATATATATATATTGCAAACATTATTATTATTAATATACTAAGACTAATACCAAATTAAATTTATACTACATATATATATACAGATATACTAATAAAAATATAATACTAACATATATGAGGAATACATAAATATCAATTCATGAATTAAATTTGTACTAGTATATACTTTTTATTAAATAGATGTTATATATAAAATAACCAATATATATATATATTGAGAATATATATATATAGCATATACAAAATATATATTTATCAAATTAATTATATATACTAGAATACGTATTTATATATAAATTATACTTAAGTATATACATGTACATATACATATACATATTATCATTTATTATCAATACTCTTCTGAGACAATTTACCGAACACATGGCGTGCAAAACAATTAGGAATTTCCAGAGTTTAATTTCGAATCTTTGATGATCAAAATGGAAATTAGAGCTTCAGAGGAGAGTTTCAAAACACATAGATCCAAAA
Organism: Iris macrosiphon; assembly: GCA_036927795.1. Taxonomy (NCBI): domain Eukaryota; kingdom Viridiplantae; phylum Streptophyta; class Magnoliopsida; order Asparagales; family Iridaceae; genus Iris; species Iris macrosiphon. Next base: position 44,445,291 of record JAYESA010000006.1, on the reverse strand, counting down.
CATAAGGGATTAGAACCTCACCTATTGAAGAATTTGAAATCAAGCTCGATCTCGTTGAGTTCCAACGGATCCTCCCAAAGAACCTCTGTAAGATTTGATTTCTGAATACTAGAATCACAACCTCAACATTTAGGAAGGGAGGAGAAGATTGATCCCATCGACTCAAATCTGAGTTCGTTCTCCTCAAGTTCGATTGTACAAAATATCTGATGATCAATTGAGGAGTTCGAACTGGTGTTCGTTCCTGTGCGATTGATAGAGCACTGCTGGTGCTTAACCGATCCTTGAGATCAACACCGAGATGAACAGATCGAAAGAAGGAGACAAGATTCCGATCGACTCACCGACTCGACGACGATGATCTTTGGTCGAGCTCGTCGTCCGCCACCGCTGGAGATGATCGGAGAGAAACTCGTCGGTCGACGAGATGCTGTTGCGGCGGTGCTCTGAAACCCGCAGCTTCGGTTCAGCAGGAGGAGAGAAGCTGGCGGCGGAGCAGTCGCCATGGACTCGTCACCGCGCATTGGGAGCTCACCCACTCGAAGGAGGGCCATCACTCGCCGAGATCTGCCATGGTCGATCAGATGGGAGGAATGGCTGATGCAGTGGGAGAAGCTCTGATGGAATAGGCGGTGGAGGGTGGAACTGGCCGAGGTGGACGGCAGCAGCAGTTCGTCGGAGTGGAGAAGAAAATGCGGTGGAGGGGGCTCGAGGACTGGGCTGCCGGAGAGAATGAGCAGCGCCGGAGGGAGATCGTGAGGGAGCCGGACTGTGCGTGGAAGAGTGGAGAGCGGGGCGGTGCCGGGGTTGGAGGGGTGCTCGCAGCGGAAGAAGAACAGCAGAGGGCCGGGGCTTGGTTAATGGTGGAGGTGTTGGCAGAGGGAGGAACAGCAGGCTCCGCCGGCGCCGGAGTAACCAGCAGTGAGGGCCGCCGGTCGTGCTACGAGGAGGAGGGCAAAACAGCAGCGGCGGAGGAGTCTCAGCGGCCGCCGGGGATCGGAGCTTGGCCGGCCTGAGCAGCAGATCAGCAGGAACAGTGTTCCCCCTCTTTACAATTTGAATTTAAATGAATTCAAAAACTAAAATAAAGAAGAAGAAGAAGGAGGCAGGAAAGAGAAGAAGAAAAGAAAAGAGGAGAAGAAAGGAAGAAGGAGAAGAAAATTTTCATACGTAGGAGAGAGGGAGGTGGAGGCTTGTGAGGGGTGTGGTTACCTAGGTTTCTTGGGATTAGGGTTTGAGGGTACAAGACATTAAATAGGATGAGGGTGGGGGTGAATCAAAGGTGAGGATGCACCCAATTTAAATGGGTGGTCCAGATTAAACATGAAGGAAATTTTATGTGGAGAAAAATGCAATTTGGTCCATAAGTAAATAATCTTTCCATTTGGTCTTGGACAACGGGGTGATGACACCTACAAATGAAAATTTGCAACTTAGCCCCTTAAATTCGGGAAATTGCACAAACACATAAAATGACGAAAATTTGGCGGGCGATTCGGTGTCCGGTATTTTGTAGGGTCAGGGGGCTCTGTATGATCGGTATGGGCTCAATTTACAGGGCACTGGAATTTAAATCGGAATTTACGGAATCAGATAAAATGGTATCCTCAAATTAAATAGAAATAAAAGCAAGTGGTGTTCGACAATTAATTAGGAGTACATGGAGCCAAAATCAGGTCAGGTCACCAATACCAATAATGAAGAAGACTCAGAACAGAATATTACCCTAATTTGGGCCGCACGAAAAATAGGTCAAGATTGCCTCCAATTTTCGATTGGAACGCACAACGATACAAAAATAGAAATTTATTAAATAACGTCCACGACGATTTTTGTGCGGCTAAAAATAATGTACAAAGAGAACAATTATGAGTTGCAAAAATAGTAGAATGGAAGGCGGGCATGTCTAGGGCAAGATTGTGAAACTTGTTGGAAGACAAAAGCTAGGGTAGTGCTCCAAATATCGAAGCAAAGGCAATGCACAATAATTAAATAAAAATACGGTAATTAAATACAACCTCCAATAACTTAATTCTAAAATAAACAATTTAACCTCAAAATCCCATAATTCGGACAGGTGTTCCTCTACTGGGCTTCTAGGTCAAGTCTGCTAGCTCAAAACAAATGAACACTGCATCTAACACTATATTTAATTACACATCACACATAATTATTTTAAATAAATAAAAAATAAAACTTATCATGAAATTATCTAATTGTAACTACCATAATATTAAATATTATAAAAAGTCGAAAATACCCCTGTTTTCAGAATGTGGTAGTGACACATATTTTATTTTGTAGTTGTTTAATATTTGTATAGTGCGTTGTATCTTCTTACTACTATATTTTCGATTTTGTGCGCCTGTTTCTTGCATGTATAGAGTATGCCTATCCCCGAATCTACGATTTTGTGCACCATGTTATAGACTTCTTCTCCATAACATCTGTGACTTAGTATTATAGGTTTATGCACCATATAGTTGCTTGCTTGCACATTCTGTGTGCCACTATTCCTGACTAGCCTATTTGGCACTTGCAAAGTGCCTCTGTCACGACCCGCACCCAAAATTTGGGCATGAGTCGTGGGTACGTCCAGCCTACGCCGTAGCATCGGCGGTAGAACGCTGTCTAGGTCTCAACATATAATATATCCTGTCAATAGTCTCAGCTCCGCACGGAGGACAATGATAAATAATCCACAGTTCTATGATATACTCAATCACAAGCTATAAGAAATAATGGCACGATGGGAATAAAAAAGAGTTCTAATAAAAACAACCACAATAATCCAACTCAAATCCTGGGTCTAAATGACCTCACAAAGTCACAAAATAATAAGTACAACTCAGTCTCAGTCTAAAACAATAATGCAGAAAAAGTAGTCTAAGAGCAGTCAGGTACGTTCTCCTCTAGGCTAGGCAACTCCTCTGGGGTTTCTGGAGTGAAATCACCCTCTAATCCTGGGCCGTAATGAGTGGGGCAAAGATCCTCCAGGTCCTCTGAAAAATGTTATCCAGTCAGGATTGGAGCAAAGCACAAGCACTAACAGCAGTTTCATTAAATTGACAAAATCTATAAACAGTGTAAGAAATACAAGATGGAAATAAATGCTGGGAATGTAAATACTGGAGAAAATGGAAATAGGCAATAGAGCATCTAGCAATGAACAATAAATAGTGAATGCTAGACAATAAGTAGTGAATGCTGGAACAGGTGAATATGAATAAAATAGGCATCTAGCTAAGTGTTTGAAATATTAGTTTATTATGTGATCGGCTTGGGGCTTGATCAGGCTGGTTATATATGATTAACTATGATTCTTGTAGGTCAGGCTAACCATATAGTTAGCTATGATGCATGTAGTGGTCAGGTTAATCATATATAACAGCTATGATGCATGTAAGATGGTCAGGCCGCACCCAACGTGAGAAGTGGGGTGAGCTATGATGCATGTAAAGTATTTGGATATGATCACATAATCTACTAATAGTTCCCCATCCCCCAGCTAGCACGATGGATTCCAATCACGACTCCTCATGATGGGGATCTAGGGTGCTAACCCGTGTATCCACAGTGTCGGAATCAAGTATGTAATACACTACAATTTATAGAAGTAATCAACAATGAAAACTGTCAGAGAATGTACTCGCCTGTGGTCCTGAGCAAAGGGTGAGGATCGATGTCCAAGGTGGGATCACAATGACCTAATTATGGAATTTCATGTCAAAATACTGAAATAAGGAAATAAACATGTTTAACTAATTAAATATGAGGCCTCTAGGTCCATTCTGAGGTTTACGGGTCAAAATTAGGTTAACTAGTTAATACTAGTCCATATATATCATAATAGTCCATATTGGACAAAACCTAACTAAACTAGTCAACTTCTTTATCATACCAAGGTATCTAGTTTAACACTAGCTACTATTATATACTATATGCCATTGATACTAGGGTACCCACCTATACTAGCTAGTATTTATAATTGGTTTCTATTTTAGTAATAATATAGTTCTAACCCATTTACCTTAGCTATATAACCATAGGTGTTATACATATTAGCTACTACAACCATCTGCCCTAATAAGTGTAGGATACACTAGCTGATGTTGCCACTGATACTCTATACTCAGAGATTTCCCCAATTCAGATATACTGATACATAACCCCCTAATTCCACTGATACATATACACTGAGACACACACATATATATTTTTATTACTCAGTCACATACTGCCTCTTAATTACCTACACACAGGTATTGCCTCAAAGAACTCACTTGACAGTAACACTCTCACACACTGCTCTAACATGTATACTGACACAGGTATCAAACTGAACCCCTCACAATTTACACAGTCTGAAGTTGTTCAGACTTTACCTGCATTTGAGACTAGCCTATGGCTACTAGCAGGAACAGCAGGTAGCATGACTTGTTCACTGATACATTCAGTGAACACATAGGCACACACAAATACCTATTACTGAAACACACACACTAAGGCTAAACTGATACACTCTTATACTCATACACACTCACAGACCTACAGAACTTTACTGAAACAATTCTCTGCCCTTCAGTCATATTAAACTACATACTAAAATCAGGAACTCACACACACACACACAGGCAGAATGTATAATCTGGGAAAAAACACTCAGACAAGGGTTCACACACTAAAATCTGAGACACATACTGATACTAATTCCCTGAATTGAATGCTGAAACACAGGTACTTACTATCCTAATGCACACAGGATTACACACACATCTAACTCACATAGGCACAAGTATCCACTTAAATACCTAGACATACTGACACAAAACACCTAGGTCTACTCAAACAGTAAAATAGGAAATGCTAAGGCACAGTGCACATACAGAAATTTAAAACCTACACTAAAATCAATACTGCACTAACCCAATTACCTACACAGGCACAGATACGCTCACAGGCACATATAACCCTGAAGAACTCAACTGTGCATACACACACAAAACTGCTACACACAACATCTTGCTTACTGATACCTATCCATCCTCACATCCATAACACACCCTGATAATCTATTAACACTTAATTTTACATCTTCACACTTGCTGCACCTCTAATACTCAGGTTTATAGCACACAACTCACAAAACTGCTACCCACTAACACAGAGGCTCACACACACAGGTCATAACTAACACACAGGCAACACACAGGAACATACAGATTCTACACAATGATCTCACTGACACCCAACACACAGAACCACAGTGCAAAAACTGAACATAAAACCTTACACACACACTGCTATAATCTGAGACACCTAGGACCTAACACACAGGTATTTCCCATAGGTAATACTTCCCAGGCCCGACTGCACAGAATTCTCATAGATACCCCAAAGGCATTCAATTTCACAGTTATAATCAATCGAACAACACATCTACAACGTAAGCATATATATATATATCAAAACCCATACAAGATATCTATGTATATAGATTTATGTATATCAAACATGCAGAATTTATATACAGAGATAAGCAACCCCTAATAACCATTTCCACAACCACAAAAAGTGCAAAAAAACCCGATTTACATACAAACCCCTAAGTTCCCAATCAAAATCCTAATAATCGAGTTCAACCTACACATATGAGATGAAATCAATCTACATACAAGTACCTAGGGTTAGGGTTCCTGATAATTGGGGAAAATCCCATGTTGGTCACCAAAACCCAATCCAAAACCCTAAAAACTGAACTACACAGCAAGGGTGGGTTCCTAATTGCCAATAATCGACAGAAAACAGAATTAAAAGAATAAAAATAGGGTTTTACCTAGGGAGATGGTTTCTTCAATGGAGGTTCTTCTTCTCCAATGCTTTTTGACCCACGTTCCTTGCTTTCCTTGCTTTGGAGGAGGAGAATGGAATCCCTAGGGCTAGATTTCGAATTTGGGGTGGGGAGATGGCTTTCTCTTATGGAGGCTAGGATTTCTCCTTTCTACATGAAGGAAGAAGTGGCTCCCTTTTATATTAAAACTAGTTTAGGGTTTCCAATGCATAGTTTAGGTTAAACCCCTAGGTTAGGTCATGTAGAACCTAATTAACTAAGGTTTAGCCAGTCTAGGGTTTGAGGTCCAAACCTAAAGTTTGAATTCTAGGGTTTCTCTAGAACTGGGTTTTCAATTAGGGTTTAGTCATTAGGGTTTGACCTATTGGGTTCTGGGGCTTGACCTAAAACCAAATATTATTAACAACATATAATTACTTTATAAAACTCAGCAGATTAATTAAACACATAATTATTCAAAATAGTGAAATTACCCAATTGCCCTTATCTGGAAAAGTGGTAGTGACAAGTCTACCCTCCTAAAAGAAATTTTGTCCCCGAAATTTGGACTGAACTAGAACAAGAATGAAATCAGAAAAGGAATATACCTCAAGTCTAGAAGAGATACGGGTATTGCTCGCGCATTTCGTCCTCTCTCTCCCAGGTCGACTCCCCTGGAGAGTGATGTCTCCATGCAACACGAACCAAAGGAATAGTTTGGTTCCGCAATACCTTCTCTCTGCGGTCCAAGATCTCTACGGGCTGCTCGGGGTAGCTGAGCGTCGGACCAACCTCAATCTCCGAGTGATCCAGTACGTGACTAGGGTCTGCCACGTACTGCCTCAGCTGCGACACGTGGAACACATCATGCACTCCCTCCAATGCAGGCAGCAAGTCTAGTCTATACGCCACTGCACCTACCTTCGCAAGAATACTGAAGGGTCCGATGTAGCGTGGGCTAAGCTTCCCGCCTCCGCCAAAACGAATTGTGCCACGCGTCGGAGAAATCCGTAGGAATACTAAATCGCCAACCTAAAACAAAACAGTCTCAACACGCAGTCTAAACAAACAAATACTAGCCAGAAAAACAACAATCTATACCTGAAACTCAAGGGGTCTACGGTGGCTGTCGGCCCAATGCCGCTGTCTGTCCTGCGCCACTCGCAGTCTGTCTCTGATGAGTTTCACCTTTTCTGCTGCATCCACGACCATTTCTGGTCCTAGCAAGGCTCTCTCTCCAACATCGTCCCACGATAACGGTGTACGACACCTCCGTCCATAAAGAGCCTCAAATGGTGACATCTCGATGCTGGCCTGGTAGCTGTTGTTGTAAGCGAACTCTACCAGGTGCAGATGATTCTCCCAAGAACCTCCGAAATCTAGAACACAAGTATGTAGCATATCCTCTAGAGTCTGAATAGTCCGTTCAGACTGCCCGTCTGTCTGGGGGTGGTATGCGGTACTGAACTTGAGCTGAGTGCCCAAGCTAGCCTGCAGACTCCTCCAGAAGTGGGAAGTGAAACGGCTATCCCGATCCGAGATGATGCTTACAGGAACTCCATGAAGTCTAACGATCTGACGCACGTACATCTCTGCTAGCCTCTCTGTCGACGTGCCCACCTTGAAGGATAAGAAATGGGCTGATTTGGTCAACCTGTCCATGATGACCCAAATCGCGTCCTTCCCTCCTGGAGAACGTGGAAGCCCTGAAACGAAATCCATGGTCACGTGCTCCCATTTCTACTCTGGAATCGGTAAAGGTTGAAGCAACCCTCCTGGCCTCTGCCGGTCTGCCTTTACCTGCTGGCACACTAGACACCGAGATACGAAGCGTGCTACCTCGCGCTTCATTCCATACCACTATACGTGCTCTCTCAAGTCTCGATACATCTTGTTGGCACCGGGATGCATCGAGTACTGAGAGCGGTGTGCCTCCTGCAAAACCTCCTCGTGCAGCTCCCCGCTCGGCACATACATCCTCGTGCCGTGTCGTAAGGAGCCATCCTCTGCGATAGTAAAGTCGTCCGACAATCCTGCCTGAACATGTGCTCTGATACTCCTCAAGGCCTCATCATCATACTGCGCCACTCTGATCCTGTCCATCAGCTCGGACTGTATCTGCAATCCCCACATCTGAATCTCAGTACCGGGAACTAACACCTCAATCCCCAAACTCTCCAAATTCGCTAACAAATGTCTATCAGTCGTCAAGTACATAGCCATCGGATACCTGCTCAAGGCATCGGCGACTACGTTGGCCTTCCCTGGGTGGTACTGCAATGAGATGTCGAAGTCCTTTATCAACTCCAACCACCTCCTCTGCCTCATGTTCAGCTCCTTCTGTGTGAATACGTACTTTAAGCTCTTGTGGTCTGTGAAAATCTCCACACGCTCTCCGTACAGGTAATGTTTCCACAGCTTTAGAGCGAAGATAACTGCTGCTAACTCCAAATCGTGGGTGGGGTAGTTCTTTTCATGAGGGCGTAACTGCCTGGAAGCATAGGCAATTACCTTCCCGTGCTGCTGAAGAACACATCCCAGACCCTTTCCTGAAGCATCACTGTATATGGTGAAACCACCTGTCCCTGCTGGCAACGTCAAAACTGGAGCTGTTGTCAACCTCTTCTTCAGCTCATCAAATGCAGCCTGGCACTCCTCCGTCCAGACAAAATCCACATCCTTCCTAGTCAGTCTGGTCATTGGCGCTGCAATCCTGGAGAAGTCTTGTACAAATCTCCTGTAGTATCCTGCTAATCCGAGAAAACTCCTGATCTCAGCTACCGAACTGGGGGTAGCCCACGACTCTACTGCCTCGATCTTCTGTGGGTTAACCGAGATTCCGTCACCCGATACCACATGCCCAAGAAATTCAACTTTGTCAAGGAAGAATTCACACTTAGAGAGTTTTCCGTACAACTTCTCCCTCCTGGGAGTCTCTAAGACCAACCTCAGGTGCTCTTCGTGCTCCTCTGGGGTCTTGGAATACACAAGAATATCGTCAATGAATACCACCACGAACTTGTCAAGGTACTGGTGGAACAACTTGTTCATCAGGTTCATGAATACTGCCGGTGCATTGGTTAAACCAAATGGCATCACCAGGAACTCAAACTGGCCGTATCTGGTCCGAAAGGCTGTCTTCGGCGTGTCTTCTCTCTTTACCTTCACCTGGTGATAGCCTGACCTCAAATCTATCTTGGAAAACACCCTCGCCCCGCTCAACTGATCGAAAAGATCATCTATCCTCGGCAGCGGGTACTTATTCTTGATAGTGATATTGTTCAAAGCTCTATAATCAATGCACATGCACACCGTGCCGTCCTTCTTTGGTACGAACAATACCGGAGCTCCCCATGGTGATGAACTGGATTTGATGAAGCCTTTGTCCTGCAGCTCCTCAACTTGCTTCTTCAGTTCTGCCAGCTCGCTGTTGTTGACTCTATAGACATGTTGTGAAATGGGCTCCGCTCCTGGAACCAAGTCTATAGAGAATTCAACATCTCTGTCTGGCGGCAAGCCTGGTAATTCTTCTGGAAATACATCCAGGAACTCCGCTATCAAAGGATGTGGCAACTCCTCTTCTTCTGCCCTGGCTCCGCAAAATGTGCCCCTGCTCTGTTCCGCTGCTCCTCTGACGACCTCAAACTCCGGCTCTCCTGGTGGTCTAAATAATACTCTGCCTCTATAGCAATCTATAGTAGCATGATGCCTACTCAACCAGTCCATTCCGAGTATAATATCATACCCCGGAAGTGGCATGACAAGTAAGCTCACGCTCAACTCTCGGCCTCCTACTGACACTCTCCAGTCCTTGCAGTGATCACGGACTAGGATAATACCTCCACCAGTCATGATCTTGCAAGTCCTAGCTAATGGTTCTGTGTCTAAATAATGTCGAAGTGCATAAGATACAGACACAAAACTATGGGAAGCGCCAGAGTCGAATAAGGTAAATGCGGGAATACAATCGAGAAGAACCGAACCTGTGATCAAGTCTCCTGTTGGCTCGATCTCCTCGACTGCCATGGCGTATGCTCGCCCCTGGGGTGCACCTCTCTGCTGCTGATGCTGGGCAAACTTCTGATGTTGCGGTGGAAGAGGTCCCCTCTGTTGTTGGCCTCCTGGTGCGGTAGGCACCCTGTCTGATCCTCTCTGGGCGGCTGCTCCACCCTGACCTGGACGAAAGGTAGGACAATCCTTCAGCTGGTGTGTCGTCGATCCACAGGATAGACATGAGCCCAATCTCTTCCTGAAGATATCTCTAGTATGTCCTATCTTCCCGCAGTACGCACACTGGATGGCGGGCTGGTTCTGTCTCTGTTGCTGCTGCTGGACCTGCCCTCGGGCTGGTGCCTGATGCTGCTGCTGAAAGGGTCTCTGCTGTTGCTGCTGAAAGTGTGGACGCTTGCCCGGTCCTGTACTACTGTTTGCTCCTCCGGAACCATCGCGTCCCCTCTTGGGCCTGAGGCCCAAGTCGTCCTCGGCTACTTGGGCATCCATCAATATGCCCTCGTAGGTAGCTGTGCGACGTCCCGACGTGCGAGACTTGATCTCCCTTGTCAGCCCCTTTTTGAATTTCCGGGCCCTGTCTCCCGGATCTCTAATCATCGATGGCGTGAAGCGGCTCAGGCGGGAAAACTCCGCGGCATACTCATCGACGGACGAGCTCCCCTGGGCTAAGTCATGGAACTGACTCTCCAAAGCTCCCAGGACGACATCAGGAAAGAACTTTTCTTTGAAGAGCTCCTTGAAAGCTTCCCAAGTGAGTCCCCTGCGCAAGAGTCTCGGCTCCGTGCGAAACCACGTCAAGGCAATGTCGAACATCTGGCTGCCAGCGGCCTCGATCTGGAGAGCCTCCGGAAGTTGCGCCAAGCGCAAGTTCCTCTCGATGTCCTCTAGCCAATCATCGGCGTAGAGTATCCCTTCTGTCCCCTTGAACTCCCGAGGCATCATCCTCTTGAAATCTACAATGGTGCCCGGCCTCTGGTGGTGCTGATCAGGACGCTGCTGCTGCTGAGTGACTCTCTCCACAGCCTGGAGAGCCACTTGGTGAGCATTCTCCATGTTCACCCTCATCATCTCTGTCTGGGCCTGATGTGCCTCAGCCTGCACTCTCTGGGCCTCTGCCGACGTCCTCTGGGCATCGACCATGCCCTGAATCAAGGCGAACATCTGTGCCCCATCGACAGGCACACCTCCTGGATGCTGAACTGGTGGTGGTGGTGCCGTCGTAGATGTGGGGACCCTCTGAACTGGTGGTGGAGGACCCCCGAATGCTGCAGACACTCCCACATGTACTGGAGATGTAGGAGGTGCTGCGGATGTCTGTCCGGCGGGGCGAGAGGTGGCAGACCTCTCTGAATCTGCTGCTCCAAGTCTCTGGGACCTCCTCGGCGGCATCCTGAAGACAGATCGAAAGATTTAATTAAGGCAATAGATACGATATCATCAAGGAAGGACAGAAAATTTCTAAAGGAAAAATTATTAAGAGTAATGTCATAAGAATCAGAATTTCCTAATTGTGATTGAGCATATCCTCGACCTAAATCCTATTTCCTAAAACAGGCTCGTAGTAATACTCTACGCGAGCACCACTACGATATCGCTCTAATGCGGTTCTAGGACTCGACTACTGACCTGTATGGGCCACCACTAAAAACGTGTCACGACCCGCACCCGAAATTTGGGCATGAGTCGTGGGTACGTCCAGCCTACGCCGCAGCATCGGCGGTAGAACGCTGTCTAGGTTTCAACATATAATATATCCTGTCAATAGTCTCAGCTCCGCACGGAGGACAATAATAAATAATCCACAGTTCTATGATATACTCAATCACAAGCTATAAGAAATAATGGCACGATGGGAATAGAAAAGAGTTCTAATAAAAACAACCACAATAATCCAACTCAAATCCTGGGTCTAAATGACCTCACAAAGTCACAAAATAATAAGTACAACTCAGTCTCAGTCTAAAACAATAATGCAGAAAAAGTAGTCTAAGAGCAGCCAGGTACGTTCTCCTCTAGGCTAGGCAACTCCTCTGGGGTTTCTGGAGTGAAATCACCCTCTAATCCTGGGCCGTAATGAGTGGGGCAAAGATCCTCCAGGTCCTCTGAAAAATGTTATCCAGTCAGGATTGGAGCGAAGCACAAGCACTAACAGCAGTTTCATTAAATTGACAAAATCTATAAACAGTGTAAGAAATACAAGATGGAAATAAATGCTGGGAATGTAAATACTGGAGAAAATGAAAATAGGCAATAGAGCATCTAGCAATGAACAATAAATAGTGAATGCTAGACAATAAGTAGTGAATGCTGGAACAGGTGAATATGAATAAAATAGGCATCTAGCTAAGTGTTTGAAATATTAGTTTATTATGTGATCGGCTTGGGGCTTGATCAGGCTGGTTATATATGATTAACTATGATTCTTGTAGGTCAGGCTAACCATATAGTTAGCTATGATGCATGTAGTGGTCAGGTTAATCATATATAACAGCTATGATGCATGTAAGATGGTCAGGCCGCACCCAACATGAGAAGTGGGGTGAGCTATGATGCATGTAAAGTATTTGGATATGATCACATAATCTACTAATAGTTCCCCATCCCCCAGCTAGCACGATGGATTCCAATCACGACTCCTCATGATGGGGATCTAGGGTGCTAACCCGTGTATCCACAGTGTCGGAATCAAGTATGTAATACACTACAATTTATAGAAGTAATCAACAATAAAAACTGTCAGAGAATGTACTCGCCTGTGGTCCTGAGCAAAGGGTGAGGATCGATGTCCAAGGTGGGATCACAATGACCTAATTATGGAATTTCATGTCAAAATACTGAAATAAGGAAATAAACATGTTTAACTAATTAAATATGAGGCCTCTAGGTCCATTCTGAGGTTTACGGGTCAAAATTAGGTTAACTAGTTAATACTAGTCCATATATATCATAATAGTCCATATTGGACAAAACCTAACTAAACTAGTCAACTTCTTTATCATACCAAGGTATCTAGTTTAACACTAGCTACTATTATATACTATATGCCATTGATACTAGGGTACCCACCTATACTAGCTAGTATTTATAATTGGTTTCTATTTTAGTAATAATATAGTTCTAACCCATTTACCTTAGCTATATAACCATAGGTGTTATACATATTAGCTACTACAACCATCTGCCCTAATAAGTGTAGGATACACTAGCTGATGTTGCCACTGATACTCTATACTCAGAGATTTCCCCAATTCAGATATACTGATACATAACCCCCTAATTCCACTGATACATATACACTGAGACACACACATATATATTTCTATTACTCAGTCACATACTGCCTCTTAATTACCTACACACAGGTATTGCCTCAAAGAACTCACTTGACAGTAACACTCTCACACACTGCTCTAACATGTATACTGACACAGGTATCAAACTGAACCCCTCACAATTTACACAGTCTGAAGTTGTTCAGACTTCACCTGCATTTGAGACTAGCCTATGGCTACTAGCAGGAACAGCAGGTAGCATGACTTGTTCACTGATACATTCAGTGAACACATAGGCACACACAGATACCTGTTACTGAAACACACACACTAAGGCTAAACTGATACACTCTTATACTCATACAAACTCACAGACCTACAGAACTTTACTGAAACAATTCTCTGCCCTTCAGTCACATTAAACTACACACTAAAATCAGGAACTCACACACACACAGGCAGAATGTATAATCTGGGAGAAAACACTCAGACAAGGGTTCACACACTAAAATCTGAGACACATACTGATACTAATTCCCTGAATTGAATGCTGAAACACAGGTACTTACTATCCTAATGCACACAGGATTACACACACATCTAACTCACATAGGCACAAGTATCCACTTAAATACCTAGACATACTGACACAAAACACCCAGGTCTACTCACACAGTAAAATAGGAAATGCTAAGGCACAGTGCACATACAGAAATTTAAAACCTACACTAAAATCAACACTGCACTAACCCAATTACCTACACAGGCACAGATACGCTCACAGGCACATATAACCCTGAAGAACTCAACTGTGCACACACACACAAAACTGCTACACACAACATCTTGCTTACTGATACCTATCCATCCTCACATCCATAACACACCCTGATAATCTATTAATACTTAATTTTACATCTTCACACTTGCTGCACCTCTAATACTCAGGTTTATAGCACACAACTCACAAAACTGCTACCCACTAACACAGAGGCTCACACACACAGGTCATAACTGACACACAGGCAACACACAGGAACATACAGATTCTACACAATGATCTCACTGACACCCAACACACAGAACCACAGTGCAAAAATTGAACATAAAACCTTACACACACACTGCTATAATCTGAGACACCTAGGACCTAACACACAGGTATTTCCCATAGGTAATACTTCCCAGGCCCGACTGCACAGAATTCTCATAGATACCCCAAAGGCATTCAATTTCACAGTTATAATCAATCGAACAACACATCTACAACGTAAGCATATATATATATATATATCAAAACCCATACAAGATATCTATGTATATAGATTTATGTATATCAAACATGCAGAATTTATATACAGAGATAAGCAACCCCTAATAACCATTTCCACAACCACAAAGAGTGCAGAAAAACCCAATTTACATACAAACCTCTAAGTTCCTAATCAAAATCCTAATAATCGAGTTCAACCTACACATATGAGATGAAATCAATCTACATACAAGTACCTAGGGTTAGGGTTCCTGATAATTGGGGAAAATCCCATGTTGGTCACCACAACCCAATCCAAAACCCTAAAAACTGAACTACACAGCAAGGGTGGGTTCCTAATTGCCAATAATCGACAGAAAACAGAATTAAAAGAATAAAAATAGGGTTTTACCTAGGGAGATGGCTTTTTCAATGGAGGTTCTTCTTCTCCAATGCTTTTTGACCCACGTTCCTTGCTTTCCTTGCTTTGGAGGAGGAGAATGGAATCCCTAGGGCTAGATTTTGAATTTGGGGTGGGGAGATGGCTTTCTCTTATGGAGGCTAGGGTTTCTCCTTTCTACATGAAGGAAGAAGTGGCTCCCTTTTATATTAAAACTAGTTTAGGGTTTCCAATGCATAGTTTAGGTTAAACCCCTAGGTTAGGTCATGTAGAACCTAATTAACTAAGGTTTAGCTAGTCTAGGGTTTGAGGTCCAAACCTAAAGTTTGAATTCTAGGGTTTCTCTAGAACTGGGTTTTCAATTAGGGTTTAGTCATTAGGGTTTGACCTATTGGGTTCTGGGGCTTGACCTAAAACCAAATATTATTAACAACATATAATTACTTTATAAAACTCAGCAGATTAATTAAACACATAATTATTCAAAATAGTGAAATTACCCAATTGCCCTTATCTGGAAAAGTGGTAGTGACAGCCTCGACCGAGGACCTCTTGTGATTGATTGTGCATGGATAGGTCCTGTTGTGGACTTAATGCCTATTCTAGATTAGTTGAGCTTGACCATGATTGATGATCTATTGTCCTAGAACTTGTGGAATTAATGAGGCCTTCATGACCGTGACTCGATCATATAAGATATCTAATTGCTAATTAATTATGACTCCTGACTTGATCAAATATAATTTATATGGCCAACTGATAGGTTGGGTACCCTGACTTGGTTATTGTATTCTTGCTGATACACTTTTTGTAACTACTTCTTTTCAGGAGAGGTGTATTTTTGTTATTTTATATTATTTGTATATAGTGTTCTTATTTATGTGGATTAGACTAATTATTAGACTTGTGTTAGTGGACCCAATTAGACTTGTCATGAACCATGGACCAACATAAAGTTAGACTCATTTGGGACCAATAATTAGTCACCCTTTGGTTCGTTAGTAATTTAATTAAATCTTCCATTAAGTGTAGAAGTTTTTCTCCTAATTAATTTCCTTTATGACAAGCCAATAGGGGCAATTAGGATATTGTACAATCCCTTGGAGACCAAGTAGGTATCCTTCCCCTTAAGAGGGAAGAAATTCTCTCTCCTTCCTTCTCATTCATTCCAATTTCATTTTTATTTTTGTTCTTCCCCAATTTTACTCATCCCTCCACCAAATTTCTACCAAATCCTTTCCAAATACTTTCCTACCTTCACCATCAAAAGATCTGGAAGTAAGGAGGAGACAAGGATCATTAGAAGGAGGAGATTGCACAAGTTGAGCACTCTTTGTGCCCATTTGGAGAATTGTATTGGGAATCATTTTCTCAATAGGTATAATTCAGAATTTTCTTCTTAATTAGCTTCTAATTGTACAATTTAATTATTAGAAACCCACCTATAGACTATGGCTACCTATTGGAAGAAGAATTGACCTCTAAGGACCCCTATTATGAATGTTATGTTGTGTTTTATAGCCAAATTAGAGGAAATACGAGTTTGGGACATTAGATATTTGATGAAATATTTCTTTAGTTATTTTTTAGTGAGGTGCATGATTCGGAAGGACGTACATGTCCACAATTTGATACGGTGAGTGTGTGTCATGATACGGTATCGTAGGAGGAGTATTTGCTTGGGTAGTGAGCTCTAGCATGCCAAATTTTATTCATG
The DNA here is from genome assembly GCA_036927795.1 of Iris macrosiphon. Lineage (NCBI taxonomy): Eukaryota > Viridiplantae > Streptophyta > Magnoliopsida > Asparagales > Iridaceae > Iris > Iris macrosiphon. Next base: position 44,428,809 of record JAYESA010000006.1, on the reverse strand, counting down.
TTATTTAAATAGCTAATATATATTTTTTATATACTATATTCAGTATATTGGTTGTGTTCGTGGGGCTTGGAGAGTATATCAAGGTGTTTCGAGTGTGTATCACCAGCATATCGGGAGCTATTATGTGATACTTATGTGAGTATCTTGAGTATGCACACCAAGTGTTTGATACTTGGTCTAGTGCTAGTGTATGGAGTGTATTATATATATATATATATATATGTATGATTGGGATTAATAGTGGCTGTGATGAAGGGGGCTGGCATGTGTCACTACAAGGTGTGACTCTGTGTGTGTGTATTGATTTGATGTTTTAGTTGAGTTTGGAGTGGTGAAGATTGTGCATCAATTGCGTCTCAGGAATTTTAGGACTGATACGCCTTGGTGCGCATAAGATGTTTGATAAATTGAATATGTGTGGACTGTGTGTGGTACAGTTCAGTGGGGGCCTTGGTACTGTTGTGCAGACTCGAGGGGATGCTGCAAGCATGCAGTTACTCCGCATTCACTACCAGAATAAGTCAAATTAGCGACGCCTGAAAATATCGCTAAATAGCCTAAAAATGTCGCTAAAAAAATTAGCGACATTTTAATGAAGTCGCATTTAAGCTAGTTGCTGACAGGAAAAATATCGCAAAACGTCGTTATAGCGACGTTTTCTAGCGACGTATTTGTGTCGCTAATATTTTTCATATTAACGACAATTAGCGACTTAATATCGCTAAATTAGTGACGTATTTTGTGTCGCTAAACGTCGCTAAATTTAGCAAAATTCAGCGACATATTTAGCAATATTTTATTGACTGGGCAAAAACTGCCATGTCAGCAATTTAGCGACATTCAGCGATGCATTTAGCGACGTATTTAGTGACGTATTCAACGACATATTTAGCGATGTATTCAGCAACATATTTAGCGACGTATATAAACGTTGCTAAACGTCGCTAAATTTTCAGTGAAAAAATAAAGAAAAAGAATGTAAAATGATTTTCAAACCAATTTTCCAGTAGTTTATGAATTTTTAATTTATATAAATAGACCTGGAGCAACCCTCCGTTGAATTTCCTGGGTTCGCCGACCCCTTCGGTTGAACACTCAAAATCGATAAATTAACATACATTTAATATGAATAAAATAAATACACAGAATTATAATAGTTTAAAAAAATAAACAGACCCGGAGCAACCCTCCATTGAAATTTTTCGGTACGAAATATCACAAAAGTATATGAAATATTACAGTCACACAATAAACACAAAATAAAAGTATCACAGTCACACAGAAAGCACAATATAAAAGTATCACAGTCACAAAATAAGCACAATAAAAGTATCGCAGTTACACCATAAGTCTTATCCAATTTCTCAATCTCTCAAGGAAATCCAATACACTGGGGCAGAACCCAGTCCCTCAGATACTTCGTATAAGCAGCGTCTAGGTGATCAATCTCCGCTATAGGTGCTGGGTTACTAGAACTCCCCCTCTGAGCTAGTTCATGCCCAACAGTATTAGGCACTACTTCCTCCTTAATAGTAGAAGTTGCCACTTCCTCCTTAACAACCGCTTCCAATTTAACAGTAGGAGGTATTTTTTTCTCCTTAACATTCACTTCCTCCTTAACAGTAGGAGTTATCACTTTCTCCTTAACAGTATGAGGTTCCTCTCTCAAGCGACATGCACGTGCTCGGGTCATGGGTGCCTCTCTCAAGTGACGTTCACGTGCAAGGGGCTCAGTGAGGCAGTGCACTGTGTACAGTATCTGCTATTTAACAGTTTTGAAGTCAATATTGGTCGAGTATCAGTGTATGCTCATTGATCAGAAGCAGTAGTAGTAGCACTGAGTTTAAGGATAGTTACAACATCAACAAGTTAAAGAGAGAGAAATCGAATGTTAAGACACACAGCAGAAGTATCAGTTGTTATGGCATCAATTTCTAGATGTACAAGGGGTTAGGAGGCACGGGTAGGATTGATTTCAAATGTGTGTGCACAAGTGTATTCATGGTATACTTTAACACCAGGTGTGTATGGGAGAGAGAGAGAGAGAATAGGTAAGTATTAAATTTTGTGTTAGTGAAGTTAGATAGAGTGATATCTCAAGTGGGGGGTGTAAGTTATGAAACCACAGTAGCATTGATCCTATGACTGCATTAGTATGTGTGATAATGTGCAATACAGAGTGTGGTATCTAAGTGTGTGTGTGAGTTGATGACACACATGTGTTAGTATGAATGTTGAGGTCTGCTGGAGAAAGCATGGATTAAGGGGGTAACTAAACTGTGAGGAATGCACACTTGATTATGTATCAGAGTGGTTGCAATAGCAGATCATTGGCAGTGTGTTATAGGCAAGGCATTAGAAAGGGGGTTTCAATAGCAGCAGCAAACTAGGAATAAGATAACTGCAGTAGCAGTAGCTACCTAGGCGCAAAGGGGTCTGTATGATACTGATGTGTATCAGTTCTCAAAGTTAAATGGGGAACATTGGTGTTGAGGGGTGTCCGGGCAACCCATTGTTAATAATATACATGTATTAATATGAACAGTTATCATTGTTAGCAGTAGCAGCTAGTATAGGTATCATTGTAATTTAGGATATGCATCAGTTAGTATATCAATTAGTTGTAATATTAGTTAGTTGTAATATTAGTTAGATAGTTAGTTGTATCAGTTAGTTGTAATATTAGTTAGATAGTTATAAACGATATGAGTTAACAGTTAGTTAAGTTAGTGGTATACTATTATAGTTAGTACCAGTCATTAGTGTGTGTCCAAGTGTCATGATTGTGTCCAGTATGTGTATGTGTGTCCTAGTTATGTCCAGGTCTGGGAGGAGCCGTGTAAGGGGAGGAGCCACGCCAGAGGGGGAGGAGCCGCATCTGGGGTCGTCTGTGTCGGGGTTGGGGGGCGAACACCGCGGCATCGTGGTGGCGGGTGAGGGAGGAGATCGTGTGTCGTGTCTGTCATAATGTATTTGTCTATGACAGTGTATCGTATGTGCGTCAGTTTATGTGTGTATCATGTCTGTGTCAGTGTGTATGTGTCATGTCTGTGTCAGTGTCATATTGTGTCTGTATCTATGAGAGAGAGAGAGAGAGAGAGTGTTAGGGTTTACCTATAGGAGAAGGAGAAGGAGAAGCCCGATTTCGTTGGAGGGGAGGAGCCACGCCGGAAGGAGCCGAACGGGAGGGGGGCTTACTCGGGGGGTGGGGAGCCGGAGTAGAGGGGCTGTGGGGAAGCTGCTGGGGGGTAGGGACGGGGTGAGGAGGAGGACGCCAGAGGATGGGTACTTCGCCAAAAGGGGGTAAAGGGGGGATTTTCAAATTTTTGGGGATCGAATCGAGAGAATGGGGGAAAATAAAATCTTGAACCCTATATTAAAAAGTTTAGCGATGTCTTTAATAGACGTCGCTAAACGTCGCTAATTAAAAAGTAAAAAAATTAGCGATGTCATTAATAGACGTCGCTAAACGAAGCTAATTAAAAACTTTGCGATGATAGAGACGTCGCTTAAAATGTTGCTAAAAATCAAAAAAAGAAACGTCGACAAATAGGTCGCTAAACATCGCTAAATCAAAGAACTTAGTGACGTTTAGCGACATTAGAGAAGCTTATAGCGACTATTCTTTAAAAAACTGAAGTGTAGTCGCTAAACGTCGTTATGTGTCACCAACAACGACGTATAGCAACGTTTATTATTAGAGTCGTTCAAGTCTTTAATATTAGCGACATTTTATTAAGATGTCGCTAAAAATGTCGCTATTTTATCATATTTTGGTAGTGATTGAGCTCTGCTATGTGCAAGCACAACAGTAGTGAAGAGATGTGCAGTAGTTAGGATTTGGACTTCAGTGTTCTACAAGAGGGGATTTAGGTTGATGCGTATTGGTGATGCATTATGCATTAAAAGAAGGGCAGGGTTGCCTTGGCAGCTGCAGTTCTACATCTTGGCTCTTCCAAGTAGTATGGGTTGGTTGCTTGTGAAATTGGTTGCACAACATTTGGCAGTGGGAGAGTGGTGATCAAGTTCAAATATGTAGTGAAGGGTGGGCTTGGTTAATATCAGATATGGGAGGGAGGTGCAGGCAAAGAAAAGTCCATGCAGGCCAGAGTCATGTGAGAGATATAGGGGGAAACAAGCTTGTACTATATCTTGCAAGTAGTTACAGTTCAGCAACAAAATAGGGCCATCTGTGCAGTTACAAGTGTAGATGGAGGAGTTCAACCAAATGCATGCAGTTGCAAAGGAGGATGCTATGCACAGTTGAGTATCAAGTATATAATTGTGGTGGTGGTATCAGTGTTAGCTTAGAAGTGTTATGATAAAGTGGCGAAACTATGATTAGTTTGAGGGTAAGTTGAGGGTTATAGTTAAGGTATTAGTTAGTAGGAGTTGTGTATCAAGTTAGTATAGGTTAAGGTAAGTACAAGATGGTATTGATTTAGAATGATACTAAGGATTATGAGGTATGAGTTATAGTTAAGGATTATACTAAGGTAATGAACTTGTATAACAAGGTATTAAGGTAGGTAATGAGTTAGTATGGGTAGGTAAGTGATTGTGAGTAAGTTAATTATGTAGTATAGAGTGTAAGTGACTGGTACTAGAATTTATAAGTGATGGCAAGTTATGAGGGTGGTTATATATTGATACTAAGGTAATATAGATAATAGTGATTATGACTAGTATAAGGTACCTATATTACTTAGTATTATTAACTAGTATAAGTAAATAGGTTATATATTGATATTTGTAGATAGGATATCCTAGTACCTAGTATTAGCTAGTATGACTAATATCCTTAAGATATTGACCTAGAAACCTAGGTATAGGCTAGTATTACCTAGAATGGACTAGTTTGACCGTTTTACTAGTCTGACTAAGAGTTGACCTAGTTTGACTATTTTGGCCTAGTTTGACCTAGAGATGACTTGAAGACCTAGAAATTAACTAGTTTAACTTGTTTATTATTTCAAAATATTGTGTTTACATAATATTCCATATTTAAATCTTTGAGGCACTGATACGGATACTGTTGATACTTTATCCCGAATTTTAGGTGAGTACATTCTCTGATAATTTCTTATATATATGATATTTTCTATGTTACATGTATTTAGTGTAGTTATACATGATTACTGACACGATGTTACACGGATTGGTGTATTCTGGATCCCGTCAAGAGATATTATTTTCTGTTGGACCCTGTACATGCCCTATGATTCTTATACATGTATAGATACCCATTCCTGAGAAGGTTGGCCCCTTTCTCTGTGAATCCAGTATCATAACGTGTCATGGTTGGATCTACTATACAGTCGGGGATTGGATAGTGTTAGTTAGATATATGATCATACCCATTCCTGTACAAGTATTCCTGTACAAGTACCATGTTAGTGTTAATTATACACTTCACGTATGATTAACTAAACCATGATCCATGTTCATGTTCCCAAGCCGATCACATATCGAAGCTAGTACTCACACTTAGTGTTGTTTTCTTATTCATGATTCCATGTATATGATATAATATTATTTGCTTATTTATATTCTATATTCTTTTATCTGTTCCGATTTATGTTATTGCTCATATTTCATTATCTTAATTTTTTTGCTATTTACTGTTAAATAGTCTTTATCATTTATTGGAACTGCTGTTAGAGGTGTACTTCGCTCCAATCCTAATTGGATAATATTTTTTATTAATTCTTGTGCTCTATATTCTAGAATTTTAGAGTGATGTTATAGACAGGACTGCGCTAACACTTTGGACATTGAGGTGACAATTGTAGAGATCTAGACTAGTAAGTTTTTTATTTTATATCATGTCTAGTTTTATTCCTTTAGAATGTTATTTGGTTTATCCTTCTTATTCATTCTTTCTTTAGATTATTGTGATTGAGTACTTGATAGATCAAGTTGTATTAGCATGGTTGATAGCTAGATATTGATGACGTAGATAGTCTTCTACCGCAGATGTTGCGGCATAGGCTGGACGTACCCACGTACTCATGTCCCTATACCGGGTGCGGTCGTGACACATTTTTATGGTGGCCCATGTAAGTTAGGCTTTGCAAGTAGTACGATATCGTGGTAGTACAACGGCTTAACTGTACTGTTGTGAGCCTACGATAGGATCTAGGATTGTTAGGATGAGAGAGTACTCAATTACATCTAGTAAATTTACATGCTCATTGATTCTTGAATATTACTCTCCTTGTAACATTTGAATTCTTCTTCATTTGGACCCATTATATTCTCATTTATATCCTCAGAAATGACTATTTTTGACATGGTGAAAGGGAAAGCAAACATGAAGGGTTGTAGGGTAAGAGCCTCCGAGGATACAATGCCTCTATTGTAGATCTAACGAGCATAAAATAAGGGATTATACTCGGGTTGAACAACGAAGGGAGAACCCTAGTCATCCAACACCAGATTGAGAAAATTGATTAATTCAGAATTTTGATATATCTTTGGATAATATCTTAGACATATCGATGAATAAGTGACTACATTATGATACTCTTGAGAGTGAGTCGATAGTATGATACTCATTATATATAGTAACTAGAGAATGATAGCAAAAATCAAAGAATAGAAATATAACATGTAGAAATAGATAAGAGTTGCATAATCGGGCGTGGAATAATATTATAGAAATAGAATATGATCAAGGCGGACAAGAGAAAGAAATGGAAGGATTGATGACTGAGTTTTGGAATATCTAATACTTAAATTTTATAACTTATAAAGAAAAATCGCTAAATGTTGAACATGATATTTAAGGGAAATAGAGAAATAAGGGTTTGAAATTCTAAATAGTTATGTGCAAAATAGTTTATATATTTATAATATGATGTTGAGGATCACTAAAACAAATGGAGGAGGATCTTGAAATTGGTGGTATTACGTAAATGGTGAATGATAGCAAAAATCGGAAGAAAAATATAAGAAAAAAGAAGGTTAAGTTGAGGATGATCAGTCTCTTTACATAAAGACATTTTGAGACTATAAATACCGAGAAGTGCATAGAGGATACGCTTTAAAAATATATTGGAGTTAAAAATTATATTTTTAAGGATTAGAGAAGTATTGAGGACGATAAAAAATTTAAATTTTATGAATTAGAATTATCGGAATGTGGTATAAAGCTGAATATTAAAACCAAGAATTAGTAAATAAAGGGGGACAAGAGATCATTGATTTTTGAACATAAGTTTAAATTGGAAATGATAATCGACAATAAGGTTATGAATTGAGGAGTTTTTACCATAAGGATTTATTAGTAGATGAAGATTGGAAGATTATAAATATTTTGAGGTTAAAGTTTAATTTAGTGACATATGTTATTCAAGAAGAATATGAGAATTTGACAGAAACATTAATATTTAGAGTTTAGTTAATTTAATGAATATAGAGAGTAATTTGAGATTAAAATAAAAGAATTGGACTTAATGGTTATGGATTAACTAAAGGGACAAATTGACTAAAGTGGAAATTTTTAGAATTGACCGTGAATTACGGAATCTGATAGTGGACCACATGGTTATATGAAAGTAAATGAATGAGTCTTTAAGGAACAATTACTTTTGAGAAAAATTAAGCAGATCTTCTAGAACAAAGTAGTCCACCATTTATCTTACCTTTTGGTAACTCCATTCTTGTATTGATTTGTACCAGGATCATTATAAAGTTGTGTCATTCTTAAGGAGTAGTTCATAGGTGGAGCTTGTGGTAGAGACTGCAAAGACTAGGCCAAGTGGAGAGCGCGAATGAGTATAAAAGATAATAAAGAAGGGTTTGACAATAGAATCGTATGCAGGAACACTGATGATAGGATTACATAGTCAGAAGTATGGAGAGTTATAACTCTGAAGAAAAACTAGACGAGATCACTGGAGTAATTTTATTGGAATAAACCATATTTTAAGGAATCGAAGCATCAATGATTAAATTAAAGATTGATAGTGTGGAATTAAGTTTGAAACCATAGAGGATATAACCTTCGAAGAAAGGAGGTATTGTTTATCAGTAAGTGGTGAAAATAGAGGTGGTATTGAGGATGAACACAGTAGATAAGGGTGATGTTGATCTTGAGAATCCTATTTTAGTAAATCTAGTGACAAAGAATAATGAATACAATCTAGGGTTCAAATTTATGGTGTTAAAAATCATGGTGAATATTGAATATCAGTGGTGTACAGGTTGAGAAAAAACCAAAGGATAAATAAGATAAGTTTTGAGTCAAATGAAAATTAGTAAAACTTTGATGGATTCTAATATGTGCATATTCAAGTGAGAGAGGAATTATGTTAGAGACAAACTAGATGAAATACGAATAATGAGAGTGTTCAAGGTTAATGAAGGAAACAATATAATCAAACACTGAATTCGGATTTCAAACATGATTTAATGGAACAAAATAAAACCTTAAAGTGGTAGGAATTATATAATGAGATAACATGATCCATATATACGAATTGAAGTAAACTGGAGGTTAAGCTAGAAGAGGAGAACATTAGTAGTGAAGTAGAAATGATATTGAATATCGAAGAATAAAAGTGAATATCAAATAAGACGAGATATGAAATATTGTTGACTTGCGAGAACATACTCAGTGGGTAAAATTTTTAAAATTTAATAAGATGGATACGAGGACTGAGAATAGAGTAGGAGTTATACAAGAACGGGCTTTTCAATAGAAAAGATTGAAATTTGGGATAACTACATCTTACAAGAGTTATAATTGATAACAACGGATCAAAATGATAACTAGAAACGATAAAAAGAAAATATTGATGGATAAGGTAAAGCAATTTCCACAGGGTTCATAAAATTTTTAAATATTAAGGATGATAGATTAGAAAGATATGATAAGACTTAATATATCAAGGACAATGTAGAGACTTGAACGAGGAGCTTCAAGATTAGTCTAAAAAGGAATTAAGGTTTCGTGGAACATAATGATTGAGTGATATTTTGAGGAGAGAAGATGTGTAATCATTACCTTATATTAGAACCATAAGTTATTCCTTATTTCTTGATCATGATTGTGATGTCCTACTATTAGTTCTTCATTAGATTTTAAGGAAGAAAGTTTTCTAAGAATGATAGGATTGTAACTACTAATTTTTGGTAGAGGGGTATTTTTATCATTTTATATTATTTGTATATAGTGTTCTTATTTATTGAATAGTGAATTAGACTCATTATTAGACTTGTGTTAGTGGACCCAATTAGACTTATCATAAAACATGGACTAATATTAAGTTAGACTCAGTTGGGCCCAATAATTAGTCACCATTTGGTTAGTTAGTAATTTAATTAAATCTTCCATTAGGAGTAGTAGTTTTTCTCCTAATTAATTTTTATCATAACAATCCAATAGGGGCAATTAGGACATTATACAATCCCTTGGAGACCAAGTAGGTGGTCGGCACCTTAAGAAAGAAGAAATTATCTCTCTCTCCTTCCTTCTCATTCATTCCAATTTTATTTCCTTTGGTGTTCTTCCATAATTTCACTCATTCCTCCACCAAATTTCTACCAAATTCCTTCCAATTACTTTCCTACTTCACCATTAAAAGATCTAGAAGTAAGGAGGAGGCAAGGATCATCAAGAAGGAGAAGCATAAGTTGAGCCATCGTTCTGCCCATTTGGAGAATTGTATTGGGAATTCATCTCCCAATAGGAATAATTCAAAATTTTCTCCTTCATTAGCTTCCAATTGTGTAATTTAATCATTAGGAACCCACCTATGGACTAGAGCTACCTATAGGAAAAAGAATTAACCTCTAGGGACCCCTATTATGAATGTTATGTTGTATTTTATGGCCAAATTGGGAAATATTCTAGTTTGGGCCATTAGATGTTTGATGGAATGTGTCTTTGATAATTTTAGAGTAAGGTGCATGATTCGAAAGGAAGTAAGTATCCACAATTAGATATGGTGAGTGCGTATCACGATACGTCGTGTTACGGTGTCGTAGGAGGGGTATTTGCATGGGTAGTAAGCTCTAGCATGTTAAATTTCATTCATGTTATTTAAATAGCTAATATATATTTTATATACTATATTTAGTATATTGGTTGTGTTCGTGGTGCTTGGAGAGTATATCGAGGTGTTTCGAGTGCGTATCACAAGCGTATCGAGAGCTATTATATGATACTTGTGTGAGTATCTTGAGTGTGCACACCAAGTGTTTGATACTTGGTCTAGTGCTAGTGTATGGAGTGTATTATATATATATATATGATTGGGATTATTAGTGGCTGTGATATAGGGGGAATGGCATATATCACTACAAGGTGTGACAGTATGTGTGTGTATTGATTTGATGTTTTGATTGAGTTTGGAGTGGTAGAGAGTGTGTATCAATTGCGTCTCGAGGATTTTAGGAGTGATACGCTTTGGTGCATATAAAAGTTTGATAAATTGAATATGTGTGGACTATGTGTGGTGTAGTTCAGTGGGGGCCTTGGGACTGCTGTGCAGACTCGAGGGGATGCTATAAGCATGTAGTTTCTCTGCATTGAGCTATGTTGTGTGCAAGAACAATAGCAGTGAAAAGTGCAGCAACTAGGAATTGGACTTTAGTGTTTTAGAAGAGGGGATTTTGGTTGATGCAGTACTGGTGTTGCATTATGCAGAAGAAGGGAGGGGTTACCCTGGATTGGCAGCTGCAGTTCTGCAGCTTGGCTCATATAAGTAGTATGGGTTGGTTGCTGGTAAAATTGGATGCACAACATTTGGCAGTGGGAGAGTGGTACTCAAGATCAGATATGAAGTGAAGGGGGACTTGGTTAATATCAGATATGGGAGTGTGGTGCAGGCAAAGGAAAGTCCCTGCAGGCCATAGTCATGTGAGAGATATAGGGGGAAACATGCTTGCACTACATCATGCAAGTAGTTATAGTTCAGCAACAACATGGGGCCATCTGTTCACTTATAAGTGTAGATGGAGGAGTTCAACTAAATGCATGCAGTTGGAAAGGAAGACGCTATGCACAGTTGATTATCAAGTAAATGATTGTGGTAGTGTTATCAGTGTTAGCTTAGAAGTATTAACCTCGAGATGACTTGAAGACCTAGAAATTAACGAGTTTAACTTGTTTATCATTTCAAAATACTGTATTTACATAATATTCCATATTTAGGTCTTTGAGGCATTGATACGGATACTATTGATACTTCACCCTGGATCTTAGGCGAGTACATTCTCTGATAATTTTTTATATATGATATTTTCTATGTTACATGTATTTAGTATGGTTATACATGATTCCTGAAATGATGTTACATGGATTGGTGTATTCTAGATTTTGTCATGAGATATTATTTCCCTTTGGACCCTTTACATGCTCTGTGATTCCTATACATGCCCTGTGATTCCTATACATGTATAGATACCGATTCCTGAGAAGGTTGGTCCCCTCACTACTAAAATAATAAATATTAGCAACACCAACAAACGTCGCTAATAGGTAAAAAAATGTTGCTAAAAATAATTAGTGATGTTTTGGTGTTGTCGCATAATCCATGGTCGCTGACAACAGATTTGTCGCTATTCGTCTCTATAGCGACATAAATTTGTGACTCGGCCATGTCGCAGATTATTTTGTTATTAGCGACAACTAGTGACTCGGCGTCGGTATAACAGCGATGGTGTATATTGTCGCATAATATCTCTAAATCAACGATATTACTAGTGACGTTTTGTTACATCAAAGTTAAAATGGCAGAAACTGCTATGTCAACTATTTGGCAACATGTAACGACATTTTGACACAGGTTAGCAATGTTGCTGCTACCAGTCAGCGATATTTTGACACAGTTTAGCGACGGACTGTCATGTCGGTAAACGTCGACAAACCTTGCAAGACATCGCTAAATTTTAAAAAATATTAAAAAAGCATGCAGTTTCAAAAAATATTTTCCAATAAAGACTACCAAAATAATACATATTACTGACGCCAACAAACGTCGCTAATAGGTAAAAAAACATCGCTAAAAATATTAGCAACGTAATTTGCGACGTTTTGGTGTTGTCGCGTAAACCATGGTCGCTGACAACAAATTTGTCGCTATTCGTCGCTATAGTGACATATATTTGCGACGCGGCTATGTTACAGATTATTTTGTTATTAGCACGTCGGTACATCAACGACGGTATATATTATCGCATAACGTCGCTAAATCAACGACAGTACCATTGATATTTTACTATTTCAATGTTGACATGGCAGAAACTGCCATGTCAGCTATTTGGAGACATATAGTGACATTTTGACACAGGTTAGCGACGTCGCTGCTACCAGTCAACGATATTTTAACACAGTTTAGAGATGCACTATCATGTCGGTAGACGTTGGCAAAAGAAGCAGGACGTCGCTAAATTTAAAAATAAATACAGAAAAAAAGCATGCAGTTTGAAAATATATTTTCCAACAAAAATATGCTTGTAGTTATAAAATCATAGTTTATATAAATAGAACCAGAGCAACCCTCTGTTGAATTCTCTCGGTTCGTCGACCCCTTCGGTGGAACACTCAACACCGGTACATATACAAACACGTCAAGATTATCGAAACACGCAGGAAGGTCCCAACAAATAAATACATGAATCTAAAATAATATTACATTCATCTCATCCAAATAATGTAGTAAAAAGTATGAAATAAGTACATCAAAGACCCAAGAATGGGCCAACACACACAAACATACTAAAAATGTCCCAATAAGAACTACTACATATCAGGAGGAGGAGGAGGAGCCCTGTCGCGCATATGGGATAACATGAAGTCATACTGCTCCTGCAAAAGTATCACCAGTCCCGATAGAGGAGGCAGTAGAATAGAATGAGTCGGTGTCGATGCCAGAGGACTAGGAGGACATATTTTCTCCAATGCTAGCAGTCAAACATTGTATAAAACCAAGACAGATACCACCCTTAAAGTGTTCTAAGCCACCGACCGACTAAATAAATCCTGCTCTGCGTATATTCTCGCAAGTGAGTTGCACATGGCTTTATGCGACCCCTCAAGCTCTGTTTGTCTACACTCCGTAGATGCGGCCAGAGTTGCCAAGCTGCGCTGTGTTGTCTGGCTCAGAGTCCTGAGCTCTATAAGGTTGTACTATATCGTCTTGCTCAGAGTCCTGATCTCCATAAGGCTATTCTCAAGTAAATTAAAACATGCGGTAATCGTCGCATCATCCGTCTGCAGCACAGATTATGGCCGCTCCATAATCTTCCATAGCAACTCGTCATACAGGTCAGTAATCTGACGATCAATGCTCTCCTGGGCTTGAGCTAACGCCTGCAAAAGCTGCGAAGAATGCACACTCACAGAGAGGGCCCTGGATGACTGTATCGCAACAAAGGCGTCGTAGTATCCCGTACCATAGTACGTACCCCTCTGAAGACCACCAACGGTGGTCATCCATAGCTCTTCCGCCGACGGAGCTGTAGTGGGCTGCGATGAAGTACCAGTCCATCCTTTTCCAGGTGAAGTAGTAGTCGCGAGCTCACGTAGTTTAAGATAATCATCCTAGAAAAGTGGTTGCTAACGTCTAAGTTACTTATTATTAACTATATAGATATCTATTTGCATATTTTCTAAGTTATATTAAACTAACACAGGGTAGTAAAATATACATAGGTCTGCGTGGCCTTATCATCGATGAGCTTTTCGCCCTTCATAAGGGTGGCCAGGAAGACGGTCACCATGTTGAAGTCCTCACCCCTCTGTACCTGTTAAAAAATATATTATTTATTATTAAAATTAAACATCTTATCCTAATTTTATTAAAGTAATATATATTTAATAGAATACATAACAGACGACAAAAATGTTTTGTCATGGGAATCGAGCCACCACACCACTTTTCTGCCTTCGACCTTTTCGTGTACCTGGGTTCGTCGAATCTCGCCTTCATCGCAGTCCACTGCTCAGGTGTGATCCAATCGTGGATTGGTTGTCCGGAGCGATCATAGGCCTTCTGGTCGTTGATCGCATCACAGATCAGCTTGGCGATGACGGCAGAAAACTTTTTCTCGCTCTTCTCCGTCCAGTGTGATGGATAGTAATAGAATTTCTATAAGAAGTAAAATAGTGAGTTACATAATATGCATAAATAATTATTGCTATTAAAAGTAAATATATTTTTACCTTGAAGTGGGCAAACCAGAATATCTTCCTATCTTCAGAGTATCTGAGTAGTTGATCCAAGGCCCACCATAGTTCAGCCTCAGAAAATATCCCAGTCCTCTATGTACCATCGAGGGACGATATCTATAGAACGATAATTAAATTCATGAATATATAGATATAATCATTTAGAAAATATTAACTATTTAACTTACTTGCTAGGCCCGTCCCCCCAAATCTCCACCCTCGTCTCGTCCGGAGGCACTCATGGAGGATCGCTCTTATCATGCGCAGACGGAGTCAGCTCAACCTCCTCCATCTGCTCCACTGTCTCAATGGTGCCGTCAGTAGGAGAAAGACTTGACGGGGGAGTAGTCTCAGGCCTAGAACTGCTCGTCCCAGGAGTACTACCACGTACCATTGACGGAGTCGGAGATATGACTGGTCAGTACACTGGAGTACTCTGCGATGAGAATCCGAAACCAATAGCCGGTACCGAAGGAGCACTCGTCTAGAGGATCTACCACCGAATAATTCACGTCATCCTGTCATACCTAATAGTAACATATAATGATAAAACAAATACACAAGGTATACTCTATCGGTGTATCATATCAGCATGTGTGTGTCATATCAGTGTGAGTGTATCCCGTCCGTGTGTGTGTTAATGTGTCATATTGTGTATGTGTCAATATGTGTGTATATGTGTCTGTGTATGTGTCTGTGTCTGTGTCGCGTCAGATAGGGTTAGACAGGGTTAGGGTTTACTTGTGTCTGTGTCATATCGGATAGTATAGAGGACACCATCTCAGTGTGTGTGTGTGTATGTGTGTGTGTGTGTGTGTGTGTGTGTGTGTGTGTGTGTGTGTGTGTGTGTGTGTGTATATGTTCGTGTTCGAGTTTCACCCATAATACCATCTTAGTATGTGTATGTGTGTTCGTGTGTTTGTGTGTGTCCGTGTCCGAGTTTCACACACAACCCCCAATCTAATTCCACACACAACACCATCTCAGTTTGTGTGTGTCATGTCATACCTGATAACAATATATGATAATAGAACAAATAAACAGATATATAGTACATTCTATAATCAAAATGTTATACATACAAAACCATATTAATATAATTGTACAGTAAATAACTAGGAGTGTGACAAGTCTAAATGGATAGTATATTTTACAATCAAAATATAAGTCCAAATGAATTTATTTTATTTTCAATCATCTTCAAAAATGTTATCTTCTTCGTCTTTCTCGTCCTTCTCTTCATCTTTCTCCTCATCTTCACTTTTATCTACTTCGTCTTCGTCATCATCTTCATCTTCGTATAATTCTACTTCTTCTAAATTATTAGTCGTGTAATGAGTAACTTTCGTTGAGTCCACATCTACAATATTTGTTACAAGAGGTAGCTCGTCCTCCTGATAAGCTATTTCGTCAACGTCAAAGGTATTTCTAGATTTAGTCTTGCATATTGCCCACCAGTCCGACCTTGCTGTTCCTCGTCTAGGATAAGTTGTGAAGTACACGAGCTGAGCCTGACTTGATAGGATAAATGGTCCATAGCCTTGATATATATGCTTGTAGTTTATATTCACAAGACCATGCTTGTCAATTTACTAACTTTGATCTTGAATCGGATCAAACCATTCATACTTGAATAACACGATCTTAGCAGGTACTGTGCCATAATTATATGTCAACTCCATAATCGCTCGTATGATGCCAAAGAAATTATTGTCTGGATTGATGTCTTTGTAGTTTAAAGATTAGATACACAAACAACTATTTTTCGTGGAATCACGATCTAGGAAGCTGTCTCTGACCAGAGCATTTGTTGACTTGAACCTAAATCCATTCATATAATAACTTGGCCATATTTTGACAGCATTAATTAGTCCATTGGCTAGAGTTCTAATAGATTCAGTCTCGGGTGTTATTAGACGATCGACCTAAATACTAAAGAAACGATAGTACGTTATTTATTTTGTAAGTGCATACAAAAAAAGTAATTATCGAGCTCCATACATATGCGCTCAACCAAGAAGGAAAATGACTTCTCATTTTTTGTTCTACTTCTACGTCTGTTATGTAGGGTCTAACCGACCTCAGCTCATCATGATATGTGATGAAAAATAATGAAGCAACTGTCGATTAGTAACATAATATTAGCTTATACTTTTACATTGAGATGACGTAAATGTGGACGTATTAATAAATTACCCCTCTAGCTTCTCCACTTTATCCTCGTCGCAATTGAGTAATATATACAACTGAGCAGCCCTTAGCTTATCGTCATTCAAATATCTCTTCTTTATTTTCTTCGAAGGATTTCCGTACGTATTAAATGCTTTCAGTTTTGCATCATTAGATTCCTGATATATGTCTTTGTTTCTAGGAGCTCTCATTCTATTAGCAGCAATATGAGGTTTGAAATACGTTGAGCAAAAGTTTGTAATCTCCTCGAGAATATAAGCTTCACAAATAGAAACTTCAACCCGTGCCTTATTTTTTACCTTTCTCTTTAGATGATTTAGATGTCGCTCGAACAGGTACATCCATCGATAACTGACAGGCCCACCAATATGTGCCTCATAGAAAAAATAAATTAGCAAATGCTCCATGGAGTCAAAAAATCCAGAAGAAAGTACCTTCTCGAGCTTGCACAGTATTACCACAATGTTCTTCTCTTAATTTTCTAGAAGATCGATGAGCAACTTAGTAGAACAAAGATCTCTGAAGAATATGCTGAGCTCTGTCAATGGATCCCATATGACCTGCGGTAAGAATTTCTAAAATGCAATTAGAATTAACCTCTCCATGAATACGTGAAAATTATGGCTCTTTATACCCGTCAGTTTATTTTCCTTGAGGTCTATGCACCTTTTCAAGTTCGACAGGTACCCATCTGGAAATTTTAGGCCCTGAATCCACCTACAAAGTCTCCCTTTATCCTCCTTCTCCAGTGAGAAAATTATCTTAGACTGCTTTAACTTTCGATTCCCCTCCTTTATCAAATGCACCGCAGGATGTCTACATATTTTTTCCAAGTCTAACCTGGCCTTCAGATTATCTTTCGTCTTCCCCATTAAGTCCATTATAGTATTAATTATGTTGACAAACACATTTTTCTCGATATGCATGACATCAAAGTTATTTCTGATCAGAATGGTGCTCCAATATGACAGATCCAAGAATGTACTCCTTTTCGTCCAGTTATGAGTACGACCAAATCCGTCATACTTGTACTCCTTATCAGGCTCTTCGATAGCACTTGGTAAACCTTTTACCTCTTTCCATATCGTGTATCCGAGCCACCATGGTGGTGGATTGGCCTTATCGACAATGCCAGCACGAAAATCATACATGTTCCTCCGTTATGGATGATCCTTCGACAGGAATTGTCGATGACAATCGAAGAAGGACGGTTTGCCTCCGTGGTTCAAACGAAAAGCCTTAATGCAGTTTATACAATACGGACATGAGAGACATCTATAAGTGCTCCATCATGATAATATCATATAATCAACTTCATCTGTCAGTTGTAGCATTCTTTTGACATGTTAAAATTGGACTTGATGCTCAACAATCTTGAAACCACCTCCAACGGTGAATGATCCTCACAACCAGGATATAATAAAATCCTTGCATTCTCCACTGACTCCATGAAATTTATAGCATAGGGATTAGGTGCCTCCTCAGCTGTATCATGATTATCAGGATTAAAACTAGGTCTGGCAGCGTCAAAAATCATGTTCACGTACCAGTCGTCGTAATCAGCTTGGTCGTGGACATCCATATATGGCTCCACATAAGGCTCTGACTCCGATGCTAAAGACACAATATCTCTGTGTGAGGTCCACTGGTAGTAATTTTGCGTGAAAACCCTCGAGTATAAATGATATATCACATCCACTTTTGAGTGATATTTTAAGTTACGATATTTCACACATGGACATTTAATTTTGGTGTCGTCAATGTACTGAAGGAACGCCTTGGCGAACTGCCGGAACTGTTCTACCCCATGTATAAATTTATCCCGTACATAGCACATATCATCAGGATGACGATTGTACATCCACGAATGATAATGCAAGTATAATTCAGATCCATTTTTAGATAATTCTACAAAGATGAATAGACATCGTTCAAGTATATTATCCATGTATCTTGGTATATTGACACCTACTCAAGTATCTTGGGATACTAAACCAAAACTCAAATATCCTTATATACTCAATCCTAATATAATACCCTCACTCAACACTTAAACACTTAGTTGCGCGATACATATACCAATATCGGTCGGGACGATTTATCCTTGCTTACGAAATACATATACCAATATTTAAATATATATAATAGGTCATCGGGGCCGAGGGGGACGTTGTGTCCTTAGTTTTGTGATACATATACCATTGTCGTGCCACAACCACCCGAACACGAACTCTTGTGTCAAGGATATATTTGATACTGCTCTAATACAAGTTGGATACGAGTTCTCGAAGAAGCCAATACTGTATCATGTCTCAACTTTGAAGAGTCATTTTCGTATCCGTGTAAACGACTCTTCTTTAGTCGATATCTGCATCGTATTGTATATGATGTCGATATGCAAGGTTGCGTTTAAACTCAAACAGCTAACTGGAAGAGAGATAGGTTTAGGGTTAGGGTCTGTGTCATATTCCGTATCATTTTAGTGTATATGTTTGTTTCGTATCCCATGTCATGTCTATGTTTGTGTCATGTTCGTGTTCGTGTGTCCGTATCAGTATTAGGGTTAGTATCCGCATGTGTTAGCGTGTCCGTGCATGTGTGTGTGTGTCCGAGTTAGGTTTAGGGTTAGTGTGTGTCATGTATTGTCATGTCGGGTCAGAGAGAGACACAGAGAGAGGAGATCACTTAGTGAGGAGGATACTGGAGGGAGAAAGGCAGTCAGAGGGTGGAGGATCCAGAGGGAGAAGGAGCCGACGGAAGAAGCACACTGGAGGAAGGAGTACGCGGCCGAAGGGGGATCACCGCGGTGGTGTGCCAGGATGGGGGGCTTGGGTTTAAATATTTTGAGATATCGAAGAAAATTGGGGGAAGAAAAATTTGTATAACCCTATATGAAATAAATTAGTGACGTCTGTCCAAACATCGCTAAACGTCGCAGAAATAATAATATACTGAGATGTAAATACAAAAATGTCAGTAAACGTCGCTAAAATTAAAAAGTTAGTGACGTTTAGCGAAGTTTAGCGACTACCTAGCGATATTTTTTATTATTATAGTCGCTAAGCATCGCTCCATGTCGCTATCACCGACGTATTACGATATTTTATATCGACGTTGCTAAATACCTATAATTCAGCGATGTTTTATTTGGATGTCGCTAAAAAATTCACTGTTTGGATATTATTTGGTAGTAAAATGTCTGTCTGCAGTTATAAAATTATATTTTATATAAATAGACTCGGAGTAACCCTTCGTTAAATTTTCTGGGTTCGTCGACCCCTTCGGTGTAACACTCAACACAAGTACATACATAAACACATCAAGAATATCAAAATATGCAGGAATGTCCAAACAAATAAGTACATGAATCTAAAATAATATCACATCCGTCTCATCGAAATAATATAGTAAAAAGTAAGAAATAAGTACATCAAAGACCCAAAAAAGGGCCAATATAAACAAACATACTAAAAATGTCTCAATAAGAACTACTGCGAATCAGGAGGAGGAGCATAATTATCGCGTATCTAGGATAAAAGGAAGTCATACTGCTCGTGTGAAAGCACTACCGGTCCCGATAGAGGAGGTATTGTAATTTATGGAGTCGGTGTCGATGCTGACGGACCAGGAGGACGTATCTGCTCCAATGCTAGTAGTCGAGCATTATATAAATCCATGGCAGATACCACCCTCGAAGTGTTTTCTGCCACTGACTAACTCAACAAATCCTGTGTCATAAGTGAGTCGCTTATGGTCATATATGACCCGTCCAGCTTCGTCTGTCTGCGATTTGTAGACACAGCCAGAGTTGTCAAGCTGCGCTATATCATCTGGCTCATAGTCCTAAGCTCCATAAGGTTGTGCTCTATCATCTTGCACAGAGTTCTAAGCTCTATATGGCTATAATCGAGCGAATCAAAATGTATGGTAATTGTCGCATCGTTCATCTGTGGCACAGACTCTGGCCGCTCTATAATCTTCCGTAATAACTCGTCACGCAGGTCAGCAATATGACGGTCAATGCTCTCTTAGGCTTGTGCCGACGCCTGCGAAGATTGTAAGGAATGCACACTGAAAGAGGAGGCCCTGGATGACTGCGTCCAACAAAGGCATCGTAGGATCTCGTACCGTAGTACGTATCCCTCTGAAGACTACCAACGTGGTCATCTAGAGCTCGTCGATCGACGGAGCTGTAGAGGGCTGCGAGGAAGTACCAGCCCCTCCCTCTGCAGGTATAATAGCAGTCGTCCACTCACGTAGTTTAAGATACTCGTCCTAGAAAAGTGGTTGCTAACGTCTAAGTTACTTATTACTAACCATATCGATAAATATTTGCATATTTTTTTAAGTCATATTAAAACTAACACAGTTTAGTAAAACGTACATAGGCTTGCGTGGCCTTCTCATCGATAAGCTTTTCGCCCTTCCGATGGGTGGTTAGGAAGACGGTCACTATGTTGGCATCCTCACCCCTCTGTACCTGTTAAAAATAATATTATTTATTATTAAAATTAAACATCTTTTCCTACTTTTATTAAAATAGTATATATTTAATAGAATATTTACCAGACGATGGAAATATTATGTTATGGGAATTGAGCTACCACACAACTTTTCTGCCTTCGACCTAGCCGTCTTTGCCTTCTCTGACCTTTCCTTGTACCTAGGTTCATCGAATCTTGCCTTTATCATATTCCACTACTCAGGTATGATCCAACCATGGATCGGTTATCCGGAGAGATCAAGAGCCTTCTTGTCATTGATCGTATCACAGATCAACTTGGCGATGACGGCAGAAAACTACTCCTCAATCTTCTCAGCCCGGTGTGGTGGATAAAAATAGGTTTTCTACGAGAAATAAAATAGAGAGTTACATAATATGCATAAATGATTATTGATATTAAAAATAAATATATTTTTACCTTGAAGTGGGCAAACCAGAATAACTTTCTATATTCAGGAGCATCTGCGTTGTTGATCCAAGGCCCACCGTAGTTCTGCCTCAAAAAATACTCCAGTGCGCTCTGTCTCCATGGTGCCATCAACAGGAGGAAGGTTGGACGGGGTAGTAGTCTCAAGCCTAAATTTGCCCGTCCCAGGAGTACTACCACGTACCGTCGATGGAGTTAGAGATGTGACTGGTCGGTACACTGGAGTACTCTACGACGAGGATCCGGAAGTAGTAGCCGGTACCGGAGGAGTACTCCGTATAGAGAATCTACCTCCAAATTATTCGTGTCATCCTATCATACCTGATAGTAACATATGATGATAAAACAAATATACAAGGAGTACTCAGTCGGTGTATCATGTTAGCATGTGTGTGTCATGTCAGTGTGAGTGTATCCCGTCCATGTGTGTGAATGTGTCATATTGTGTATGTGTCTATGTGTGTGTGTACGTGTACATATCTGTATCTGTGTCTGTGTCTGTGTCGTGTCAGATAGGGTTAGATAGGGTTAGGGTTTACCTGTGTTTGTGTCATATCGGATAGGGTAGAGAACACCATCTTAGTATGTGTATGTGTGTGTGTGTGTGTGTGTGTGTGTGTGTGTGTGTGTGTGTGTGTGTGTGTGTGTCCGTGTCCATGTCAGTATCTGATTTCATCCATAATACTATCTCAGTGTGTGTGTGTCCGTGTGTCCATGTCCGAGTTCCACACACAACCCCCAATCAAATTCTACACATAATACCTTCTCAGTGTGTGTATGTGTATGTGTCCTGTCATACCTAATAACAACATATGATGATAGAACAAATAAACAGATATATAGTATATTCTACAGTCAAAATATTATACATATCTCATAGTATTAATATAATTGCATAGTAAATAACAAGTAGTGTCACAAGTCTAAATGGATAGTACATTGTACAGTCAAAATATAATATATGTCACAAGTCCAAATGGATTTATTTATTTTCAATCATCTTCAGAAAAATTATCTTCTTCATCTTCCTCGTCCTCCTCTTTATCTTCCTCCTCATCTTTACTTTCATCTACTTCGTCTTCTTCTTCATCTTCATCTTTGGATAATTCTACCTCTTCTATCTTATTAGTCGTGTAATGAGTAACTTTCGTTGAATCCACATCTACAATATTTGTTACAAAAGGTAGCTCGTCCTCCTGATAAGCTATTTTGTCAACGTCAAAGGTATTTCTAGCTTTAGTCTTACATACTGCACACCAGTCCGACCTTGTTGTTCCCAGTCTAGGATACATTTTGAAGTACACGAGCTGAGCCTGACTTGATAGAACAAATGGTTTGTAGCCTTGATATCTACGCTTGTAGTTTATATCCACAAAACTATGCTTGTTAATTTTTTAACCTTGATCTTGAATCAGATCGAACCATTCACACTTAAATAACACGATCTTAGCAGGTTCTGTGTTATAATTATATATTAATTCCATAATCTCTTGTAAGAAGCTAAAACAATTATTGCCTGGATCAACGCTGTTGTAGTTCAAAGATTTGATACAAAAACAACTATTTTTCATGGAATCAAGATCCAGGAAGACGTCTCTGATTGGAGCATTTATGGACTTGAACCTAAACCAATTCACACAGTAACTTGGCTATATTTTGACGGCAGTAATTAGTACCTTGGCTAGAGCTCTAATAGATTTAGTCTTGGTTGTTATTAGCTGATAGACCTAAATACCAAAGAAGCGATATCAAGTTATTTATTATGCAAGTACATACATAAAAAGTAATTACCGAGCTCCTTACATATGCGCTCAACCAAGAAGGAAAATGATGTCTCATTTTTTGTTCTATTTCTTCGTCTATTATGTAGGGTCTAACTGACCTCAACTCATCATTATATGTGCTAATAAATAACAAAGCAACCGCCGATTAGTAGCATAAAATTAGCTTATACTATTATATTAAGATGACGTAAACGAGGATGTATTAATTACTTACCCCTCAAGCTTCTCCACTTCATCCTCGTCGCAATTGAATAATATATACAACTAAGTAGCCCTTAGCTTGTCATCATTCAAATATCTCTTCTTCATTTTCTCCGAAGGTATTCCGGATGCATTGAATACTTTCAGTATTGCATCATTAAATTCCTGATATCTGTCATCGTTTCTCGGAGTTCTCGTTCTTTTAGTAGCAACTTGAGGTTTGAAATACGTCAAACAAAAGTTTGTAATCTCCTCGAGAATATAAGCTTCACAAATAGAACTCTCAACCCGTGCCTTATTTTTACCATTCTCTTCAGGTGATTCAGATGTCGCTTGAATGGGTACATTCACCAATAACCGATAAGCCCACCAACACATTCCTCATTGGAAAGATGAATTAGCAAATGCTCTATGGAGTTGAAGATTTTAGGAGGAAATACCTTCTCGAGCTTGCACAGTGTTATTGTAATATCTTTCTCTTTTTTTCTAGACGATTGACGAACAACTTAGTAGAACAAAGATCTCTGAAGAATATATTAAGCTCTATCAATGGATCCCAGATGACATGTGGTAATAATTTCCAAAATACAATCAGAATTAACCTTTCCATTAATATGTTACAATCGTGGATCTTTATACCCGTCAGTTTGTTCTCCTTAAGGTCGATGCATCTTTTTAAATTTGATACGTACCCGTCTTAAAATTTTAGGCCTTGAATCCACCTACAAAGTCTTTCTTTATCCTCATTTTTCAGTGAGAAATTTGCCTTAAGATGCTTTAACTTTTCATTCCCCTCCTCTATCAAATGCAACGCAGGACATCTACATATTTCTTCCAAGTCTAACCTGGTCTTCGGATTATCTTTCGTCTTCCCCTTTACATCTATTACAGTAATAATTATGTTGTCAAACACAATCTTCTCAATATGCATGACATCAAGGTTATGTTTGATCAGATTGATACTCCAATATGGTAGATCGTAGAATATACTCCTCTTCGTCCAGTTATGAGTGCGACCAAATCTGTCACACTTATACCCCTTAGCAGGCTCTTCGATAGCACTTGGTAAATCTTTTACCACTTTCCATATCGTGTATCTGGGCCACCTTGGCGTTAGATTGGCCTTATCCACAATGCCGGCAAGAAAAGCATTCTTGTTCTGCCGGTACGGATGATCCTTCGGCAAAAATTGTTGATGACAATCGAAGAATAACGGTTTGCCTCCGTATTTTGAATAAAAAGCCTTAGTGTGTTCCAAGCAGTATAGATATGAGAGACGGCCAAGAGAGCTCCATCCCGATAATATTCTATAGGATAAAAACTCGTTTATTGTCCACATAAGTGTTGCCCTCATCTAAAAAAAAATTCTAGAAATATCATACATATTGACACCTACATTCCATAACTGATTCAATTTATCTATCAACGGCTATAAATACACATCGATGTTCCTCTTCGGATTGTTCGGACATGGGATAATAATGGTTAGGAATATATACGGAATCTTCATGCACATCCAAGGTGGTAGATTGTACGAAGTAACGATCATGGGCTAATACAAATACTGGGAGATCGTTAGTCTGAATGCGGTAAAACCATCGGAGGAGAGCCCCAATCTGACATTATGCAGATCCGAAGAAAAATTTGGATACTCTCGATCAAAGTGCTTATATGCTTCTCTATCGGATGGATGATCCAACACTCCTTCGATCTGTTTTGCCTATGTTAACTCATATTTTCTGTAGTCTCCTTCGCCATAAACAACCTCTACAACCGCGACATTAAAGACAAGTAGTTCATCAAATCGGTAGGCTTTCTTGTACCGATAGACCTTCCCCTACTAGTGGCCTTATAGCGATCAGCACCACAGAATTCGTACGCATCTTCATCCTTGTCGTCTTTGTAGTACAACATGTATCTGTTGTGACATGTGTCGATTTTCTCGTTTCCCATCCAGAGCGATCTTACCATTATCTTAGCTCGGTAGAAGTCTTTAGGCAACTTAGCTTCCTCCGACAAGATCTCTATAATCACCTTCATCAGTCGGTTGTAGAATTCTTAAGATATGTTATAATCAGACTTGATGCTCAATAATCTTGTAACCACCTCCAACAGTGAATGGTCCTCACAATCAGGATATAATAGAGTTCTTGCAATCCCTAGTAACTCTATAAAATTTAAAGCATTGGCATTCGGTGCCTCCTCAGCTGCATCATGATTATCCGAATTAAAACTAGGTCCGATAGCGTAAAAAACCATATTCACGCACCCGTCATCGTAAACCGCGTGATCGTGGACGTCCATATATTGCTCCACATAAGGCTTCGGCTCCGATGCTAAAGATAGAAGTTCTCCTTGTGAGGCCCACTGATAGTAATTCGGAGTAAAATCCCTCGAGTATAAATGATATATCACATCCACTTCTGAGTGATATTTTAAGTTGTGACACCTCACACACTGACACTTAATTTAGGTATCGTCCATGTACTGAGGGAATGCCTTGGCGTACTGGAAGAACTGTTCCACCCCTTGTATGAATTTATCCCGCACACCTCACATGTCATTAGGATGAGGGTTGTACATCCACGAACGATGATGCAGGTATAATTTAGATGTATTTCTAGATAATTCTGCAAAGATGAATAGACATCGTTCAAGTATATTATCCATGTATCTTAGTATATTGACACCTACTCAAGTATCTTGGGATACTAAATCAAAACTCAAATATCCTTAGATACTCAATATACATACCCTCACTCAATACTTAAACACTTAACCTATACTAAGTCACTAACACTCACTCACTAAACACACTCAAACACAAATGTATACAATATGCACTCACTCCAAATATAGGTTACCTGACCCTCTGACCGATGAGGGGGGTCGTCCGTTTTGAGGGGAGCTGAGAGGGGTCATCGGGGCTGAGGGTAACATTGTGTCCTTGTTTACGCGATACATATACCAATGTCGTGCCACAACCACCCGAAGATGAACTCTTGTGTCATGGATAGGTTTGACATTGCTCTAACCCAAGTTGGATACGAGTTTTAGAAGAAGCCAATACCGTATTGTGTCTCGGCTTTGAAGAGTCATTTTTGTCTCCGTGTATATGACTCTCCTTGAGTCAAGATCTGCATCGTATTGTATACGATGTCGATACGCAAGGTTGCTTCTAAACTCAGATAGCTAACTAGAAGAGAGATAGGTTTAGGGTTAGGGTTAGGATCTGTGTCATGTTTTGTGTTGTATTAGTGTATGTGTATGTGTATGTGTCGTATCCTATGTCGTGTCTACGTCTGTGTCATGTTTATGTCCATGTGTCTGTGTCATATTATGTCTATTTTATGTATGTGTATGTGTATGTGTGTCCGTGTTCGTATTAGGGTTAGTGTCCGCGTGTGTTAGTGTGTTTGCGCGAGTGTATGTGTATTAGGGTTAGAGTTAGTGTGTGTGTCATGTGGTGTCGTGTCAGAGATAGAGAGAGGCAGAGAGAGGAGACAGAGAAATGAGCTAGCTGAGTGAGGATGAGGGGAGATGGAGGGAGGAAGACGCCAAAGGTGGGAATGGAGACAAAGGGAGGAGGAGCCGACTGAGGGAGGAGGACGTCGGAGGGAGGAGGGGAGTCGAAGGGAGGAGGAGCCGACGAAAGGAGGAGCACGCTGGAGGAAGGGGCTTCACCGGAGGGAGGAGGACGCGATCGAAGGGGTGTTGCCATGGTGGTGCGCCGGGATAGGGGGCTAGGCAAGGGGTAGGATTTTAAAATTTTGAGATCTCGAAGAAAATAGGGGGAAGAGAAATTCGTCAAACCCTATATGAATAAGTTTGCGACGTATGTCCAAACATCGCTAATTATCCCAAAAATAATAATATACTACAACTTAAATACAAAAATATCGGTAAACGTCGCTAAAATTAAAAAGTTAGCGACTTTTAGCAACTACCTAGCGACGTTTTTATTATTATAGTAATTATAGTCGCTAAACGTCGCTCCACGTCGCTATCAACAACGTATTATGACATTTTATATGGACATCAGTAAATACCTATATTTCAGCGACATTTTATTTGAACGTCGTTAAAACCATCACTATTTGGATATTATTTGGTAGTGCCTGCTCTGCGAATCCTGTATCATAATGTGTCATGGCATGATCTACTATACCAGTCGGGGGTTGGGGAGTTTTAGTTAGATATGTGATCATATCCATTCATGTACAAATATTCATCTAAGTACCTTGTTAGTGTTAATCATACACTTTATGTATGATTAACCAAGCCATGATCCTTGTTCTTGTTTCCAAGTCGATCATATGTCGAAGCTAGTACTCACACACTTAGTGTAGTTTTCTTATTCCTGATTCCCTGTATATGATATTATATTACCTGCTTATTTACATTATTTATTCCATTATACGTTTCTATTTCTGTTACTGCTCATATTTCATTATCTTAAATTTCTCACTATTTACTGTTACACAGTCTTTATCATTTATTGGCACTGTTGTTAGAGGTGTGCTTCGCTCCAATCCTGACTGGATAATATTTTTCAGTGATTGTTGTGCTCTATATTCCGAGATTTTAGAGTGATGCTATACACAGGACTACTCTTATACTGTGGACCTTGAGGTGACAACTATAGAGATCTAGGCTAGTGTCTTTTTATTCATATCATGTCTAGTTTTATTTTTTTAGAATGTTATTTGGTTTATCCTAAATATTCATTCTTCCTTTTGACTATTGTGATTGAGTACATGATAGAATAAGTTGTATTATCTTGATTGATAGCTAGATATTGATGACCTAGATAGCGTTCTACCGCCTATGCTGTGGCGTAGGCTGGACGTACCCAAGTACTCGTGACCCTTTATATGGTGCGGGTCGTAACACTTTCCTGCTCACCTGTTGATAACGGCTTATTGTACACTGAGTGTGGGACATTGGCCAACATGTACACTGAATGTGACATGATAATTCATGCTTGGTGCATAATATTATATTCCTGAATTCTTGGCAGAAAAATGATAATGGATCAGAACCATAGCGTGGCTAGGTTTTTGCTTGTTTGAATGTTGCATCCATATTGGGGTAAATCCAGACTTGACTCCTAAAGTTAAATGGATTCGTATCAAATGTGTCTGTACTCTGTACGACATCATTAAGGGGAATATTTTTGTGGCCACAGCAGGGAATTCTATATCATTGTAGGGTTAATTAGGTAACATAAAAGTTGATTAAAGCATGGAGAGAAAATGACGGCATCCCGAGATCGTGCGTGATGAGCCGCTCCTTGATAAATTTTATGGTGTGCAAGGCTGGCCACCACGGATATTGTATATCATCCACATGTAGTGAAGTGCAATATTAGACTTTTTATATTTAAACCGAGCCAACATTTTTCCTATAAGAAGGTTGGAACTATTACCGATTTATCAGCACGGTGGCCCTACGGGAGACTGGTGCGACTATAGTGCGGTGGCCCTACGTGGGACTGGTGCGATTATAATTTTTTGCTTGTATAATATTGGCTCGGTTAGCCCTGCTTGACATGACACGATATGAGGATACTTATTATTATTATTATTATATCTAGGATAACCCCAGAATCCACATAACAAGCCGTAACATTGTTTGGCCGCTCTAACCTTACTTGGTTGTGATTGTAACTCTGCTAGTAACTTAGGGACAAGGACTGTCAAAGTGTGGTGTTCAACTTCTGTCCTTGTTTGTTTGGGGAGTTGGGTCATTATGCTGTGATGGAATATGGACTGAACTATGACACAAAATCCTAGCTTGAGCATAATTATGTGACGTATCTTATCTTGGGTGGCATAGCATTTTTTGTCCTTGTTTGGTGAAGGAGTGCCATATTATCCGAAAGATGGGGCACATACCAATGATTCTTGGCTCATGCACTATATGCTTGATCTGGTTTTTGTTTCTTCCTTCGTACTTGCTTGTGGTACTTGCTATTTGGGATTTAACCCCACTAGTATTGTATGGCCAGATTTAGAGCCAACACCAGAGGATCCAGTTTATCCTCCATATGATGACGCGCACCAGACGGATGGTCGCTGAAAGGTACGAGTGGGTTTCTTGATCACTGCTCGTATTGTACATTCTTCTATTTTGGACGTTTAGCCACCGGCACCTGTTAGTCGGCTTGTCTGGACATCAGTTCCTTTTTACATAACTGAAACATAATCATACTGCAGCTGATCTCGATTGTGTAACTATTGACACTCTGCTAGCCTAACATTTTGATGGCTAGATTCCTAGAACGTTTTGATGGAGCGTTTGGGATGCCTTATGGCTTTATCTTACAGGTTGAATGTTATTGTTACTTGCTTGAATGATTGAGACATGGTTGTTCTGAGAACCTAGGATACTTGATTGTAGCATGCACCCACTTGTCTTTCTATAGCCGTGACCGCCGTACGATATTTCATACCTTGTACGATAGAGCTGGCTATGTCCGTCTCCGTATTCCAGTACTGGGGCCTGACACGTGGATTCCAATTCTGAATCCTTCTAGGATATCTTTTTCTTTTTCTTTTTTATATTTAGTTTTATATTTTTTATTATAGAATTATTAAGAATCATATTCCTTTTAGAACTCTTATTTTTACTCTCTCTTATTAGAAAAGTCTCTATATTTAGTTTTTACAATATTTGATTATAAATATAATTTGTGTTTGATTCGGATTAGGGTGTCATAAAAGCCCTACAAATAGGTAGCTTTTGTTTCAAGTTCATAACAACTTTTTAATCAATAAAATTATTTTTTGAGTTCTGACATTTCTTCTCTCTTTTTTTTTTGTCATGGACTCAACTGTTTCGGGAATTCGAAAGCCCCTTGAGGTTTTTAGGCAACCTTCATGCGGACCCCTCACCAGGCCACTCTGTCAAAGTTTTTGTGGCACTACTTCACTCTCATCAAGCAACGATCGTCCAGTTTTTGTCACCACCAATCGGCTTAGCCATTTTCAGGCACAAAGATAAGCTCGTTCCTCTATCACACTGCGTCAAGTGGTATTAGAGCATCACAAATCGAGGATTCCAATTTGTTTAAAAATATTTGGGATTTATTTTGTAAACTCCCTCACCCAAAAATAGGTATCTTGTGTGTATTTTGTATTTCTTGTATTTGTTTTAGATTATTTTTTAAATCAATCAAAAATCCAATGATTATATTATGACACTTCACCGTGGTTTGGACATTAATGATATAGGATAGCCCCAAAATATGTATCACCCATCATAGGAATTAGCCTACACAGGAGACACTACCTGTAGGATCTTTTCGTGGCACAAATATTCGATCATTTGGCATTAGTATGACATTAGTGTAACAACCATAGATTATGTGTTAAATATTTAGATAATTTATATATTTAATTTTTTTGTGGTTATTTTCCATCCCAACTTTCTACCATTAGCATACCATAATTTTTCGTGTCAAGTTAGGCATTTTTCTTTTTTATAGAATTGCATATTATTTACTATTATCCTATTTTGTGGATAATTATTTAGTTATTTACTTAGTTAATTAGATAATACAGTTATTTGATTTATATAACTAGATAAATATCTAATTATTAATTATAAAATATTTTCATAGAATATTCTGTGTGTAGTATTTTATTAAATCTTTACAAAGTAAAATTTTCTAAAATTTATTATGTGTGCAAATATTATTTTTAAATTTTTTAACCTAATCTATATATGTAAATATATATGTTAATAAATATATAGTTATTAATCATAATAATAATAATAATAACAATAATCATAATCATAATCATAATCATAATCATAATAATAATAATAATAATCATAATCATAATCATAATCATAATCATAATCATAATCATAATCATAATAATAATAAAACAAAAACAAAAACAAAAACAAAAACAAAAACAAAAGAAAAGGAAAGAAAAATAAAATAATAATAATAATAATAATAATAATAATAATAATAACTTAAACAAAAACCTAAAACACATAAACACCTAAACCTAAGCCCCAGATCCAAAACCTATTCCTAATTCCTTACCCCCGTAGCAAACCAAACGAACCCCCCCCCCCGAACCCGCGACCTCCCCCTCTCCCTTCTCTATATATATACATATATAAATATATTATAAACTCAAACCCTAACCCTAACCCTAATCCCCGACCTCGACCTCGACCTCAGCAACGACTACCCCCCCCCCCCCCGGAGCCGGCGACCACTACCGCAGCGGCCGGCGACCACCGCGCAGCAACCGCGGGCCGCCGCAGCAGCCGGGAGCCGCCCGCATGCAGGCATCAGCAACAACAGCGCAGTCCTGACTCCCCTTCTTTAAGGTGATTTATCTCTCTCATCTTTGATTTTTTTTCTCGAGCGGTTTGTCCGTGTACGTTCATAACCTAACCCTCTAAGATTTCACTAAGAGGGACGAGTTTTTGTGTCCCGGATTGGTCAAAAAATTGACCGAAAAACGGCCGAAAAACTGAATAAAAACAGTTCAGAATTTTAAACCAAACCTCCATGTTCATGCCTAATTTGCCACCAACCTATTAAATATTTTTCAAATCTAATTGAAAGGTTTTCTTCTCAATATAATCGAGAATTTTTTTGTTCTTTTAGTTTTTATTAGTTTGTTTTATCTGTCAAATTTTTTGGCCTCCAAAACGACCAACAACTTGGTATTTTAAAACTAAAATTTTGTGATACGGAGTGCGCCCCACCAAATGGGACGGCCTTGTCGTATACCAATTATACCAAAAGGCGTGTGTGGTATATCCTGACGTGTGAGCTTTTGCGAAAGTTGATTCAGACGTGTGTGCGCGTCGGAATCAACCCATATTCGCAAAAAGTTCCCGTATCGTAACTTTTTGCAAACTATCACCCCATTTTGTATACGCTCGTCGAAATTCGACAAAACTTGCACCATTGGATTCGTGGTATCACGCTGGTCCTGTGACCCAAGTTTTACGCAATTCGGAGACAGTTGACTGAGCCGCCTATTCGCGGGTCCCACCATTGACTTTTAGGGCGAATTTGTGATCGGCTCGCCGGAATACAAAATTGGACATATCGTTGAGTTCATATCGTCGTTTAGAATTTGTTTGACTTATAT
Organism: Iris macrosiphon; assembly: GCA_036927795.1. Lineage (NCBI taxonomy): Eukaryota > Viridiplantae > Streptophyta > Magnoliopsida > Asparagales > Iridaceae > Iris > Iris macrosiphon. The sequence continues at coordinate 44,396,393 of JAYESA010000006.1, read as the reverse complement.
TTTATCTCATTTAGAGACCTTTACCTCTGGTACGTATTTCGGTGCAAAGTGGTCCATTTGTAGACTCCGCTTTGACCCAAAATTACCGTTTTGCCCCTGTGTCCAAATTGGACGAAAGGGTAGTGTTTTTAGCTATCTCGCTTATTCTGGGGACGTTGGTGATATTTATTTCAACATCCGGAGACGTTTATTCTGAGGTCATAGTTTCTGATCCCTTGTGCTTGACGTCTGGACGCTTACACTACGCAGCTTTCTTGCCAGGCAAGTATACCTTGCCATTATACTGTGATTTATATTTCATATGGTGCATGTATTTTATTTTTTTTATTTAGTTCATATATTTTAACTGCTATATAAACTGTGCATCCAAGAATAACTTGGGTGCAACGACGGTGGCGTCATATTTTGTCTTTATCTTATATTATGTATGTCGACCTAGTTTTATGAGACCACCACATAATTTGGAGGCATCATTATGTTTCATTGGTCGTGATATATCTGTTACACGAGTGTGAGTCTCATGTAGGACACGGACTTACGTGACGGGCTGGCCACCTATACGTGTGGGACGTGCGATAGGGAATAACTGCTAATAAATTTATATGCTAGAAGACTTAGCAGTTATTAGAGGTACCATCATGTCACAGATATGGCATGAATAGAGCATAGGGTGGGGAGAACAACAAGTAAGGCGTTTGGGCTCCTTTGCACTTTCCTTGTGTGACCCGCACGCTCCACCGAAGATGCGTGGTATGATGACCCCTATATTATCTACAGGCGGCCTCTGACGTTCAAAAGACGTCATGCTTTTTAGGCCCCTGATTCTCTGAGAGAATCATGTCAATCCCATTTTAGCCAGATAGCCCACGTGTTAGAAAGTTGTTCTCAAAGTGCATTCATATAGGCGGTTAGACGACCCTTTGGATGTTTATTTTTAGTACTTTATTGGCATGCTTCTATGTATCTTGTTACGTCCCTCTGAGGACCTGGTCCCTTTCCAGGTGTAGACGATCATGACTATTCGTAGGAGCACAGATCAGGACTTGCTACTTATCTCTCTTTCGAGGAGGTCTTCCCTTCGAGCCTTTTTGATCATTAGATGATGTACTTATTTTATTTCTTTTATATTCTAGTTTGGTAGTGTATTTATCTCCACCCAACTACTTGTTTTTATCAAGCATCTTATACTTGATTCAATTATATAGTTGATTGGCTATTCATTTCTATTTGATTATGTGGATGAGATTTAGTTATGCCCTGTGACTTGTGATAAATATATACCACTTGTGAATTATTGTTCATAATACAGCATAAGTATGTATTATAGTTTCCATATATTGGAGTCTCCATATACATACGGCTTGCATGCTTACGTATTTCCAGTCCTACGTATTTTGGGACTGGGACATGACACATTTTATTGCAAAACAACAATGGGAAAATATGTCACACCCCAAAATGATAGAAAATAACTAGTGTGTGTCGTTCGACGGCTACTGCTAGCCCAAAAGATTGACGAACCGCCCCAGTGCCACAATGTCTTACGAACTCTATGCAAGATCAAAGACAAGTTATGTGACATCATCTTCGACAATGGGTGCATATAGAACATTGTTTCAAGAGCAATGGTAAAGAAGATGTGACTGGCCAAAGATGCATGTCTGGGTCCTTATAAGATTGGCTGGATTCAACGGGGCTATAACATGGTCGTATCTGAAGTATGTCGCATACTTCTCCATCGAAAAGACCTACAAAGATGAAGCCATGTTTGATATTATCGACATGGACTATTGTCACATCATCCTCGGTAGGTCGTGGAAATTTGATAAAGATGTCACGTATCGAAAAAGAGAACACATATTCCTTTATTCAAGATGGGCGACGTCTCACTCTCCATCTATTAGCATCCGACAATATTCCTAAGACCAGTCTACAATCATAAAAGGGGCTCAAGCATTCCCACAACAGCTTCCTCCTTATAGCATAAGTTGTTGTTATTGACTATGAAGACGACGAGATTAAGAATAACATGTCAAAGTCGGATGCACCCATTGCAGATATTGAACCAAAATCGTTAACCCCTCAAGAAGAGATAAAGTTGCCAGTTTTTAATCAAGAAACATGATTTATTGAAGATAAGAACACGATAATCTTCGATGAAACTATTGCTGACGCGACTGAGATAAATTATTCAGTCCCTCAAGAAGAATACCCAAGTGAAGAAGATGTGCTTCCCGAAGAAGAAGGTCAAGAACATAGTGCAGGATCTCCACAAATAATTCTAAAAAGAAATAGCAGCAAACGTTTACACGATAAACAAAGAATTTCAATGGAGTCAACCAGGACTGTCACTACCATATTTTCTAGGAAAGGATATTTTAGTAATTTCTTATTTAATTAAATATTGTGCATGATAAATAATTATTTGTTGTATTATTTAATTATTGTTAGATGTTAGTTATTTATTTTGTACTTGTGTTAGTGGACCTAACTAGTTTATTTAGACTCAAGGACCAACAAGAATTAATTTTTAGATTTGAGCCCAATTAGAAGGCCTATTGTTAAGGAGATGGATTAAATTAATTAAACCATTAGACTAGAAGCTTCCCTCCTTAATTATTTCTTCATGAGAGGCCCCAAGGGGTATATTGGACAATTCATGGTAGCTTGAGGAAGGGGAAAGGGGGCCGGCCTATATAAAGAGGGGGGGAAATTCTCTCTCCTATTTTTATTTCAAAACTAGATCTAGAATTTTTCTCAACCAAATTCCTTCATTCCCACTTCATTTCCCTACCAAATTTTATTCCAATTCCTTTACAAATTACCATTGGAGGCTAGTGGAGTAAGGATCTAGAAGAAGGAAGCAAGGATCTACAAAGAAGAGCAAGGATCTATAAGTTGGAGGCAATTTTATCACATTGGAGGTTGCATTGGGAATCTATCTCCCAATAGCTATAATTCAGTTTTTACTCTTAAATTAGGTTCTAAATCTGAGATTTAACCATAAAAAATCAACCCATATGCATAGGCTACCCATAGGATTTGGTTTTGTGTTCATAGGAGGCCTATTGAGAAAGTTATGGTATTTTTTATGTCAATTTTAGGAGAATTCCGAGATTAACAATTGTTGTGTGTGTCAATTGGTCCTATAGATCAATTTGTCAGGTGCTTGTGTGTTTGGGGATAGTGTCGTGTCCACAATTGGGTACGTGTAGGTCGTATCCCAACAATTTGGTGATACGTGTTGATTTGGGGGTTTTCCCTCCGACACGGGACTTTGTACATGTCATATTTTGACACGGACACGTAGATTTGTATTTGACTCTCCGTATTGTTCATAAATAATATATATGACTTGTTCGTGTCCTTCGAGGTAAGTTTGGATGTGTGGAGGACTCGTGTCGCAAGCGTATCCTAGATCTAGTGGGATATGGGGTGATACGATCCATGTATATAGATCTAATTCTTCGTGTTCTTATTCTTGGAGGGTGTAATTATATATATATATATATATATATATATATATATATATATATATATATATATATATATATATATATATATATATATATTATGGTGACAATATTTATGTATTATTATGTCTTAGATCTATGTATCTATTATATATAGGTGTGTATATATTTTTATGTAGCCATTATTCTACATAAGTAAGAATTATATATATATATATATATATATATATATATATATATATATATATATATGTAGTTATATACCTACTTATATGATATATGCATTCATTCTGTGTATGATTATATATACGTATACATATATGTGTTGTTATATATGTATATATTACTATGTTATTGTCATATGTATTTAATATGTACATATATATGTGAGGTGTATGTATGTTATATATATGTTATTTGTCATAGTGTCATATATTATAGTTATATGTATTTTTGTATCTATTTATAAGTGTTATATATATATATATATATATATATATATATATATATATATATATATATATATATATATATATATATTTATATAGGTTATATTTATATATGCATTGTATATATAAACATAAGAGAGAGAGGAGAACATAAGTTTTAGCGACAGCAGGAACCGTCGCGACAGCAGCCGACGCAACAGAAATGAAACAGCAGCGGCCACAACAGGGAAACAACGACAGCAGCCAGCGACAGTTGCAGAAAACTGTCGCTGAAACAGCAGCAGTATCAACAGCGTATCAGGAGTTTTAGTGACAGTTTTAGCGACAGTTGCAAAAAACTGTCACTAAAATTGTAGTGTATCAATATCAACAGCTGCTTCAGCGACAGTGGGCAAAATCTTCAGCGACAGTTTGGTAGTTTTATATATATATATATATATATATATATATATATATATATATATATATATATATATATATATATATATATATTTATATTTATATGTGCTAATAGTATTTAATATATACTATATGTATAATAATTATTGTAGTATATGTATATATCTACGGGTAGATAGTATAACTAGTATTTGAGTATTACCTTGAGAAACCAAGGTAAGTACCAAGGTAATTGGGGATACCCAAGGTATTGGGTTTGGGTATCAAGATTTTGGTTTTATGTTGTGATACCAAGTTGGTTCAAAACCACGGTACATATTTAATGTTTGTAATTAGGATTCTATATTATTAATAATTGTTTGACTCATATATTGATGTGTTACCTATGGATTTACGTATCCGGAGATACGGTATCCTAATATTTAAGATATGGGTTTTGTGACCTAGACTTTTAGTATTTGAACCCAATATCCTTGTGTTAGACTTGTGCAATCTAGTAATAGGTAGTTGACCATAGTTTGACTATAGTTGACCATAGTTGACTTATAGTTGACCTAGTTTGACTTTTGACTTAGAATTGACTTGTTGACCTAGAAGTTGATTAGTTTGACTTATTTTCTTTCCGGGACCTTGTATTGATGTTATATTCCCTATCTAGGTCTTCGAGGCACCGTATCAGACATCTATGAGGCTATTCATTGGACTTCAGGCGAGTACATTCTCTAATAGTTTCTCGTTTATGATATCCTCTATGTTCATTGTATCTAGTGGAGATATCCATGTTTCTTGACACGATGGTTACACGGATTCTCGGGGTTGATTTGCTACCTTCCTAGAGAATCCCATGCCATAGCATACCATGGTTGGATCTATTATACCAGTCGGGGGTGGAGAGTACTTTAGTGTAGATATGTGATCATACCCTCCTTGTGTATGTCTTGTTCCTTGTGAGTGTTGATCATACACCGCACGTATGATCAGTCAGGCCATTATACTCTTGTGCAAGTTCCCAAGCCGATCACATGTTAAAGCTAGTACTCACACACTTAGACATTAGTATTCTTGTTCATTGTCATATTGTTCATTCTTATATTTATTCCAATATTTCCTTATTGTGTATCTCTTGTATCTATTGTGCATCTTGTATATTCACATCTATTTACTGTTACATAATTTTTATCATTGATTAGAACTGCTGTTAGAGATGTACTCTTCTCCTTTCCTGACTGGATATATTTTTCCCAGATGACACTGAGGACTGGTACCCTACACATTATGGTCCTCATGATGTTGTGGGTTTAGAGTCTGAGACCCGGGTTCAGGAGGGACTTATCCCGACTGAGGCAGATGACCCGAGTTTAGTAGCTTCTTGGTATTTCTTGTACTGGATTTGTCTCCAGCTTATTTGTTAGTATTCTATTCAGACTCATTGATGTATTATTTTAGACTCATGAGTTGTATGTGACTATTCCATTCTTTATCATATTCGTGCTCGTTCCATCTTAGATCTGTGATTGAGTATATTATTATTGTTGGTGGTTCTTTATATTGCTAGATAGATTACCCAGACAACATTCTACAGCTAATTTTGCGGCGTAGGCTGGACGTTGTTCCCGACTTGTACCCTTACACCGGGTGCGGGTCGTGACAAGGACATCATTTTCATCGTCATCATCATGTTCATCGTTCTCTTCTCTTGAGTGAACTAAAATGACTCTGAAAGAGACTCTCTCTCTCCTTCGAAGGAGCATTAAAGAATTCATCAATATCGATAGCTCCTAATGCCAATGGTAGACCTCTTTGTCACAAGACTCGTAGTGATCCACCAGACACATCATTTAAGTTCGATCGTTGGTCCCTGAATTTCTGAGATGCTGTAAAAAGTTTTACATATATGCATTTTCTTTAGACAACTTGAAGACCACCTCCTTTGAACATTTTCTACATAAATACCTCCTTAGAGATGAAAGTTCATGGACATAAGCTTGTGCCAAAAAAAGATGGCTCGTAGCATATGTGCATCGACAGTCGGGCTATCAACCGCATCGCTATCAGCTACTATCAGATCCGGATCCGACCTGGTGATGAATGGAAGACTATTTTTAAGACTCGAGAAGAACTCTACGAATGGATCTTTATGCCTTTCGAACTTTTGAATGAGCCAAGCACCTTCTTGAGCCTCAAGAAACAAGTTTTAAAGCCATTAACAAGAAAGTTCATAGTGGTCTACTTTGACGATATCCTTATTTATACCAAGAGCCAAGATGATCATCTGAAGCAACTCAGAGAAGTTCTCAATTTTCTTCAAATTAAAAAACTTTACGTCAATCTCAAGAAATGTAACTTTCTTACCAACCAATTCATATTCTTGAGATTTGTGTTTAGCATCGATGGCCTCAGTATTGATGAAGAGAAGATTCAAGCAATTCGAGATTGGACTATTCCGAAGACAATGACTGAAGATCAAAGTTTTCATGGTCTTGCCAACTTCTACAGGCAATTCAACCACAACTTCAGCACTATCATTACGCCATTGACAGAATGCATGAAAACATGCAGATATCCTCAACCTTCAATGTTGTCGATCTTTATGAACATTTTTTTCTCCTGACGAACCTCTTTATTCTGACAAGAACTCAGTGACGAGTTCTCTTGAAGCAGGGGAGACTGTTGTAGCATGAATTCCAATTCTTAATCCTTGTAGGATTTTTTTTTCTATTTTAGCTTTATCTTTTTTATAATAGAGTTATTGAGAATCATATACCTTTTAGGATTTTTGTTTTGACTTTATCTCTTATTAGGAAAGACTATATATTTAGTTTTTACTGTATTTGAGTAAGATTAGGATTTATGTTTTATTAGGATTAGGGTGTCATAAAAGTCCTATAGATAGGTACCTCTTTATTCACTTGATAATAACTTTTTAATCAATAAAATTCTTTTTTGAGTTCTAAGGATTGTTCTCTACTTTTCTTGGTCGTGGATTCGACTGTTCCATGGATTCGCAAGCCACTCGTTTGAGGTTTTCAAGCAACTTTCGTGCGGACCCCTCCCCAGGATACTTGTCAGAGATTTTGCGGCACCGCTTTGCTCTCACCAAGTAAAGATGGTCCAGTTATCGTCACCACCGATCGATTTGGCTATTGTCAGATACGAATATAAGTCTGTTCCGTTATCACGTTGCGTCAACTTCTTACATTCTCCACAGACCCAGCTCGAACAAAAACAAAAAATACTTCTTAAACGAAAACCAAATTAGCCCTCAATTTTACAGCAAATATTAAGATTTAAGAAATTTATCAATCAAGGTAGAGGTTTGGGTGAAAGATTCATTTATGAAATAAGACCCAAGGAACTCGGGTTTATAAAATTCCATTTATTTAGTAATCACTTCGAACAAAAAGATGACAGAGTAATAAAACATAGACTTATCTAATGGTAGTAAAATCACCAATAAATACTAAAAATGGAAGTAAATAAATTAAATCCAGACGCATCTCGAAGTTCGGCATCAGAAACGTTGTAACTGAAGTAACTCGGTTTGTAATCACGTCGAACCAAAAGATGACAAGTGATAAAAAAATAAACTTATCTAATGGTATTAAAATAACCAATAAACACTAAAAATGGAAGTAAACAAATTGAATCCATCCGCATCTCGAAGTTCGCCATCAGAAACGTTGTAAACTGTTTTTGAAGAGAATCAAACTCGGCTTTATTCCTGTTAATTAACAAACTCCCATATAATAAACAAGAAAGAAAAGTACAGGTGTTGTAGCCGGCCTTTTATACATCAAATTAAGGAATGGACGTACATTCGTATACACACATGCACCCAAAGACGAGAGAAATGACATCATTCACTCGGGGTTAATTCCCGGTAAATGATGCTGCAGCTTCCCGTTAGATTGTATAGAAATGTGTAAATGCACATATTCTACGGTAATCTAATGATTGATACGGAAAAGATGCACTGCGTCCGGCACGACCAATAATTTCTTCGAGAATGGAGTCGAGAACGGCCTGCTCAATCTCCAAAACAATGTCTTCCGCCTCCGCCACCACTGACGGGTGCTGCAGCAGCCTCTTCACCCTCGTCTCCGTCAGGTCTCCGGCCACGAGCACGTCGATGTCGCCGATGACTCGACAGTTGGCGGACGGGAAGCTCCTGATCTGCGACCACAGCCTCTCCAGCAGCAGCTCTTTGTCAACGGAGAACGAGCAGGTGGTGGACCAGCCGAGGAGCTCGCCGAGGAGCTCGTCTACCAAATGGAACAGGAGCTTGCGGTTGCAACGATGTCGAACCGACCCGAGAGGGAAGATCGGAAGCTCGAGCTCGAGCTGGTGGAAGACGAATGGGTCTATGGGAAGCGAAGGAGAGACCCACCTGGGTCCGGCTTGCTGTGATGTGTACTCCATGATGCCTGCTCGTTCTAGTATGGAGCGGACATAGTGGAACTCTGGATCCTGCTCTTTTGACAGATTTCTCGCTCGTCGGAAGCTGCTTATTTGGTTGCTAATCGCTACTGGCTTCATTGAACCAATCAACTGGAGAAACACCAATTATAGTTTAGCAAAGGAAAAAGGAAAGAATGGTGCAAGAGTGGGCCTTTGGCGTACCAATTTCTCCTCTTGATTTGCCGCCAAACTAGAAAGAGGCTCTGGCGGGGGAGATTGGCCATGATGACTCTGAGATGCTTCTAATTTCCTTCTCCGCACAGCCGCCATATTGGAAGGAGAGGACAATGCCGGTGAAGCCAGGACTAGAGGCTCCGGTGGCTGTGGAGTGTGCCTCTTTATTCTCTCGGTGAACCGCTCGTAGCTCGCTCTCTGGCACTTGGTTGATCCCATCTTGTTCCCTTTGGATGGAGTGGGTTTTGGTATCAGTTGAGGCCTAGGAATGTCAAATTCCGGCGAGCTCGAAGGCGGTGGTGGTGGAGAGAGCGAAGGGATCGATGGCCTAACTGCCGAATTCTTGCTCTCATTGCTTCCTAATGCGTTCTTCTCTCTCTTGGACTTGGGCAAATGGTCATCACTACTGCTGCTGCCATTGACACTGCTTCCTCCTCTTCTGCTAATGCTTTCCTTCACCTGCTTCACTATCTCCCTAGCGTAGTATCGGCTCCTCGGGCTCTTGTTCTCGTCGTGGACCTTCAAACAATCTTTTCTTCGAGACGACGGCGAAGGAGGGAGCGAGCGCTCTCCGCCGCCGGGCGCCGCCTCGCTGAGATAGTTGTACTCCTTGACGTTCCTGCTGCTGTTCTCCTTGTTGAGCTGAAGCGAAAGCCTCGGGTCCGCGACGTCTCGGTACCTCTCCGAAGACGCTCTTGGAGTTTCCGGCAACGAGCGGGAGCCCGCAGGTATGTTGCAGTCCCTCCTCTGGAGCGGCTGCCTAGCAGGAGGCGGCGTCGATTCCCCACGGGATTCTTGATCGGAATTAGTCTTCTTTTTCGCCTTCTTCGACTTGGTGCCAATCTTGGGAGAATGCTGGAGAGATACCGACAGCGAGCCGGCAGTCGGAGTGAAGAACTCGTCGTCCGGCAAAATCTCTAAGCCCATGAGTCGCGCGACGAGGTTCGGCGTCCTCGGGGTCACGGCTTGCGAGCTCCTCCTCTCTTCCTCCACCACTAGAAAATGCAGCTCCTCCTCCTCCTCCTCCTCCTTCTTCTTCTTCTTCTTCTTCACTGGGGAGGGTGCTGGGGCCAACTGTGAGCCAAACTAAAATAAATTTTATGAAATAAATAAGACGTATCAGTGTTAAGAAAATGTTGATACAGCAGTGAAATTGAAATTACAGGAATGCCATAGTAGTCATCTCCAGTGGCTGCTGCTGCGACCTCGTCCAGCTCCAGGCTATTCCTTGGCGCCTCAAGGCCTAATTAGTAGTATATATAACATGAGCTCTATCGATCTATCATGCACAATTCAGATAGTGGAAATAAACAGAAAGGAGTATATATTAGAATGGGCAAGTAAGTACCTTTGAGTTGAGCAGCAGAGTAGTTATGTTGGTTTTGGGGAGATGAGCCAGCCGCAGCCGCAGCAGCAGCAGCAGCAGCTTCTTCTTGTGGTGGTCTCGTACAAGTACTTGTGGTGAAGAGGAGTTGGTGGAAATCGAAGAAATGCATCATGCCACTCATACATCCAGGCACCACCTCCTTCTCTTCCTTTCTGCTACCACGGCTCCATTGCCATTGCCATTCCTTCCCCATGATTGCTTAGCTCCTCTTTCTCCACTCACTTCCAAATCTATGGAACAGGAGAGAGAGAGAGAGAGAAAGGAGAATAATATAGTAGCTACTAGCTAGCTAGCTAGCAGCTAACAAGTGTAGTTGGACCGGGTCTAATTAATACGGGACCCGAGAAAAACGGATCGGGTGACGAAATCTGTTTTAAGGAGAAAAAATATATAAAATATAATGTACTTTTGAAAACGGTGAATGGCAGTGGTAGAGAGCAGTTTTCATCCCTTACCTTTTTTTTTTTTTCTTTATGCCCACGCAGCCCAACAGGTTCCACTTCGGGAGCAGCGACCGTGACGACATGACCACGAGACCGCAGCTCATCTCCCCATGCTCCTTGTCACTCCCATGTTAATTCTTTACTGATTTTTTTTTTTCATTTTCCTACAAAATTTAGGATGGAAAATTATTTTACAGTTAGAAATTTTATCCGCGAGAATTTTAAATATCTATAAAGATAATACTTTTTATGAATCATAGAAAATTTATCCTTTTTAAAATAGGTCATAGTAATTTTTCGTAAAAATAAATCAGGTCTAATTCAAGCTGGAATTCGAGTTCGTTCAACCCAGAGATTTTTTTTTTCTTTTTATTCCTTATTCTTTTCTTTCTTTCTATTTTTGCTTTTTTGTTGGGTTTGGTTCTGATTGGGATAAGTTTGGTTGGTTCAGTTTAGATCATGTTTTAAAATAAACTTATACGTAAAAAAATTATGATGCTAATAGGATTTCAAATTCAATTCTCTTGCAAAGGAGTAAATATCTCTTTGTTTCGTTATCAGTTAGTAGTGATTATCAGAGATGGACAGAAAAGACTATATCATGGCTATCTTGACGTAATCCCAAGGTATTGTTAAACCCTTAGGGTGGAGATGAGCATTAATAGAGCTTATAACTATGAATATGGAGGAGTAATAACAAAAAGGAGTAATAACATGCTGTATACTTGAGGTATAATAAATATACAATAACAAATACATAAAAAATAGGTGAATATAGAGAAAAATGAGACTGAAATTGATAAGAAAGCAACAACTAAGTTTAAGTTAAAATATAATAGATAAGAAATACATAAAAGAAATTTGATTTCCCGAATATAATTTCCAATGTATAGTATTCTGTATACCAAAAGCAACCTAATAGTAACTAAGTAGCAACTTTCGATAATGTCACTTATTCAACGGTGAGAAGAGATAAATTAAAGGTCATTGTCCTTCTAACATGTTAAAATATTTTTCCATAGTAGTACAAAATATTGGATGTCCTATGTGTGCAAGTGACAACAAGTTGTGTGCAATTATAACATCATAATTTCTTTACCATAGGGTATTAATCGGAAACAACGCCCAGCCTACGCCGCAGAATCGGCGGTAGAACGCTGTCTAAATAATCTATCTAACAATATAATGAACCGCCAATAATGATAGTATACTCAATCACAGAACTAAGATAGAATGAGCACGAATCAGATAAAGAATAGAGTAGTCACAATACAACTCATGAGTCTAAAATAATAGATCAATGAGTCTGAAGAAATAACAAAATAAGCTTGAGACAAATCCAGTACAAAAGAATACTACGAAGCTACAACTCCAGGGTCAACTGTCTCAGTTGGGATAAGTCCCTCTTGAGCCAGGGTCTCAGAATCTAAACCCACAACATCCTGGGGTCCATAATAGGTAGGGTACCACTCCTCAGTGTCATCTGAAAAAATATATCCAGTTAGGAAAGGAGAAGAGTACATCTCTAACAGCAGTTCTTATTAATGATAAAAACTATATAACAGTAAATAGCTGTGGATAAACAAGATGCACAATAAATACAAGAGATATATGTACAATAAGGAAATACTGGAAATAAATACAATAATGAACAATATGCCAATGAAACAATAATACTAATGATTAAGTGTGTGAGTACTAGCTTAACATGTGATCGGCTTGGGCAAGATGCAATGCGGCCTGGCTAATCATACGTGCGGTGCATGATCAACACTATTCTGTAATCTGTACTTTATTCAATAGGGATATTGATCACATATCTATATGTAACCTCCGATTTCTAAATTTCGAAATAATTAGATTTTTTAATTTATTTTAAATACCAAGTTATAAAATATATTCTCCTTGAATTTTTGTATTTTATTTGAACAATGTTTGATTTTAGAAGGTAATTTAAAATCTTTTATAAAAATCATTTTTCCTAAATGACGATTCCTTATAAATAAATAAATAAATAATAATGTATATATATTTCTCTAGTTTCAAATGTTTATTGGCTTGAAATCATAAAATTAGTTATTTGATAAAATTAATTAAAAGACTAGTTGTTTCTTCATAATAAATTTTATGTTTATTGGGATAGTAAATAAATACGTTTCATACTTTCTAAGATTTTGCAAATATGGATTTATTAGTAGCTAATTGGGAATAAGTTAGCTTTCCTTAAATAATTTCTGAAATTTAATCTTTTATTTTAAAATTTTTACAAGTTACCATCTTTCATTCACCCTCATTCCCACATGAATTTATTCATGTATGATCTTGGGCCATTTGTTATTTGGGCCAACCCTCACCCTTTATCCCACACACCCTTTCTCCCTATTTAAGTTTCTCATTCTCACAATTCCCAAGAAACCCTAATCTCCAAATTATTAGCTAGCCCCCACAATTTTCCCACAAGCCAACAACCATCAACATTTTTGTGTGCTCGTGTCCGTGTGTCCAGCATTACCGTGTCAGCCGTGTTGGCCTCGGGTCCGACCCTGGGTGTCCCACCGTATCCATTCATTTCCTGTGTCCAATACCCGGACACGTCCACAGTACATTCAAACCCCTGTGTCCCACACCCGGACACGCCCGCAGTACAACGAACCCATCGTGTCCAGCCGACACGATGCACACCGACACATCCACAAAACCTAACCCTAACCTAACTCCGACGAGCGCCGGTGGCCGCCCAGATCTCGATCGCCGGTGGATGTAAGCCCGCCGCTGGAGCCGAGCATCGCCGTGGCCGACCAGACGCAGCCGCCTCGAAGCCGCCGCCTCCTCGAACAGAGCGCCCGCTCCTCGAACCGAGCGCCGCCTCGAGCCAAGCGATGCCGCCGCCCCAGATCTGTCGGAGCCGCCGCCGCGGATCCCCTCCTCGCCGAGTTCGAGCGACCGCCACCGCCTCGAGTCGAGCCCCGCCGCAGAAGATCCAGTCGCCGCCGAGTTTCCGCTGCCGCCCCGGACCGCCTCACCCGCGTCGAGCCTTCGTCGAGCCGTCGACCACCGCCGAAGCTTCGATCGCCGCCGTCTCGACCCGGTCCGCCGACCGCCTCCTCGAGTCGAGCTCCGCCGAACCCCGCGCCAACGCCGACGAAACCCCCCGTGAGCTCTCTTTCTCTCCCCTTCCTTCTGCTGATACGGGTTAGGGACGGGTTATAACCCATCAGTAAGTTAAGTTAATTTCATTGTAATTAGTTTAAGTTAATAATAAATAGTTAATGTATTGTAATAATTAATTTATAATTAGTTTAATTAATTTATAAAAATTAGTTTAGTTAATTTAGTAATCATTAATTGATTATTACTCAGTTAGCAATTATTAATTAATTAGTTTTAGTATTTCATGTAATTAGTTTAGCAAATAAATATAATTAGTTTTATTGTTCTTTATGTATGAAATTAGTTATTTAGTGTATAAATTTAGTTATGTATTATATATAGGGATTTGGTTATATTAATATGTAATTAAAAAGGATTTTTGGTTATGCAAAAGTATAATAATTTTGGGGTTTATATTATTAATTAAAATATAGTTTCAATAATAAAAATAAGATCAAATTGGTTAATTGGACTGGTAACTGAAATTACTAATGATATATAAATACGTTGGTAATGTTAATTAAAGATGTGTATATTATTATTTTATTAATAATTAATTGTATAAGTATGTATATAGTGTATTTCTATTTAGTATATATATATATATTGCATATTTCTCTATTTTCCTATATATGTATATTAAAATGTATTTTCGTATAAATACGTATTAAAAATATGTGGGTATTAAATTAACTGTATTCATATAATTTATGTCAATGTATGTTTTCGTAATTACTGTTATATATATATTCAATTGGTATAATTACCTGTATATAGTATAATTATTATTTTGGTACGAATATATATATGTATATATATGTTTTGTATGGGTATATGTTTAATAAAAATGTATTTTGGTATAAAAACGTATATTTGGTATATTTATATATATACTTGTGTACATATAGGGTATGAGTATATTTTTAGTGTATATAAATGTATAAATGTATATATTCTTAAATAATGGGTGATGTATATTTTTCATAAATAAAATATATTTCCACTTGTATATACTTTGGAATAACAATATATGTATTATATTTGATCATTAATAATACTACGTTTAATTGGTGAATACACTAGATGACCCTAGTTGACTAGTGCCCTGCCTGACATGGCCCTGAGACCAGTATTTCGACTGTGTTAGTGTAGCATCTGATGCAAATGTGGTTTTGCTTGTGTTATGTTTATAGGACTGTTGGTTTACCCAGGGGATACTCTGGAACAGGACATCAATAATTACCAGCTAAGGACGCAAGGCGAGTACATTCTCTGATTAGTTTCTAATTTATGATATCTCCTATGTTCACTGTATCTAGTGTAGATATCCATGTTCTTGACACATTGGTTACACGGATTGGTATACACGGATCTCGTCATGAGATGTTATTCCTTTTTCATGGTGTAGCTTGTACAAGACTTGTTTCCTTGTTATCTTGTGCATGTACAGACACTGATTCCCGGGGAGACTTGCTACCTTCCTGGGGAATCCCGTGCCATAGCGTACCATGATTGGATCTACTATACCAGTCGGGGGTGGGGAGTATTTTAGTGTAGATATGTGATCATACCCAACTTTCCATGCATCATAGCTCACCCCACATCTCACGTCGGGTGCGGCCTGACCATCTCCATGCTTCATAGCTGTTACGTGTGATTAGCCTGACCTCTCCATGCATCATAGCTAACCAACGGTTAGCCTGAACTTCGTGAATCATAGCTAATCACATGTAACCAGCCTAATCAAGTTCCCAAGCCGATCACATGTTAAAGCTAGTACTCAAACACTTAGTCATAGGTTTCTTGCTCATGAACATATTGTTTCTTTTCCTGCAGTTACTTACAATATTTCCAGTATTTCTTTCATTGTATATTTCTCGTACCTATACATGCATCTGGTATATTTCCATCTAGAACTGCTACATAGTTTATGTCATTTATATAGAACTGCTATTTAGAGATATACTTTGCTCCTTCCTGACTGGAAAATATTTTTCCAGACTGTGACCTTAGTAGACTGGTTCCGACACACTTGGGGATTGGAAGTAATGATTGCAGGTATGATTATGTTGTCTCTAGACTTGTGTTGTATTCTTTTATTTCTTCAAATTCCTATCGTGCTGTAGTTGTGATTGAGTATGTTGTAAATATTTTTATAGTATTATCCGAATCTCCTTATGGAGTTGGATACTAGCGTGAGATTGTTAGTTAGTACTCGACCTAGACAGCGTTCTACCGTCGATGCTGCGGCGTAGGCTGGACATACCCACGCACTCGTGCCCCTAAACCGGGTGCGGGTCGTGACACATTTTTAGTGGTGGCCCATGCAGGTCAGACTTCGCAAGTTGTGCGATGTCGTGGTAGTGCGACGTATTAGTTGTACTACTGCGTGCCTGCTATAGAATATAGGACATAGGCTACTAGGATGAGAGAAGGATACTCAATCACAAATTCTTGAGAGATTCCTGGGACGACCCCTTGAGAATCTTGTTATAATTTCCAAATTAAATCTTTTTCTTGTTTTCGTCCGTTCTCGCTTGTTGTTATTGAACTTGATCCTTATTGATCAGTTATTAAATTAAAATCTTGGTATCATTGTTGAGTTTGATTCTTGTTGACCAGTTGTTAAATTTAATTCTTGGTATCGTTGTTGAATTGATTTTATATCAAGATGAATTTTACGGGCTAAATTTACGGTATCATCTGATGACATATGTTGATGAGGACAGTGAGGAAGGTAAAACGTCTACTTTGGTTATGGACCCTAGAGTTATCGCAGCCATATTAGCTGTGGTGACGAGAACGTAGGAACCTGACTTGGATGTACATACTATAGTTATGAAACTTAGAGTCTCTCGCAGCCATACCGGTTGGCGTGGCGAGGATTCTAGATGACATGATTATAGAGTTGCATACCTTAGTTACGGAACCTGTCGTTTATCGCATCTATGCTTACTGGCGTGGCGAGGATTCTGTGTGTCATAATTTCTGGCAGACGTGTATGATTATCAGGTTGTATCTTAAATTGGTTCTTAAAATATCATCTCAAGACTTATCTATTTCTGTTATTCCAGGACTTTGTTCCATCGCTTCTTTTCTTTACTAGCAGTAAGGATACCTTCCGTCCTTGATCCAGTTCCTTTTTGAGCTTATTTTCCTTGAGGATTCCTTGTTAGTATGATAATTAGTGACTTGCAATTTTGGTTGTGTCTTGTATTAGTTGACTGAGTGTGACTTGTGATTCTGTAAGTGTTTCTTAGTTGGACATGGGAGCATTAGGCATTAATCTAGAGATACCCATAGCATAGTACCTAGTAACAATGGTTCTAGGATAAGGTCAGTAGAGACTGTGAGTAGAAGGAGAGTATAGAGTATCAGTGATAGTTCTCAGAGTTAGTATCAGAGCCAACATACCCGTCCTGGATACTCATGATTTTGCAATTGGATGACCTACGTGAACATTTAAGTATCCAAGAAATTGTGTTAAGAATTAATGGAGCATGACGTTCAATATGATAATTGATATCGGGTGTGTTAAAGGTAAAGAGATTTATATGCATGAGGAGTTATAATGAGGTGTCATGAGTAGAGGAATATCGGAATAGGTAATAAAGTTGTGAAGTGTATCGCAAATTAGTTTAACGGGCTGTAAAAGGATTAAGAGATATGCCTATACATCAATCGAGATATAGGACCATATGTCTGCCCTTGAGATTGAAGTAAAGCATGAGTATTATAGAAAGTGCATGTAATCATGAGTTATAATGAGCTTGATGAGATGAACCATTAATGAAGCTAGTGATATAATACCAAGAGTGCTAATGATTCTATATCGAGGATTAGTCGAGAATAACGTTAATAACATTAAGCACTCTGTGTAATATACCAGTTGACATAAATTGAAATCATGAAAGAAAATACAGGTGAGGATAACTTTGATCATTGGAGGTAATAGTACAAGTGATTCAGGCAGTACAATTTTATTACACAGTTATAGACACTAGATGCATTGAGTGCACCTTGAGTATCATAGACCGTGAGCACTGATATGTACACTTATGGAATTATAAATTAAAAGGTGAAAATAAAATTTTATTTTAGAATAATTGAGGAGTTGAGATCACGTCATTAGATTGTGAGGATTTCAAATATGAATTCAATAAACGTGGTTAAGGCTACAAAGATTTTTGAAGTGATTAATTTTATTCGATGTGGAGTATTGGATTTTGAGGAAGTATATACAGTTATTTTAAGTTGATCGAGAAGTTAAACCTTGACGATTATTTTGAGGATCAATTCTATGGTAGATGAGAGGTATGAATATTAATATATGAGTAAAGGATATACATGTGTAAGGATCTAGTGATTTGAGCATGATTGAGATGGCATCGCAGACTGACTTGGGTGTCCATCTGAAATTGTATTGGAAAGAGCAGTATTTAGTATGGTGTTGCACTTGACGTATACTTGAGTGATGAGGACAAATAGTATGGACAATTGTAGTAGGAACGGGAACTGGCAGAGAGTATGGTACTAAAGAAATAGAGGTATCAAACTTAGATGCATTATTGAACCATGGTTATATTAGAGGTTCTTGGTATCAGATTCTGGTATTAATAGACAGGTGTGTGCAATACGAATATATTCATGGATCTTGTGGATAAATGATTAGTTGATATGGGTACTAGTGTACAGGGATAGGAATTAGTTAGTGAATGTGCTAGAGTTAAGTGGTTGTTAGAGATAGGAGATACTGTAGGTAATGTGTTAGCAGGTTCTTTCTTTTTCTCATGTTGTTTTGTCTCTTGATTGATTGATTTCCCTAGTGCTGTAGTTCGTATTCATGATTTTCTTGTTAGAATATAGCTAGTAGTGCACCTTAGCAGAGACTGAAATACCATGACCAAAGATACATGACCTATATTTTTCTTAAATTGCATGGCGGTAGGAAGAATTTTCTTAAACCATGATCATTAGGGTTTTGACCATAGCAAAGATCTATGACGAGGTTATGACTGACAAAAAGAGACAAGAGGATTAAATTTGTGGATGAGCATTAAATTAAATAAAGAATTTAGGGGTTGTTATAACGGAGTTGATGGATCATTGATTTTATGAAAATCGAGGTATGATTGAAATTCGAGGACAAACATTAACTTAAAGGGAGAATTAGGAAATTCACAGAGCCAAAAATTTGAGGATTTATTAATTTTAAGGAGGTCTTGATATGATTGAATTGATTATTAAAAATTTGAGAAATTTGAGAGATTATCATTTTATCTATTTGATTGCAAGATAGAAATTTTATATATTATGAATGTTGCATTGAAGATTCTGGAAGCATCGCATCGTTGAGTATTTGAGGAAAAAGAAAAGCAGGAAATAAAAATCGTAAATGGAATAGTGTCGAATTAAATTCTTGGGATGAGGAGTTAGATTGGAATAAGCATCAATTGAAATTGAGTTAGAGGAGTAAGATGATTGAGGAATGTTTAAAATTTAAATTTTGGGATGCAGATTTTTAAGTTTTATAAATATGCATTGATTGGATTCAAATTGGAGGATTGGATATTAAATCCTTGGGTATTTAGATGCGAACTTAAAAAAAAAAAAAAAAAATTTTTTTGGAGGAGATTATGACAAAGGGGATTTGATTTTTAAATTTGAAGATTTTTCAGGAATATGATGTTGTATAATTTTTGAAAGGTTGTGAAATAACATTATGAAATTACTTCATGATTATTGGTTTAAGATTTAAATTTTGATAGAAATAATATGGTGAATAAAGGCAATTATTGAGGATCCAAAATTTCGAGGACGAAATTTTTCTAAGGTGGGTAGACTTGTAACCTCCGATTTCTAAATTTCGAAATAATTAGATTTTTTAATTTATTTTAAATACCAAGTTATAAAATATATTCTCCTTGAATTTTTGTATTTTATTTGAACAATGTTTGATTTTAGAAGGTAATTTAAAATCTTTTATAAAAATCATTTTTCCTAAATGACGATTCCTTATAAATAAATAAATAAATAATAATGTATATATATTTCTCTAGTTTCAAATGTTTATTGGCTTGAAATCATAAAATTAGTTATTTGATAAAATTAATTAAAAGACTAGTTGTTTCTTCATAATAAATTTTATGTTTATTGGGATAGTAAATAAATACGTTTCATACTTTCTAAGATTTTGCAAATATGGATTTATTAGTAGCTAATTGGGAATAAGTTAGCTTTCCTTAAATAATTTCTAAAATTTAATCTTTTATTTTAAAAATTTTACAAGTTACCATCTTTCATTCACCCTCATTCCCACATGAATTTATTCATGTATGATCTTGGGCCATTTGTTATTTGGGCCAACCCTCACCCTTTATCCCACACACCCTTTCTCCCTATTTAAGTTTCTCATTCTCACAATTCCCAAGAAACCCTAATCTCCAAATTATTAGCTAGCCCCCACAATTTTCCCACAAGCCAACAACCATCAACATTTTTGTGTGCACGTGTCCGTGTGTCCAGCATTACCGTGTCAGCCGTGTTGGCCTCGGGTCCGACCCCGGGTGTCCCACCGTATCCATTCATTTCCTGTGTCCAACACCCGGACACGTCCACAGTACATTCAAACCCCTGTGTCCCACACCCGGACACGCCCGCAGTACAACGAACCCATCGTGTCCAGCCGACACGATGCACACCGACACATCCACAAAACCTAACCCTAACCTAACTCCGACGAGCGTCGGTGGCCGCCCAGATCTCGATCGCCGGTGGATGCAAGCCCGCCGCTGGAGCCGAGCATCGCCGTGGCCGACCAGACGCAGCCGCCTCGAAGCCGCCGCCTCCTCGAACAGAGCGCCCGCTCCTCGAACCGAGCGCCGCCTCGAGCCAAGCGACGCCGCCGCCCCAGATCTGTCGGAGCCGCCGCCGCGGATCCCCTCCTCGCCGAGTTCGAGCGACCGCCACCGCCTCGAGTCGAGCCCCGTCGCAGAAGATCCAGTCGCCGCCGAGTTTCCGCTGCCGCCCCGGACCGCCTCACCCGCGTCGAGCCTTCGTCGAGCCGTCGACCACCGCCGAAGCTTCGATCGCCGCCGTCTCGACCCGGTCCGCCGACCGCCTCCTCGAGTCGAGCTCCGCCGAACCCCGCGCCAACGCCGACGAAACCCCCCGTGAGCTCTCTTTCTCTCCCCTTCCTTCTGCTGATACGGGTTTGGGACGGGTTATAACCCATCAGTAAGTTAAGTTAATTTCATTGTAATTAGTTTAAGTTAATAATAAATAGTTAATGTATTGTAATAATTAATTTATAATTAGTTTAATTAATTTATAAAAATTATTTTAGTTAATTTAGTAATCATTAATTGATTATTACTCAGTTAGCAATTATTAATTAATTAGTTTTAGTATTTCATGTAATTAGTTTAGCAAATAAATATAATTAGTTTTATTGTTCTTTATGTATGAAATTAGTTATTTAGTGTATAAATTTAGTTATGTATTATATATAGGGATTTGGTTATATTAATATGTAATTAAAAAGGGTTTTTGGTTATGCAAAAGTATAATAATTTTGGGGTTTATATTATTAATTAAAATATAGTTTCAATAATAAAAATAAGATCAAATTGGTTAATTGGACTGGTAACTGAAATTACTAATGATATATAAATACGTTGGTAATGTTAATTAAAGATGTGTATATTATTATTTTATTAATAATTAATTGTATAAGTATGTATATAGTGTATTTCTATTTAGTATATATATATATATTGCATATTTCTCTATTTTCCTATATATGTATATTAAAATGTATTTTCGTATAAATACGTATTAAAAATATGTGGGTATTAAATTAACTGTATTCATATAATTTATGTCAATGTATGTTTTCGTAATTACTGTTATATATATATTCAATTGGTATAATTACCTGTATATAGTATAATTATTATTTTGGTACGAATATATATATGTATATATATGTTTTGTATGGGTATATGTTTAATAAAAATGTATTTTGGTATAAAAACGTATATTTGGTATATTTATATATATACTTGTGTACATATAGGGTATGAGTATATTTTTAGTGTATATAAATGTATAAATGTATATATTCTTAAATAATGGGTGATGTATATTTTTCATAAATAAAATATATTTCCACTTGTATATACTTTGGAATAACAATATATGTATTATATTTGATCATTAATAATACTACGTTTAATTGGTGAATACACTAGATGACCCTAGTTGACTAGTGCCCTGCCTGACATGGCCCTGAGACCAGTATTTCGACTGTGTTAGTGTAGCATCTGATGCAAATGTGGTTTTGCTTGTGTTATGTTTATAGGACTGTTGGTTTACCCAGGGGATACTCTGGAACAGGACATCAATAATTACCAGCTAAGGACGCAAGGCGAGTACATTCTCTGATTAGTTTCTAATTTATGATATCTCCTATGTTCACTGTATCTAGTGTAGATATCCATGTTCTTGACACATTGGTTACACGGATTGGTATACACGGATCTCGTCATGAGATGTTATTCCTTTTTCATGGTGTAGCTTGTACAAGACTTGTTTCCTTGTTATCTTGTGCATGTACAGACACTGATTCCCGGGGAGACTTGCTACCTTCCTGGGGAATCCCGTGCCATAGCGTACCATGATTGGATCTACTATACCAGTCGGGGGTGGAGAGTATTTTAGTGTAGATATGTGATCATACCCAACTTTCCATGCATCATAGCTCACCCCACATCTCACGTCGGGTGCGGCCTGACCATCTCCATGCTTCATAGCTGTTACGTGTGATTAGCCTGACCTCTCCATGCATCATAGCTAACCAACGGTTAGCCTGACCTTCGTGAATCATAGCTAATCACATGTAACCAGCCTGATCAAGTTCCCAAGCCGATCACATGTTAAAGCTAGTACTCAAACACTTAGTCATAGGTTTCTTGCTCATGAACATATTGTTTCTTTTCCTGCAGTTACTTACAATATTTCCAGTATTTCTTTCATTGTACATTTCTCGTACCTATACATGCATCTGGTATATTTCCATCTAGAACTGCTACATAGTTTATGTCATTTATATAGAACTGCTATTTAGAGATGTACTTTGCTCCTTCCTGACTGGAAAATATTTTTCCAGACTGTGACCTTAGTAGACTGGTTCCGACACACTTGGGGATTGGAAGTAATGATTGCAGGTATGATTATGTTGTCTCTAGACTTGTGTTGTATTCTTTTATTTCTTCAAATTCCTATCGTGCTGTAGTTGTGATTGAGTATGTTGTGAATATTTTTATAGTATTATCCGAATCTCCTTATGGAGTTGGATACTAGCGTGAGATTGTTAGTTAGTACTCGACCTAGACAGCGTTCTACCGCCGATGCTGCGGCGTAGGCTGGACGTACCCACGTACTCGTGCCCCTAAACCGGGTGCGGGTCGTGACACTATACTAATACTCTCCACCCCCGACTGTTATAATAGATCCAACCACGGTATGCTATGGCACTAGATTCCCCAAGAAGAGAGCGACTCCTCCCAAAAATCGGTGTCTGTACATGTACAAGATAACCAATGAAACAATACTTGCACCATATACACCATATACCAAGGAATAACATCTTATGACGAGATCCGGATATACCAATCCGTGTAACCATAGTGTCAAGAGAACATGGATATCTACACTAGATACAGTGAACATAGAGGATATCTTAAATGAGAAACTATCAGAGAATGTACTCGCCTGAAGTCCAAAGAACAGTCTCACAGATGTCCGACTCGGTGCCTCGAAGACCTAGATATGGAATACAACATCAATACAAGGTTCCGAAAAAAGAACAAGTTAAACTAGTCAACTTCTAGGTCAATAAGTCAATTCTAAGTCAAAAGTCAACTATGGTCAACTCTAAAGTCAACTATGGTCAACTATGGTCAACTATCTATTTCTAGGTTGCACAAGTCTAGTACCAAAAACTTGGATCAAAATACTAAGATCTAAGTCATAAGACTACATCCTTAAATATTAGGATACCGTATCTTCGGATACGTAAATCCAAGGTAAACCTCACAATACCTATATATCAATCAATAAAGTATATAATATAGAATATTAAATACAACAATTAGGAATCATGGTTTTGAACCCACTTGGTATCCACACAAAGTAATGCTCAAGATACATATAGGTATATTATTTACTCTAATACATAATATATTATATATAAACTAATATATTATATAATTAAAAATAATAACAATACTAGTATTATATCTCACCACAAATACATTTATATATACATATATATATAAATATAATATATAAAATATAAACCAAAACTGTCTAATTGTCACTGAAAAACTGTGGGGAAAACATTAATTTTTCAATAAACAGCCCTTTAGTGACAGTTCTAACTGTCACTGCAAAACTGTCGCCAAAACGCTGTATATAAAACCCACTACTGTCACTGATTGATGATAGTTCAAACTGTCACAGAAAAACTATTGCTGTTGCTGCTGCTTATTCCCGCCGCTGCATTAATGACAGAACTGTCATTAATGCCCAAAAACTGCTACAACGGCTGCTGCTTTAATGACAGTATCTGTCATTAAATGCTACTGTCGCTAAAACTAAAGAGTATATATAAATATATATATATATTAATATATAAATCAATATATATATAAAACAAATATATAAATATATACTTATATATATACATAATCCTATACATTAAATATATATTAAAAGCTACAATTCACATCTATATACTAATGTACATATTTTAACATGGCTAAATGCACACATAAAAATATATTCATTTATATACAATTAAAATTATATAATAATTATAATTAATATAATTACTTATTTAAACACATAAATATTTTATAAAACATTTATATATAATTTATTTTATTAACATAAGTTGTAACATATATAAATGCATGTAAAGAAAGCTACATATATATTTATACATTATATTAGTACACATAAAAAAATACATAGATTTATGCTACAATAAATATCATAATAATTATACTAAAATAAATATATAACCTCAATATATATTTACAATTTATATTTGAAGAATTAAACCACAAATAATTAGATTTACACATAAACACACACAAATGGAGAGTATCACACCGTATCCCACTAGATCTAGGATACGCATGCGACACGAGTCCAACACACAACCAATTGCACCCCGAAGGACACAAACAAGTTACAAATAATATTTATGAACAAATCAAAGTGTCAAATGTAGATCTATGTGTCCGTGTCAAAATACGACATGTACAAAGTCCCGTGTCGGAGGGAAAACCCCCAAAACGACACGTATCACCAAATTATTGGGATACGACCTACACGTACCCAATTGTGGACACGACACTAGCCCTAAACACATAAGCACATGCCCAATTGATCTATAGGATCAATTGACACACACAATAAAATATAAATTCGAAATTCCTCCAAAATTGACACAAAAAGTACCATAACTTTCTCCATGGGTCTCCTATGAACACAAAATCAAGTCCTATGGGTAGTATATATATATGGATTGATTTTACATGATTAAATCTCATATTTAGAAGCTATTTTAAGGGGAAAACTGAATTATACCTATTGGGAGATGGATTCCCAATGAAACCTCCAATTGAGATGAAATTGCTTCCAAATTATAGATCCTTGCTCCTCTTTGTAGATCCTTGCTTCCTCCTTCTAGATCCTTGCTTCTCAACTTTCTAATGGTGAATTGGGAAGAATTTGGAATAAAATTTGGTGGGGAATTGGAATGGGAATGAAAGAAATTTGGTAGTGAGAAATTCTAGATCTATATTTGGAATGAAAATGAGAGGAGAGAGAAATTTCCCCCCTCTTTTAATAGGCCGGCTCCTACCCCTTCCTCAAGCAATTATGAAATATCCAAGTACCCCTTGGGGCCTCTCATGAAAAAATAACTAAGGAAGGAAGCTTCTAGTCTAATGATTTAATTAATTTAATCCATCTCCTAAACAATGGGCTTTCTAAATGAGCCAAGTCTAACTAATTAATTCATGTTGGTCCATGGGTCCAAACTAAACTAGTTGGGTCCACTAATATAAGTCCAAAATAATTAAATAACATCTAGCAATAATTAAATAATACAACAAATAATTATTTATCATGCACAATATTTAATTAAATAGGAAAAGACTAAAATACCCTTTCCTAGAAAATGTGGTAGTGACATATTTCAATACACTAGATTATGTGCAGTCTTTCCGGTTTCACTCTATACTTGTTGGTTACCTTCTTACTTGCTTATATGTACTGGATACACTTTACTTTACTTGTTTTACTGCCATACTTATCTGTTTCACCCTATTACTTTACCATGATTCTTCACCAAGTAAAATTTAGTAGTGACTTGACATGCACACACATACACATAAACACACTCATACACATGAACACACTAATAAAATTCTATACTCACAAGACAATTATATGATACTCAACAATATATGATACTAAATTCATAATAAAATCCTATAAAACAACTATATAGCATATTTATTGGTGTTGTATTATTTGTGTCCATGTGTGTGATACACTAGTACAACCAAATTTCCTAATTATGTAACCAAACTTCCATACTAACTAGGGTGTGTCTCCATGTATGTCTGGGTGTGTCTACATGTATGTCCGTATCTACTGTATCCATATGTGCCCGTATATGTTCGTATCTATGTATGTCTACATGTGTGTTTGTGTTAGTATGAATCGTGTCATGTATAGTTGTGTCATGTGTGTGTGTCCATGTGTTCGGGTCCATGTGTCAGGGTTAGGGTTGTGTCATATGTGTGTCCATGTGTCCTAATTATGTCCAATATGTATGTGTGTCTTAGTTGTGTCTAGATCTGGGTTAGGATTTTTCGAGCGGAAAGTAAGGGAGGAGGAGCACCTGAGAGAGGGGTCAACGGAGGAGGACCATGCCGGAGGGGGAGGACTCGGGTTTGGGGTCGCCTGTGTCGGGGTTGGGGGGTGAACACGGCTGCGTCGGGGTGGGGGCGAGGGAGGCGGTCGAGGGGGGTGGGTGGGTCATCGGAGCCGCGAAGGATCGCTGGGGGAGGGTGGATCACCATTGGGGGCACACAGGAAATGAAAAATTGGAGAAACTAGGGAATAAAGGAAAAAAAGTCAAATAGACGAGGGAAACCTATATTCAATAATTTAGCGACGTCCGCTCGGGATGTCGCTAAAAGTTGCTACATTTAAAATATCATGCGACATATAATTATTGGAGTCGCTAAACGTCGCTATTTTTAGCAACGTCTAAATTGGACGTCGCTACACGTCGCTAATTAAAAAATTATGATGTTAGCGACGTTGTTAAAATTGTCGCTAACTAAAAAATAACCAATATCGGTAAAAATTTTGTTAAACGATACTAAATCAAAAAAATTAGCGATGTTTAACAACGTTAAAGAAGATTATAGCGAATATTCTATAAAAAATGGAGTATAGTCGCTAAACGTCGCTATGCGTCGCCAGCAACAACAACGTATAGCGACGTTTATTTTTGGAGTCACTTAAGTCTTTAACATTAGCGACGTTTTATTACGACGTTGCTAAAAATGTCATAATTTTATCATATTTTGGTAGTGGTTTTATACATTACATCCCTTTAATAGAATAGACACATACAACTCATGAGTCAAATAATAACATCAATGAGTCTGAAGAAATAATAAGCTGGAGACAAATCCAGTACAAAGGAATAATAAGAAGCTACAAGTCCCGGATCATCTGTCTCAGTCGGGATGAGTCCCTCCTGAGCCAGGGTCTCTGACTCTAAGACCACAAAATCCTAAGGTCCGTAATGTATAGGGTACCACTCCTCTGTATTATTTGGGAAAAATATATCCAGTCAAGAAAGGAGCAGAGTACATCTCTAACAGTAGTTCTAATCATTGATAAAAACTAAGTAACAGTAAATAGATATAAAATATACAAGATACAATAATAGATACAAGAGATATACAATAAAGGAAATACTAGAATAAATACAAGAATAAACAATATGATAATGAACAAGAATACTAACAACTAAGTGTGTGAGTAATAGCTTTAATATGTGATCAGCTTGAAACTTTCACAAGAGCAAAAGGCCTGGTTAATCATACGTGCGGTGTATGAACAACACTCACAAGGAACAAGACATGCACAAGAAGGGTATGATCACATATCTATACGAAAATACTCCCCACCCCCGATTGGTATAGGGAATCCAACCATGGTACGCTATGGCACAAGATTTTTTAGGAAGATAGCGACTCTTTTCGAGAATCAGTGTTTGTACATGTACAAGATAAACAAAGAAACAAGACTTGCAAAAGATACACCATATACCAAGGAATAATATCTCATGACGAGATCCGGATATACCAATCCGTATAACCATCGTATCAAGAAATTATAGATATCTACACTAGATATAATGAACATAGAGGATATCATAAATGAGAAACTATCAAAGAATATACTCGCTTAAATCTGGGTGAATAGTCTCACAGATGTCTGATACGGTGCCACGAAGACCTAGATAGGGAATACAACATCAATACAAGATTTTGGAATAAAAAATAAGTTAAACTAGTCAACATCTAGGTCAAAGAGCCATTTATAAGTCAAAATAGTCAAACTAGGTCAACTCTAGATCAAACCGGTCAAACTTGGTCAAACTACCTATTCTAGGTTGTATGAGTCTATCTCAAAGATGTTGGGTTCATAAACTATGAAACTAGGTCAAATAAGCTAGATCTAGTATACTAAGATACAGTATCTTAAGATACGCAAACAAAAGATAGGAAATAACATATATGCATATCCAAATAATATTAAATATACTAAACCTAAATACCAAATGCTATGGGGATACCTTGGCTTTGAACCAACTCTGTATCGTATCCCTAAACACTCATCTTGGTACCTAACCCCATTACCTTTGAGTATCCTCAAATACCTTAACACTTACCTTGGTATCTCAAGGTAAATATCATATCTAGTATATATTAGATACCCAATCTAATGAGTAACACACACACACACACACACACACACACACACACACACACACACATACTAAATTTTAACTAATCAATAACTACTCATATAACTAAAACATATATACATAACTATATGTATCTCAATCTAATATAACTATAAATAATCCTGTACCATTAAACACAACTACTATACCATGCTAACTTCAACAAATATACATATATGCCTACTTACACACCTATCACAACTAGATTTATAATTCATATATAACCACTACATAACAGTAGGTACACATATATGTATAACTAGTGACTAAAACTCAAAGTATTTATAAATCTACTAATCTAACAATAAGTACATATAGATGACTAACTAGCTAGATAAATAACTAATCCAACTAGCTATTAACTACTAACTAACTAGATAAGAAGATACTAACATACCTAGCTCTATAACACAGTACCTTGCAGCTGATACAGGGGACTGTTGCTGCTATAGAAACCTACCATTGCAGCCTCAGTTTACTCATCACTTGCTGTTGTCTCAAGGCTCTGCATCTGCTCGAGCTTGCTGCTCATAGCTGCTGCTCCCTTGGTTTGCTTGTGCAATCTGTTGATGGGCAGTTGCAAAACTGCTGCTGCTGCTCGGCTACTTGGTATTGCTGCTCTAATGCACTGAGCAGTGCATAGTTCCCTGCCCTGAACCCTTCTCCTCTTGCACACACAACACACAACCACCTATGTATAGCTATCACTACACTAAATATATACATATATAGGTATACTCACTTATATCTATATCTATCAATTATACATATATACACCCTCCTCTCTAGATACATATATATCAACACACATATGCACATATAGATACGTCCCATACATATATATATAATCATAACCATTCATATAATTATATATAGATATAGAAGTATATCTACATATATATATAAGCACATATAGATAATTAATACACTAGTATATCCACCTCTATATACATATATCTATATATATATATAGTTATCTATATACATATTCACAACAATATATATATACATATACATATACATATGAATACATATGCTACAATTAGTTAAGAACAAAGAAAATTAGATCTAGAAATACAATATAGCAAACACGTGGAGTACATCTCACCCGTATCACACTAGATCTATGATACGATTACGATACGAGTCTGCCACACAACCAAACATATACCGAAGGACACGAGCAAGTCTAATATGTTATTTATGAATAATACGAAGAGTCAAACATATCTTTATGTGTCTAAGTTAAAATATAAAATGCACAAAGCCCCGTGTCAGAGAAAAATCTCCCAAATTAATATGTACCATCAATTTATTGGAATACGACCTATACATACCCAATTATTGATACGACACAAGCCATAAATACACAAACATATGCCAAATTGATCTTTAGGACCAATTGACAAATATAACAAGTGTCAATCTCGGAATTCCCCTAAAATTGACCCAAAAAGCACCATAACTTTCTTAATAGGCCTTCTATGAACTCAATTCCAAATATTATTAGTAGCCTATGCATATGGGTTAGTTTCTCATAGTTAATTCTCAGATTTAGAATCTAAATTAAGGGAAAAAGTTGAATTGTACCTATTGAAGGATTTCTAATACAACCTCCAAATGTGATAAAATTGACCTCCAACTTGTAGATTATTGCTCCTCTTTGTAGATTATTGCTTTCTTCTTCTAGATATTTGCTCTACTAGCCTCCAATGGTGATTTATAAAGAAATTGGGATAAAATTTTGTAGGGAATTGATGTAGGAATGAGAGAATTTGGTTGGAAAAAATTTTAGATCTAGATTTGAAATAAAAATAGGAGAGAGAAACTTTTTGCCCCTTTTTATGTAGGCCGACCCCCTTGCCCCTTCCTCAAGCTACTATGTAATATCCATTGTATCCCTTGGGGCCTCTCATAAAGAAATAATTAAGGAGGAAAGGTTCTAGTCTAATGGTTTAATTAAACTAATCATCCTCCTAATCAATGGGCTTCTTGTTGGGCTCAATTCTAACAATTAATACATGTTGGTTCATGAGTCTAAATTAAACTAGTTATGTCCACTAACACAAGTCCAAAATAACAAACTAACATCTAACAATAATTAAATAATATAATAAATAATTATTTAACATGCATAATATTTAATTAATTATGAAATGACCAAAATATCTTTTCCTAGAAAATGTGGCAGTGATAAGTCTACCCTCCTTAAAATAATTTTGTCCACAAAATTCAAAGACAAAAACTACCCCCAAAAAATAACAGAACAGAATAAAAGAACAGGACAGAACTAGGAAAGAACATATCAGAACATACCTCAAGACACAAACAAATATGGTTAACACTCTCGCATTTTATCCTCTCTCTCCCATGTAGACTCCCCCGGAGAGTGATGCCTCCATAGGACGCATAACAAAGGAATATTTTGGTTTCTCAATACCTTCTCTCTCTGATCTAGAATCTCAACAGGCTGCTCTGGATAGCTAAGAGTAGGGCCCACCTATTTCTTTGAGTGATCTAAAATATGACTAGGATCTGCCACGTACCGTCTCAACTGTGGCACATGAAATATGTTGTGCACCCCCTCTAGTGCAGGTGGCAAGTCTAGTCTATAAGCAACTGCACCGACCCTTTCTATTATCGTAAAAGGTCCGATAAATCATGAACTAAGCTTCCTGCCTCCACCAAAATGAATCGTGCCTCGTGTTGGAGAAATTCTCAGAAACTCCAAACCACCCACCTAGAATAAAACACAACCTTAAGAACTTAATATATAACAAACAACCAATAACAAGCATAAAATAAAAAATCTAAAACTATACCTCAAACTCCAAAGGTCTCCGGTGGCTATCGGCCCAATGTCGTTGTCTGTCCTGCGCCACTCGAAGTCTGTCTCTAATCAACTGAATCTTCTCTACTGCATCCATAACCATCTTTGGCCTAAGCAAAAATCTCTCTCCAACATCGTCCCATGACAAGGGAGTATGACATCTTCGACCGTACAGAGCTTCAAATGGTGACATCTCTATACTAGTCTGGTAGTTGTTGTTGTAAGCAAACTCTACCAAATAGAGATGCTCCTCCCAAGAACACCCAAAATCTAGTACACAAGTGCGCAACATATCCTCGAGAGTCTGAATAGTCCTCTCTGACTGTCTATATGTCTGGGGATGATATGCAGTACTGAACTTAAGTTGAGTGCCTAAACTCGCCTACAAACTCCTCTAAAAATGAGAATTGAAACGACTATTCTGATCCGAGACTATGCTGACGGGAACTCCATGTATGTTGACGATATGCCTCACATACATCTCTACCAGCTTCTCCGTAGACAAACCCACCTTGAAAGGCAAAAAGTGGGCCGACTTGGTCAACTTATCAACGATTACCCAAATTACGTCTTTTCCTCCTAGAGATCGAGGAAGTCCGGACACAAAATCTATAGTAATGTGCTCCCACTTCCACTCTGGAATGGGTAAGGGCTGAAGTAAACCTCCTGGTCTCTGCCTCTCGCCTTTCATCTGCTGGCATACTAAGCATCTGGATAGAAACTATGCCACTTTCCACTTCATACCATACCACTACACACTCTCTCGCATATCCTGATATATCTTGTTGGCACCTAGAAGTATGGAATACTGAGAGCGATGCACTTCCTATAATACCTCCTCATGTAGCTCTCCACTAGGCACACACAATCTAACTCTATGTCACAAAGAACCATTATCAGCAATAGAAAAATTATCCTCCAATCCTGCTCTCACCTAAGCTATGATGCTCCTCAGAGATTCATCATCATACTGTGTTGCCTTGATCATGTCCATCAAATTTGAGTGTATCTTTAATCCCCACATCTACATAGACAAACTAAGAACTATCACCTCAATGCCCAAGCTCTCCAAGTCCTCCAACAAATATCAATCCTGCGTCAAGAACATAGCTACCGGATACCTGCTCAAGGCATCAACAACTACATTAGCTTTTCCAGAATGATACTGCAAAGATATGTCAAAATCCTTCATCAGTTCCAACCACCGACACTGTCTCGTGTTCAACTCCTTCTGTATGAAAACGTACTTCAAGCTTTTATGGTCTGTGTAGTTCTCCACAAGCTCTTCGTATAAATAGTATTTCTATAACTTTAGGGCGAAGATGACTCTGCAACTTCAAATCATGGGTAGGATAGTTCTTCTCATGAGGACGTAATTGCTTGGATTCATAGGCAATCACTTTTCCATTCTGCTAAAGAACACAATCCAAACCTTTCTCCGATGCATCACTATAAAAAGTGAAACCTCTAGACCCTGATGGCAAAGTCAAAATAGGAGAAGACGTCAACCTCTCCTTCAATTCCTCAAAAGCAATCTGGCAATCCTCCGTCCAAACAAACTCTAAATCCTTCCTGGTGAGTCTGGTCATCGGCTCGACAATTCTCAAAAAATCTTGCACAAACTTCCTGTAGTAGCCTGCCAATCCCAAGAAACTCCTAATCTCTGCTACCGAACTTGGGGTCTTTCAAGACTCCACTGCTACGATCTTCTTCAAATCCACTGAAATACCATCACCAGTCATAACATGCCCCAAGTACTCCACCTTGTCCAGGAAGAACACACACTTGGACAGCTTTCCGTATAGCTTTTCCTTACTCAGCACTTCCAACACGATCTGCAAATGCTCCTCGTGCTCCTCTGGTGTCATCAAGTAAATGAGTATGTCGTCGATGAACACCACCATGAACTTGTCAAGGTACTGATAGAACACCTTGTTCATCAAGTTCATAAATAATACCGGGGCATTAGTCAACCTATATGGCATCACTATAAACTCATATTGACCATACCGAGTTTTAAAAGCAGTCTTCGATATGTCCTCTGGCTTTACTTTCACCTGGTGGTAGCCTGATCTTAAGTCTATCTTAGAAAATACCTTGGTATCACTCAGCTGATTGAATAAGTCATCAATCCATGGCAAATGGTACTTATTCTTGATTGTGAGATTATTCAATACCCTGTAATCAATGCACATGCGCACTGACCCATCCTTTTTTGGTACAAATAATACCGAAGCTCCCCAGGATAAAGAACTCGATCTGATAAACCCCTTATCCTATAATTCATCCACCTGCTTCTTCAGCTTGACCAGCTCATTGTTGTTTACTTTATAGACATGCTATGAAATTGGTTCTTCATCTGGCACAAAGTCTATAGAGAATTCAATATTTTGATCTTGCGATAATCCTGGCAATTCCTTAGGAAATACATCCAAGAACTTTGCTATCAATGGATGTGGCAATTCCTTGTCTTTCACCATAGCTCTACAAATAATATCTTCTCCTTGCTCTGTAGCTCCTCTAGCAAACTCAAACTCTGGCTCTTTGGGCGAACCAAACAAAACTCTACCTCCTCTACAGTCTATACTAGCACGGTGCATACTCAACCAATCCATCCCGAGTACAATATCGAAGCTCGAAAGTGGCATTATAAGTAGATACGCACATAACTCTCGACCTTCCAGAGTAACTCTTCGATCCTTGCACATATTTTTAACCAGGATAATGCCTCCCCCGGTCACTATCTGGCAAGTCCTAAGCAAAGACTCAGTTACCAAACCATGCTTTAGAGCAAAAGAAATAGATATAAAACTTTGGGACATACCACTATCAAACAAAGCTAAAGCTGGAATAGAATCAAGAAGAACATAACCTGTAATGACATCTCCAGAGGGCTCATCCTCCTCGACGGTCATAGAAAACGCTCATCCCCGATTTGCACCTCCCTGATGCTGATGCTAGACATAACGTTGTTGCTGGGTCGAAAGTGGTCCCCTCGGCTGTACTACAGGTGGTCTCGCCTGTGTCCTCGGAGCTTAAGCTGCTCCCTGAACTGCACGACGAGGATTGGAAGGATACTCCCTCAGCTGATGCCCCTCAGTACCATAATACAAATAAACTCCAAACCTTTTCCTGCAAACTTCCCAGATATGGCCGGATTTCTTGCAGAAGTGGTAGAAAGCTTGTTGTAACTGTCTCTGCTATTGTGGTGCCTGGTAAAATAGTGCCCTAGTCGGAGTATAGTGCTACTGCGGCTGCTGGAAAGGCCTCGACTAGAAATGAGGATGCTTGGCAGATACTGTACTGCTATTGGCCCTTAAAAAATAATCATGATCTCTCTTGGGCTTCAAACCCAACTCCCGCTCAACCTTGCGTGCCTCCGCAAGTATCTTCGAGTATGTCTCATAAAAAGAAGGAATAAGGATCTTCACTTTCCAGTTTAGACCCTCACAAAAATGAATAGCCTAAAACTCTGGCTCTCTCACTAGATACTCTGCAAATTGGCTCAGCCTACCGAACTCTACAGCGTACTCCTCCATAGACATACTCCCCTGAATTAGACTTTCAAACTGCCTCCCCAAGTCCAACATGTCTGCCCGAGTAAAGAACTTCTTCTTGAAGAGGTCCTTGAACACCTTCCAACACTGTCTTGCGTCAACCAGAATTGGCTCATTCCTGAACCAAGTGTGGGCCACGTCGAACAGTTGAAGTCCTACCGTCTCAACCTTCAGATCCTCGAAAAGATGGAACACCCTCATAAGACGCTCAATGTCCTCGAGCCAATCATCAGCAGAGACGATACCCTCCGTACCCTTGAAGACCCAAGGCTCCAGCTTCTTGAAGTACTGAATGTTGCCTGGCCGAAGCTGAGCAACCTGAGGAGCAACCTGCTGCTGGACTAGAACTCCTCTCTACTATGGCACAAGAAAGCTGATGAGCACTCTCGATGCGCTGCCGTAAGACGTCAGTCTGTCTTTGATGTACCTTAGACTGAGCCCTCTACGCCTCCAGCATCTCGTAAAATAGTGTGAATATCTGTGTCGTATCTGCTAGCATGGAAGGTGAAGGTGAAAGTCCCTCAGATACAGTTGGTACAGTCCTTTGAGTAGGTGGTAGACCTCCGAAAGTATATGATACTCCAATCACCAGAGAAGTGACTAGTGCAGGCCCTCGTGATATCGCAGACCTCTCAGAAGCTACTCTTTCCTACTGTGATATAGTCTTAGGCAGCATCCCAAGACAAAGCGAAAGAAAGAATCAATATGGCACATAATGTAAGACACTTAAGGAAGGACAGTTAAAAGATTAATTATCAATATCAAGGAAGAATAGTTGAATGAACCAAAAAAAAATTTCCCAGATGTGATTAAGTATTCTCAACCTATAGCCTATATCCTATATCTTGAAACAGGCTCGTAATATCACTCAATTTAGAGCACCACTATGAATCATACTAATTGTGACCTTGAAGACCTGCATGGACCACCACTAAAAATATATCATAACCTGCACCCGATGTAGGGATGCAAGTCGGGAATAACGTCCAGCTTATGCCACAGAATCGGTGATAGAACATTGTTTGGATAATCTATCTAACAATATAATGAGCCACCAACAATATTAATATACTCAATCACATATCTAATATTGAAATGCGCATGAATATGATAAAGAATAGAATAGACACATACAACTCTTGAGTCAAATAATAACATTAATGAGTCTGAAGAAATAATAAGCTGAAGACAAATCCAGTACAAAGGAATACTAAGAAGCTACAAGTCCTGGGTCATCTGTCTCAGTCGGAATGTGTCCCTCCTAAGCCAGGATCTCTGACTCTAAGCCTACAACATCCTTAGGTCCGTAATATATAGGGTACCACTCATCAGTGCCAAGTAGAAAAAATATATCCAGTCAGGAAAGCAGCAGAGTATAACTCTAACAGTAGTTCTAATCAATGATAAAAACTATGTAATAGTAAATAGATGTGAAATATACAAGATGCAACAATAGATACAAGAGATATACAATAAAGGAAATACTAGAATAACTACAATAATGAACAATATGACAATGAACAAGGATACTAACAACTAAGTGTGTGCGTACTAGCTTTAATATGTGATCGGCTTGGGAACTTGCACTAGAGTAAAAGGCCTGGTTAATCATACGTGCGGTGTATGATCTACACTCACAAGGAACATGACATGCACAAGGAGGGTATGATCACATATCTACACGAAAATACTCCCCACCCCCGACTGGTATAGGGGATCCAACCATGGTACGCTACGACACGGGATTCTCGAGGAAGATAGTGACTCTCCCCGAGAATCAGTGTCTGTACATGTACAAGATAAACAATGAAATAAGGCTTGCAGAAGATACACCATATACCAAAGAATAACATCTCATGACGAGATCCGGATATACCAATCTGTGTAACCATCATATCAAGAAATTATAGATATCTACACTAGATACAATGAACATAGAGAATATCATAAATAGGAAACTATGAGAGAATGTACTCGCCTGAATCCGGGTGAATAGTCTCACAAATGTCTGGTATGATGCCTTGAAGACCTAGATAAGGAATACAATATCAATACAAAGTTTTAGAATAAAAAATAAGTTAAACTAGTCAACATCTAGGTCAAAGAGCCATTTCTAAGTCAAAACAGTCAAACTAGGTCAACTTTGAGTCAAACTGGTCAAACTTGGTCAAACTATATATTCTATATTGCATGAGTCTATCTCAAAGATATTGAGTTCATAAACTATAGAACTAGGTCAAACAAACTAGATCTAGGATATTAAGATACGGTATCTTAGGATACACAAACAAAAGATAGAAAATAGCATATATGCATCTCCAAACAATATTAAATATACTAAACCTAA
Source organism: Iris macrosiphon (assembly GCA_036927795.1). NCBI lineage: Eukaryota > Viridiplantae > Streptophyta > Magnoliopsida > Asparagales > Iridaceae > Iris > Iris macrosiphon. The sequence continues at coordinate 44,358,596 of JAYESA010000006.1, read as the reverse complement.
TTACCAAATGCTATGGGGATACCTTGGCTTTGAACCAACTCGGTATCGTACCCCTAAACACTCATCTTGGTACCCAACCCCATTACCTTTGAGTATCCTCAAATACCTTAACACTTACCTTGGTATCTCAAGGTAAATGTCATATCTAGTATATATTAGCTACCCAATCTAATGACTAACATATATATATATATATATATATATATATATATATATATATATATATATACACTATATTCTAACAAATCAATAACTACTCATATAACTAAAACATATATACATAACTATATGTATCTCAATCTAATATAACTATAAACTATCCTGCACCATCTAACACAACTACTATACCATGCTAACTTCAACAAATATACATATATGCCTACTTACACATCTATCACAACTAGATTTATAATTCATATATAACCCCTACATAACAGTAGGTTCACATATATGTATAACTAGTGGATAGAACTCAAAGTATTTATAAATCTATTTATCTAACAATAAGTACATATAGATGACAAACTAGCTCAGTAACTAACTAACCCAACTAGCTAATAAATACTAACTAACTAGATAGAAGATACTAACATACCTAGCTCTGCAACTCGGTCCCTTACTGCTGATACTGGGGACTGCTACTGCTACTGAATCCTACCACTGTTGCCTCAGTTTTCTCGTCACTTATTGCTGCCTCAGTTTTCTCGTCACTTGCTACTGCCTCGAGGCTCTGCATCTGCTCGAGCTTTCTGCTCGTGGCTGCTGCTGCCTTAGTTTGCTTGTGCAATCTTCTGATGAGCAGTTACAAAACTGCTGATGATGCTCAGCTACTTGGTATAGTTGCTCTAATGCACTGAGCAGTGTATAGTTCCCTGCCCTGAGCCCATCTTCTCTTGCACACATAATACACAACACACAACACACAACCACCTATGTATAGGTATCACTACACTAAATATATACATATATTGGTATACTCACTTGTATCTATATGTATCAATTATAAATATATACACCCTCCTCTCCAGATACATATATTTGAATACACATATGCACATGTAGATATATCCCATATATATATACATAATCATAACCATTCATATAATTATATATAGATATTGAAGTATATCTACATATATATAAGCACATATAGATAATTAGTACACTAGTATGTCCACCTCTATATACATATATCCATACATATATACATAGTTATCTATATACATATTTATAACAATATATATACATATACATATACATATGAATGCTACAATTAGCTAAGAACATAGGAAATTAGATCTAGAAATGCAACATAACAAACACGTGGAGTGCATCGCACCCGTATCACACTAGATCTATGATAAGCTTGCGACACGAGTCCACCACACAACCAAACATACCCTGAAGGATATGAGCAAGTCTAATATATTATTTATGAATAATACAAAGAGTCAAACATATCTCTATGTGTCCGTGTTAAAATATGACATGCATAAAGTCCCGTATCGGAGGAAAACCCCCCAAATCAATACGTATCACCAATTTGTTGGAATACGACCTACACGTACCCAATTATGGATACAAAAGTAGCCACAAACACACAAACAAAGGCCAAATTGATCTATAAGACCAATTAAAAAAATACAAGTATCAATCTTAAAATTCTCCCAAAATTGACACAAAAAATACCATAACTTTCTCAATAGGCCTCCTATGAACTCAATTCCAAATCCTATGGGTAGCCTATGCATATGGGTTGGTTTATCATGGTTAATTCTCATATTTAGAACCTAAATTAAGGAGAAAAACTAAATTATACCTATTGGGAGATAGATTTCTAATGCAACCTCCAAATGTGATAAAATTAGCCTCCAACTTGTAGATCCTTGCTCCTCTTTGTAGATCCTTACTTCCTCTTTTTAGATCCTTAATCTACTAGCCTCCAATGGTGATTTAGAAAGGAATTAGGATAAAATTTTGTAGAGAATTGATATAGGAATGAGAGAATTTGGTTGAGAGAAATTCTAGATCTAGATTTAAAATAAAAAGAAGAGAGACAAACTTTTCCCCCTCTTTATGTAGGCTGGCCCTCTTGCTCCTTTCTCAAGCTACTATATAATATTTATTATATACCTTGGGGCCTCTCATAAAAAAATAATTAAGGAGAAAAGGTTCTAGTCTAATAGTTTAATTAAACTAATCATCCTCCTAATCAATGGACTTCTAGTTGGGCTCAATTCTAACAATTAATACATGTTGGTCCATGAGTCTAAACAAACTAGCTAGGTCCACTAACACAAGTCAAAAATAATAAACTAACATCTAACAATAATTAAATAATATAATAAATAATTATTTAACATGCACAATATTTAATTAATTATAAAATGACCAAAATATTCTTTCCTACAAAATATGGTAGTGACACCTGCGAACAAGCAAATTGGTGGGAGGTCAGCACTTTGGAAAAAGTACTGGTGAGTATAAAATCAATGAATAGAAGCAACACTCTCTAAAACCAATACTAAGTAATTATGTGGTAAAATATTACATTACAGGTAATCTTGCTACTTTTTACTTAGATTCATTTCATCCAACACATGATTTGAGTCAGATTACATCTTTTGAAAATATATCTTTAAAAATGTTTGCATATTTAATATATTCAAGCATACAGTAGGGGCATTATTCTATCGTACAGTGCGCATCATATATCTTGCACCATATATACTAACTCCTTGAAACATAAGCTACCTCTAGTGGACTATTCATCTCATTGCAAACAGAGTGCATCTAGTGGACTTATTCAATTCAGTTCGATGAACAGTAGCATATTCAAGTTAAACATGCAAGTCTAGGAGCAATACGAGATTTAATCATAATCAAAAACCTTTATATCACTTATAAGTGAATCTAATCCTTTACTGAACGGTTATCCCTGCAACAGACATACAAGTTAGCGATAATTTGTATATATATATGAGTTCTATTTCATGTTCGTCGTTACATCAAATAGTTAGGTACACAAGAAAGCTAACTTAGCATATGCCCTAACCATACGATGGTCCCCTCTGCGGGATTAGCAGTTGGGACGTACAAGCCTATCTCACTAATAGACCTATATATACCCTCCCGTACGGACTTCTAGCCTCAGAGTATCCAGATCTCTCCCAGCCCGAATGATCCCTAGTGCCCCAGGAACCGCTCAAGAGATAAACCTTATGTATAAGTTGTCTAGACCACATGCATGAATGCAAGTTCCTATCAAATAATATCTAGGATGCATATGTTCATGAACGAGCAAATATTTCAATCAAGCGATAGAGCCAGAGCTCTCATTTCTCTTACCTAATAGCCATATCCTTCCGTAAGTAAGGACTATTCAAGCCTCAGGGTGGACTGTTAGTCTCGATACAGCAGTTCAAGTTATTCACACAGTTTTATCTTTTACAGTGCGATCAATAAAATATGTTCAAGATGTTTAGTTCTTTTAACAAGTAATAAGCAAGAACAGTTCTACAAATATAGCATGCAATTTTTACTCTTCCTTATTAGCATGGTGATAGTTCATTCTATAACTGTGTCAGTATAACCTAGCATGTAACATTCTATACTTTTACTTAGCATGGAAAGAGTTCGTTCGATAGTGGTGACCGTGTAACTTAGCATGCAATATTTATATCTTGGCTTAGCATAGAAATAGTTTTATCTCTTTTAGACAAGCATACAAGTTTTTTAGTTAAGCATGCAAGTTCTCATTTTATCAATCCCATGCAACATTATCAACTTATCAAACGAGCATTAGAAAACTCAGATTCATTACTAAGGCGTGTAAGAATCAGAGAATACAATTTTGCCCACTCACCCAGATCAATCATCTTGTGTTTCGATAGAAAAACTCATCGAATATGCTTTCGTTTGAGCCAGCAAAGCGATATCTCTTGTACATAGTACCAACGTGGAGTGGGGCACTATATACTTATCCATCAAAAAAATGTTTTAACCTTGAAACTCAAGGAGAAACTTTCGATATCCAGAGCAGCGATAGTCCTCATCCCTCACCATCCTCAATCGAAAAACTCTAGCAAGCACAAACTCAATAAAACTGTAGCCATTAAAAATCAAAAATCATAACTCTCAAGCAATAAAATAAACCAAAAAACTTTTGCCGGCATCTTTAAGAATATTTACGAATTTATTGTATGTAACGCTCATTGCAGCAATTATATTAAGTGGCAAAGAATATCTTGAATTTAAGCGAAGCAACAGAATGGCTAAATGATCCATTGCTCTAATACCATTATGTTATGCCCTGATTCCTGTAAGGGACTGATCGTCCTAGCATGCCGCCTTGCGAAACCAATCATCCTCGCATGGACGTGATACCGTGCAAGCCTAAGTTGCGCTTGAACAAGGCTAAAGCTTTAAATAATGAAAAGTAAGTTATTCAAGATGGAAGCTTCGGTATAATATTGCAGAAAAGTAAAGAACATAATGGCATAAAAATAAGCTTTTTATTGATATTCAAGATGTGTTACAAGTGGTGTTTGACTGAGATCACAATTCGCTCAAGCTCTCTTTCTCTCGATTACAATGGCGTCATTCCATATATTACACCCCTTTATACAAAAGCTACTCAAAACATCTTGATACGGCTCAAGGCATCAACCCAATCTCTGGCTCTTGAGGATGAGGATATGCTATCACTTCCATGGACAATCAGCACCCACAAACATGCAAACTGGTGGGGGGTTAGCACTTTGGAGAAAGTACTGATGAGTATAAAATCAATAAACAGAAGCAATACTCTCTAAAACTAACACTAAGTAATTATGTGGTAAAATATTATATTACTAGTAATTTTGTTATTTTTACTTAGGCTCATTTCATGTAGCACAAGATTTGAGTCAGATTACTTCTTTCAAAAATATATCTTTGAAATAGTTTACATATTCAATACATTCAAGCACATAGCAGGGACAGTATTCTATCGTACAATGCACAATATGTATCGTGCACCATATGTACTAACTCCTTGAAACATAAGCTACTCTAGTAGACTATTCATCTCAGTATAAGACAGAGAACATCTAGTAGACTTATTTAATTCAGTTCAATGAACAGCAGCATATTCAAGTTAAACATGCAGGTCTAGGAACAATATGAGATTCAAGCATAATCATAAATCTGTATATCACTTGTTAAGTGATTCTTACCCTTCATCGAATAGTTATCCCTACAACAGACATACCAGTTAGAGATAATTTGCATATACATATGAATTTTATTTCCTATTTGTCCCTGCATCAAGCAGTTAGGTATGCAAGAAGGCTAACCTAGCATGCGCACTAACTATATGATGGTCCCTCTGCGGGATTATCAGTTGGGACGTACAAGGTCATATCATTAACAGACATATATATATATATATATATATATATATATATATATATATATATATATATATATATATATATATATATATATATATATATATATATATCCTTCTCCCATAAATAAGGACTTCTAGCCTCAGAGTATCCAGATCTTTCCCAGGATGAATGATCCCTAGTGCCCCAAAAACTGCTCGAGAGATAAAACTTGTGCACAAGTTGTCAAGACCACATGCATGAATGCAAGTTCCTATCAGATAATCTCTAGGATGCATATGTTCATGAACGAGCAAATATTTTATTAAAGCAATAGAGCCACACCCTCCTGTAAGTAAGGAGTATTCAAGCCTCATGATGGACTATTAGTCTCGATGCAGCAGTTCAAGTTATTCACATAGTTCCATCTTTTACAGTATGATCAATGAAACATGTTCAAGTAGTCTAGTTCTTTTAACAAGTAACAAGCAAGAACAGTTCTATAAATCTACCATGCAATTTCTATTTCTTTCATTAGGATAAGGAACAAAAAAGCAATCTTTATTGAAGAAAGTATGGCAGCAGTTATTCTATCTCTTTTATAACTAAGCATGTAAATACTACTCTTACTTAGCATATTCTTGATTCAGAAGTTCAAGCAATCTTTTACTCTTTCTTATTAGCATGGCGATAGTTCGTTCAATAACCATATCAGTGTAACCTAGCGTGCAACATTCTATACTTTTACTTACCATGGCAAGGGTTCGTTCGATAGTGGTGACAAATGCTTTATTCTACAATCACAATCAATCATAAGTTTATTCTAATAGTTAAAACTTTATTTTTTGGCTTAAGTATACATCTTGATTTGTATTTCTGTAATACATGTATCACTTGCAAGAATGCTTCCAACTATTGAAATAACACCAAATAAATTTTTTATACATGTTAATCTCATGTAATAGGAGAATACAGTTACTAGGTTAATCCAGAACCAAAAAAATAATATTTGATAATCAGATCGCTTACGCATTTACAAGTCCATGTCTGTAGGAATTCAAACTTAGACAGTTAACCCTTTGATATTCCTAGAATTATAGTTTCTCTGTCTAAGTCAATATACAGTTATCTAGGTTTAGGGTTCGGTATGATACCATGAAGTTTAAGCTTCAAAATTTGGCTATCTTCCAAAATCCTTACTTTCGGATAGAGTCTCCTTTGTATTTCGAGCTCCAAACACAGTAATATATCCAACCCGAAGTAACTCTCCGTAGAATTGACAAGGGTAAAAGCCAATTTGGTGGAACAACTCTACACAGGATACACACAGTTAATAGGATAGATAGTAAATGCATAAAATCATAAAACCAAATTTCACAAAAATTCTAGTATGTTTACCCTACTTTCTACAGAGCATAACTCATATTATATAAATACAAATAAAATAAAATTATAATGCTAAAAATCTTATTGAATCCTCTTCGATTTTTGTATTAATATAATCGAATTTTAAAAATATTTAATAGGTCAAATCTGGTCTACGAAATAAGGTATAAAATATTCCAGATTTTATTTTCAGAATTGTGCGTCGATGATGCACGGCTAATAACTCCTATTAAATATATTTGAATGCTATCGTATCATATATGGTTGGAAAGCTAATTGAATCCTATTCGATTATTATTCAGATATATCCTGGTTTTGCAGAAGATTATTAAGTCTAAACTAGCAAACACAAAAATGTGCACATAGGTTCTAGATTTTAATTCCAGGATTCTATATCTCTGTTGCACAACCCAAAATTTCTATCATATGAATTCAAATCATATCGTATCATATACCGTTGGAAAGCTTATTGAATAATCTTCGATTTTCGTTTAGATAAAGTTAAATTTTGACAAGGTTTAGTAGATGAAAACTGACTCAAAAAAAGACTTCATTGTAGGAACGAATTCAGCACTACATTTTCTAATTCTAAATCATGTCCAAGCCTTATATGGGTATGTCACCTTAATGAAAAACTCTTAAAAATATGATCTAAACAACATATATTATTCTCACAATTTATCTATAATGAATACTTTACTTTTGAATTAATAGAATAAACCAAGAATAATATAGAAAAATACATAAAAATAAGATTTGTGTAGAAAAAGGGAGGACTTGTCTTGATTCTATAGGGTTTAGAAATTATGGAGGGATATTAATATAGTTTGGGATGGTTAGGAGGGTGGTATGGAGATGGTTTTTTGAAGAGGGTGAAAGAAGAAATGTTAAAGATTTTTAAAAGAATGAAGACTTAGCCTTTAAGTAAAACCAATTCCATATATATATATATATATATATATATATATATATATATATATATATATATATACTTCTTATCCAAACACGGTATTTGTGTAGTAAAACCAAGACAAAATGAAAGGTTAAGTTAATAAGGGTTTTAATTAAAAACAATTAACTCCTAACCAAATCAAAATCTTTACACTAAGTAAATCTCTAATCCACAATGACAAGATAAAAAACTAATACTTCAAATAAAATCATAAAAAAATTTGTAAATTAAATAATAATATTATATTAAAATTTTAAGAACCCGAGAAATTATATTATTGAAATAATATAATTTTTCTTGAAAAGCTATTTTCTCGTAAAACTTGTATTTCCAAATAAATAATAATAATTATTAAAAATAAATTTTGAAACCAACTATGTCACTCTACCCTCGTTCGAAAAATTATGTCCTCGAAATTCAAATTATGCTTATAAAAGTATATCAAAAGTACGTAGACTTTAAAACAAATCTTGAGTGCCAATAGATAGGGCATATCTTCTTTCCGTTCTCCAATAGATTCACTTGGAGAATATTTACTCCATGCCACTCGTACCAGCGATATACTTTTGTTCTTGAGTATCTTTTCTCTTCTATCCAAAATTTCTACTGGTTGTTGTTCTATTCGGAGTGTCGGGTCCACTGTAGTCTCTGAATGGTGCAATATATGATTTGGATCTGATACATATCTATAAAGTTGTGAGATATGAAATACATCATGAATGTCTTCTAGTATTGGAGGTAGGGCCAATCTGTATGATACCTCTCAAATTCTTTTAATTACATCAAATGGTTCAATGTACCTTGGGCTTAATTTTTCTCGAGTTCCAAATCGATTGTTCCTCGAGTTGGCAAATTTTTTAAGAATACATTATCGCCAGGTTAAAATTCTAAAGATCTTCTATGTGTATCTTTCCACATCTTTTATCTGTCTTGATCTGCTTGAAGATGACTCCTTATAGCTTTTATCTTGTCTACAGTTTGTACCACCATTTCTGGACCCAATAGTTGACGTTCACCTACGTCACTCCAACATATAGGAGATCGACACTTCCTTCAATACAAATCTTCAAATGGTGCCATTTTAATGCTAGCATGATAACTGTTATTATAGAAGAATTCAATTAGATGAAGATCATCCCATGATCCTCCAAAATTAAGAGTATATGCTCTCAACATATCTTCAAGAGTTTGAATAGTTCTTTCTGATTGGCTATCTGTTTGAGGGTGATATGTTGTCACTACCACTTTTTCGGAGAGGAATATTTTTACGTTTTCCTATTGGTAATATTATAATATTAGTATTTTAAAAATTTATTATATTAAATGGTATTTCATAATTATTAAGTTATGGTGCATGTTATATATTATTTAATGTAGTATTTAGTATATTGTTAGCATATTACATTATATTTTGGACTTATGTTAGTGGACCTAACTAGACTAGAATTGACTCTTAAACCAATAATTTATTAGTTTAGACTTGAGCCCAACATCTTAGCCCATTTCATTAAGTTCGTGAATTAATTAGATAAACCATTAGGAGTAGAACCTTCCTCCTTAATCCTTTTCTTCATGACAAGCCCCAAGGGCTATTTTGGACATTGTACATTTCTTGAATCCCAATGAAGGGGGGCCGACCACATAAAGAGGGAGGGGACTCTCTCACCTCTTCTTATTTTGTTCTAATTTTAGATCTACATTGTTCTTCCCCAAATTTATTCATTTTTACACCAAATATTTTCCAAATTTATCCCTACTTCACCATTGAAGGCTCTAGAAGCAAGAAGGAGGCAAGGATCTACAAGGAGGTGAAGAGTGCACAAGATGAGGGCTCTTGGCATCCACTTGGAGACTTGCATTGGAAATCTATCTCCCAATAGGTACAATTCAGGTTTTTCCTTCTAATTAGACTCTAAATATGTAGTTTAATCATTAGGAACCCACCTATGGACTAGAGCTACCTATAGGAAGAAAAAATGGCTCTAGGGACCCCAATTGTGAATGTTATGATGTATTTGTGCCAATTTTGGGGATATTTCGAGATTTGTATATCATGTATTTGTCAATAGGTCAATTAAATCAAATTAACATATGTTTGGTTGTGTGAGACTAGTGTCATGTTCACAAATGGATACGTGTAGGCCGTATCATGATAATTTGGTGATATAGGTTAATTTGGAGGGTTTTTCCTTCGACATGGGGGTTGAGCATGCCATATTTTGACACAGACACGTAGTTGAGTAGTTAGCACTTTATATTGTTCATAATTGAGATTCTAGTCTTGCTCATACCTTTGTTGATGTATTGGGGCCGTATCGCAAGTGTATCATAGATTGAGTGTGATACGAATGTGATGCAGTCCACGTGTTTGTATTTTTGCATCCCATCCAATTAGACTTGGGTGTAGCTATTTGAGTATTGTATATGAGTTGTATATATATATATATATATATGTTCATCTATCTTGTTTATAGCTTGTGTTTGGTGTGTTCTAAGTGTATATTGGGATATGGGTTAGTATGCATTATTTTGTATATGTATGGACTGATTTGAGTTTTGTTGGACTGATTATTAGATTGATGACAGAGGGAAGAACTAGAACTGAGCCTGCGTGTTGTGCACAGCAATGTGCAATCTGGTTGTGACTGCTCATATAGTAGTGGAAAGAAGGTTTATGCCTGCACAGAGCACAACAACAAGTAGTAAAGGTATGTGCAAATTTTAGTGTGATGGCTCGGGCTAGAGTCTGACAGTGTGGGGGACTGCCTGCACTGGTGTGTGTCAGTCCAGATCTAGGTAGCAGCAGACCTGAGCACTCATCTGCACAGGTATAAGGGCTCTCGGGCATATGTAGTGAAAGAAATGATTACCACAACAGATCAGTGGCAGCAACAACACTAGACTGTTGGTAGTGTCAGGTTTAGTTAGGCTTGGTGGCATTGATGTGCAGTGTATCAGTGAGAAAAGCTTGAGTATAACAAATATCTGAGAATGCAGTAGCAGCAGTATGTATTTGGGAGTTAAGTTCAGTTAGTTGGTTGTAATGTATATGTTAGATGTATTATCAGTTGTTAGTAGGTTAGACTATAGTATGATGTCTGTTAGTATTTAGTTCTGTGAGGTTAGTTAACAGTTGTTAGTAATATCCTTATAAGCTAGGTATCAGTTATTTATGTAAAGTTACTATATATGTGTATAAGTTAGTAACTGTTACTACATATAACTCATATTGAATTATATACTAAATAGTTAGTGCAGGTTAGTTTTAGTCAGAGTATCAGGATTTATTAGTTATTTATGAGTTAGATATATTTATAAGGGTATGTATTAGATAGCTAGTTAGTTAAGTATTACCTTGCGATACCAAGGTAATGTGAGTTAAGGTACCACGGGAAATTGGTATCTTATACAAAATGGGTAGCTAGATATCATGTTAGCTCAAAGCCAAGTAATACTATAGTGATAATATAATATTAGTATTACTAATAGATAACTAATATATAGGTATCTTGAGTATCTTACGATACATAATAGTATGTATCTTGAGTATCTTACGATACATAATAGTATCGATAATCTAGTATCCTACATAGCTAGTATCGTCTAGATATATAATGTATGGACCCAATATCCTAGATATGGACTCATACAACTTACAAGTGCTAGTTTGACCAAGTTTTACTAGTTTGACCTAGAGTTGACCTAGTTTGACTATTTTGACTTAGAAATGGCCTAAAGACCTAGAATTTGACTAGTTTAACTTGTTATTATTCTAAAACCTTGTATTAATATAATATTTCATATTTAGATCTTCGAGGCACCATTTTGGACATCGTTGATACTGTTCATCAGATTCCAGGTAAGTACATTCTCTGATAGTTTTCCGTTTATGATATCCTCTATGTTTCTTATATTAAGTGTAGATATCCTTGATTTCCTGACACTTGGTTACACTGATTGGTATTCCTGGATCCCGCCAAGAGATTTTATTCCTGATTATTTTTGGCATATTTTTTGTGCGAGCCCCATTGTTCTTGTACATCTATGGACACTGATTCATGAGAAGATTAGCGCCCTTCTTGTGGAATCTCGTGTCATAACATGCCATAGTTGGATCCTTTATACCAGTCGGGGACAGAGAGTATTTCGTGTAGATATGTGATCATACCCCACAGTTCTTATTTTTCTGACTAGTTTTAATCATACACCGCATGTATGATTAACCAGGCTCGTGGTTCTTGAGCAGTACCCAAGCCGATTACATGGTGTTACTAGTACTCACTCACTTAGATAGTTGTACCTCTTTATTTCCATATATTATGTTCGTACCTCATGTATATATTTCTCGTATTTGCCTATTTTAGTATATTCCTGCCATGCTCTATTCATCTGGTATATGCTCTATGTTTACTGTTGCATAGTTTTTATTATTTATTGGAACTGCTGTTAGAGGTGTGCTTCGCTGCAATCCTGACTCGATAAAAATTTTCAGTGATTGTTATGCTCAATATTCTGGGATTTCAGAGTGATGATATAGACATGACTGCTATTACACTGTAGACCTTGAGGTAACAAATGTAGAGATCTAGGCTAGTACTTTTTATTCTATTTTATGACTAGTTTCTTTCTTTGAGAATGTTATTTGGTTAATCTTTCTTATTTATTCTGTCTTTAGATTATGATGATTGAGTATAAGATAGAACTAATTGTATTAGTAAGATTGATAGCTAGATATTGATGACCTAAACAGCATTCTACCGTCGATGTTGTGGCGTATGCTGGACGTACCCATGTACTCATGCCCGATCATGCGGACGCGGGTCGTAACATATGCTAAGCTAAACTTTAAACGTGTGCCCAATTTTTTTTGTAAGTTGCCCCAAAATTTTAAAATAAATTGGGGATCTATGTCTGAAACTATGCTTACAGGTACTACATTCTGACTAACAATTTGTCTCATATACATATCAGTTAATATTTCAGTTGATTGACCTACTCTAAATGGTAGAAATCGAATAAATTTTGTAAGTCTATCCATAATAGCCCAAATAGAATTGTTAGCTTTTTGCGTCCTTGGAAGTCCTGATATGAAGTCTATAGTAATATTATCCTATTTCCATTCTGGTATTGGTAATGTCTGAAGAGGTCCTGCAGTCCTCTCGTGCTTGCCTTTACTTGCCGATACACTAGGCATTTGATACAAATCTTATAATTTTTTTTTTCATTCCATGCCACCAAATTTTGTTTTAAGATCTTTATACATTTTCGTACTCCCTGGATGAATATAATATTGATAGTTATGTGCCTCTGACATAACTTCTATTCTTAGATCTCATTTTGGTACACATAATCTATATTCAAACCTCAATGTTCCATCTGGGTATTTACTTATCCCAGTCTAAAGTCATGTTTTAGTATTCCTCCATAATTCTTGTAATTTAACATCTTCTTGTTGAGTTGCTTTGATTCTCTCTACTAAAGACAACTGAACTTGCAAGTTAGCCCATGATCCTTCTTTCCTTGGATATATAATTTCAATTCCCATCTTACTTAAAACATCAATAATTTCTTTTGGTGTGTTTATAAAGAACACTGTAGGTCTTCTACTTAATGCATCTGCTACTTTATTTGCTTTGCCATGATGATATTCCAGTTCCATATCAAAGTCTTTAAGTAGATCTAACCACCTTCTTTGTCTCATATTCAACTCTTTCTTTGTGAATATATATTTCAAACTTATGTGGTCAGTATAAACTTTAACGCTTTCACCATATATGAAGTGCCTTCATAATTTAAGTGCAAACACTACTACTGCAAGCTCTAGGTCATGTGTTGGATAGTTTCTTTTATTCTGCTTCAACTAACGAGAGGCATATGCTATAAATCTTCTATGTTGCATTAGTACGCAACCCAGGCCTTTACTAGAAGCATCGCTATAAATTTTATAACCCCCGGATCCGCTTGGTAATGCTAGAATAGGTGATGTAATAATTTTTTTTAATTCTTCAAATGCTGCCTGGCATTTGTCTGTCCAAATAAATTTCTCATCCTTCCGTGTCAAATGGGTTATAGGTTCAGAAATCCTAAAAAAAATTTCTATAAATCTTCTGTAATATCCTGCTAACCCTAGAAAAATTTAGAATTCTGCTACAGATTTTGGTACATGCCATGATTTTACTACTTCTACTTTCCTTGGATCAACTAAAATTTCTTTGCCACTGATGATATGTCGAAGAAAAGATATACGATCTAGCCAAAATTAACATTTGCTAAGCTTCCCATATTATTGTTCTTGTCTCAAGGTTTGAAGTACTATACATAGATGTTCTTCATGTTCTTCCTCATTCTTGGAATATATCAAAATATCATCGATGAATACTATGATAAATTTATCAAAGTACTGGTAGAATATACGATTCATAAGATCCATAAAGATTATAGGAGCATTAGTTAATCCAAATGGCATAACTAAGAATTCATAATGCCCATATCGGGTTCGAAAAGCAGTTTTTGATACATCTTCTTTCTTTACTTTTACTTAATGATAACCTAACCTTAGACCAATTTTTGATAACACTTATGCTCCTCCAATTTGATCAAATAACTCATCAATTCTTGGTAATGGATATTTGTTCTTGATAGTCACCTCATTCAATGCTTTATAATCAATGATCAGTCATAATGTGTCTTTTTCCTTATAAACAAGACTAGTGCTCCCCAAGGTGAAACACTTGGTTGAATAAATCTTTTAGTCAATAGTTTTTTTATTTGTTTATTGAATTATGCTAATTCTTTCATATTCATAGGATACATTTTCTTTGCTACTGGTGCTGCTCCATGAACTAGATCTATAGTAAACTCTAATATTCTATCTGGTGGTAGTTCCGATAATTTATCAGGAAATACATCATTATATTTAGATACTATCCTCGTACTACTAGAAAAAGCGGGATTAGCGACGTATTTTAGCGACTCCTGGTATAAACGTCGCTAAATCAGCGACTCCATTAAAAATGTCGCTAAACGTCGCTAAATGGCGACATTTAGCGACGTTCAGCGACTTTTATTAAGATTTTAAAAGATGAGTCACTATAAGTTCAATTAAGGTCGCTAAACGTCGCTAATATATCTGATTTAGTGACGTTTAGCATCGTAATTAGCGACGTATATGTCAAAAATATTTAGCAACGTGTTTAGCGACGTCTTTGACGTCGCTAAATTTTAATTTAGCGACATTTTTATTAGACGTCGCTAAACGTCGCTAATTTTTGGTTAATTAGGGCTCAGATTCTTTTCCCCCATCTGTCAAAATTTTTAAAAGTTTTCGATTTCTCCCGCCTCCCCTCTCCGGCGATCGGCTCTCCACGGCTGCGGCTACTCCAGCACCCCCCTCCTCCTCCTCGAGCTCTAGGTAATCTCTCTCTCTCTCTCTCTCTCTCTCTCTCTCATGTGACACTGACACAACTGATGACTGGACAGACTCGACACACGCACACAGATACGACACATGCACACAGACACGACACACAGACACTGACAAACACACACGACACACACACACAAACGCAGATACACACACACACACACTCACACAGATACTGACATGGGACTAATTTACACAGGGAGTCGGGTTCTTGATTGTGTCTTCACTGTATGTGCACTGTGTTGGCACTGATACCTCAGTGTATCAGTCAGTGGAGAGCTTGGGTTCCTTTGTATGGGTAGTTCAGTAAAAGAGGAGTGAGGGTTAAGATTTTTCTAAGTATTTAGCTAAGTTTTCAATCATGAGATATTTGGTGGTATTGAATGTGGGTAGTGTTGTTTTACATGAAGGTAGGGCTATGTTGAGCTTAGTGTATCAGTGAGCTTAGTGTATCAGTGAGTTTAGTTTAGTGTATCAGTGAGTTTAGTAAATCAGTGAGTGAGTAAGTTCAGTGACTTTATATTTTTGTGTGAGAGAGGGAAAGCTCGGGCCGTAAAACTGTGCATCAGTATGCCAGTGTATCAGGGGGGAATCGGTTTCACTATGGTGTGCACAGTGTGTCTCGACCACACTGTGTATCAGTGTACTAGTGGTCGAGGAGGGATCGGGTTGAGGAGCTTGCGATGAGCAGCAACGTGGAGTCAGTCTCGAGAAGGAGCAGTCATTGTACCCAGAAATGCACAGGGGTGTTCGTGCAGTCAGTGACAAAAGAGATGTACAACTTTATGAAGGGGATGCACAGCAAGGTAGCTAACTGCAATAGCAGCAGCAGTAAGAAGGGCCAATGCAACATTGTGCTTGGGTATTGGTGTTGCAGTAGGAGTTCAGTGTATCAGTCGAGCCCTGCAGCAATGCAGCAAGGGCACAATATAAAGGGAGAAGTTCAGCAGTAGGAAAGTATCACCAGTGTGCAGTCAGATGTGCACAGCATATTGTAGGAGGCATGACTCAGTGAACAACTGAATAAGCATTTCGGTATCTGCATAGTGCCTTTAGGTAGTAGTTTTAGATGTTTTAGTGAGTTGAGTTGGACTGTACACACACTGATACTCTTGTATCAGTTAGGGTATGGAGCAGTGGTAGTAGCAGGGTGAGGGGTTCCAGGTAGAAGTGTTGATGGATGCTCGAGCCTTGTAGTGGGCAGTGAGAAGGAGGTCTGCAACAGTGAGCAGGCAACTAAAGAGGAAAACCATCAGCACTGTGTCATTTCAGCAACCATATATCAGTAAGTATCAACAAGTCCCACTGTATCAGTATCCGTTTTCATTTGCATTTAGTGAGCTATGTATACTAGAGTTAGTTAGCTTAGTGTCAAGGTATTTGTTAGTTGGTTTAAGATGGGTTAGCATGAGTTATTGGGTAGAAGTTAAGGGTATCAGTTTAGTATTAAATTAGTACATAGTTAGTGTAGTTAAATAGTTACTTACTGATATACTTGATTTTGTTAATAGTTAGCTAAGTAACTATATGTCCTAGTAAGCATTGTATACAGTAAAGAACCCAAGCTTTTACCAATAGTATAAAATATTAAAAAACTAAGAGACTTGGCCTCTTTTCAGTTGTTTTGAATATTGCTTATTTTAGACTTTGATAAATGAAAGTATGTATTATATCAGTTATGATTTTTATAGTACGGTTAAGTTATGAAGTTAGGTGATAAACCACTGTATGTAATGATTTATATGACACATACTATTATTTTTGCAGAAGTATCTAGAAATGGATATGAATTACTATCTGCGTCATCGTTCGTGGATGTACAACCGTCATCCTGATGACATGTGCGGTGTGCGGGATGAATTCATTGAGGGTGTACAGCAGTTCCTGTAGTTCGCCAAGGCTTTCCCTCTGTACATGGACGGTACCAAAATGGTACTTGGAAAAAATATTTAAGTTTAGTAATAAATAATATATTTTTAACAGGTACAGAGGGGGGAGGATGCAAACATGGTGACCATCTTCTTGGCCACCCATCGCAAGGACAGAAATCTCATTGATGAGAGGGCCTCACAGACCTATGTAAGTATTACTTTACTTTGTGTTAATTTTAATATAACTTAGGCAATTATCGAGTTTCCAAACCTTTTCTAGGCCGAGTATCTTAGGCTGCGTGAGCGGGCGACTGCTAGTGTACCTACACCTGGAGAGGCTGGTACTTCGTCACAGCCCGCTCCATCTCCGTCGGTGGACGACCTGTGGGTGACCGCAGCTGGTGGTCTCTAGAGGGGTACGTACTACGGTACGGGCTCCTATGGCGCCCTGGTTGCGACGCAGTCATCTAGGGCCTCCCCGACAGCTGCGCATTCCACACACCCCTCGCAGTCGCAGCCCTCGCAGTCGTCGGCCAGAGTCCTGGAGGCCGTCCAGGAGGCCGTTGACCGTCAGATTGCGTCTCTCCGTGACGAGTTGCTGCAAAGTATGGAGGAGGAGCCCCGGTCCCAGCCGCAGGCGGACGATCCGATGCTCATCACACGATTGGATATGCTCGACCGCAGCATGACGGAGCTACGGGATTTGACAAATGATATTAGAGCCTCCAATGACCGCAACATCATGGAGCTGCAGGCGTCACAACTATCGATGGGCGAGAAGCTTACGAGGATGCAGGATTTAATGGGTCATAGTAGTACGAGGCTATTATCTACCCTGGATTCTTACAACCAGCGACTCGCAGACTTGGAGCGGGCACGGCCTCCACCGACGTCACTGCCTTCTCCATCGACATTGGTGTCGATTCCACGGGACGACTATGAGGAGTTCTTATCCTTCAAGGGCGCCGGTGGTCAGCCTCCTGCAGATCCGCAGTAGTATAGTTATTTTTATTATTATTTAGGATGCGATTGTATATTATAAATTATTGATACTTCAACAATAGCCATGATGTATGATGCTTCTTGTGGTCTTTAATTTTTTAGTTAATTTAATTGAATTATATAGTTATCTTGCATATCCACATTTGTCCTATACTATAATATTTTTTTTTATGTGGCCCGATATTTCGCACGGGACTTTGCGCATACTTCGTTGCACGTCTTGTGGGCCCAATGTCCCCCTCAACTCCCACCATTAATAAATGGAAGGAATAATACGCCTCCATGGCTTGATCCATTGATCTTCCGCCACCTAGTCAGGAACTTATATCTCTCTTCGGTAAACACAATGGTCACTCGAGTTCGATTTCTATATTATGAATTATTGATACTTCAACAATAGTCCTTGGTATTGGATACTTATCTCGTATTTGTACTGTTCATCTTATATATTGTTAAACTTTGGCTACATCTACAATTCCAGCATTGAATACTTAATTCCAGCATTGAATACTTACTTGATATGTCCCCACAAGGCACAATACAATGTCTAATATATATAGTTCCCAAAATATTAATATATCGACCTGACTGATGTTGAACATTATAACGAAACATTGGAAAATACATATTAATTATATGCATTTTGGGAGAGAAAGAAACCATGGCCTTGAAAGCATTAAAATGTCTGGAAGAACTTAATCTCATACATGTTATAATAGGCATGATGTAATAAATAGCAAGTGCAGAGAAAACAAATAATTGCATATAATCTTCAAACCAGGGTTTTAAAAAGCTAACCGAAGATTGATCTGGACAAGACACTGGATCGGACCAAATCGGTTCAACCAGTAGATTAATCTAAGTAGCCCCAAGTTCAATTCCTTCTAGACACTAATTTTTTTTATTTTTTTTTAAATTAGCGACGTTTTTAGCGATATTAAGTTACGTCGCTAAATAAGTCGCTAATTAGTGATGCTGTAACAAGTCGCTAAATACGTCGCTAATGACATCGCTAAAAACGTCGTTATACGTCACCAATTGCTGACATGGCAGAATAGCCAGGTCATTAAAGACGTCGGTGTAATGTCGCTATATAAGTCGCTAATCAGCAACATTTAGCGACTTTAATAAACGTCGCTATTTAGTGACTCGGCGTCGCTAAACGTCGCTAAATTTTGTGACACATTAAAGTCGCTAAAAACGTCGGTATAGCGACGTTTAGCGACGTTTTTTTTTTTGCGACTTGGTTTTTTCCGACAACTTTATAACGTCGCTAATTACGTCGCTAAACCAAATTAGCGACGTCATTTCGTTTTTAGCGACGTTTTTAGACGTCGCTAATTTAACTTTTTCTGGTAGTGTCGGAACTTCTTCTTCTTCAATGTTTTGGAATACTCCTCGAATTGGTAGCCTAAGTTCTTTATTCTTCTTTATTTGATCTTCTTTATGATCTCGAATAAATTTAAGTATTTCTCTTCCTGGAAGTTAAAATATAACTCTTTCTTGACCACAATCTATATTAACTACTGGTAATGTCAACCAGTCCATTCTAAAGACGATATCATAATTGATCATTGGAAAAACCAAAAATCTTACTCGGAATGATTCACCTCCATTTTTGATTGGACATGCTTTACATATATGATTGACTTCTAACAATCCATTTTCCATTAAAATTCTCAATTTCTTAGGTAATGGTTCAGTTTCAATCTCATGCAAACATATAAATACAGCAGATATAAATGAATGTGTAGCGCCTAAATTAAATAATACTGTTTCTAGATAAGATGAAACTAATATTGAACCTGTTACAACTTCTCCAGGTAATTCTACCTCATTAGTATCCATCAAAAAAGCCTGGCCAAGCTTCTTCTTGCTAGTATAAGTTTGTTGTGTTCTTTGTGTTTGTTGGAATTATTTCATTTGAGGTGGTAACAGAGGCCTATACTGACTTCCTGCAGGTACCATAGTCTGTATTACTGGTGCTGCTTGCTGTATTGGCCTTGGTGGATATAACATCGGTACATTCCCCTGAACTACCTACCTTGGGTTAAACCCTTCATTCATCGGCCTTGGTAAGAATTGTTGATAAGGTTCCATAGGCCTTGTCATAGACATCTAGGACACTGAGTAATTTGATGACCTGCTGCTCCACATCTTAAATACCATCCATTATATTTTCTACATTGATTCTTTAAATGGCCTGGTTTCCTACAGAAATTGCATATGGGTACACCCTTTGATGTTGTCATCTGTAGTCGCTTGGGCTGACCTTACCATTATTTATTTGAAGAAGATCCTGGTTCAAAGTTTCTCTTCTGGCCTCCAACCTTTCTTACTTGCCTATCTTTTTGTTTCATTTCTTGATCTCGGACAACTTCAGTTATCTCAGAATAAGTTTGGCATTCATAAGGTGCAACTTTGCCCTTGAGTTTATTTTCTAACCCTTTTTTGAACCTGTATACTTTAGCTTTTTTTGTAGCTATCATGTAAGGAACAAATCTACTTAGTCTGATAAATTCAGCAGCATATTCATCCACAGTATATTTATCCTATTTTAGTTGAATAAATCTCCTTTATAACTCAATTTAAGCTGATTCTGGGAAAATAATTTCTTCAAATTTACTTTTAAACTCTTCCCATGTCACTACTGTATCAGACTCCTATGAGTGCTCTACACTCCATCAGCTTTTTTCTACATCTTCTAATTGGATTCTAATTATTGCCACCATATATTCTGTTATAATCTTTGCTCCTTTAAGCAATCTTTCAGTAGTCCTCAACCATACTCCAACTTTCAATGGACTTTCAGTTCCACAAATTTTTTTTGGAATTCGTTTTCTAAAGTCGACAATGGTTCCAATTTTCTGTTGGGGAGGTGTCATAAGTTGTTCAAGTACACTGCTAAGGTAGCTTGTGATGACCATTCGGAGATTTCTTGAGTTGGATTTTGAGTATTCCACCATGTCAATATATATTCTACCATGTCACTTGACCACCACCGATATAGAAGTTGAGTTGGATTTTGAGTATGAAGGCCCCAAGCATCATATGATGACCTACACGTCATTCAGAATTCGGTAATTTCTTTGCAATCTTAAATTTTGTGAATAGTTAATAAAAATTATGCGAAAATTTTATAATTGTAATTGTTCATAAAAGAAACAATTTTTATATACGGATGTATTTTAGTAGAATAACAGAGAAAAGGAGGGGTTTTGTAAAATTGCGAAGGAGGCAATGGTTGGCGTTGGCACATTCTGAGAAAGCGCCAACACACTTGGCACATCACATATTTAAAAAAATATCATGATTCGAATAATTCTTGCTTTTTATTTAAAATTTTCAATAAAATCCTTATTGGATCATTTTACTTGAGATCATTTAAATTTAAAATTAAATTCTGATTGGAATAATTCTTTAAATTTAAAAATAAATAATGATTGGGATAATTATTTCATTTTATTTAATTTTTACAATATAACAGAATTATCTCAACCAGCTTTCTATGATTAAATAACATGGCAGAATCATCCCAATTAGAATTTGTAAAAATTTTAAATTTTTTTTAAAATAATATGTAAGTATTATTCCAATCAATTTTTTATTAAAATAGACTGTTTGCAAAATCACAATATAGATCTAACATTTAGAAAAATTTAAAAATAAATTTTTTAAAATTTCCTTTAAGAATTAAAAAAAGCTCAGATTTTGGAATCAGATTTTAAAAAAATTAAACATATGTTAACACACTATCTAGATTTTTGAATTTAAAACTTCTCTCCTCCTCATTAAAATATATTTATGCATATAAAATTTTCTGTAAAAGAAATCATTTAATCCAGAGAAAAGCAACTAATTCTAAAAGCTAATCGCTTGCCTTTGAAAAATATAGTTTATCTCATCATTATTTTATGGATTATTTACAGCAACCTCTCGTATGTTTTATGTTTATTATACATACTTTTTTATTTTGAAAATAATTATATATTTTACCTATGTTTTATATTTTATGTTTTATATTTTATGTTAAGGAATATTACAGTTACAACATAAAAAGGTGAAATAGGCCCCTAATTTTCATTAATCAAAATAGGTGATCCATATTTCCTGGGATCCCTTTTAAGCCTTGATCCTTCCAAAGTTGGGCCCATGTCGGGTTGGGATAAAACAAGATACGACGGCGTATTTGGATCCAAATAACCCCACTCTAATTACATTATTAGGTGTCCAATCCATTGTACGTTTATTTTTTGAAATATTTTAGCAAATACTTCCAAAAAAAATATTAAAATTTTCATATATTTCCACTAATTTTTTTAACAAATGTTTCTATTCTTTGTACGGAACAATTAAAATTTTAAAATATGTCTCTACTTTTTTAACTGGATTTATTGATTTTGCGAGAATTTAACAGTTTTTTTTAGTGGAGGTATATCTTAGTTTTAACATTTTGGATAGAAACATCTGCTAAAATATTTTTTATTTTTTTATTACAGATTTTGGTTCAGGATTTATTTTTTAGTTTTAACACCTGATCATATTCGTTCAAAGTTGGTTTCCTGTCAGGATAGGATTGGGATCTCGGAAGCAAATAACAACACTTCAAAATTTTGTATGTACGACCCACCCGACAGTTCCATGCAATGTAGGACATAAATAATAATATTCGGATTTAATGGGTGGCTCTACAGTTAGGTTTTACTAACAATAGATAGCTTCAGACCCCTCGTGCCCTCGCTCAGTTTTTGTTGTGGGTGGTGGCCCCGCATCCTCCTGCTCCTGCTCTGCTCCTGCTGCTGCCACTGCCACTGCTGATTCAAATTTCAAAGTTCCTACTCTTCCCTCCCCCACCTAAATTTCAGCAGCCATTCATTCATTCATTCATTCATTCACTCATCCATCCCTTTTGTGTTTTCTCGTGAAATTTGGTACGTTGGCATATCTGCACATGCATGTCACTCTTACGTGGTTGACAGTTGTTTGTGTGGATTCTTTGGAAATGTTCTCTTAAGTTAGTTAGATCTCTACAACTGGAACCATCCTTTCCAGGTGGAGATAAAATGAAAAGCGGAAGAAAAAGAAAAAAAGAAAAAAAAAAGCTGAAAGTTACATTACCATGAAAAAGCAATACTTTTTGGAGATTTATTCTAAATTCCTTTTTTTGGTGGAAAGCAAAGGAACCACGGTCCTACATCTTTCATGGTAATGTCATCTTTTAGTCTTTCTTTTTGTTTTCCACAGCAGATTGATCGTGGGAGTTTAAGATCACTGCTCATGGAGTTATTTTATTATTGAGTAAGGTTATATTTAGAATTTATGGCTTACATAAGTTATAAAATTTGTGTTTGGGTCTCAACAAAATAATAATTAGTATTTGGGTCTCGAAAGTATCGCCAAAAATAATTAGTGACATTATTGGTACACTTTTGGTGACACTTCTAATTATTTTTGACGGTACTTTTGAGACCCGAACACTAATTATTAATTTTTGGAGACCAAAATATTAATTTTACAAACTTTTGTGAGACCCAAAGTCTAAATATCGTTGAAAGTGTTCTCCAAACCATTATTCCTTACGTGGAATGTTAAATAACATTAGATATTATTTAATATGATAGTTAAATTTACAAACTTTAACCAAAAATTTAATCACCATTTTTTTAAAATTAATATTAATTTTAATGTTAATATTAACCTTAACTTTAACTTTAATATTAATATTAATATTTATGTTAATTTTAATTTTAATATTAATTAATTTTAATTTTAAAATCGTCATGT
This sequence comes from Iris macrosiphon, assembly GCA_036927795.1. NCBI lineage: Eukaryota > Viridiplantae > Streptophyta > Magnoliopsida > Asparagales > Iridaceae > Iris > Iris macrosiphon. The sequence goes on along the minus strand of JAYESA010000006.1, from coordinate 44,334,809 downwards.
TAACTGTTACATTAGCCAGTAGCCACAACATAAAGAGGAATAGTCTCAAGGGATATTTTGGAGGGAATAATAGCATTATTCTCTATTATTTTTCTTTGAAAAAACAATTTTAAAAGTTGTACAATGAAGTACGTTATTTAAAATTATTAAAAACATATAGGTAACTAAGTATTATGAATTAACAAGTTTTTTTTTTTTTTCATGTTATATGAATCTTATTTTTTATTATCTAACTAAATATTCTAAACTATTGAATTTTTTTAAGATATTAAATGTGGCCAAAAAGATACAAAAATATTCCTTGAACAAATTTTAAAATATAACTGAAAATAATCTGAAACAATAGAATATATAATCCTAGGCAGGAGACAAAGATTGGCATTTTGAACTTTTATATTTTATAAAGAAGAAGCAATTATTAATATTAGGAGAAAATAGTTTTAAGAAAATTAAATGAAAAAATAGTTTACTAATTGGAGGTAGCAATTCTTTAAACTAAGTTTCCAATAATTGAAGATATTTAATTTCTAAGTAAAAATAATTTAACATATTTTGTCGCAAATAGGCCAATTTTAAACGGCTCTTAAATTATGGAGCATCTCTTCAAAGCGGACCAGAGTCGATGAAAAAATAAATTAGTATTAAAAAAAATGCAAATTTGATGTTACCTTACACATTTCTTGTTGTTTTCCCATCCTTAATTAGGGAGCCGTTGTGCAGTTGATTTTGGATGGTTTCAAACTTTTTTTTTTATCATTTATTAATAAAGACATAAGTTGGAAGAGTCATGGAAAAATTACCATTAATTAACCTTTGAAGCATTTAACTCAATTTAGGTACACACCTTAATATTAGGTAGAGTTCCTGTCAGTTGCACAAAATTTCTAGAGTAATGGTGAGAGTTGACAACTAATTTTTATATTATTGAATACGTATTTTTATATTATTGAATATGTCTCAGTATGTCGAAGGCTAATTTTTCAGACCAAAAACTGGATTCACATAACTATAGTTTTTTAATCTGCTTAAATTAATGCCAAGAATTCTAACCTAGGTTTTACTAATTCTTTGTTATAAACATACACAAAGAATAGTTATGTCTACATTGATTTGACTAACCAAACCAAAACATTACACTACTTAGCCTAGCAAACCAAGCCATTTATGATTGCTTCAATCTATAAAAGGATTTTCGGAGCTGCACACCTTCTCATTTGTAACCAATTCTGGAAGCGGTCATAAAAATCACTTCTTGTAAATATCCATTCAAGAATGAATTTTTACATCAAATTAACTGATGAAGTTTTCAAGAGAAATTTGTTGCAAGAGAAAATATTGTCTTAATCATACTTAGTGTCTTCATGAAAAAAAGAATATAAAAGCTTGCATTTCTAGTCTCTTCGCAGAGAAGACTTGAGAGTATTGTAAAGAGAAATGAATTCCTTTAATCGTATTACAATCATGCGAGTATACATTTCGAGGAAGTCCTGTGTTCTGAGTATCGTGACGGTGGAGGTCTTGCAGGTCGATGCTCGACCCATTCTCTCCGTTGACAATCTGACACAAGATTTGTTGCTTGCTGGCAAAGGCACAAAGAAACTCGGATATGATGCAGGTCGAACGAGGAGCTCTCTGTAATGTCCCACTCTATACAGTGCATTAGGATGGTTTGTTAGCTCGAATGACCTAGTTGAACTTGGATTCATATGGAGAAATCATGCAGAGTTTTTATGATCGGGACGAAAGACAATTCGTCAAATGGTGGACGGTTTTGATCCTTCTCTTATTTACCTTCATACTTAAATAAAAAGATATTTGTAGTCTTTGTTTCCATATATTATGAGATTATTAATGGTAAGTAAAAAGGACCAATATAAAAGCGAAAGTAGTATCATTACTGTTAACTTGCTATATGTGAACATGGAATATTGAACTGTTGTTATATAAATATAGAATATTTTGATATTATTATGTTATTTTATGGATTATCGTATTTGTTATAACGTGGGTTACTAAAGGGTTGAATTTTCACTTTATTTTTAGTCCCACATTGATTAGATATTAGTATTACACCTTCATTGGGTTGTATAAGTAAGGCATTTGCCTCCCACTATGTGATTACACTAATAAGAGATCTTCTCTCCTATTTTCTTCTTCCTTCTTCTACGTTTATTCTAACACATTATCAGCATTAAGCTCTAATGGGAGAAAATAAGCGAGAGAATCTCAGTGAAGCCGCCATTTGTGGATTCTCCACTTCGGTAATAGGTATGGTTATTTATGTTTATTTTTTTCTGCATATGCATACCCTAGACGCAGCCTGATGTTGATGTTTATACATCTCTTGGCATACTGCTAGGAAAAAAAGAATAATTTTTATCCATTCATCTTACTTCTTTTAGTTAAATCTGATATCACTCCGATGTTAATCGCATATAGATCTCTCGGAGAGAACGCTGGAGTTATTCTTTATTTATTTATTTATTTTTATATATGTTAATACATTCAGATCAAAACCATCAGAGATCTGATGACCATGGACATGAATTGTTTGGTCTATATATATAAAACTTTTGGAACATCATTGTTCGAAGCATACCATATGTGGTATTTTTGAAAGACTTTTTGAACATAATCATTATTCGAAGAATACCATGACAAGATTTGTTTGGTATAAATAGACTTCTGAAACATCATTATTTGAAGCATACACCATGAGCATGAATTGTTTGCTGATTTACCAAGTTCTTATGTTACTTGTTATTATTGATCTTATATAGCAACATGTCGAGCCTCACAAAGCATGATTTCAAGCCTCTAAACTTAGAAGGCCTGAACTTTCTAAACTGGAGATTGGATGTTGAATTGCACCTTCAAACCAAAAGTTAGGTGACTCAATTGTGGCTGGTAAGTCAATATATGCACAAGATAAAGAGAAGGCTTTAATTTTTCTAAGATATTATATTCATGATGATCTCAAGGCTGAGCACTTAACAGTCAAAGACCCCTTGGTGCTATGGAATTCTTTAGCTGAGAGATATGATCACCAGAAAATGGTCATATTACCAGGTGCACTCCATGAATGACTCAATCTACATTTCCAAGATTATAAGACAGTTGCAGCCTATAATTCAGCTATGTTCAGGATTACTTCACAATTAAAGTTATGTGGTGAAGAAGTGACAGAGCATTCAATGCTAGAGAAAATATTTACCACATTTCATGCGACTAATATGAACCTACAACAGACGTATAGAAAGAGAAATTTTAAGAAGTATTCCGAACCCATTGCTGTCTTACTCATGGTCGAGAAAAATAATGAGTTATTAATAAAAAACCATACTAGTAGACTAACTGGTCTGCACCAATTCTAGCTGAAGTGAATGTGACTAGTGCTCGAAAAAATATGACCAATACTAGGGGTCGAGGAAATCACAGGGGTAGAGGGCATATACGCCATGAAAATCAAAGAAATGGCTACAATCCGGGTCTAAGGAACGATACAAAGTTCAAAAATAAGGAATTTAATCCTTGAATAAACAATGCCCAAATTTCCAATCCAGTTGCTCCAACTAATATTTGCAAACATTATGGAAGAGCTGGTCATTGGATGCGAAACTGTCGCACCTCACAAAAGAAAGTGGACCAGTATGAAGTCTCAAAGGGTATGGAGACTAATCTTATAGAGGGTACAACACACATGGATTTTAATAATTTTTTCCAAGATAAGGATGAAAACTCAATTTCGGAAGACCAGTTCATCGCCATGATAGGCGAAGTCAATGAATAGTTATTGTATGCTTATCTAAGTTTATTTACTTTCTACTTTGAATAAATTGGTAATTATATGTTCAATAGTCTAGCTAGTTTATTTTTTTTGAAGCAGTTTCATTTAGACTTAGATCAAGTTATAATAATTGGCAATATGTCAAGTTTAACCATTTAGTAGCATATTAATATATTTTTTTGTTTTTGTTTTTGAAAGGTATGGAAAACGATGATGGCATATGCTTGATAGATAGTGCAAAAAATCACACTATATTAAAAACTAGGAGTTTTTCATAACATATGCCTCAAACACTGCCAAGGTAACCACCATTGCTGGACCCGTGCAGGTTATAGAAGGTTATGGTAAGGCCGATGTTGTGTTGCTAAATGGAACACACTTAGTCATTCGAAATACATTATTCTCTAGTAGATCTAATAAAAATCTACTCAGCTTTAGAGATATTCGAATGAACGGGGTTTATATTGAAACCATGAACGATGACATCAAGGAGTATCTTTGTATCACCTATAATGTTGGAAGCAATAAGATCACATTAGAAAAGTGTTAGTTAATCTCCTCAGGGATATATCAAACTACTCTGAAGGTAGTAGAATCTCACCCAATCACTAGCAAAATGCTAAAGGATCCAAGGAATCTAATCCTTTGGCATAGCAGATTGGGTCATCCAAGATTGACTATGTTGAGAAAAGTCATCAACAATATCAGTGGGCATAATTTATCATACCAAAGTCTTTCCTTTCCTACTGAACATTTGTGTTTAGCTTGTTCAAAAGGTAAACTCATTACAAAACCTTTACTTCTCAAAATAGCTTCTGAATTACCACCATTCCTTCAGAGAATACAAGATAATATTTGCGGACCAATTGATCCTGCTAGCGGACCTTTCAGGTATTTTATGGTTCTAATAGATGCTTCTAGTCAATGGTCAAATATTTTCCTACTATTATCTAGAAATTTTGCCTTCTCCAAGCTACTTTCTCAGTTGATTAAGCTTAAGACTCATTTTTCTGACCAACATGTTAGAACGATTCGACTTGATAATGCAGCTGAATTCAATTTTCGTACTTTTGATGATTATTGTTCTTTCGTAGGAATAGAAGTTGAACATTTTGTCCCTCATGTTCATACCTAACAGTAGTTTAGCGGAGTCATTGATTAAGCGTTTTTAGCATATAGCAAGAACTTTACTCATGCAATCAAACTTACCCGTTTTAGCTTGGGGATATGCCATATTACATACTGCTAAATTGATCATTGTTAGGCCAACTGCATATCATGATTTTTTACCATCACAACTTGTGACAGGCCATCAACCTAACATCTCTCATCTGCGTAAATTTGGTTGTGCTGTTTATTTTTCTATTACTCCTCCTCAGCGCTCTAAAATGGGACCTCAGTGCCGTTTAGGAATTTATATTGGTTTTGATTCGCCCTCAATCATTAGATATTTGTAACCTTTAACTAGTGATATATTTACTGCTCGATTCGTAAACTGCCATTTTGATGGGACTAAATTCCCGCCGTTAGGGGGAGATAAGAAAGAAAAAAAATGTTCTTACAGAACCATTTGTCACAAATAAATGGCATAAATTATCGTAGGATAATCCCACTATGCCTTATCTAGATCATCGTACAAATCAATGTGAAACTGAGGTAGAATGATATTACAACTATAGGAGATTGCAAATCAAATGCCAGATGTATTTTTCGATGCAGCTAAAGTAATTAAATCGCATGTGCCCGCTTGAAATGTGCCAGCTCAAATTGATATCCCTTAGAGAAAAATAGCAGAGTGGCTAATGAATCTACTACACACCAGAAGCGTGGTAGACTTATAGGTTCGAAGGACTTAGTCCCTAAAAAGAGAAAATACCCAAGTAACGCTCTTAAGGAGGTTACACATAATGCTCAAGAAGAGGTTATGAATGATAGATCCATACTCTCTAAAAACCCAGAAGAGGTTATTGTCTTAGAAAAGACACAAGCCCAAGAGGAGGCTCATGTACCTGAAAGCAAAGAGATCTCTTTGTTTTATAAATATATAAGAGAGGTATTTGTCATGCCCCAGTCCCAAAATACGTAGGACCAGGTATACGTATATATGCCAACTGTACGAATAAGTATAGGAACCCAATTTAATGGATCTAACCAGTCGTAGTATGCTGTAAAATATAACTAAGACTCAATATCACAAGTAGGTAAAATCTAGTCTCATCCACAAAATATCACAGATTAGGAAACTGAATGAAATAGAATAAGTCTCAGAATCCACTACAAAAGAATATCTAGCGGAGAACAATCCAAATAAATGAGTACAAAAAAATACTGAAAGAATACAACTAAGCAATAAAAAATAGTCCCAAAACACTAAGAAACTATCATCCATGAATGAATGCTCAAAGAAACTCCTGTGGCTCCACCTCGAAGTTCTCGTCTACAAAATCTCCAACTTCGTAATCCGTCAAGTATAAGTGCTCGACGAGATCTGAAAAAGGTGCCAGGTCCTCAAAGGGACATAACAAGTACACAAGAAATCGACATGCATGAAAGTAAAGCAGTAAACAATAAATAGGGTAGCTAAACCATCTATGTGATATGCACTCGAGACATCTCTAATGGCGAATGAGGGAAAAAAAAATAGAAAAATAGTCATCCCACCAGGCATTTCGTAGAACTCGGGGGTTACACGGTTGCACCATTTTCACAATACAGTAAGAAACAGAAATTCAATACGCTCACTAGCAGATTCTCCCCTACCAATGAACTATCCGAACAGTATACGCAATACATACAAAATGCAACAACGTTAATAAAAATATAGAAATCAAACTAACACCAACTACTAACACAAGATGCGAACTCACGTACCGATGGCCAGTCAATATGCCAGTCTATGCACACACTCACTCACTCACTCACTCACTCACTCACTCACTCACTCACTCACTCAGTGAATGTGTTTGAAACAGTGTCAGGTAATAAGCTACCACGTATCTTTCCAACATAACGAGTACGTCTGCTACTCTAAGACGCGTGCACACAGCTAAAAAAATAAAAAGATCTAGGCATATGTAAACTGCACAATACAAACAAGCAAGGTGTACTTGCCTTCCAAGCCAAGATGCGAGAACAACAAATCTGGTCCGGAGCTCTCCACAGGAACATCTCAAACACCTACAATTTAATTATTATAATAATTAGACTCTTACTATCAATTTATAATTAGATTATTAACTAGTTCTTAATTCTACGTTGATTACAAATGCAAGTAACTAGCTCTCAAAATATTACTAGTCGTTAAACATTACCAAAAATCCTTTTTAACACATTAATTATAAAAATATTAATTATGGAATTTTTATTAGAAAATAGGATTTTTATTGATAGTGTCATCTCTTATAATTTCTATAAGTCAAAAATCAAGTAGGAACCAAAACTAGGTCATAAAAGGTTACTGACAAGTCAATAAAACTAATTTTTAATAAATAGATATTTCTAGAATAATAACTTAAAAATAAGAATTAAAATAACATAATATAATTTAGATGTATAAAATATAGATTTTTGGTCGGGGTTTAAGTCTAAAATTGTCGGGGTCAAGTTTTGTCAAAACTATGTCAACTTGTTACATAAAATATCTAGAATTCTAATTTTCTAAATAGAAATAAAAGTCTGAATAAATATGATAAAATCAGTAATAATTACAATAAATACTAACTTTTTTATCCATACAAAAACAATTAGAATTTTACTAGCTACAAGTTGATCCTATTAGGGTTGGCAACAAAACTTGCTAGTATGCATGCAAAATGGGTGGTACATGGTTGTTGTGACATCATAGACGTCAATTTTATATTTATTTAATAAATTTTAGAATATATATATTCTGAAAGAATAGTAATCCATCTAGAAAAATTAGGTTTTCCATCAACTATTAAGTCCTAGCAAAGTCAAGGGTCTCCAACATGCATACATCGAAACTAGGTCAATTAGGTGACTTTTTACGCATAAAAACTATTTAAACTAAAATTAATATTTCTAAAAAATATATTTTAAAACTGAATTTAATATAGTTTAATAAGATCATATATTAATTATCTACAAAGTTTTAGAAGGGATAGATGCGAAATTTAGGAGAAAACATAAAACTAGGTCACCATTCCCATTGTACATGCAATTTATTCCAAAAATAATAAAAATTTAATAATCTAGAATAAACAGTAAAAGTATGGACAAAAATAATTTAAATATCATATTTCTATATTAATAACAAGGTTTAATCAAGGTTTCTACCTATGGGTGCATACATGCATTCATGGGTTCAATTCTTTACATGCAAACCCTAAAATAAAACTCTATAATAAAGAGCATAACAATGGGTTAAAAACACATATAAAATTATTTATTTGTATATATACAATAATTATTCATGTAACAATAGAGAGGGTTTGAGGAAGAAGGAGACTTACTAGAGAGAGAAGGATAAAGAACTAGGGTTCTTGGATGAAGGAGATGGCATTGTGTCCATGTGAAGGGGGGGGGGGGGGGGGGTCGGCTTGGTGATGGTTGTAGTGGCTTGGAGGAAGGAGATGAAAAAGAAAGTTAGGGTTTTGGATGAGAATATTTTAGGTTAGGGCTTTTAGATTATATATATATATATATATATATATATATATATATATATATATATATATATATATATATATATATATATATATATATATGGGTAGAGAGAGAGAGAGAGAGAGAGAGAGGAAGATAGGGTAGGCAGAAAAAAGGGGGGGGGGGTTCCGCGGGTTTGAAAGGGGGTCATGGTTAGGTTTATGATTAGTTTAAATTATTTCCTAATTAGGTTGTTATATTTAAAAGTCAACAACTAATCAATTAATTAATTTGATATATATTTGATTTGATTCCATTCGATTAAAAATAATAATAAATAAATAAATTCTATAAAAGAGAAAAGTGGCCTAAATTAACATGGAGGAATTATGGGTTGCTTATTGAAAAATATTGGATTAGAAAATAATCACAAATGAATTACTTATATAAAAATAACTAAATTTTATACACAATAAACTACAGTTGTTACGCTAGTGTCATACTAATACTAAATGGTCAAATTTTGTGTCACATGAAGATCATACGGGTAGTGTCTCCCGTGTAGGCTACTTTCTACGAAGGGCGATATAGATTTTGGGGCCGTCCTATGTCATTAAGGTTCAAACTAAAGTGTCCTAATATAACAACTGGATTTAAATTTATTTTAAAATATTATAAATAAACACAATAAATATTGAATACACACAAAATACCTATATTGATTAGATTTTTGGGTGAGGGGTTTTACAGTATGGGATCGCAAAGATATAACAATTGATAAGATATTCTCATTCTCAGTAGCTACTAAAATATCTAAGGGCATTGATGACAATGACACTGAACCACGTAGCATCGATGAATGTCAACAAAGAAAAGATTTACCAAAATACAAGGATACTATTCAAGCAGAATTAGATTCCCTTAATAAATATGGAGTGTTCGGACCTATAGTACAAACACCAAAAGTCGTCATTACGGTAGGGTACAAGTGGGTGTTTGTGAGAAAGAAAAATAAAAATAATGAAATCGCTCGATTTAAGGCACGATTAGTGGCACAAGAGTTTTCTCAGAGACCCAGGATTGATTACTAAGAGACGTATCCTCCCGTAATGGATGCAACAATGTTCCGTTATTTGATAATCTGATAGTTGAGAAAAAGCTGGAAAAAAGACTTATGGATATTGTAACAACCTATCTATATGGTGATTTAGATAGCGATATCTATATAAAAATCCTAGATGGATTTAACCTTCCCAGGTCAAAAGCTAAGAACATGCATTTTATAAGACATTTATTGTACGGTTTGAAACAATCCGGAAGGATGTGGTACAACTGTCTTAGTGAATATATGAAAATGGAGGGATATAAAAATAATACTTTATTCTCATGTGTCTTCATAAAGAAATCTAAGGAGGGTTTCGCTATAGTTGCAGTATATGTCGATGACATAAACTTGATTAGGATAAGACATAAAATCAATGAGACTGCAAACTATCTAAAAAAGGAGTTTGAGATAAAAGATCTCGGAGACATGAAATATTATCTCGGATTACAAATTGAACATTGCACTAATAAAATTTTAGTGCATCAATCCAAATACACAAAAAATATATTAAAATAATTCAATATGGATAAAGCTCATCCCTTTAGCACTCCAATGGTTGTTCAATTTTTAGATTTCAATAAAGATCCATATCGTCCTAAGGACGACAATAAAATAATGCTAGGACCCAAAGTACCGTACCTTAGTGCCATTGGGGCATTAATGTATCTAACACAATGTACAAGGCCAGACATCATTCTCTGTCAATCTATTGGCTTGATATAGCTCGGTGCCAACTCACAGACATTGGAATGGCATTAAACATGTGATGAGATATCTTCGTGGAACTACTGACATGAGATAATTTTATACTTGTGGTTTATCTGACATCACGAATCTAGTTGGCTTTGCAGATTCAGGTTTTTTATCTGATCCCCATAAAGGTCGTTCACAAACTGGATATGTGTTTCTTAATAGTAATGCAGCTATTTTTTGGTGTTCAACAAAACAGACATTGGTTGCTACCTCCTCAAATCACTCAAAAATATTGGCTCTCCATGAAGCAAGTAGAGAATGTATTTGGCTGAGATCATTGATTCAACATATTCGTAGCACATGTCACTTTTCCCCTACCAAAGATAATCCAACTATTATTCATGAGGATAATGTAGCATGTATTGCACAAATTTAAGGTGGATTCATTAAAGGAGACAGGATCAAGCACATCTCACCAAAGTTTTTCTATACTCATGAGCTTCAGAAGAATTTTGATATTGACGTTCAACAAATTTGCTCAAGTGATAATCTTGCAGACTTGTTCACCAAATCGTTGCTAAAGTCAACTTTTCAGAAACTAGTTCATTGAATTTGAATGCGACGTCTTCATCAACTGACTATTCAGGATAAACATCATCAGGTGGAGTGATTATTTTTAGGGGGAGATACATTTTATATGAACTATAATGCATTCTACTCTTTTATCTTAGTCATGGATTTTTTTCCATTGGGTTTTTTCTGACAAGTTTTAATGAGGCAACATTAAGCGTGTCCAACACCTATCTAAGTCATCCTAAATATTGTACTCTTTTCTTTCGCACAGGTTTTGTCCTAATGGATTTTTCTGGCAAAGTTTTAACGAGACAATAGGCTTAGAGATGGTGGTCATCCAAAGGGGAGTGTTATAACATGGGTTACTAAAGGGTTAGATTTTTACTTTGTTTTCAGTCCCATATTGGTTAGAGATTAATATTTTACCTTGATTGGGTTGTATAAATAAGGATTTTGCCTCCCACTATGTGATTACACTAATAAGAGATCTTCTCTCCTATTTTCTTCTTCCTTCTTCTACGTTTATTCTAACAATATTGTTGTTTTCAGATAAGCAAATATGGAAAAATATTTGGGATCATTGAGTCGCTAAGGTAGAATCCTTAGATTAGGATGAATGGAAGCAGGAGCGATGGCTCAGGGATTATGGTGATAGTAAGGAGAATATGTTACATTGTTATTTCAAGATATATGTTATCATGCATGTGATATGTTTAATAGCTAAGTTGCATATTCATGCATGATCATGGACAACTTGTGTACAAGATCTAGTTGCTCGAACAGTTATTGGGGCACCAGAACAAGTTTGGCCTAGGAGAACAAGAAGAATAAGTTCTGACATACTAGCACAGGTAATTCGGGACATGTAGTGGTGTTACTACCTGCACGTAAATGGTCGTCGTCTTACCATAAATAGTCCAAGATGGTGTGTCAATAGTGACCATCAAAAGTCATGCAAACAACATCTATTTGCAGGCCATAATATTTATTTGCTGGGATATACTTGCACACACACACACACACACACACACACACACACACACACATACACACACACCCCCATACCCCCCACCCCCACACACACCCCCCCCCCACACACACATATATACATATATATATATATATATATATATATATAAATTATAATAATTGTTCTGTAGGGACATACTCGTGACACAAACACATTTATATCTTATGAATCGTAAAAATTAATGTCGGGACTCTCTCTCTCTCTCTCTCTCTCTCTCTCACACACACACACACACACACACACACACACACATACATATATATATATATATATATATATATATATATATATATATATATATATAACCATAGCTATGCTAGTATTTTTGATGAGGTGGCATATTTTTGTTGAGTTGGCAAATTTGTAAGCATTCTATATGGAGCTTGCTGCCACTTGGCTGATTGGATGCGGTCTTCTCATTAAAAGAGAAATAATGGCCTTGGGTAAGATTATATATATATAAAATCCTAAAAATTTATGTGTTGCATATTTTCTTTATGAGGTGGCATATTTTTGTTGAGCTAGCAATTTATAAGCGTTCCACATGGAGCTTGCTGCCACTTGGCGGATTGTATGTGGTCTTGTCATTAAAAGAGGAATATTCATAATAAAATAATAATATTTGATATTTAAGGCACTGATTTGATATCAATGTATCAGTATGGCGGGTGCATTTAATGCGTGTCAAATCTAAATTTCTGACATGCATATAGGATTATGCGCACATGACACACTCTGACTCGACACCATTACGTATATACAATATTCTTTGAGTGGGAGGTATTTTGCGTGTAAGATACTCTTTTAGATAAGCTCTATTATGCATAAGATATTTCCTAGTTGGATACCTTTTGCGTATAATTTTATTTGATGAACATTGTTCTACACACAAGATATTCCCTGGCTGGGCACCCTTCTACACATAAAATACTTTTTGGATGAGCACCTTTCTGTGCACAAGAATCTTTTAAGGAGTTCATGCCATGTGGCTCCTTAATATAAATGACAATTAAAATATAATGGCCATGTTGCTACTCACTATTAATGCGATTATAGAAATAGTGGCCATATGGCACTGCATTAAAGAGGGTATCTAATGTAGTAAAAAAGGTAGCGACCACGTGTCATTCAGGTATAGTCGTAGAATCTTGTGATTGTGCACTTTGAATGAGGAAAGTGTGCCTAAAAAGTCATATTCTCTAGAGAGGAAGTTTAGGATCTTTGATTTCTGTGCTGATAGCTTAATTTAATTTAATTTTTTTACTAATAGTTTCCATGTGGCCTCTCTCTGACGTCTTATTTTTCTGCGCATGAGGCCTCTCTCTGAAAACTATATTTCTAGAAGCCAAGATATACTATATTTGTTTCTAGGAGGAAGTTTAGGATATTGCCTTCATTTTAGGTTACCTGGCCATATGGTACAAGATTATCATAAGGATCCTCCCTGACTAGCCATATCATGACAAATACCACCTATTTTGACCCACTCCTGAATCATTGGAGATGAGTATATGAGTATGTTACCCCAACATCGATGGTAGTGTGAAGTTTGTACCTCAATATATAATTTATCCATCAATTAAACCATCATCCAAGCATGAATGTTATCACATAGAATACTATGGAGTTTAGTTTGCAGATAAAAGTTGTGACAAATAGATAATAAAAATAGGAACTAATTAACAGCCGAATCTAGTATCATAAACATAAGTATCTCAAATGTAGAAGAATTCTAGCCACCCAAGATACAAAAAATTAAGTACATGCCATAAAAGTGTACTCGGAATAAACCCGCTCAAATAAAATACTTAAAGAGTATTATGCCCTAGGACTATAAGCTATTAAGATATTGATGCCAAAACTAAGAATTCTACATCTGCGACATGAACCTAAACCTTATCCTCATGATTTTATAGTAAGTGGGGTACACATTTTCCTTATGTAAAAATGCCAATTTTATTCAAACGGGATTAAACAAAGTAAATTTATAGCTTAAAGTTACACAACAATATAAAGTCTATTATGATAAAGAATTGTAAAGACATGTAATAAAATTATATTACTATGAACTAAGAATCATGCCAAAGCTAGATGACATGAACAAGAGACTAAAAACATGTGAAAGAAAAAAAAAACTCATGTGAATAAAATATTAGTTTTGGCATGTGGAGGACTAAAGTTAAGATCCGACATGATGTACTTGTAGTGAATGAATGCTATTAGTCATGAGTTGACCATGGAATAGTGTTAGGTTGACCAAATTCCTGATAATTCATTCTCCCGCTCGACTATCTCTCAAGTAAACAATTCATGATATAAAACAAGTTTAATATATTATGAATCATGATGTAGCATCAATCTGAACTCATGTAGTATATCCTCACAAATGTACAAGTCATGGTGTCACACACATGTAAAAGAATCTATGTAGTAAAGCAAGTATAATAGAATTTATAGTGTAATACTAAATGGTAAGTGCAATGTACTTGCATATCTTGCATTTAGTGAAGCATTGCCGCGTATGACAAGAATATATCACACACGAAAGAATAAAAATACCAAACTCAGCCTATATCCTCAAATCCTCAACCAAATATACATTGAATCCCAAAATAATAAGAATAATGATAATAAAGTATCCCATAGTCCAGAAAATGTTATTTGTGAAAAATAGCCATATGAGGTAAAACTGGGTCTATACGCGAGCCCACAAAAGACCAAAAAAATGACAAGTTAGAAATGAATTCAATTTGAGAAATAAAACTAACATATTTTTAATAATTTGAAGACAATTTCTTTGAAACTTGTGAAAGTGGAATTCAAGCTCCAGATCACAAGATATGATAAAAAAAAGTTAGTACCACTTCTTTACGAGTCTTACCAAACATGGAAAATATGATTGGTTAGAATATCCTATAAATAAAAAATGAATATAGAAAATGAATCAAAATGATATTACAAACTCAACGAAACTCTCAGAATTGAGATCCACTGTTGAGTTACAAATACGCTCGCCTACGATGGTTCATAGCTTATAATAGGACAAAACTTGCATCATATAGGGGTAAAATAAAAAGGATTATCAAATTGTGCAAGTTCCATCGTGATTCGATGATCTCAGAAAAAGTAATTAAAAATATAAAAAAATATCGTTATGGCCAAAAAATTTATGCTTAGGTGACAAAATCACAATCCGTTGATTATCACATCTGGAGTGTCAAAGTGCACCTTTTGGAGTAGTTGGTTCGTAATTAAATAGACTGGATCAACGAAACCACACTAGTATATGATATTTTTGATACACCAAAACTGTTCCAACTACCTAACTTTGGGTTATGGAATAATCTATCAAACGATTACGAAACTAACCAAACCTTGACATGGAGTTAGAGGATTTATACAACAAGAGAATGTAAGAGTCCATTTAAGATTTGGTTCATAGACGGAGGAGATATCGCACGACAAACTAGGAACCTCAAAACTATTTAAAATAGAGAAATATAGTTTCTCAGAATTTCTAGTTATCGATCTTCAAGTTCATGTTCAATCGATCAAACATCGACCAAATCAAGTACAATTTTAGAGAACTAGTAAATTTTACCGTTTATACGGAGTGAGGGTCGAATCGATAGTTAAA
Organism: Iris macrosiphon; assembly: GCA_036927795.1. Classification (NCBI taxonomy): domain Eukaryota; kingdom Viridiplantae; phylum Streptophyta; class Magnoliopsida; order Asparagales; family Iridaceae; genus Iris; species Iris macrosiphon. The sequence continues at coordinate 44,319,379 of JAYESA010000006.1, read as the reverse complement.
CCAATAGGTTAGGAGAAATCGAATGTCAAAGTGGGCTTACTTTTCTTCTGAACTTGCATCTCCTTCTCACTATTCTTCTTCACTATGCATAGAGTGAACAATAGCTCGATTAGGGTTAGGGTCGGTCGTTGGGTGTCTGAGCATTGGTGGTCCGACAAGCGGGGGGGGGGGGGGTATTGGTGGAACGGCTAGGGCGGCTGCTCCAACGAGTTTGAGGCAGATGTGGTGACTGCTACTCAGGCTTGAGTTGGTTGGGGAATGGAGATTTTGCTCGATCGACGGTTGGTCCGGCTAGTATAGAGAGAGCAGTCGATAGCGACAATAGTTAGGGGAGGTTTTTGAGGTGAAGGAAATAGGGGACGAGAGCTTATAATGGTAGCAGAGAGATAGGATCGAGGCTCAAATACTGTAGCAAGATTTAGCACAAAGAAGAATTTTGCAGCTTTTAAAATATTATTGGATTTAATTTATTTTTACAAAAATATTTCTACAATAAATTTATCTACTAATTTAGGAATAGTGTTTATTTATTTCTTATTAATTATTCTCAAACACTTAAGGAAACTTAAGGTCACGTAAATTAGGAAAATTTATATAATTGTAACTGAATATTATTTTTTAATGGTAATAATTAGGAAACAATATTTGGTAAACTAAAAATTATAATTTGAAAACTAGGTTAGGGCAGTTACATGACCTACTAAATTATACATTGCAATACTAGGAACATATCGACATGGACCACCACTAGCTCCACAGGAGCATATTTTTGCTAAGTAGCAGTCGTAGGGAGGTTCACAACTTCATAGGAAGGCGTTCACCATGATGTTAGAAGATGCATAGTCTTTCAAAGGGGTCATCACATGTTCATTTCTTGTTGATTCTTTACTACCTTAGCTTTATTTGGTTACAGCATCATCGTATTCTTTTTATCTACTAATTTTTTGATGAGAGCTGTATGGTAATCAAATACCTTAGTAAGAATATTGCGATTTTAACTGATGGTGGAGTTATCCCGATTAGCAATGCCTATAGATCTTGCCCTGTAGTAGTTTGTGGTAAAGAGTTTTATGTGAGACTTTTAGTTATTCCAATTTAGAGTTTTAATGTGATATTTGGAAAATATTGGCTATGTTTATTCCACTCAATATTTTATTTCATTGAGTGAGAGTTATCTTCAGTCCACCTAAGAAATCAATGTTTGAGTTTGTTCGAGTAGCAAGAGAGCTGGGATCGAAGATCGTATGTGGATCACTTGTAGCAACAAATATAACTATATCTCTCTCTCTATTATTTTGAAGTTCATTGATGTCTTCTCCGAGGAATTGTTGGGTCTACCACCATATCGAGAAGTAGAGTTTTCTTTCGAGTTAGGGCCTAGAGTGGTAACTTTGGCATATTATTATGGACTTAACAAAAAATATATGGTGAAGGAGAAGTTAACTGACTTGAGAGCAAATATTTTATTTGGTAGAGCGCTTTAGTATGGGTTGGTCCAGTTTTATTTGTGCCAAAGAAAGATTGATCAATTAGAATTCATATTACATATAGAGTATTAAATGTACAAACAATCCAGAACAAGTACCATTTACCATGAATAAATGATCTATTCAACCATCTTAATAGAGTCAAAGTATTCTCTAAGATTGATTTGAGATACAAGTATCACATAGTGAAGGTGCGTAGATAGCATATCCTAAAGATCATGTTTACTACTAGCGCGGTGAGCACATTACAAGGTTTTAGTAATGCCATTAGGGTTGATGAATGCACTAGTTACTAAGCCATGTATTCCACCAAAATTTGGAAAAATTTGTGGTATTCATTATTGATGACATTTTGGCTTATTCGAAAATGTCAAAGGAGCATGAAGAGCATCTAAATATTGTGCTTGAGACTTTATGCCATGATAGGCTTATGGAAGAGGTCAACGTGTGAGTTTTCTTAGATAAAGTGGCATTTCTTGGACAAATAGTTGCCAATAATGGCATTGAAGTGGATCTAAAAAAGATTGCAGCCATGCATTAAGGCCTACCCCGAATACAATAGCAGAAGTAAGAAGTTTTATCGGACTTACTAAATATTATCAGAAAAATTAAAATATTTTGCCAATATTATGGAACTTTTTGTCACACCCTTATCCTGGAGGACCGAAAAGTCACTACTGGGCATGATATTATACAAGCCTAAGTTGGCTTGTACAAGGCAAGGACTTGCACAATAACAAATTTGATTAATCAGAGTTAGAAGTAGCGGAACAATATTACAAAAATCAAATGAACACAATGATACAAGAAATACAATTTCTTTATTGATATCTTCCGACGGTTACAAGGCTATCAATAGCCATCTGATATATACCAACTTGCCTACATCTTTTGAACTATACATAATTATAATGACATTGTTCGATACATTACATCCCTTTATACAAAATACATCTCAATGCATCTTCTTCTTATCTCCGGGTCCCGAGGATGAGGATCGTCTATCTCTTCAAAATATCTAGTAGAAACCTCTAGCACCTACGGACAAACTGGTGGTAGCATATTAGGGAATGAATTGGTGAGTAACAAAAATAACACTCTCTGGTAGTAATCACTAAGTATTCATGTGAGAAAATATTTTTTTTATTAGCGATATTGCTATCTTTTACCTATGTTCATTTCATGTCATATATACAGAATCAAGAGTAATTTTACTTCTTCTGGAAACATATTTAAAAAACACTTTTCTTATTTCCATCTCATTTAAGTAATAGGAACAGTTTAATATACGATATTAGTTTATTTCTATCTTGACATGTGTAGCGTAATTCATGAGCCATAATTTTTTCTTGGGACATATTAGCAGAACATTAGTGGACACATTTTTCTTATGAACATGATAGTAAAATTTTATGTTAACAGAGATTATTTAAGAGTATTTCATGATAGGGAATCAAACCATCTGAACATATCACTTATTCAGTAATTCTTACCCATAGCCGATGCCCATCCGTTCAACAAACAAGGGTTAGCACAATTTACGTAAACATAAATAATACATTCTCTGTTTTTCTTTGCATCAAACTATTAGTGCTACCTAGCTACATGATGGTCCATGGACTTATTGTATAGAACTTTTATCTCATCAACGATATTAATAAGGCCAAGGGATTTTAAATGAGGAGACATCATCAAATTAAAGTGAATCAATGAATAGCCAGAGGATTGAATTTCTCTAATACTATTATGTCACACCTTGATCCCGGAGGACCAAAAAGTCACCATTGGGCATGATGCCGTACAAGCCTAAGTTCCACTTGTACAAGCCAAGAACTTGCACAATAAGAAAATGGACTAATTAGAGTTAGAAGCAACGAAACAATATTCCAGAAAACAAAATAAACACAAAGATACAAGAAATACAATATCTTTATTAATATCTTCCGATGATTACAAGGCTATCAATAGCCATCTGATATACATGCTAACTTGGCTATATCTTTTTAACTATACAAAATTACATTGACACCTTTATAAAAAACACATCTCAATGCATCATCTTCTTATCTTCGACTCCCGATGATGAGGATCGTCTATCACTTTGGAACATCCAGCAGGACATCTAGCACCTACGGACAAACATGTGGGGAGGGGGGTTCATCACATTAGAGAATGCACTATCGAGGAACAAAATCAACACTCTCTGATAGCAATCACTAAGTATTCATGTGAGGAACATTACTTTTATTAGTGATCTTGCAATCATTTACCTACGCTAATTTCATTCCACATACAAATTCAAGGGTCATATTAGTTATTTTAAACATATTCAAAAACTATATTTCTTATTTCTACCTCATTCAAGTAATAGGAATGATTTTATGCACGATATCGATTAATTTCTAACATGACATGTGTAGTATTATTCATGAGCCATATTCATCTCTTTCTAGGGACATATTAGAATAATATTAAGTGGACATAATTCTTTTTTTAACAGGATAGCAACATTTCATGTTAACAAAGATTATTTAAGAGAAGTTCATGATAGAAAATCTAACCAACAGAATACATCACTTATTCAGTGATTCTTACCTACGGTCGACGTTCCATCCCTGCAACAAACAACGGTTAGCACAATTTGTATAAATATATATAATAGATTCCATATTTGTCTCTGCATCAAACTATTTGTCTTGCAAAATGGATAACCTAGCATGCTACCTAACTACATGAGGGTATAAAATCATGAAAAATCTCAGAAGTGCCTATGCGCCTCAGCCCTCATGCGTCGAAAAAACTAAAGTGCATGCGTCAAAACTCAATTGGCGCATGTCTAGTTAGACGCATAATGTCATCTCAGTTAAGTTAGAACATTTTTGACTCTCACAAAAATGATGCTCTGAAATGCCTCAATTCTGAGGCTGACATTTGGTGTCAAAGCGTCATTCACAGCCATAATTATCTTTGTCATTTTGTAGTCGTACAATGCCACGTGTATGAGAGACAAAGTTTCATGCATCTCTGGTCCCATGCACCCCAGACTCCATGCGTCACATGTGTCTCTGGCCCCATGCACCCAGACTTTATATGTTCCATGCGTCTCTGACTCCAGGTGTTTCTGACTAGATGCGTCTCTGGCCCTATGCATCCCAGACTCTATGCATTTATTATGACAATGTTCCTCAAGTCATGATCTTTCTGTTACAACTGAGAAGATTCTCTACAGGCCTAATATCAAGCCGACCAAGTTATGCACACAAAGTATGATAATGGACCATATTTTAAGTAATAGTAGATCCTAACAATGAATCCATATGGCAATTTGACCATGACATCTGTCTGTTAAGGATAGACACATGGCAGTTCCAGCATCCGTGCGCGCATAGCACATACGCGCATGGACCCGTCAGCATGACGACTACAAATAGTAGGGTTGCATACCCACTAAAGGCACAGGGAGACATACATAAAGACAAGCAAAAGAGAGAGAACATTATAAAGCATTCTCATTCCCTTGTCGGACCGTCAATGGAATAAAGGAGTCACTACAGTACTCGATCTCCATCGTCACATTCTCCTGAATAAAAAATAATTGTACTTATATTTTCTGTCTTGGATTTCTTTGTACTCTTTTTTTGTTAAACACACAGAGTTTTTTTTGACTTTGGATCAATGGAAAACAAGGTAGCGATTATGCAGGGAACTTGCTTCTTCTCTAATGAGAAGGTCGTGACATAGTCCAATATGGCAAAGCTGGGTTAAACTAAGAAGATGCTAGTAGTACGCTTCGACCGTCAAGCTTTTGAAAAAATAATTTCTGAAGGCAGCACGAGTCCTTCTCCAAGGCTACCAAAGCCTAAGAAGACCCGCATGACATGGGTAGCAAAGGCCGCTGCGACTGTCGTGCTTGAGGAGAAGGCTGCTCTTCACTCGAGCTCTGGCAAAGGAAAATACTATGATGCCATAAGCTTAGGTGTTGATGCACTGTCCAAGCCCCTACATCAAGGGATGCACAAGAAGAAGCATGCGTCATCAAACTCCATACACAGAAGGGCAGCTGCATGCGGCCCCAAAACCAACAAAAGTTTTGTCTTCGACAGAATCTCATGCGATATTGACATTATGCACCAGACTGAGAAAGGAAAACATTCAAACCTGGACTCCTCATACTATACACCGGTGTGTGTTGAGACAAGGAAATCTAGGGCAGTACGGGCTCGTCAAGCCCAAGCAACTACTCAGGTGACAGTTATGCGTGCACCTAATATAAAGTTATACAAGATTTATCCATGCGTCCAGCCTGCAGTGGAATAAGGATAGGGTCAAGCTCAAAAGTCTTCCACTAACGATCTAGAAAAAGTTTTTGTATGAACCCAAGGTTAGGGAGCAAACAAAGCACCTGCACACCCATGCACTTGGCTCTGCCGTGCTCATGAAGAGGGTGTAAAGGTGAATAATCCCTCCCTCAACTTGCGCAAAGTGATCAATTACAAGCGCAAGACAAAGGAGGCAACTACGACATGTGGGATGTCCCCTCCTGGACACCACTATGACCACATCATCATCAACTGCTACTGTGCCCAAGCGACAGTACCTGCAAACAGGGAGTCGATATTTCAACAACTGCAACCAAGAGCACCCATCCGGCAGTGTCTCAAAAAACTGGTGCAAATACCAGAAGAGGAGGAGTTGTCCCTCGCCCCATGCTACTCCAGTTGGAAATTCTTTTCCATGAAGGAAGGCCGGTAGTCCATCACTTCCAGTCCTCCACTCTCAGCGAGCATGCTGAGGTGGCGGAGCCAAATAGAGGTACATACGGAAGGAATTTTCTTGGGTACCCGCTCAAAGTCAAAACTGGCAACAACTGGGGGTAGTACTTTATTGAAATCCTAAGCTGGGGATAGAAATCTCTAGAACTCTATAATAACCCGTCAATCCACAAAGATAACAATTATCAAGGAACGAAAATCGCAAATCCTGGGGGTAGTCACCCTCATCCAAATAAAGTGCCTTCTGACACCGGGGGTAGTATTCCTTCCAAAATCCGAAGAAGATCCAGCATTGTCAACTTTTCCAGAGGACTATTCAATGCATGAATCTGAGGTGGAAAGTGATAGATCTATTGTCCCGTCTGTCTTTTACCATGTCAGAACAGTATACATGGATGGAGAGGACGTTGAGGAAACTAGTGCAAGCTGGGGGTACGACAACCATATAGGAAATATGAGAATTGCGAGCCCGCCTGGACTCAATGGGCAATCGGGACACACTGTGCGAGCTGGGGGTACGACAACCATATCCTCTCAAGTATAAATATGTGTTGTACCCGCCAAAGTACAAGCCCTTCTCCATGACTTCATTTGAAGGGAAGGCATCCCTCTACCAATACTTGAGTTACTTTGAGATGGAAACGAGGCATCTACCTAGTAGCGATGCCCTTATCAACAAGCTCTTCGTCAGGACATTGTCCGGGGTAGCCTTCGATTAGTTCTGCAGTCTTCAAGACAATTGTATCTCCTCCTTCGAAGACCATAAGCGCCTCTTATTGGCCCGATTCTATGACGGAGGAAATGACATGACGATATCCTCCCTGATGGACATTTCTCAAAAAAAAACCCAGTACGAGTATACATAGAACGATTCAGGCAAGTTGCGCTCAGACAACCCCAGGCAATCCGGAGTCCATACTGATGGACACATCCTGAAAGAATTTGCTCCCAGCAGTATGACTTTGGACGAGCGCCGCTCAGTTCAAAGACTGGATGACATTTATCATAAGTTTTATCATCACCGAGAAGAATATAAAGGAAGATCGACTGCTGGAAATATAAATCCCATCACAGATGATAGGGGAAAGCTTCCTTATAACAACAACAATAACCAGGGAAATAGTGCTCGTAACGGCAAAGGAAAGCAGGCATTTACTGTCAATATGTCTAAAAAATCCCCTTATGTAGATCCGAAGCTGGTTGATGTCCCCAAACTGAAAGAGACTTAATATTTCAATGACGATAATGTGATAGTAATCTTTAACGTACTGATGAAGGAAAATAAGCTCCGGCTATCAAACATCAAACTCCCAGAAGAGGCAAACCAGGTCGATAATCCCATATACTGCCACTGCCACTACTATCGGTTCATCAACCACCCAACACGGGATTGTTATATGTTGAAGCAATACAGCCTGCGTCTTCTTGAGTCCAAAGCTCCCACCTTAGAATTTGAGGACAAGACGGTCACTGCCAACATGATATCTCTTCAGTTCATGAACTTCCCAGTAACGAAGGCCCAAGATGGTGTTGTCCTGATCCCTTGGCCAACAATGGAGGTTGTTAATCTCCCTCTAGCTCACAACGAAATAGCCAGGCATGTACCTCTTAGCACACCTTGGGGTGAGGTCATGTGGGTTCACCCATATCTCGTCCAGGATATTATACATCAAGCAGTATCCTCTATCGCTAAGTCCAGAGGAAAGAAGTCTAAAGCTTGCTACATGGTTTGTCCTTCTACCGAGAAAGTTGTGGCAGGAGCGACCAGATCAGGACTGTCCTACCAGCGCGACTATGATGCTCCCAAAAATTTTATACCTCCAACCACTATACCTGGCACATCAAATCATGGTCCGTCTTAGACTTCCGCAACAGACAAATAAAAGCATACTCGCTTTGACAAGCCTTTGCGGAAGGATACAATACAAGGGCTGGAGAAGCCCTAAAACTTTGATATATTGGCGCAACTCGCCTATACTCTAGCTAAACTATCTCTCTTTGAGATCCTCCGTCTCTCCAAAGACACCATGGATGCTCTAAATGAGACGCTGCAGAACGTCGACACTTACCTGGCCCAGGTCAAGCCACCGATCGAGGATCCCGCTGCATGCCCCCACTACAACAATGTGATGGAGGCAATACCCAATATTATGTTCTCACAATGTTGCTGAAGAACAACAAATATGATCGCTCTTTGTACTATGTAGGGCATATCGGGGCTATTAAAGTAGACCGGATGAACATTGACCCTGGTTCTTCCATCAGCATTATCCCTGGCAGTTTACTTCACACCCTGGGAATCCTAATTCACCGATTGGCAGCAACCAATACCACCATCTGCGACTTTAATGTCGGAAGGAGCTACCCTCTGGAAAATATTTGCCTGAAATGTTAGATCGGTGACTTACGAACAGAGGTCACCTGTTATACCATAGACGTAGATGTGTCCTATAATATCTTGTTGGGACATCCATAGATACTTGAGTACATGATTGTACCATCTACTCTGCACCAATGCCTGAAGTATGTGGATGATCACGACGTCGTCAGAATAGAGTTCTCCGATGTCGATCCATTTAAAGTGGTCGAGGCATATTACTTTGACTCAATCCTGTAAGCAATTCTGCCAAGACGAGGGTGACAATGATGTCGATAATAAAGCAGAAACTGGTACCACACCTGACGAACCTTTGAGGGTCCGTCTAAAAGGATGGGCTCCTAACACGTCTTCTCCCATCGTGGTGAAACTCCACAAGAAAGCGTCGGAAGCTCTTATCCCTCTGGAACCTCTAGTGGTAAAAATCTACAAGAAGGCACCAGAATCTCTGGTCGTTCCCCTACGTAGGCCAAATCGACCACCTAAAGAAGATTATGTACCTGTTACTTCTTCAGAACTACTGCTGATAAAACTTTGCAAGAGGCCTCTGAAACCATCACTGACGCTGGAGACAAATCTTATGGAAGATGAGCTGGAAGAGTACAAGGCCGCTCATGCTGATGTCCCTTCTCTTGACGATGTAATCCCCGTAGAAAAGATACCTTACTTCATTAATAAAGGGTTATCTTTGAACTACTATGATATTTTATATTTAAGTACAATATATTTCTTGGAGCACAGTCTAGACCTGCAACTGCATACACAGGTGACTACCACCTAGGTAATGAACCGAATCCTCCCTCGCCAAAACTCTCACTTTGTAGTTCCAGCAAGGAAAAGGGGTGACAAACCCATCATCTTTGGCAGAATAGAATATCCTCAGTCCTTCATCTAGGAGGAACAAGAACCAGAGCTTGAGAGCGGAATGATGCAAACATACCACTACAGCTCACAAGCCAAGCACATTATCCAGAAGATGGGCTATGATCTTAAATGCGACTGATGCCTAAATTATGACAAAGGACGATGACTTCCTCTGTGTCTTCTCACTCCTGTAGGCAAGTCTAAGGATTACTATCACAAGACTCGATACGGTCTCTAGTATGTTACACCACTATCTACTCCCTAAGACTCGGAGGAGGAAGGCGAAGTGTATTCTCACTCTTAAGAATCCTCCGCTTGGGACTCCGATACAAGCATAGGAGACATGCTTACAAAGATGCTATCTGTCAATATTGCATCTGCTTACCCAGAAGAAGATGATAAAGACCCACTTGAACCCTTCGAGGTCGAGCCATCGGCCCAACGCCTGGACGTACAGTGAGAGCTACGGTTCGAGCAACGATAACCTTCCACTGAGGACGAGGTCATACAAGTCTACCTAGGCGATGAATCCTTCCCTAAACCTATCTTCATCAGCAAAAGTCTGTCCGGTAGAGATTATGAATCCCTACTGCAGCTTGTAAGGGAGTATATCGATGTCTTTGCCTGGTACTATAAAGATATGCCTAGATTGGACCCCCAGATCGTAGTCCACAACGGCATTCCCGAAGGACAAGTTTTCTCTTCCGATAACCAACATAATGATCGATAACACATGTTTCTTTGAGCGTATGTCCTTTATGAATGGATTTTCGAACTATAATCATATCAAGATATCCCCAGACGAGATACATACATCATTCCGAACACCAATAGGGGTATATTACTACACAATTATGCCCTTTGGTATAAAAAATACAGGTGCTACATACCAGCGAGCTATGAGCACCATCTTTCACGAACATCTACGTAAGACAATTGAGTGTTATGTCGATGATATCACTATCAAAAGTTGCTTTCGAGATGACCACCTACAAGATCTGAGGACGGTATTCGATCTAATATGGGTGCACCAGCTAAAAATAAACTCTATCAAGTCTTTTTCCTGGGAGTCTCTAGTAGTAAGTTCCTGGGTTTCATCATAACTTTAAAGGTTATTCATATAGACCTTAAGAAGACTAAAACAATCCTTAATTTGTATCTGCCGAAGAATATTAGAGAGCTCCATGGTCTTTAAGGCAGATTGGCATATATTAGGAGGTTCATATCAAACCTCTCTAGACGTTGCTAGCCCTTTACTCAGATCATTAAGAAGGAAGTCTTCTTTGTCTGGACTGAAGAATACCAGCAAGCATTCGACGACATCAAGAGGTACCTTACAAGTACCCCAGTCTTGGTGGCCCCCGATGTGGGAAGACTCTTCTTGCTTTATATGTGTATAATGGATCACTCCTTCGGTGCTCTATTAGCCCAGAAAAGTGATGCGGGTCATGAGCAGGCCATCTACGACCTCAGCATAATGATGGTCCGTGCGGAGCACAGATATAACCCCATTGAGAAGGAGTATTTAGCTCTGGTCTTTTCCATTCAAAAAACCCGACATTATGTGTCGGGGCAGACAATTCATGTAGTCTCGCGAGTTAACCCCCTCAGGGTTTTCGTGACGAAACCAGTGGTGCTCAATTCTTGCTTGGCTACATGGGCGATACTGCTGTCACCAAATGATATGGTATTCATTCCACATAAGGATAAGGCCGTCAAGGGACAAGCATTGGCCAATTTCCTGGATGCCCATCCAGTACAAAAAATATTAAAACTCTACGACAAGATTCCAAATGAAGTGGCAGGCTCCAACATGACGAGCGCGGAGGCCATTTGGCGAATGTTCTTCGAAGGCGCTTCAAGAACGGGGCCCAAAGGTGATATTGTTACTGTAGTCGGAATAATGCTGATCTCTCCGGACGATCTGGTCATCAACCGCGCTTACTCTCTCATAGAGTCATGCTCCAACAATGTGGCAGATTGTAATGCTTTCGTTATGGGGCTCGAACTCACCAAACGAGTTGGAGTGGACTACTTAGAGGCCTACTACAAATCCAAGCTGATAGCCAGTCAGGTCCGGGGTGAATATGAAGTCAGCATGAAGATCTAATTCCTTACCACCAAGCCGTATTGAGTATAATCTTTATATTTGACGAGTTCTTCATAGAACATGTGCCCCGACTACAAAACATAGAGACAGATGCTCTGGCTGGCCTCACATCCTCCTTGGCCGTTCCAGTCAATTCTTATTAGCTCATCACTGTGATCGGCTAATATTGGGTCTGCCCGAAAAATAGTCTCAACACATTTCTGAGTTATTCAGTCAAGACAAACACCAGCACCCAAGACTAGAGACTCCCATTCAAAGACTATGCAGTCTATGGAATTCTTCCCGAGGACCAGAGGGAAGCTACTTTCGTCAAGAGACATTTCCTCCGATTCTATTAAGATACAACCACTAAGATATTGTATCGTCGTTCTTATGATGGGCTTCTGCTATGTTACTTATTGAATGCAGAAGCAAAGCAAGCACTTCATGAAGCTCATAACGGTGTTTGCGGCGCACATCAACCCAGACCAAAGCTACTGGACCATCTTCGGTAGATGGGTTATTATTAGCCAAAAATCGTGGTTGATGCCGTCAACTTTGCAAGAAAATACAAAATGTGTCAAATTCATGTAGACTTTATCTAGCAGCCCTCAAATTTTCTTTACCCAACAGTAGCATCTTGACCGTTCGAAGCATGGGGAATGGACTTCATTGGATCGATTAGTTCACCTTCATCTAAGGGACATCGATTTATCTGGCCATTACCGACTACTTCTCTAAATGGGTGAAAATTATGCCACTGGCTGAAGTAAAGACGTCAAATGTGATCAACTTCGTCAAGTATTATGTTATATATTACTTCGTCTTGCCACGAAGGATCATCCACGATAATGGTCCATAGTTTGCGAGCCACGCCTTCTACTGGTTTTGCAAAAAAAAATCCAAAATAAAGCTTCGACCGCCTATAATCCAGCTGTCAATGGGTTGGCAGAGGTATTCAACAAAATAATCATCAAGCTCCTCAAGAAGTTTGTGTCATCCAACAAGTGCGAGTGGAATAAGAATCTAGGTGAATATCTCTGGTCTTATCACACAACAGTCCGGACACCGACTGTTAGCATGCCATTTGCCTTGGTCTACGGAAGAGAAGCAGTCATCCCCTCAAGGTCCAAATTCTCTTCCTCCGAGTGGCTCTCTCCAACCAGTTGACCATTGACGATAACCACCGTTGGCGACTACAAGAGTTGGAAGAACTCGGCGAGAAATTTTGTCTAGCTCAACAGTGTATTGAGTTATATCAGGCACGCTTTTAGGTGCCTTCAACAAATATATCAAGGAAAGGGAGTTCCAAGTAGGATAACTCCTCCTAGCAGTAAGAAAACCAATGGTTATGACGCACAAGACAGACGAGAAGTTTTAGGCTAAATGGGAAGGCCCGTTCATCGTAAAATCCGTCCATTCCAATAGTGCCGACCGGCTTGCAAAGCCTAATGGAGACTTGTTCATGATGCCTTTCAACGGCAAGTTCCTAAAAAAGTACTACATCTAATCCAGACCCGTACTCCTCTCATCCCAGGATAAGTTGTAAACGTTTACATTCCCCGTTATTTATCAAGCGCATAAGCCATTGTCTGTATTCAGGATTGCCGAATACCCAACATATAATGGATCCTCAAAAACTCTCCAGTGGAGCAGCCTCTAGTAAACCACTCCATATTAGAATTCCTTCGGGATACTAGCTCACGTCCATATCACCTCTGAACTAAAGTCCTAATATATTTTTCCAATTTTTTCATGTTCACATTACCTCTGGGCAAAACTTCCCGTTTGACTATCGATAGTCACGTCCAAAATATAAATAATATCGGTCGTCATCCAAGCTTATCATCCGTACTCAAGTTTAAGTACACCAACGATGATAAGTCCATAAACCTATTACGTCTATATCACCTCTAATAGGACTTCACTTTGAAATTATTGCTAGCACTCAAGTGCGCAGAAAGTAATAGGTCTACTAAAGATCCCCTAGTAGGATATCTGTGACAACTACGATATTATACTATGTTCATATTATCTGTAGTACCATAACCATGTTCACAACATATACCATGACAAATACAGGAAGACATTCAGGAAAATGAGAGAATTTTTCATTAATATTCAAGATCGTGAGTACATATGATAAAAATTCATTTTTTAAGGGTTTCCATAAAATTACGCTGATAAGAACTTTTTCCATTAAAGGTGCCCCTCCATGTTGTTTCTGATAACCGACATAAGTAAAGCCAGCGACATAACTCAATGCACTCTAGGTCATCCTTCCACAGCACAAACCTCAGCATATGGAAAAAAATCCATACTAATGGATAACAAAAGAGAGAACGACCAAGCGCTCCTAGGCCATACAGAAAGACTGGATGTAAGGAATGACAATCAATACAAATCCAGTAATTAGTGCCTCAGGATCCCAACCAGTAGCAGGGTCGCATAAAGAGGAGAGACGTAGCTAGCATGCTATATCAACAAGGACGATTCTACTTGCAACGACAGGCATTCACCCTCGTCTCCTGGATCAGTTCTTGGTGAACCATCGCATAAAGTTGGTCTTTTTCACAAACAACGGTCATTATGATATGCTTGCATGCTCCATTATAGGTAGTACAAGCAAGGACAAAACATGCACAAAAATAACGCACACTTTTTACTCTTTGGAAATTGTCTCCCCGACAAAACGTGTCAAACGTTGGCTCAGAATCCAAGAGATTCATTTGAAGATCGAGCCAAAATTTGGCATTTAATACAGATTTGATAGCATGGCTGACCCGTCCATGCAAAAATAAGTGCATGCATCAAAGACAGCTGAAGGACTTTCATGCGAAAGATAGCCCATGCGTTTGGAAGATCTCTTTTCCATGGTTCTTATTTAAATAATTCCAAACTTGTCAGTTTGAAAACTTTGTAGGGGGTCTTATAGATATATAAAAAATATCAAAAGTGCCTATGCTCCTTAGCCCTCATGAATCAAAACTCAAGTGGCGCATGGCTAGTTAGACGCATAATGTCATCTCGGTCAAGTCAGAGCATTTTTGAATCTAATAGCAATGATGCTCTGAAATGCCTCGATTCCGAGACTGACAGTTGGTGTCAAAGCATTAGTCACCTCCATAATTACCTTTGTCATTTTGCAGCCGTACAACTCTACGTGTATGAGGGACAATATTTTATGCATCTCTGGTCCCATGCGCCCAGTGTCCATGCATCCCAGGCATCTCTGGCCTCATGCGCCCCAGACTCCATGCGTTCCATGCGTCTCTGAATCCATGCATCTCTGGCCCTATACGTCCCAGACACCATGCGTTTAGTATGGCAGTACTCCTCAAGTCAAGTTCTTTTTGTTACAACTGGGGTGATTCTCTATAGGCCAAGTGTCAAGCTGACCAAGTATAAGAACCGACCAGATTTTCAGTAACAACAGATCTCAACAATGGATCCACGTGGCAATTCGATAGTGACATGTGTCTACAGTTGCAACTGCACCCTGTTGAGGATGGACATATGGCAGCTCCAGCATCCGTGCGTGCATAGCACATACGCACATGGGCCCATCAACATGATGGCTTTAAATAGTAGGGTTGCATACCCACTAATGGCACAGGGAGATATATATACAGACAAGCACAAGAGAGAGAACAGTAGAAAGCATTCTCATTCCCTCATCGGACCGTCAATAGAGTAAAGGAGTCACTACAGTACTCGATCTCCATAGTCACATTCTCCAGAATAAAAAATAATTGTACTTAGATTTTCTGTCTAGGATTTCTTTGTACTCTCTTTTTTGTTAAACACTCAAAGTTTGTATCGACTTTGGATCAATGGTAAGCAGAGGGCCCATGGGCGACTTTCCATGATTAACACACTACTAGAAAAAGTCAAATTAGCGACGCCCAAAAATGTCGCTAAATGACAAAAAAATGTCGCTAAACACGTTTAGCGACGTAATTAGCGACGTTTTACAGAAGTCGGTAATAATAACGTCGTTGAAAGAAAAAATGTCACTAAACGTCGCTATACTGACGTTTTTAGCGAATTAGAACGTGTCTCTAACTTAGCTACGTTTAGCGACTCTCAGTCACTAATTAGCGACATAATTAAATGTCGCTAAACGTCGCTAATTAGCGACTTATATAGCGACGTAACAGCAACGTCTTTAATGACCTGGCAGTACTGCCATGTCAGCATTTTGCGACATACAACGACGTATTTAGCGACGTCATTAGCGACGGCTTTTGACGTCGCTAAGTAGCGACTTGTTTACCGACATATAAAAAACGTCGCTAGGCGTCGCTAAATATTGCTAAATAAGTCGCTAAATTTACAAAAAAATAAAAAAAATTGAATTGTTCCAAACTGCAATTTATAAAATTTTAATTAAAAATAGACCCGGAGCAACCCTCCGTTGAATTCTCTGGGTTCGTCGACCCCTTCGGTGGAACACTCAACACCGGATTAACAATATTTAATATGAATAAAAGTATCACAGTCATACAATTAATACACACAAATATCACAGTCATATAATTAATACACACAAATATCACAGTCACACAATACATAATATATAATTATCACAGTATCACAGGGCATAAACAACATCACAAAATGTATATTATCACAGTCACACAAAATGCATAATATATAAGTATATGAAACATCATAGTATCAATCTCGAGGATATCTAACACGCTGGGACAGATACCAGTCCCTCAAATACTACGCATAAACAGCGTTTATGTTATCAATCTCCGCTATGGGTGCTGGGTGACTGGAACTCCCCATATAAGATACAGCAGGTGGTATTTCTTCCTCCTTAACAGTAGGAGGCATCACTTTCTCCTTAACAGTAGGAGGTGTCGCTCTCTTGGGTGCCATCTGGTAAGATAGATGGAAATAAAGAATATAATTGATAACAGATATTACTTAAGACATATCCTTAATAATGCAGAATGGAAAAATTAGATGACTCACAAAGAATTAGCTATTTGTTGCAGTATAATAATGATACCATAATATATATTGCTCAATATTTTGTCCTAACAATAAAAACACTATAAGATGTATCTAGTCAACCAACGGATACAAATCTATTGATAGTGTTGATGATGGAGATGATAATATGAATGATGATGATTATTAGGGTTTTGTCAAATCTTCTATTTTATTAGCCCAACTTATAACACTACTCCACATTGCTATTCTAACTGATATCAATTTCTCTTAACCAATATCTTACTATCTAACCTATCTTAACCAATTACCTATCTACCTTGGCACTCAACACTTAACTGTTACTTACCTCTCTAGTACTATCCTTATTCACTTGCACACACCTGAACTCACACAATACATGGACACCTGCACTCACATTTGCAGTGCCCTCTCAGACACATATCAAATCAACCCTCAATACTGTAGAATTATACACATACTATCCCTCTCAGACACATATCAAATCAACCTTCAATACCTTAAAAGTATTTTGGGACTTGAGTACCATATACCAGGGTTCTATTTGTAGTGTTGGAAGGTCTAACATGGTTTCAGTCCTAGAGAGAGTGTGGGTTCAAATATTGTAATGGGTGTCTGAGATTAGTGTGGTGTGGTGTAGTGTGAGTGTGAGATATTTTGAGTAAGATAAGTGTAGGTATTGAATGTGTTATACAAGGTAGTATGCTCTTATACACTAAACAAAAGAGCTTGGTATTAGACTAGGTTGTAAGTGTTGGTGTCTATATCATAGGAGGTTGGGTGTTGAGTGGTAATGTAGTAAGGAAGGAGAACTCTTGCATTGGAGTAGTCTAAAATCAGACCTGGGTATGAGATATTCATCTTATGTAGAGGAGCATCATGGTTGTGTGTTAGTGTCATGTTAAGAGTTGGTTGTGTGTGTAGTATAAAACTCTTACCACCAAAGTTGATAGGGATGAGGTATTAGTGTGTGCTAGGTGCAGTATAGGTTTAAGGGGATATTCAAGGTCAAGTGTTCAATTATAGTCCAAGAACAGTGAATATTGAGTGTAAGGATGGGAAAAGTACTCACTTTGTGTTGTGATATCCTAGTATACCAGTAAGAGTTGTGGCAGTGTACTTGAGTATAGGTATCATGGTAAATATCAAGTTAAGAGCTATGGAATATAGGACAAGGTATACAATAGGTAATTGTGATATAAGGATATAGGTATTGAATACTTGGGTGAAAATAGAGTATTCACCCAAATACTCTATATGAAAGTATTAAGAAATTGATATTGAACAGTAAAAATTGATAACCCTAAACCTAAACCTAACCCTAACCCATGATCAAAAAACCTAACCCTAACCCTAAACCTAACCCTAACCCTAACCCCTGATCAAAAACCATAAACCTAACCCTAACCAGGTCAAAAAACCTAACCCTAACCCTAACCCCTGATCAAAAAACCTAAACCTAACCCTAACCCTAACTCCAGGTCAAAAAACCTAACCCTAACCCTAGGTGTCGTATGTGTTTGTCAGTGTGTGTGTGTGTGTGTGTGTGCGTTTGTGTGTGTGTCGTGTGTGTCTGTCAGTGTCTGTGTGTGTGTGTTGTGTCTGTCAAGTGTGTGTCAGTGTCACATGTGAGTGAGAGAGAGAGAGAGAGAGAGAGAGTTAGGGTTTACCTAGAGCTCGAGGAGGAGGAGGGGGATGCCGGAGTAGCCGCAGCCGTGGAGAGCCGTGGAGAGCCGGTCGTCGCTCGTCGGAGAGGGGGGGGGTGGGGGAATTCTAAAGGTTTTGAAAATTTTTGAAATTTTCGCAGATGGGGGAAAAGAAAACTGAGCCATAATTAACCAAAATTTAGCGACGTTTAGCGACGTAAAAAAAATGTCGCTAAATAAAAATTTAGCGACGTCATACACGTCGCTAAATACGTTGCTAAATATTTTTAATATATACGTCGCTAATTAAACGTCGCTAAATTATACATATTAGTGACATTTAGCGACCTTAATCAAACTTATAGCGACTAATATTTTTAAATCTTAATAAAATTCGCTAAACGTCGCTAAATGTCGCCATTTAGCGACGTCTAGCGACGTTTTTTATGGAGTCGCTAATCTAGCGATATTTTTAAATGGAGTCGCTAAAATGTGTCACTAATCCCGCTTTTTCTAGTAGTGGCAGTTGTGACTACCGTTTCATATCTTCACTAATATATACGAACATTAGCAGTTGTGAATCAAGGTTCAACTCTTCACTAACATACGCTAGCTGCTTTGACACCCAGTTTAACTCTTCAATAAGAAATATAACACCCCCTGATTGTGAAAACTTCTAGCCTCAAGGTGCTATCACAATCTCTCCTTTGCTGAGCGATTCTGATGCCCCAAAAATCGATTGAGAGACTATTACCTTGTGCACAAATTGTCATAGACCAATTCACGAATGCATCTTCTATCAAATAAACTTTACGATACACAGCCATACAACAAGTAACATTTCTATATTTCTGTTCAATCAACTCACAAAGCCATTAACTTCTCTCTTCTTTTCATTTTAAACAATAGATTCATAACTCTACTCTTCTTTTTCTTTAATATACTTTCTCATAATGATAATAATAATGTTCATACAATACTTTCTATTTCAGCATATGATAAGGAACGTACAAACATTTTTCTTTAGAAGCATGACATCAGTTCTACTAAGCATTTACTGACTTAAGCATGAATTTATACCTTCATATTATACGATAAGGAACATACAAGTATTCTCTTTCTTTTACTTATTAGACATGGAAATAGTTCTTTTAATTGTAATGACAATCTAACTTTTAGCAGACAATCTTCTTAACTTTAACTAGTATAATAAAGGATCTTTCATTACACAAGCATGTAAGTTATCTTGTTAAAGCATACAGAGCCATGTATCATCTTTCTTAGCGATTATAAACTTATTCTTAGCAACAAGCATGTATTCATTCAGATGGATTCTTTATTAAGTGCGAAATAATCAGAAAGTAAACTCTTGTCCACTCACTTGATCAATCATCTTCTGTCCCAATAAGAGATCTCTTCATGAAGGCTTTCTCTCGAGCCAGCAAAATGATATCTCTATCTATATAGTGTACCATTAGGATTCAGGCACTACACCTTTGATGAGGTTGGCGCGGAAAGGTTAAGCATTTGATTGGATAAAGGATTACGAAGTCATTTTTGATGAGTTAAAGAAGTAGTTAACCAATTCATCAGAAAAAGGGTTAGTATATGTGTTAGATCATAACCCGTTGAGGTTGTTGAAGTATTAATTCTATGAAAAGTGAATAAATATAGTAATGGATGACAAGAAGTTGAAATATGTTTTCATGCAGACGGTATTAAATATGAGACAAATAAGGTGGTTAGAGTCGATGAAAGATTTTTATTTACATTACAATATCACCTTTACAAAGCAAATATAGTAACCTATGCTTTGAGTAGAAGACTAGTAACAATGTGCATAATGATAGAGCGTCACTTACTTGAGGACTTGGTAAATCTTGGATTGAGCTTGTTATACCTGGAGAGGAAGGGTAGATGATGGATTTGAATATCAATGTCAATGTGATAAAACTGGGGAACCCCACCATAAATTGGTGGACATATCGATCGATAAAATATTAATAGGATTTAGACATGATCTAACCCTTCAATGGAAGAAACTAAGTTTCACGAATTACACCTGAAGTGATGAGAAGTAGATGACGATTTTTAGGAATCCTGATATGTCAGCTTTAGAAGCATGAAAAATGTGCATCCATGAGCCTGGCATCCTTGCGTCCCCAAATAAAACTAAACAGATGTTGGACCACATGGACACCATACGACCCAAAAAAGGGACACCCATGCGGTCCAAACGAGCGTCCTGACAACTGGCCTCAAGTCGACCTGACATGACGTCCTGACAAAAAAGATGGCGCCCTGACACAGAATCCTGACAAAAAGGATTTTTCTGATCGCCTCGAAGGACAAGAACAAACTAAGAGACAGAAGTCCCAAGGATAGTACAGAGCCATGTGTATAACACGACAAAAGATCCCATGCGGCTCTGGCTCATGCGTTCCAGACTCCATGCGTCCCATACGGCTCTTGCTTATGCGTCCCAGACTCCATGTGTCCCATGCGGCTCTGGCCCATGCGTTCCAGACTCCATAAGGTATATGCGTCTTTGGTCCCATACGTTTCAGACTACATGTGTCCCGTGCGTCTTTGGCCACACGTGTCCTAGATTCCACATCGACCAAATCTTGCTATTACAACTGAGTAATTCTCTCCAACCAAGTAGCGACCACGTGTCCACTTGACCAAGTCGCACCTACAACAGACGAGAACCATCCAGATATTAAGTAACAAAAAAAATCTTAACGAATATCCATGTGACAGCTAAAGCCCGAATTCTTGTGCACAGTTGTAACTCCCTTCTGTTAGAAGAAGACGCGTAGCAACTCCCAACGTCTATACGGCCCAAAATCCATGCGGCCACTGAACAACTATAAATAACAGGGTATTACCCTCATGAGAAAATGCTGGCTATCTGCGAATCTACACTCAAGCAAGAAAGAAAAGCTTCTACATCGGATCGTCCATGGAGTAAAGAGAGTTACTACACTCCTAACCCTCCACTGTCACCCCCAGTAAACAATTTTGTACTTAGATTATTTTATAGGACTTTTCTTTGCACTTTTTTTAGTTTGTTCAATTGAATCGAGTTCTTTCTAACTTTCATATTTAATGACAAACACGATGGCGACTCGGCCGAGGACTGTCCTTCTCCTCTGTTGAGAAGTCGGTGACGCAGTCTGATGCGGTCAAGCTCGGCTTGACACAAACGATGCTGGTGGTCCGCTTCGACCAGCAAGTGTTCAAGGAAATGCTCTCGGAAGAAAGTGCTAATCCTTCGCAAAGGATAGCCAAGCCCAAGAAGACCAGCAGAATGTGGGTGGCCAAGGCCGTTGTACCCCCGCCGGCTATGAAGCAGATGCTTCCAGCCTTTCACTCTCTTTCCAATAACGTTCGTCGGACGAACACCCAGAATGTCCACGTCTGTACGGCATCCTGGGCTGACGCAGAAACTGTTCCGCACCTAGACTCTGGAATAGGAAAACACTACGATTCCAGACGTTCTAGTGCTGAAGCAGCTTTTATGCGGTCAAGGAGGAGGCCACATAAGACTGTCCATGCGGCATCAACTCATAACCACAGACAGCAGGCCGTATGCGGCCCTGATAGCAACATAACCTCCATTTTTGACCATATCTCATGCGACGGAGATCCTATACAACCCACTGAGAATGGTGAAAACCTAAATCTGGACCCTTCATACTACACACCTGTATTTTCTAAGATAAAGAAGTTCAGGGCAGTGCGGGCCCGTAAAGCTCAAGCAACAGCTCATACGAACGACCGCCAATAATCGGTAACTATTACACGAGCCTCTAACAGAAATTTGTACAGGACTGGCCCATGCATCCAGCCCACAGGGACCGATGGACAGGGTCAGTCTCAAAAGTCTTTCACTGGTACCTCTGGGCAAGTTCGTGTACGAACCCTAGTCCAGGGAGCAAATACAACACCTGTGCATTCATGTGCACGGGATACCCAAACTCACAAAGAGGATACAAAGGTAAAACATCCTTCGCATGATTTGCGTGACGTAATTACTCACAAGCGCAATATAAGGAAAGTAACTACTACGTGCGACATGCCCCTCTAATCAACTGCTACTGCTACAATAAAGCGGTAGTACCCATAGAGAGGTAGTCAGCCTTACAACGACTGTACCAGAAAGTACCTACCCGACAATAACCCAGAGGAGGAGGAGTTGCCCTTCGCCTCATGCTACTCAACTGAAAAGCTTTCCACCACCAAGGGAAAAAAGAAGTCAAATACCTCCAATCCATCGATCTCTACCACTACGTCGCGAAGGCGACTACCCGAAGGGCTGACAATGGCAACTGCGGAAGGCGTCTTCCAGGGTACCCGCTCAAGTAAGAAGCTGTGAGCCCCTGGGGTAGTTCTTCCTTAGAACCCCTGGGGGTGACCCAAGCTGGGGGTAGTGTCCCCATGGATGTACGCAACAATCCAACGTTCCGAGGAGACAACGATTCCCAAGGAACGGACTTCGAGATCTCGGAGGGTAGCTAATCCCACCAAAATGACACAATCTTCTACGCTGGGGGTATTATTCCCTCAGAATCTGAGAAGGACACAGCGTCACCCATCCCCCTTAAAGACTACTCACTACAAGGGTATGAGACAGGGAGCACGGCATCCACTGTCCTGTCTGAGGATGGTATACATGGCCAAAAATGACCATAAAGGCCCTAGTAACTGGCAGTGCCTCAAGATTCTCGAGGCCATGATGCATACAATGAGTGCATCATTGCAAGCTTTGACCCAGACAATGCTGGAAATTAAGGCAAACATGGCCTCTCAGCTAGCAAGGGCCTCTGGGAAAGCAAATTTGGACCCTGGGACCAAAGGAGATTCAAACACGACCGCTCCACCCGTGGGCGTAGATCTTCGGGCTCGCCTATATTCCATAAGCAAGGAAGCAATGAGGGAGGTCCAAGAACTTTTGGCTCGACTATATTCAATGAGGAATCCTGACTCACTCTGTCATCTCGGGGTACGCCAACCATACTCGATAGAGTGGAGGGATGTACTGTATCCGCCCAAGTACATGCCCTTCAACATAAACACGTTTGACGGAAAGTCCTTCCCTCACCGCTTCATGAGCTACTTCGAGATTACAACGGGACACTTACCTCGCAGTGACGCTATCCTTACCAGGCTCTTTGTTGGGTCATTGGCGTGGGTAGATTTCGATTGGTTTTGCAGTCTCGAAGATAACTGCATCTCATCACTAGATGACTTCAAGCGTCTGTTCCTTAACAGATTATATCAGGCTGAAAATGATATGACAATGTCTTCTCTGATGGACGTCGCCCAGGGTGAGAAAGAACTAACACAAAACTACATCGAGCGGTTCTGATAGGCGACGATAAGTTTGCCTCCTGGCAATCCGGAGGCCACACTAATAGAGATGTGCCGAAAGAACATACTCCCGATAGTCAGCCTTTGTATGGGTGAGAGCCAGTTTAAAGACTGGACAACATTTATTGTAAGTGCTGTCAACGTCGAGAAGAAGCTCAAGGACGTTTGTCACTTGGGGATCCATATCCCTACTGTTGAGAAAAATAGCAAGCGTTCTAGCAACAACAATAACAACAACAACAACAACAACAACAACAACAATAGTAATGGCGGCAATAACAGCCGTAATAGAAAGGGAAAAAAGACTTTGGTCGCTACCTTGACGTGGAAGCCTAAGCAAAAGCTAGCAGAGTCTCCCAAACCAAAGAAGACTTACTCTTTCGAAGATGTTGATGCCAAACCCATCTTCGATATGATGATATAGGGAGGCAAAATTCAGCTTTCCGATGTCAGATGACAGCCTAAGGCGGCAGAAATTGCCAACCCAAAGTATTATCACTTTCACCGCTACGTCCATCACCCGATGCAGGAGTGCTATACTCTGAATTTGTACATCCAACGCCTGATAGATACCAAGGCTCTTTCCGTAGACTTCGACAATGTGACGGTCGTCGCCAACATGGTGTCCCTCCAGTTTGGAAACTTTTCTCCAACGGAAGCCCAAGACAGAGTGATCACAGTCCCAAAGGCAACTATGGAGGTGGTCAAACTTCCACCAGCTCGAGACCAGATGCCAAACCAATCAAATAATATCAACGATGGTTTTGGCCACACGTGATGGATTCCATCGAAGCTTAAGTCAACAAGCCGATACCTATTGGCTTCATCCGCGAGGAACAACACTCCAATTGGGTAGCTAATATCGTGCCTGTCATTAAGAAAAATAGAAAGATTTGAATCTGTATCAACTTCCATGATTTAAACATGGCATGTCCCAAAAATGAATTCCCTCTTCCAATTACCGACGTAATGATCGACAATACTTATGGCTTTGAGCGTATATCCTTCATGGATGGCTTCTTAGGCTACAACCAAATCAAGATATTTCCCGACGATGAGAAACATACATCGTTCCGGATCTCGATAGGCATATACTATACACAGTCATAACTTTTGGTCTAAAGAATGCAGGTGCTATATACCAGCAAGCTATGAGCACCATTTTTGTGAATATCTGTACAAGACGGTGGAATGCTACATCGATGACAATGCCGTCAAGAGTCGCTCTAAAAATGATCACCACCAAGACCTGAGGACTATGTTTGACTTAATGCATATACACTGCCTCAAGATGAACCCTATCAAGTCCTTCTTGAGAGTCTCCAGCGACAAATTCCTGGGTTTCGTCATCACTTTCCGAGGTATTCACATAGACCCCGACAAGACCAAGTCCATCATAGAGATGAATCCACCAAGGAACCTCCAGGAACTCCGTGGCCTCCAAGGGAGGTTGGCATACATTAGGAGGTTCATATCAAACCTCTCTATATATTGTCGGCCATTCACACAGCTCATGAAGAAAGGTGTCTCCTTTGTTTGGAATAAAGAGTGCCAACGAGCATTCGACAACATCAAAGAATACCTATCATACCCTCCTGTGCTGGTAGCCCCGGTCATGGGAAAGCTATTCCTGCTCTATGTAGACACAATAGATCACTCTCTCGGTACCCTGTTAGCCCAGAATAGTGATTCAGGCCATGAGCAGGCCATATACTGTCTTAGCCGGATGATGGTAGGTCCAGAGCATAGGTATATTGCCATCAAGAAGGAGTGCCTTGAGATGGTATTCGCCATCCAGAAAACTCGACACTACGTGACTGGAAAGACCATTAATATAATCTCGTGAGTCAACTCCCTCAGGGTTCTAATGACCAAACCCGGGGCACTCAGTTCCCGCTTGGCTACCTGGACAATACTATTATCCCCATATGATATGGTATTCATCCCACAGAAGGCCGTCAAGAGTCAAGAATTAGCCGACTTTCTGGCAGTCCACCCGGGATCAGAAACCTCAAAGCTCTATGAAGATATTCTAGACGAAGTGGCATACACCAATGTTACTTCAGACGAAGCTATTTGGCGAATGTTCTTTGACAGTGCTTCAAGAGCAGGGCCCAAAGGTAACATCATAGCTTGGGTCGGGATATTGTTTATCTCCCCATACGGCCTCATCATCAATCGCACATACTCTCTCACGAATCCATGCTCCAATAATGTGGCGGAGTATAACACCCTAATCATCGGGCTCCAGCTCGCCAAGCAAGTCAGAGTAGAGTACTTGGAAGCCTACGACGATTCTCAGCTAATCGTAAATCAAGTCCGGAGAGTATATAAAGTTCGAAACGAAGACTTGATACCCTACCACTAAGCTACACTTAACATTATCGTGACCTTCGAGATATTCTTTATTGAGCATGTTCCTCGGTTGTAAAACATTGAGGTAGACGCGTTAGCTGCCCTCGCTGCTTCCTCGGCAGTCCCAGACAATACCTATCAGCTAATCACAGTGATCGGTTAAGAGCTTGTCTGTCCTAAAAGTAACCTATGCTTATACCTCAGCTATGTAGCGGCGGTAGACACTAATACTCGAGATTGGATCCTTCTATTTATCAACTATGCAATCTATAGAATTCTCCCTGAAAACCCAAAGGAAGCTACTTTAATCAGAAGACGCTCCCTTCATTTCTATTACGATTTGGAGACCAAAATATTTTATCATCGGTCCTATGACGGCCTTATGCACCAATGCTTGTCGAACACAGAGAAAAAATAAGCCCTCAATAAAGCTCACGACGGCGTCTGCGGGGCGCATCAACCCGGTCCAAAGCTACAAGACTGTCTTCGGAGAATGGGCTACTATTGGTCAACGATGGTAGTAGATGTTGTTGATTACGCGAGTAAGTGCCAAGCATACCAAATCCACGTAGACTTCATCCACCAACCATCTAAGTTCCTACATCCAATGGTAGCTTCTTAGCCGTTTGAGGCATGAGAAATGGATATCATCGGGCCAATCAATCCGCCTTCATTAATAGGACATCGGTTTATCTTGGCGATCACCGACTAGTTCTCCAAATGGGCAAAATCTGTTCCACTCGCTGAAGTTAAAATATCAAACGTGATTAACTTCGTCAAGTATCACATCATATATCGATTTATCTTATCGCATAGGATCATCCACGATAATGGTCCATAGTTTTTAAGTCTCGACTTCTATCGGTTTTGTGACAAGAACCGAATCCAAAAAGTAGCCTCCAAGGCATATAACCCCGTATCAAACGGTCTGGCGGAAGCATTCAACAAAACCATCATCAAGCTCCTCAAGAAATTTGTGTCTTCCAACAAACGCGACTGGAACGAGAAGCTGGTGGATGCCTTTGGGCCTACCGTATAACAGTCCGGGCAGCTACTGGAATACGCCATTCAATTTGGTATATGAAAGTGAGGTGGAACTCCTGCTTGAGATCCAAATCCCTTCAATTTAGTAGCTCTCTCCAACGAACTACCACCGACGATAACTATCGTCGACGGTTACATGAGTTGGAAGCACTCAACGAGAAATGACTCTTAGCTCAATAATGCATAGAGTTGTATCAAGCGCGTCTCTCTGGAGCCTTCAACAAACGGATAAAACAGAGAACGTTTCAAGTGGGCGACCTCATCTTAACAGTAAGAAGACCAATGGTTATGACTCACAAGACAGTCAAAAAATTCTAACCTAAATGGGAGGGCCCGTTCATTCTGGAAACCGTATTTTCCAATGACACATGCTGGCTAGTAAAATCCATCAGCGACTTGCTCCTGATGCCTATCAACGGCAAGTTCCTCAAAAAGTACTATGTCTAAATTAGACTGGTACTCATCTATTAACAAACTACATCGTATCTTCTTGGACGCTGGTTCATATCCATATTACCCCTGGACCATCGCTTTAATACACTACTCCGGCAAAGTCTGCCATGTCCATATTTCCTCTGAGAAAACTTTTCAACCCTGACCATCGATCATCACGTCCATATTACCTCTGATATCGATTGTCTTTCAACTTATCACCCGTACCTAATCCGGAGTCTGCCAACGGTGATAAGTCCACAAAAACTGCCACATCCATATTACCTCTGGTAGGGATTGTCTCAAACCTATTACTTGTACTAACATGCGTAAAAAGTAGTAGGTCCACAAAATCTACCACGTCTATATTACCTCTGATATGTTTGTTTTGAATCTATTACTCGTACCCAAGTGGGCAAAAGGGTAATAGGTCCACTAAAATCCTTCAGCGGGATGTCCTTACTATCCACAAAACTTATAACGTCCATATTACCTCTGATAGGGTTTATTTTGAATCTATTACTCAAACTCCAAGTGCACAAAAGGGTAATAGGTCCACCAAAATTCTCTAGCGGGATATCCTTATTATCCATAAAACCTATCACGACCATATTACCTCTGATAGGGTTTATTTCGAATCTTTCACTTGTACCCCAAGTGCGCAAAAGGGTAATAGGTCCACTAAAATCCTCCAGTGGGATGTCCACACAACTACAAATGCTGTGCTACGACCATCTCACATCTAGTACTAGCACCCCAAATATCACAGCAGCGATGAAAGTAATTTATCTGTTCATTAAAACAAAAAGAAGGGATGAATACAAACGTCAAGCAAAAGAGGAATCAGAGTCCTCTAGATCATTGATGTACATTGCTAGAAAATGAAAGAAGCAAGCGTCTGAGGACACAAATAATTGACGAGAAGCATCTATAAAAACCAGCTCCTCCGAATTGGTAGGGGACTCAAGGAGTTCTTGGAAGATATCCGTCTTCTGCACTCGAGTGACAGACGTTTCTCCGGCAGGTAGCAGCTCGGGCTCACCGAAGTAGGAATCATAGGATCCAAAGGTCGCGGGAAGAGATCGAGGCAGTGAACCAAAACAGTTATGAGAATGAATCTAACACCTCAATTTTTGGGATTTACTTTAATCTCCTTGAAAACCAATGCCTCGAGCCCCGTATTAGGAGATGGCACAGAATTCTAAGAGATTTGTGCAAAGATCGAACCAAATCTCCTCATTCATGACTTGACAGCCTGGTAACAGTTGCCCACGCAGCTCAATGACCATGCGCCCCGAATGTACCCATCCTTGCATCTTATTCAAAGTATTTCAATCTTGACAGTTTAAAAACATTAAATGGGGTCTTGTAGAAGCATGAAAAATGTGCATCCATGCGCCCGACATCCATGCACCCCAAAATAAAACTCAACAGATATTGGACCGCATGGATACCATGCGGCCCAGAAAAAGGTCACACATGCGGTCCAAACGAGCGTCCTGACAACAAGTTGCAGGTCGACCTGACATGATGTCTTGACAATAAAGATGGCACCCAGACACAGAATCCGGATAAAAAATATTTTCTTAATCGCCTCGCAGGACGAGAATACCCTAAAAGACAGAAGTCCCAAGAATAGTGCAGAGCCACATGTACAATTCTACAAAAGATCCCATGTGGTTCTGGCCCATGCATTCCAGACTCCATGCGCCCCATGCGGCTCTGGCCCATGCATCCCAGACTCCATGTGACCCATGCAGCTCTGGCCTATGCATTTCAGACTCTATGCGGTCTATGCGTCTCTCGCCCCATGCGTTTTAGACTTCATGTATCCTGTGCGTCTTTGGCCACACGTGTCCCTGATTCCACATCGACCAAATCTTGCTGTTATAATTGAGTGATTCTCTCCAACAAATAGCGGCCACGTGTTTACTTGACCAAGTTACGCCTACAACAGATGAGAACCATCCAGATATTCAGCAACAAAAAAATCTTAACGAATATCCACATGATAACTGAAACCAAAATTCTTGTGCACAGTTGTCACTCCCATCTGTTAGGAGAAGACACGTGGCAACTCCCAACGTCCATGCGGCCCAAAATCCATGTGACCACTGAACAACTATAAATAACAAGGTATTACCCTCATGTGAAAAGGTTGGCTATCTGCAAATCTATACTCAAGCAAGAGAGAAGAGCTTATGCATCAGATCATCCACGGAGTAAAGAGAGTTTCTACACTCCTAACCCTCCATTATCACCCCCCAAAATACAACTTTGTACTTAGATTTTCTTCTAGGACTTTTCTTTGTAATTTTCTTAGTTTGTTCAATTGAATCAAGTTCTTTCCAACTTTCGTATTTAATGGCAAACATTAGCGACCTCAAGATCTTCTGTCGTATTCCTTCCTCGTATTAAAAGTTGTGTGGGCGACGATCTTTCTACCTTTTCTTCTTCTTGGCTAACCCTCTTTCTCTCCTTACATGAAAAATAAATTTCGAGAAAGCTGCTTACTTGGATACATATGATGGCCAGAGAAGAGAGTGTATATATAGGCTACGATAGGGATCAAGAGTAGAAATTAGGGTTAGGTCTCCTAACGAATTTGGGTATCCCATGTTTAGCCCGAACATAAAACTCAGACCCGTTAACAATAGCTCGGTCCAATAAAGAGCTTTTATTGCTCTAGCTTCCTAATCCTAAATTATGTTTATGGGCTCATTCTTATTATATGTATGTTTGTCTCCCCATATTAAGATATCAAATATCCGTTGATCAAATTAAGTTACTGACAACTTTATTGATCGACATATTTTATCCTTAAATAGTACCACTCAACTTTATTCGTCATGTCGGATATAATCCACATGAATGGTTTACATGATAATCCTTATAAACTCCGTAAGGGGACATGATCAACCCGATGTATCAGGACATGGATTCCTTTTATAATCAACAACCCATCATACTAGCCTTGCCATTACCCAATTCATAAAGGTTATTGACCCATAATAAATCTCACTCTTTTATGAGTCAAAGTAATACATACTGCATAAACATGTCTATTATTATATCAGGATTAAGAGCACAAGCATCCATAATATAGAGGTGTTTATTCTCTTATGTAGTCAGTACAAAGAGAACAATCTCAAGTGGTCCTGTTCAATACACACAAAGTTTACTAGTGTAAACTTAGAGTCAAGATAGACTAGTACCAGATTACACTACAACCTTACCAATGGTTTGTCCAAATCCAATTTAGGTTATGAACTATTTATATATTCCACTTGGAACTGATAATATGATCTTCTTTGTGACACCACACACTATATTATCTACAATATAGAATATCAAATATTTGTATTAATATTATAACAATTATAATATGCAAATATTTGTCCATATGATTCTCATTCAAAGATAAGAAAATTTAGTTAATACTATTATATAACCCTAACAATTTCCCACTTATACTCAAAGCATTTCTTTTTAGTATAATGTTATAAATCTCCCACTTATACTTAAATCCATGATGCTACGCGTCTGACTCCCATTCCCTCAACATGACTATCATACTTAAATCCTTAGCTGGTAAGCTCTTATAAAGGGATCAACTAGGTTGTCTGCTGATGCTATCTTGATCACATCAACTTCTCCTCTATTTATAAAATTTTATATCATGTGTACTTGCGCTCAATGTGTCTGCCTGTCTTATGGGCTCGTGGTTCCTTTGAGTTTGCAACAACAACACTATTATCATAATAAAGTATAATAATTTTAGGCAAACTTGGTAACACATCCAAGTCCAATAAGAAGTTTCTAATTCAAACTGCTTATTTGGCTGCCTCAGAGAGGCTGCCACATACTCGACTTACATAGTGGAATTAATAATATGTTTTTGCTTGATGCTCCTCCTTACTATGGCTCTGCCCCTAAAGTAAATATATAACCTGAGGTAGATTTCTTGGAATCCCTATCTGACTGAAAATTTGAGCCTATATACCCCAAGGGCATTAAGCAATATGTATGGTAAACTATCATATAATCTTTAGTCCTTTTCAGGTACTTCAAAATATATTTTACCATAGTCTTGTGATCTTGTCCTGGGTTAGATTGATATCTGCTAACTATGACAACGACAAAGTAGATGTTTGGTCTTATACATAGGATTGCATACATTAAGCTTCCTACTACTGAAGAATAAGGAATCGCTTTTATGTCCTCTATCTCTTTAGGTGTCCTCGTACACTGCTCCTTTGATAGAGCAATTATATTCCTAAAATGTAAGAAATCTTTCTTAGAATTTGCATGTAAAATGAGTTAGTATAGTATCGAAATAGGTAGCTTGGGATAAGTCAAACATCATTTTCTTGCGATCTTGTAGAACTTTGATCCCAATGAAGTGACCAACTTCTCCTAAGTCCTTTATATCAAACTGTTTGGATAACTATGCCCTTACATTACATAACACCTTCACATTGTTTCCAATGGACAAGATGTCATCCACGTAAAGTACTAGAAATACCACTATGTTTCCTTCACACTATTTGTATACATATGATTCATCCGGACATTAATCAAATCCATAGAGTTATATCACTTGATCAAAACGGATGTTCCAAAATCTAGTAGCTTGCTTAAGTCCATAAATGGACTTCTTAAGCTTGTAAACAAGACGCTCTTGGCCCTTTTCAATGAACCCGTCTGGTTGCTTCATATAGATATTTTCCTCAAGACTTCCATTAAGAAAAGCTATTTTGACATCCATTTATGAAATCTCATAATCGATATGTCCTGTAATAGATAAAAGAATTCGAATAGACTTAAGCATGGATACCGACAAAAAGATTTTCTTATAATCAATACCCTCTTTCTGAGTAAAACCTTTTGCAAAAAGCCGAGATTTAACTAATCCTCTTTTTTTCTTGTAGACCCACTTGCATCCAATGGCATTTGCACCGGTGGGTGGTTTTATAAGCTCCCAGACCTGATTATAATCCATAGATTCTATTTCAGATATCATTATTTTTTGACAAGATTCTGCATCTTTATCTTGGAGCACTTTATTATAGGTGTAGGGATCAGAATCTTGTTCCTCAGGGATAAAGTCTGATGACTCTCCTAAGAACATGAATAAGTTAGGTTGTACCACAACCCTCCCACTTCGACAAGGCACTATAGGTTATGGAATAACATTTGTGATACGTTGTGCAGTTACTTGTGATTCCTCCTGTTATACTATTGGTACTGAAGTATTTGGTATCTCACCTCTCAGTTCTTCTAGAACAACTCTACTTATTGGTTTATAGTTTATCACATAGTCTTCCTCTAAGAATCGGACATTGGTGATAACAATGACCTTCTGATCCTTAAGACTATAAAATAAACCTTTTTTTATTCCTCTTGTATAATCTACAAACAAGCATACTTCTTTACGAGATTCTAGCTTATCTGCTTTCGCATTCAACACATGTACTGGACTATTCCAAATCCAAACATGTTTCAGACTAGGCTTACGCCCGGTCCACAGCTCTGTAGGAGTAATAGGTATTGACTTATAAGGTACCAAGTTAAAAATATAAGCTACAGTCTCTAAGGCATATTTCCAAAATGAATATGGTAAATACGAATAATTCATCATTGATCTAACAATCTCCATAAGAGTCATATTCCTTCTTTCTGCTAGACCATTCTATTGGGGTGTTCCAAGTGCAGTCAATTGGTATATAATCCCAACCTATGATAAATAATCCCTAAACGCTCTAATAAAGGTACTCGCCACCACGATCTGAACGTAATGACTTGATACATTTTCTATGATGTTTCTCTGTTTCAACCTTGTACTCTTTTTCAACCTTATACTCTTTGAATTTCTCAAAGCACTCAGATTTATGATGAATCAAATAAATGTATCCATACCTTGAATAATCATCAATAGTATGACAAAATATTTAAAGCCACCTCTAGCCTGGACAGTCATGAGCCCACACAAATCAGAATAAACTAATTCTAACACATCTTTGGCCCTATACCCCTTTTTTGGGAAAGGCCTTTTGGTCATTTTACCTTCCAAGCAGGATTCACAGATTGGAAGTGCCTCCATTTTAAATAAACTCAAAGGTCCATCTTTAACCAGTCTTTGAATCCTTCTTAGATTAATATGTCCCAACCGAAAGTGCCAAAGATATGTTTTATTTATACAAGAAAGTTCTTTTCTCTTATTTAAGTTAGAAGACGAGTTATTCATTTTCATAAGTTGCATTGTGGGTAAAATAGGATTAATGACATACAAATTATCAACTAATGCACCAGAATAGATAAAATGCTTATTTTTTTCTAATAACAATATTGTTAATAAAATAAATTGAATATCTATCCTTAACTAGCGTAGAAAATAAATTAAATTCCTTTTAAGTAAAGGTGTATAAAGACAATCTCTCAATGTCAAAGATTTATTTCTACCAAAAGATAAAATAACATCTCCTAGTACAACAATGGCTACTTTTGTTGCGTCACCCATGAACAAGCATATCTCTACATCACTAAGCCCCTGGTTTCCTAGAACCCTTGCAATGAATTATAGACATGATTAGTGGCTCCTGTATTTACATACTAGGCATCAATAGATAACACTAATAAATATGTTTCAACTACTAGTAAATGATATATATATATATATATATGCTTCTTTGTTCCCTTGTTTGAGAAGTGGACAACCACTCTTTCAATGTCCTTACCCTTTGTACTTGAAATACTTGCCTTTCGACTTTCTCACAGCGCCTTGAGGTCCCATGCCCTTCTTTGCTGAATTTGCTTGTCCCTGAATATTATTCTTCTTCTTACTATCTTTCGGCTTAGAAGTAGAAGCTTTTTCAGTCACATGAATATAACCACTCTACCTAATGAGAGCCTCAGCATCCTGTAATTCTTTCGCAAGTTCTTCTAAACTGCACAACCTTTTGTTTATGTTGTAGTTAAGGCAAAACGTGTCAATTTTTTTAGCTAGAGTCCTAAGAATGATTTTGACCTAAATTTTCCTATCGATTTTAGCTCCAAGGATCTCCATCTCATTCAGATGACCCATCATCTCTAAGAACATGATCCCTTACTGGGGTCCCTTCAGGTATGGTCGTATTCATCAAACTCTTCATAGAAAACTACCTAGCTGCCCTGCTCTGATGTATGAAGAGTTCCTTGAGGTTGTACATCTTGTCATAAGCTGTGGCCATGGCCTGATGCTGATGTTGCATCATATTTGACATAGATACCAGAATGTAACACCTTGCCATCTTATCTGCCTTGATCTACTTCTTATAAGCATCTTTGACCTCTTCATTAGAATTAACATCAGGCTTAGGAGAAAATTTCTCATGGAGTATATATTTGTGCTCTTCAACAGTTAAGATAATATCCAAGTTACATTTTCAGTCAATGTAATTAGGGCCAGCAAGTTTATTTTCTATAAGAATCACCATATGTGGACTGAATGAACCCATTTTTAAAATCATGAGAATCACATAAATAATAATTATATAGGGCAAACAAATTTTGAACTAAATAAATATTGAATCCCTTAAAACAATAATAAAAATTTACCAACACCTTAAAAACCATGAAATTAGAATGCCACGATAGTGTTGATATATACAAATTCAATATTTGTCTAAGAAGGTTTTTCCTATTAATTTTACTATCATGTTAACCTAACTTTATGACAAATAAAATTAGTTTGTTCGTCTTGCTTTGGTCCTAAAAATAATAGTTGTGAGTCCGATGGAGAGGATACCATTATTTGTATCTAAGTGTACATTATTACTTAATACTAAGTCCATTACTTCATAATGTGTTCTTTCAGATGGAGAAGTAAACACATACTAGATAATTTTTTACAATTATCCCAAAGGAAGTTTATACTAGTGATCCGTAATTAGACTCATCTGATATGGAGGAAGGCACTAAAGCCAACACGCAAGTATAGTTATATCACCTACAAACCTGTAATGGAGACAATAAGATTTATACTAAATAAATTTCCTCTTTTTCTTAGTTATTTAACAATGATGATTTTTCTACTAGTTAAGATATATCCATGTTGTCCATTATTAATGTGGGCAGAGTTTATAAAAAATATCCACATATAATAAATATACATAACAAAATAAGCAAATATAACAATAAATAAAAAATAAATATCAAACTATTATGGCCATATATCATGTTTCTTCCTTAACTGTGTCGAATCCAGAATATTGCTATGCTTAGATTTATTCAGGGTTCCAAAATCTTCTATCTACCTCTGGACTGCTTAAAATAGCATCTCGTCTCGCATCAGAAATATCCACCACTGCCATTACGATAGACCATTTTTTTTAAAAACTACATCAATCCTATTACTCTCGAAGGAGTTTACACATAATCTAGATTGAAAATAAAATAAATAAATAAATAAGCATGATTAACCCTCGTGATTTTAATTACATCCACGAACAACATCCATGACATACCGTGAGTTCAAATCACATAAACAAAACATACATATAGACCATAATAGTTGGATCTAAGATGCCTGCAAAATCGAGTTAGAATAGATCTACATCTGCCAACTATTTTTGATACAAGTTTTATTGGACAACATTGATTTTATTCAATCGATATGCAGATCCAATACATGGTCATTGCCTGGTGTCCAGTCTCCTATATTTTGGAAGGGAGACATGAATACTAAAAGGAGATCAGTTATAGGGTGGAGAGATCTTGAGTAGACCTTCACCCTGTCTAATATACAGAAGAAGCGTAGAAGGAACCTCGAATCATATTGATTGTTTATTTTTGGTTCCCTTTGGACCCCGTCGATATCATCTACGTAGTTTCTAGTAGGTCTACCATTTTAATTTCCAACTATTTTAGTTTTATTAAAGCAGAGAAAGTGTCACGTCCCAATTCCATGGAATCGATAGTCGTCCCCCTGGCGTGACCGCCGTGCGGGCCTAGGTTACGCACCGCACAAGGCTAAGTATTTTATTTTCATATAGCGAGCACATATTCAGAGTACGCAGATAAATTAAAACACAGATTTGAAGCATGGAAAAGTTCTCTTTTATTGATAATATGAACATCTATTACAAACTCTTGAACTGAGTCATAAGGTTGCCTCTCAGGCTTACAAAAGTGTTGACACAAAATGAGATAGCAGTCCTGTACATTACACCCCTACTAAACTTCAAAATGTAAAGACCTCCTGGTAGAATGATAGCCTTTCCACGGAGCTGCATTCTTGCTTGGGTTCTAGCTCCTGTCTTCAAAATACTTCAAAAGGTGGCATAAATCAAGGCGTGCCTACAGTTGGACTAGATTGGGGGATTGACTTCTGCTCCTCGCTCGGATCTCCTTAGTGCGGGGAACCTGTTTCAACGAGGGTCAGTACATCGAAACGCACTGGTGAAGGCAAGCTAACCCAACTATACTAATCAATACATTGTTTTGATGAAGCATGCATATTTATTTGTGGTCTTTCTATCTTGCCTTAGTTCATTTTACAGCAAGCAATAGATATATATAGAAGATTAATGAAATAACCTGCCACCGTTCGGTGATATTTACCTGCCAGTCTGAACTGCCTGCACAATACTTACCATGCCTTCCCTGCCACGAAGACACAAATTAGTTTGCAACAGGTTTAAATGTACGAGGGGATCACTGGCATGTTGCCACAATGGACAATAGTCATGACGAGGATGGTTTACAACGTAAATGACAAGGTGCGCTGTAAGCCATTCCGTCCAGAACAAGAGACTAAACTAGAAATTCCGTCCGGATCGGATCGGTGCCAGTGCCCCAGCGACTGTGCGCAGGAATTAAGACCTTGTACACAAGTTGTCCGTGATCAACAGAGTCTATATTAAGTTAACCATTTATGTAGTTTAGGCAACACGAGTACAAGACAAGTAGCATTTGTACGATTCATTCTGCATAGTCTTCCTGAACAATTTATTGCATTTTAGGGATGAGTTCTATACATAGCACAATTTTAAAGAAAGAGTATACATTCTAACTTGTATTTATGCATATGATGAACATTCCGAATGAACAAGCATGCAAGTAAGTAACCATTCACAAGTTCGATCGACAAGCATAATAATCCAAGTCTATTCCCTTTTTATCTTGTAGTCTTTTAGTTATTACTTGGTATTGTCTGATCGAGGCAAGCAAGAATACAATATTTTTTTAGGTGTGGAGACTGGAAAAATGGCCATCTGAATCGAATATAAGCCACTCACTTAGTTTGTTTGAAGGAAGAAGGAAAGAGGTGCTTCAGGAGTCCGTTCGAGCATTGCCTACTGCTGGTTCACCTGCATTGCCACGAACAGCTGATCAATACCTCTTTCACTCTTTCCATTATCGGAATTAAAGTACAGTTCAACGAACGAAAATAATGAAATCCATCAAAACGGTTCAAGAAAACTCAAACAAATTCGAAAACCAACTCTAGGCACGAAAGCAACAAGCGACAGCGAAAACTAAGCAACAAAAGATGCAGCTGAGAGGTCCTTCCTGACTCTGCCGCTAAGTCGATCCCGGGGGCACGGTCCACTGAATACGAGAATCGATTTCGAAGAAGCAAATCCATAAAGAGGATGGGTTCTTGTTTCAATCTATCCCGATCGAACGATACCATCTTGTATTTCTTAGCCGTGCTCCCCGAATAAGGAGAACGGGACACCACATCCTACCCAACTAATTGGAAGTTTCATCCCGAAACTTAGGAATAGGACCTACAACTAGGAAATAATGAGGGGAACCTTTCCCTCATCTCAGATTCAAGCTCCCAAGTGGATTCTTCTACCGAATGATTTTGCCAAAGCACGCGCACAAGAGGAACCGAGCGACTTCGGAGTAGCTTTTCTTTCCTATCCAAAATTTGCACAGGTTATTCTACATACGTTAAGTCTGCCTGAAGATTCAGCTTATCCAGATCTACTACGTGGCTTGGGTCGTACACATACTTCCTAAGTTGGAAAACATAGAAAATATCGTGTACATCGGATAGGGATGGCGGTAGGGCAATCTAGTATTCAACTGAGGCAACTCACTTTAGTATTTTGAACGGACCGACAAATCTCGGACTTAGCTTTCCTTTGCTCCGAATATAGTGACTCCTCACATGGGCTAAACCTTGAGAAATACACGGTCTCCTTCTAGAAACTCAAGTGACCGTCGATATGTATCAGCATAAATCTTTTGGCAGCTTCGAGCTATCTTTAGTCTTTCCCGAATCAAGCAAATCTTTTGGACAGTCTGTTCCACGAGCTCAGGGCCAAGGATCTGTCGTTCACCAACTTTGTCCCAACATATCGGAGATCTATACTTCCGCCCATACAACGCATCATACGGCGCCATCTGACTGCTGGATTGGAAATTGTTGCTGTATGCAAATTCAGCTAACGGTAGATGCTGGTCCCAACTTGTCTTCAAGTCCAAGACGCAGAGTCGTAGCATGTCTTTGAGGATCTGGTTGACACGTTCTGTTTGGCCGTCGGTCTGTGGATGGTAGGCAGAGCTGAACTTTAACTTCGTCCCCATTGCTGACTGTAGGCTTTTCCAGAAACGTGATATGAATCAACCATCTCTATCGGAGACTATGGATACGGGCACGCCGTGGAGCTGAACGATTTCGTTGAGGTAGATTTGAGCCAAGCGATTGGCGCTCCAATTAGACTTGATAGGCAAAAAGTGAGCAGACTTGGTGAGACGATCGACAATAACCCAAACAACATCATTTCTCCGTTGCGTCTTTGGCAAGCCAACAATGAAATTCATTGTTATATGTTCCCATTTCCACTCTGGAATAGCGAGGTTCTGTAGCTCTCCGCCTAGTTTCTGGTGCTCGACTTTTACTCTCTGACAAGCCATGCAATGCGACACGAACAGTGCCATATCTCGTTTTATGTCGTGCCACCAGAACGTCGTACGAAGATCCCGATACATCTTGGTACTACCCGGATGAGAAGTATAACTTGCATAATGAGCTTTAATGAATATCTCTTTTCTAAGGGCCACGTCGTCTGGAACGCACAGTCTTCCCTTCACCCGGATCATTCAGTCCGTGCCTATCACAAAGTCGAATGCCTTTCCTGCTGAGATAAGAGCATGCATCTTTTGCAGGAATATGTCATCCTTCTGAGCGGACTTGACTTTTTGTAACAAGTCATGCTCGAGACACAGTTGTGCCACTTGTGCCCCCTTTTTGTATCTGATTAGTAGTGTAATGCCCAAGGATTCAAGATCTCGGCACAACCTATCATCAATAGCCAAACTCCCAACGAATACTCGACTCAGTGCATCAGCTAAGACGTTTCCTTTGCCAGGTGTGTATCTGATCATTAAGTCAAAGTCGCTAAGAAGTTCAAGCCAGCGTCGTTGTCGAAGATTCAAATCCTTTTGTGTATACAGGTATTTCAAACTCTTATGGTCCGTGTAGATCTCACACGGTACACCATAAAGATAGTGACGCCACAATTTCAGCACGAAGACTACCGCCGCCAGTTCTAAGTCATGTGTTGGATAGTTCTTCTCGTGAGGCTTTAGCTGACTCGACGTGAAGGCTATCACTTTGTCTCGTTGCATTAATACACATCCCAATCCTTTACCTGACGCATCACTATATATTTTGAAATCATCAGGTCCGTCCGGAAGGGTGAGGATTGGAGCAGAGATAAGGCACTGCTTTAACTCCATAAACGAAGCTTCACATTCGTCCGTCCAAGTGAACTTTACTCCCTTCCGAGTGAGCTGAGTCAGGGGCAAAGCAATTTTAGCAAAGTCTTGTATAAATCTTCGGTAGTAGCCCGCCAGACCAAGGAAACTTCGTATATCGCTAGATGACTCTAGCTATTTCCACTACATAATGGCTTCTACCTTCCTTGGGTCTACTGAGATGCCTTGTGAAGAGATAATATGCCCTAAAAAGGATATATTGTCCAGCCAGAACTCGCATTTACTTTGCTTGGCATACAACTTGTTGTCTCGAAGGGTTTGAAGCACCATCCGCAGGTGTCCTGCGTATTTATCCCTATTCATCGAGTACACCAAGAAGTCATCGATAAAAACCACCACGAATTTATCGATGAATGGTCAGAACACTCGATTCATCAAGTCCATGAATGCAGCAGGTGCATTCATCAGTCCAAACGATATCACAAAAAACTCATAATGCCCGTAACAGGTTCGGAAGGCAGTCTTTGGCATGTCTTCTGGCTTAATCTTCAGCTGGTGGTAGCCCGAGCAAAGATCAACTTTTAAAAACACCGTTGCCCCTTGCAGCTGATCAAACAGATCGTCTATCCGTGGCAGAGAATATTTGTTTCTGATAGTGACTTTGTTCAGCTCCCGATAATCAATACAGAGGCGTAACATCCCATCTTTCTTCTTCACGAAGAGCACAGGCGCGCCCCAAGGAGACACGCTTGATCGGATGAACCCA
This sequence comes from Iris macrosiphon, assembly GCA_036927795.1. NCBI lineage: Eukaryota > Viridiplantae > Streptophyta > Magnoliopsida > Asparagales > Iridaceae > Iris > Iris macrosiphon. The sequence continues at coordinate 44,278,471 of JAYESA010000006.1, read as the reverse complement.
CGATCCAGTAACTCTTAAAGTTGGCACTTTAACTCTTTCAATTCAGCAGGGGCCATTCTGTACGGAGGCTTGAAAATCGGCTAGGTATTCGGGAAGGTGTCTATGGTGAACTTTACCTCTCGGTCTGGTGGCATGCCTGATAGTTCGCTCAAAAACACATCGGGGAACTTCGCCTCAACGGAAGAAGACTCGACATTTGCATAGTCCTGCCGTGTGTCCCGAACCGACGTTAGGAATCCCTCGCAGCCTCAGTGCAGCATTCGTCGAGCAGATGTTACAGAAATCACCATGCAGGCCCTGGTCGCATCAGTTGCTGGACTACTAGTGTAGCAGAATTCGGCTTCTCCAGGCAGGCGGAAGACGACTCGCTTTTCTGCACATTCAATAGTTGCCGAGCAGGCGCCGAGCCAATCCATTCCCAAGATGATATCGTAGTCCCGAACATCTAGAACTAAAATATCAAGCGATAGCTTCCTTCCTCCAATACAGATGTAACCACATTGGCATACTGAACGGACAGGTATTTTCGTGCCAGAGGGGGTGCTAACACTTAAGTCTAGATACAACAGAGTCATTTCTATTTTGTTTTCCAAGACAAAAATTGTGAAAATAAAACTATGCGTTGCACCAGAATCAAATAGCACACGAGTAGGTATATTATTGAAAAGCAAAATACCTGACACGACGGTATCTGAAGCCAGAGCTTCTTCCCGTGTCATTATATAGACCCGGCCTTGAGCTTGACGACGCGCTTGTTGGGGTGCAACTTGATTGGCCTGTGGTACAGTTGCCTAATTTGGATGCGGAGTGCGGCGATTGTAGCGGTGCAGACATGTACTGATATCATGATCTGATTTACCACAAGCCAGGCATAACCCATGTTTCATACGGCAATCATCGACGACGTGTCCATATTTCTTACAAAAGAAATATATCAAGTCTGAATGTGCTTTCTACTTGCCGCCGTTGTTTGCACGCTTTGCAGCGGTGTTTCCCCTATCGTTGCTATGGCATTTGCGACTGGAGGTATGCACAGCGCTGGCAGTAAAGTGAGGATACTGTGGTTCAAGAGAAAGAGCGTGGTTCAAAACTTCACGCATTGTCTGGTATTGTGGAACGACTACGTGCGCGTGGATGGCAGGACGTAGAACTCCTTCGAATCGTCTGGCACGACTCGCTGCATCGGGTAGATAGGAACTGGCAAACTTAGCAGGCTTGTTGAACTCGGCAGAATACTGTTTGACTGTTATGATGCCCTGCCGTAGTTGCACAAACTCGTTTTCCTTCTGTCGACACACAGGTAGGGGTATGAACTCCTCCTCAAATGCGCCATGGAAGGTAGCCCATGCTATCGCCTCCCCTCCATTCTCAATTGAAAGAGATCGTCGATGCACGTCCCACCAATCGTACGCATTGAGGTGAAGCTGCAGTTGAGCACATGCGACTCACTTTTCTTCAGGTACTTCCAGCAGTGAGAAATGATTCTCAAGTTCGGCCAACCAATCTAGAGCCACTATCGGATCCTCAGTCCCCTTGAATGCTGTGTTGCAGACTCTCTTGAAGTCGCCTAAGTCGAAGGCAGTCACTTCCCTCGTCCTTTGTGTTTGAGGCATCTCAACTTCAAGCACTGGCTGCTCCACCGGTGTAGCCGCTGTTGCTGCAGAATGGTTGGAGGCAAAGTCTGCACGATCTATTACAGTGTATCTACCTGCTTCTGTTGGACTGAGAATCGTGCCTTTATATTGTCTTGAAACTTGAGTAATCTCTCATCCGCTCGTTTCTCAGCCAGTTCGTAACTAGCTTCATCCCTTTGTTGGTTAGCTTCTAACATCCGCATCATTTGTTGAAGCGGATCTACTCGAGACATGGCTCGCTGGTTTTGAGGGTTTCCTGAAGTGCCGGAACTGCTATCCTGGGCTTGCGTCTCGCCCGGTGCTTGCGCTGAAGATTGCGCTTGAGCCATTCCTTCAAAAGAAGATAAATTACATTAGGATCATAATGTATTATGGACTTATTGTATGGACACATCTTATTTTGGCCTAACGAGTTCAAGAGTTCGCATAGGGATTTATCGTTAAAGAAACTTTTCCTATACCAGGGTCAAAGAAACTTGAAGCTGTGCTCTGATACCAACATGTCACGCCCCGATTCCGTGGAATCGATAGTCGTCCCCCGGACGTGACCGCCGTGCAGGCCTAGGTTACATACCGCACAAGGCTAAGTATTTTATTTTCGCATAGCGAGCACATATTCAGAGTACGCAGATAAATTGAAACACAGATTTGAAGCATGGAAACATTTTCTTTTATTGATAATATGAACATCTATTACAAACTCTTGAAGTGAGTCATAAGGTTGCCTCTCAGGCTGACAAAAGTGTTGACACAAAATGAGATAGCAGTCCTGTACATTACATCCCTACTAAACTTCAAAATGTAAAGACCTCCTGGTGGAATGATAGCCTTTTCACGGAGCTGCATTCTTGCTTGGGTTCTAGCTCCTGTCTTCAAAATACTTCAAAAGATGGCACAAATCAAGACGTGCCTACAGCTAGACTGGATTGGGGGATTGACTTCTGCTCCTTGATCGAATCTCCTTAGTGCGGGGAACCTGTTTCAACGAGGGTCAGTACATCGAAACGTACTGGTGAAGGCAAGCTAACCCAACTATACCAATCAACACGTTGTTTTGATGAAGCATGCATATTTATTTGTGGTCTTTCTATCTTGTCTTAGTTCATTTTACAGCAAGCAATATATATATATATAGAAGATCAATGAAATAATCTGCCACCGTTCGGTGACATTTACCTGCCCATCTGAACTACCTGCACAATACTTACCATGTCTTTCCTGCCACGAAGACACAAATTAGTTTGCAACAGGTTTAAATGTACGAGGGGATCACTGGCATGTTGCCATAATGGACAATAGTCATGATGAGGATGGTTTGCAACGTAAAGAACAAGGTGCGCTACAAGCCATTCCGTCCAGAACAAGAGACTAAACTAGAAGTTCCATCCGGATCGGATCGGTGCCAGTGCCCCAGCGACCGTGCGCAGGAACTAAGACCTTGTGCACAAGTTGTCCGTGATCAACAAAGTCTATATTAAGTTAACCATTCTTGCAGTTTAGGCAACACGAGTACAAGACAAATAGCATTTGCACGATTTATTCTGCATAGTCTTCCCGAACGATTTATTGCATTTTTAGGGATGAGTTCTATACATAGCAAAATTTTAAAGAAAGAGTATACATTCTAACTTGTATTTATGCATATGATGAACATTCCAAACGAACAAGCATGCACGTTAGTAACCGTTCACAAGTTTGATCGACAAGCATAATAATCCAAGTCTATTCCCTTTTTATTTATAGTCTTTTAGTTATTACTTGGTATCGTCTGACCGGGGCAAGCAAGAATACAAGATTTTTTTAGGTGTGGAGACTCGAAGAAGGGCCAACTGAATCGAATATAAGCCACTCACTTAGTTTGTTGGAAGGAAGAAGAAAAGCGGTGCTTCAGGAGTCCGTTCGAGCGTTGCCTATTGTTGGTTCACCTGCATTGTTACGAACAGCTGATCAATACCTCTTTCACTATTTCCATTATCGGAATTGAAGTGCAGTTCAACGAACGAAAACAATGAAATCCATAGAAACCGTTCAAGAAAACTCAAGCAAATCCGAAAACCAACTCAAGGCACGAAACCAACAAGCGACAGCGAAAACTAGGCAACAAAAGATGCAGCGGAGAGGTCCCTCCTGACTCTGCCGTTAAGTCGATCCCGGGGACACGGTCCACTGAATATGGGAATCGATTCCGAAGAAGCAAATCCACAAAGAGGATGGGTTCTTGTTTTAATCTATTCCGATCGAACGATAACATCTTGTATTTCTTAGCTGCGCTCCCCGAATAGGGGGAACGGGGCACCATAGAAAGTAAATAGTCATATTCATTGTTGAGGTTTACAAATTCAAAGAATTTCAAATGTACCTTTCTTCTATTACATCTTTATGTTTTGTAAATTAAAATCGAATCATTTAAAAACAAATTGTTAGCCAATTTAAAATAAAACTACTAACGTGCAATAAAGAAAATGCCTCCCATTTTTTATTTATTTTTGCAATAAAGAATGCCTCCCATCTTAACAATATAAGTTTGAGACGTTTCGCTATAAGTAAATAACATTAGGTAGTTAAACAATTATTTATTTTTTTAATTTTTAATTATGTAAGGATATAAAGACTAATTTTAATTTCCTTAAGCCTCTCACACATTACATCAATTTTGTTTCTTTAATGCACCTCAACTTTAGGTGTGGTTATGTACAATAGTCCATGGCCTATTGTCTTGAGCACATGATTGGTTGTAAGAGGGAATATGTCAGCAATCCAACGTCAGCCAAGATCTTGTACTCCGCTGTGTATATAAAAGCTATATAAATACTTCAAAAAACAATATTTTGACACAAGTTAAAATTAGTAATTACATCCTGTGCACAAAAGAGCCTATTCCTACACAAGGACCATAAGGAAAACTACATAAATACATGAAATCCTAAGAAAAGAAAAGGAAAGAAGGAAAAAACTGCAGAGTGAATCATTTACTGTAAGCAATAGTGTCATCAATTCGCTTTTCTCTCCTTGTAGTCCGTATCAGTGAGGAGAAGTCATTGATTGTGCTGTACACAATAGTGAGGAGAAGTTATGAATATTGTCAGTGTGCATAAGAGCTCTGCAGGTTTTGCGTTCATGGACCCCCCCCCCCCCCCCCTCCTCCTCCCACTGCAGTGGTCCAACCCCAACATTCATGCTAAACTTTTATGCCCTATGCAAAGAGCCTGTTGGCGAGCAGTGAGGCTTGAAAAAGAACAACAGTGCAGCAGGCTGGCCAGCTCCATCAAACCTAGCTATTTCAAAAAATTGCGGGAGTTATTTCGTGGCAGCAAATATCCCACGGCCCCACTTGGGAATTTTTCTTCCCTATGCATGATGCAGCAGGAGAACAGTGAAGTGAATGGACCAGCGCAGCGAAATCGGAGTAGTATATGAGAGCATATACGTTGAACAAGAAAGAATACAGTTTGTATATTTAGCCGGCGCCTTTGGTGGGTGATGTTGTCGTAACTCTCCTTCAATCATATGTAGGTAGTTTCATTACGTAAATGTGGGCTTTTGCGTCTACTCCTCTCTCTCTCTCTCTCTATATATCGTTCCGTATAGGTCTGAACTAATGGGCCCTTAACGTAATAATGTTGGGGTTTCATGGTGAGCACATGAGGAAATTTATTTGCTCATTCATTTCACTCGTTAAGGAGTCCGTACATGATAATAATTGATCGCTGAGTGGAAATTAAGGAGGTAGCGAAACTTTTTATCACGTGTAAATATGAGGGGTGAAGTTTTATTTATTACACTCCATGGTGACAAAAATTCAGCCCAATTTTGAAAACTCCCCATTTGATACCATTGTTATCATAATATCCGGTAGAGCAGAAATTAATTTCTATATTCAATATTTAATATTGTAAAAATTTATTTTGTAGAATAGTAAAGTTGAATTCACAGGAGCACTATGATTGTTTTTTTCCATCCAAATGAACTATATTTAAGGTCTCAAAATATCTACGAAACTAGGAACTAATTTTGTCTAATAGTAAGACTCAATTTGGAGTTCCAGTTTCTAGATTTTATTATTTTACTATTTTTTGGGAAAAAAAAAGAAAAAGGATGACACATGGATCTATATTCATTCTTCTCATTTGGACCTCAAGATTTATTTTTTACTATTCTTATACAAATCCAACCCATTATACATTAATTTTTTGTTACAAATTTGGGTCTCAAGATGTACTTTTGAGCTTCATCTACTATTGATGCTCTTAATGTAACATTATTTATTTTAAACAGTTATATCAATGTTGTTTTTAAGATTAATATTAATACTAATTATTTGAAATCTAATTAATTTAATGTTATGTTAAAGTTAACATTAACATTTAAGGGGTTTTCAGAATCGGACTCCGCCGGTGTACCGTAAAATTAAGGGGCTATTTGGAAAGTTTAGAAACAGCAACATATATGCACCTAGTAGGAGTGTGGTGGAATATTAATGGAGTAATAAATGGGGCACTTGCCCATAGTTAAAGGTGGCCACCAATAGATGGAAAATAATAATCAAAAAAAAAAGTTGTTATAGTCGGAAATTGTTTTTAAGAACTAAGAGGAAGATGAGAGAAATAATTCAACGTTGATAATTGAAAAATGAGAACCTAATCTTGGAAGAAATTGTTGCTAGCAATATATACAAAAGAAGTGTGTGTGTGTGTGTGTGTGTGTGTGTGGAGAGAGAGAGAGGGAAGGAAGGGAGGTAGTAAGCATTTGGTTGTAAACTTAGCATTTTACTATATACACACCACAAATAATAGTTTCACATCCGTGAGGATTAAATAAAATTGTTTGTGCTCAATCAATTATTAGCAAATATTGTCCTCGGCAGTTATATACTGCAAAACTTTCTTGAGTAGGCACAACTAAATATACAAAAAGTAAACAAGATTAATATCAGTCTTCGGGAATGATCAATATCACTCTTCAGAAAGGTTAATATTAACACGATTTCATGGGGATATAAAAATGTGGATGAATATCTCCAAAAATCTTGATGCATACAAAAAATCTTGATGCAGAAAACCTAGTGGTAAAAAGTGTAATCGAAAGGAAAAACTAAGTTGATGTCGATACGTCTTGAAGGCATTAAATTATGTAGAAATTGACCAGTCCAATGTGTGTGCATTCTTAAAACTTTTTAGTGTACAAAAAACTAGTGAAAATGTCCCCAAGTTAGAAAAGAGTACATTTAGGTCAATTAATTTTCTTAAGATATTCTCTCATGACAACATTTATCCCAAACTATGAGTGTTACAAATTAGCGAGTTTTCGTAATCCGATACTATGTACAATATTTTGGAAAATGAACTTCGACAAGAATATTTTGTTAACATGCTCGCCAAGTTATCATAGGATCGAATTTGTTTGACTTCAATGTTTTGTTGTTGTTGCGAAGAAAAACTTTGGCACGATATTTTTGGTATTGTCTCCTTAGATATAGCCCTTCTTCATATGGTCAATGCAAACAACATTATCTTTATATATTGTCATCGGGACATTGTTGATAGAAGAGATTCACTTGTAATTTGAATGTGCTCAATAACGACTCGTAAGCATGTACACTCCTGAGTGTTGTCATGAAGGGCTATGAGTTCAATATGATTTGAAGAAATGACTATGAGGGTTTTCTTTGTAGACTTAAAAGATAATGCAATATCATAAATGGTAAAGACATATCACAACCCGCACCCGGATGATCGAACACGAGTATGTGGGTACGTCTAGCCTACGCCGCCGTATCGATGGTAGAACGCTGCCTAGACCTTAACGAAAATTGTCTCAACTATTACTAGAACAACTAGTATCTTTATAAGTCAATCACAATATTCTAAGAAAAATATGATAAGAAAAGAAAACCAAACAACTAACTAAGAGAAATAAAACTAGAGCAAGATACAGAATAATAAATACTAGTCTAGATCCCTACAAATGTCAGCTTATGGTCCACAGAGCAAGAGAAGTCTCAACTATAGCATCAATCCAAAGTTCATGAACGTAGAGCACAACAACTCCTAAAAATATTATCTAGTCAGGATGGAACAAGTACAACTCCAACAATAGTTCCAATTAAATGATAAAGACTATAAAACAGTAATAGTAAATATAATACATGATAAAAAGGTAAAACTGATATCATAGCAAAAAATATATGAAAAAAAGATAAACAATGACTATATGGCAAAGAAGGTAATAAGAAGTAAGTAAACAGAGTAATTTAGCATAATCAGTAAATATGAATGAAATAGAGAAGAACTGTAATAAGTGCTTTGAAATACTAGTTTAGATATGTGATCGGCTTTGGCAATTCAATATTTATACTTAGGGGATTTTGTTATTTTAAACAACTCGTCCACCTGCTTCTTCAAATCTGCCAGCTCGATGTTGTTAACCTTATAGACATGTTGTGATATAGGCTCTGCACCTGGTACCAAGTCTATAGAGAACTCAATGTCCCTGTCTGGTGGCAACCCAGCAACTCCTTTTGAAAGATATCCTGGAACTCTGAAATCAAAGGATGTGGCAACTCCTTCTCTTGCACCAGGGCTCCACAGAAGACACCCTCGCACTGCTCCGCCGCTCCTATGAAGATCTCGAACTTTGGATCTCCCGAAGGTCAAAACAAAACTCAGTCTCCACGATAATCTATGATAGCATGGTACCTACTCAACCAATCCATCTCGAATACAATATCATAGTTCGAAAGTGACATTACGAGTAAGCACGCACTAAACTCTCGGCCACCCAAGTTAACCCTCCGATCCTTGCAAACATCAATGACCAGGATGATACCACCCCCAGTCATGATCTTGCAAGTCCTACTCAATGATTCAGCCACTAAATGGTGCTTAAGAGCAAAAGACACTAATACAAAACTGTAGGAAGCACCAAAATCAAACAAAGATAATACTGGAATAGAATCTAGGAGAACCGAACCTGCGATGACGTCTCCAACTGGCTCCGTCTCCTAAATTGTCATGGCAAAATCTCGCCCTTTTGGTGCTCCCCTCTATTGTTGATGCTGCACGAAACGTTGCTGCTAGGTCGGGAGTGGAGGTCCCCTCTACTGTGCTGCAGGTGCTGCTGGTGCTCGAACTGGTGCTCTCTGAGCAGGAGCTCCATCCTGACCTGGATGAGGTGGTACTTGTCACGCCCCAGTCCCCAAAATATCGAGGGACTGGATGCGCGGTAATAGCCAGCAGCACGCACCGATGGACAAACCCAATTTAATGGATCCATCGGGACATACTTAAGCTGTATATAAGGTCTACAACAACAAGTCAGGACTAATCTCATCCACACAACAGATAATAAGATCATCAGCAATAAGGAAAGTAAATCAAACATCCAGTCTCAGCAAAGTAATTCGGGGAACAACCCGATATAAAGTCTGTTTACAAAAGTTCATTTAAACAGGAAAATAAAGAGTTTATTGGCCAAATAAAACTGAGCATGGCGAAGCAGTTATTTAGGAGAAGTCCTCAGCGATCACCTCGTCCTCAGGTACTGGTACTGTTCCGAGAAGTGCTCATGTTCTGTATACCTCAGGGTAGATCTCGTCTGCTAATCCTGGGGACATAATCCGGATCCAGGTCCTCATGGGACATAGCAAGGTACAGATAATACAAGCCAAAGATAATACAGTACAGCAAGTAAATGAAACAATCGGGTAAACTATATAACCAACTATGTGAAATGCAAGTTGAGAGCATCACTAGAACTTAGGCTGATACCACTACAAGCTCTGTGTCGGGGAGCCGGTAGCAGTTATACTATGTGTTTACTATAAATTTTATATATATAAGAAATCAGCCTGTAGCCTGTGTGTCTCTCCCCTCCCAATGTAATCATACGTCTAATGACCACGATGCCTCATGTCCATGTCACGTAAGATCATAACTAATACAGTGAGTCATAATATGAACTAAAATATAATGTCTATGTCAATCCGGCATCCTATACAGAATCACCATGAATATCTTAGAAAGATTCTGTATCATGATCTGTGTCAGGTGTCCTGGGTATATTGTACTTGATATGGCAAGTACGAGAATGTAAATGACACGATATTCATCTCTAGTTGACCTTACACAACCCCGCGTACGGTGTTGGCACCCGACTATTAATCGGAAGCTAAGTAAGTCAAACGGCCCTAGGTTTAAACATGTACAACAGTTATATATGTCAAGGAAATAAGTAGCAAAAACTGCAGTATTGGCAAGGTACACTTGCTTGGGTTTCCGGTTCCAATTGTGGCTCTAACTTCAGCGGGGTTTGCAGGCAGTACTCCGGTTGCTGAAATAAATATCACCATCAGATCCAAAAAATATTAATCAGCTAGAAACGCCTGTCCTTGAGTCCAATTTGGACACAGGGGCAAAAATAATATTTCGGGTCAATGCGGGGTCCACATGTGGGCCGCTTTGCACCAAAAAATGCGTCAGGGTCAAAGGTCTCCAAATCTATCCAACTTAGTGTCAATATGTCAGGAACGATAATACGAATCCAACGAAACTTTCAGAATTGGATTTCGATGAGCCGTTCTCAAAATCGTCCGTCAAGTGGAGCCTGTGGGGCCCACGACACGCGATTTTGTCAACGTTCTCAGAACCGAACCAAACTTGGCTCATAGGAGGAGCGTATTGCTACGAATCCGATGGCGCAAGTTTTGTCTCGATCCGACGTGTATACACTAAATTACAACAAGATTCAAAAAAGTCGGATACGGGTCGGTGTCCGCGGATACGCATTAATTCCGGTGTGCACGCACATCCGAATAAGCTTCTGCGAAATCCTGCACGTCCGTATCAACGACGCGCACATATCTGTGAAGACCGCGCACGACCAAGTCGTCCCGTTTGGCGGGGCGTACTCAGTTCCGGGGTGAAACAAGGCGTTGTTTTTCCTATTTTTGGATCGCGGTTCGCGATTACCACAGGACGCGATGCACCGAGCGGATTACATGGGCACCGAGGGGGTCATACAGGCTACGCGATGCAACTGACGAAAAACAAATCGGGGTATCGAGGAGTGAGATACGAGTACCTGAATAGGGCTCCAAAAACGGCGTTTTCTCGTGTCCGTGTATGCTCCGTGTCCTGCGTCCGTGTCCACTGTTGCTCGTCCTAGGGTTTCAGCTATGGTGGACACGGCGGAGGCGGCCAGGGACCGTGGAGGTCAGGGGAGGTCGGGCAGAGGCGGGGGAGGTCGCTGCGGGTCTCCGGCGAGGTCGGCGGGGCTGCGGCGAGGCGCTGGAGGGGCGGCGCTGGGAGGAAGGAGGGGGAAGCAGCCGGTGGAGGCACGGAGGTTCAGGCGGTTTGCTATGAAGGAGGGGAGAGGTGCTGGACGGAGTCGTCGGCAAAGCGGAGCGGAGGGGTCTGGGCGGCTGAAACGAGGGGAATGGTCGGCTGCGGGTTAGGGCTTTAAATAGAGGGTTAGGGGAGAGGGTCGGTCGGGGGTTGGCCGAAAGTCGAAGGGGAAGAGGCGGGGGTTCCATGGGAGGTGAATGGGACGGTCGTCGGCGGCCACGGTGGCTGAAACGGCCGCCGGCAGGTGAAGAATCGGGAAGGAGAAGAGATTGGGGGTTAGGGCTCCAAACGGGTCGGGTCGGGTCGGGTCGGGTCGGGTCCAAGAGGGTCGGGTCTGACCCGGATCCGACCCGTTAAGGGTTTGGGCCGGTTCGGGCAGACCGGTCGGTCCGGTTCGATTTAAATTTTGGGTTCGGTTTGGTTTAATGTTGGGTTTATTTAATTAGTTTAAATTAATCAATAGTTTTTAAGGCTTTAAAAATCCATCCGGGGTCCAATAAATTCCTGGGAAATTATCCTATGTCCAATTTTTAATTTTACACTAGAAAATATAATTTTCATCACATATTAATATTATTTAATATCACTAAAAAATCATTTAATAATTAAAACACCTGAATTTAATTTCAGAAAAATCTCAGAAAATTCAAAAAAATTGTGAAAAATTCAAATTTAAAAATTCTTGAAAATCAGGGGGTTTACAGTACCAGACAACAGTCTCTCAGCTGGTGATCTTCCACTCCATAAAACAAACACACTCCTAACCTCTTTCTGCAGATGTCCCATCCGTGTCCTAGTTTTTTGCAGAAAGAACAGATAAGAGGCTGCTGCTAATGCCTCTGAGGCTGTTGACGCTGAGGCTGGAAGGTTCGTTGCTACTGTTAGAATTGGGGCCGCTTGACTGGGCCCACCCTACTGTTGCCAAATATCTCTTAGTCCCTCTTGGGCCTTAAAATCAGGTCCCTCTCGACCTTGCGGGCGTCTATAAGAATCGTCGGGTACGTCTCATGGCTCGAAGAAATAAAGGATTTTACGTCCTAGTTAAGGCCCTCCTTGAAATAGCTCGCCCTGTCCTCCGGATCTCGTACCATTTTTCTCGCATACTTGATCACCCTGCCGAACTCTACGGCGTACTTCTCTACCGACATGCCCTCCTGTTGGAGGTTTTGAAACTGTCGCTCCAAGTTGAGTTTCTCCGTGCGCGGGAAGAACTTTCTCTTAAACTGATTATTGAAGCCATCCTATGTCAACCATAGATCATAAATCTGCGGTTCATTCTGGAACCAAGTGCTAGCAATATCTGATATCTGTAATCTAGTCGCCTCTATCCTCAAGTCCTCGGCAAGGCGTGACAAGCGCATAATATGGTCGAGGTACTCGAGTCAGTCGTCCACCTATTTAATACCCTTTGTCCCCTTAAAGTTGCGTGGACCCAACTTCTTAAAATCTTGTATGTTTCCCTGTCTGGGCTATACATCCTATGGTTGTGTTGATGTCACCTTTTCCACTATGGACGATGCAACATGGTGGGCATTCTTAATTCCCTGGCATAGTACATCCGCCTGTCTCTGCTGTGCTACCATCATCTCTCGAAATATGGTGAACATCTGTGCCCCGACAGCTGATACTGGTAGCGGGGGAAGAAGACCCTCTAATCCTACTGAAATATCCCTCTGAACTATAGGAGAAGAATGAGGATAACCCTTTGCAGAGGCTGGAATAATCCTTTGAATAGGTGGGAGAGGAGGATCCCCAAAAATAGTTGAGACTCCCACCTGAACTGGTGAGACAACCCTCCAAACTGGTAGAGGTGGAACAATGTCTGTTGTTGTCACGACCCGCACCCGATGTAGGGATGCAAGTCGGAAACAACGCCCAGTCTATGCCGCAGAATCGGCAGTAGAATGCTGTTTGGGTAATCTATCTAACAATATAATGAGCCACCAACAATATCAATATACTCAATCACAGATCTAAGATGAAAATGAGCACGAATATGATAAAGAATAGAATAGTCACATACAACTCATGGGTCTAAAATAATAACATCAATGAGTCTAAAGAAATACTAATAAATAAGTTGGAGACAAATCCAGTACAAAAGAATACTAAGAAGCTACAAGTCACGGGTCATCTGTCTCAGTCTGGATAAGTTCTTCCTGAGCTAGGGTCTCTGACTCTAAACCCATAACATTCATGAGGTCCATAATATGTAGGGTACCACTCCTCAGTGTCATTTGGAAAAAATATATCCAGTCAGAAAAGGAGCAAAGTATATCTCTAACAGTAGTTCTAATCAATAATAAAAACTATATAATAGTAAATATATGTGAATATACAAGATACACAATAGATACAAGAGAAATACAATAAGAAAATATGAAAATAAATAAAATAATGAACAATATGACAATGAACAAGAATACTAATGACTAAGTGTGTGAGTACTAGCTTTAACATGTGATCGGCTTGGGAACTTGATACAAGATTTATGGCCTGGCTAATCATACGTGCGGTGTATCATTAACACTATACAAGAACAAGATAACTCTCCACCCTCGACTGGTATAGTAGATCCAACCATGGTACGCTATGGCACGAGATTCCCCAAAAAGATAGCTAGTCTTCCCGAGAATCGGTATTTGTAGATGTACAAGATAATCAATAAAACAAGGCTTGCACAAGATACACCATATACCAAGGAACAATATCTCATAACGAGATCCGGATATACCAATCCGTGTAACCATTGTGTCAAGAGAACAAGGATATCTACACTAGATACAATAAACATAGGGGATATCATAAATGAGAAACTATCAGAGAATATACTCGCCTGAAGTCCGATAAATAGTCTCACAGATATCTGATACGGTGCCTCAAAGACCTAGATATGTAATACAACATCAATGCAAGATTTCAGAAAGAAAATAAGTTAAACTAGTCAACAACTAGGTCAAAGAGCCATTTCTAAGTCAACACAGTCAAACTAGGTCAACTCTAAGTCAAATCGGTCAAACTCGGTCAAACTACCTATTTCTAGGTTGCATGAGTCTATCTCAAAGATGTTGGGTTCATACACTATGAATCTAGGTTATACAAGATACATCTTAGGATACTAGGATACCGTATCTCAGGATACGCAAACAACAGATAAATATCACATATCTACATTTAAGCAATATTAAATATATAAATCCTAATTATAAATATGAAATAGATACCTTGGTTTTGAACCAACTCGGTATCGCTCTACTAAACCCCCATCCTGATACCTAAACCCAATACCTTGGGTATCCCCAAATACCTTGATACTTACCTTGGTATCTCAAGGTACTTGTCAAAACCTAATATATATATACTAACTACCGACAAATAACTATATGCTAACAACCAACTACTAAAAATATAGTATACTAATGCATACATACCAACTATGAATTATATATATATTTACCAATGCCATATATATACCTATTAGCTATAAATAATACATAGTAATATCTAAACACACTAACTGTCACGGTAAACTGCTGCTGTCCGTCGCTAATGTCGCTGCTGCTGTTGCAATTACTGTTGCAATTATTATGGTAACTGTTGCAATAGTCGCTGTTGCTGTTGCTATAGCCACTGCTGTTGCTAATACGGCTGCTACTGCTGTCGCTGAAACCGCTGCTGCAGTTGCTAATGCGGCTGCTGTTGTTGTCGCTGAAGCCGCTGCTGCTGTCGCTATAAACATTGAGCCCCCCTCTCTCTCTTATACACTAAAGCATACACATATATATACTAATATATCTATATACTAACTACATCTATTTATATATATATACATGCTCATCTATATATATGTATACATATCCATAATTTAATACATATAGTATAACATACACACATAGTTAGCTATAGTATCATATATATATATATATATATATATATATATATATATATATATATATATATATATATATATATATATATATATATATATATATAAAACATATATATATATATATATATACACATAACATATACATATATACACAATTATATTTAATAGCTATTACATATGTAGAAGTATAGCTACATATATACATAACACATAGGTACATAGATATATGATACACTAACACATATAAATATATATATACATCCATAATTACATATTATAATGACTAAGAACAATAGGAAAATAGATCTAAAAATAAAATGCACAAACATATGGAGTGCATCATACCCGTATCCCACTAGATCTAGGATACACTTGCGACACGAGTCCACCACACATTCAAACGTACCCCGAAGGACACAAGCAAGTCTAATATATTATTTATGAACAATACGTAGAGTCAAACATAAATCTACATGTCTGTGTCAAAATGTGACATGCACAAAGTCCCGTATCAGAGGGAAAACCCCCAAATCAACACATATCACCAAATTATTGGGATACGACCTACACGTACCCTATTGTGGACACGACACTAGCCCCAAACTCACAAGCACATGCCAAATTGATCGATAGAACCAATTGACAAACACAACAAGTGTCAATCTCGAAATTCTTCCAAAATTGACACAAAAGTACCATAACTTTCTCAATAGGCCTCATATGAACTCAAAACCAAATCCTATGGGTACCCTATGCATATGGGTTAATTTCTCATAGTTAATTCTCAGATTTAGAACCTAAATTAAGAGAAAAAACTAAATTATACCTATTGGGAGATGGACTCCCAATGCAACCTTCAAATGTGATGACACTACCAGAAAAAGTCAAATTAGCGACGTTAAAAAAGTCGCTAAATGACCAAAAAATGTCGCTAATCACTTTTAGCGATGTAATTAGCGATGTTTTAAAGAAGTCGGAACAAAGCACGTCGCTGAAAGAAAAAATGTCGCTAAACGTCGCTATGCCGATATTTTTTAGCGACTTAAATGTGTCGCTAAATTAGCGACGTTTAGCGACGCAGCGTCACTAATTAGCGACGTTGATTAACGTCGCTAAACATCACTAATTAGCGACTCATATAGCGACGTTACAGTGACGTCTTTAATGACCTGGCAATACTGCCATGTCAGCAATTTGCGACGTACAATGACATATTTAGCGACATATTTAGCGACGTCATTAGCGACGTATATTAACGTCGCTAATTAGCGGCGTATTTAGCGACGTGTATACACGTCGCTAAACGTCGCTAAAAATGTCGCTAATTTTATTGAAAAAATAAAAAAATAATATTGAATTATATTCAAACTATTATTCCTGCAGTTTATTAAATCATAACCTGTACAAATAGACCCGAAGCAACCCTCCGTTGAATTTTTGGGTTTGTCAACCCCCTTTGGTTGAACACTCAACACTGGTAAGATAACATATTTAATATGAATAATATAATAAAATTTGAAGAAAAGAAAGCATCCAGCAAATCTCATCGTAAAGAATACGACAAATATATATCCATACAATCTCATCCTAAATAATACAAAAAATACAAATATCCAGCAACTAGCTATACTACTGCAGATTTGTAGGAGGCTGACCACTGGCGCGCGTGAAGGATAAGAACAGCTCATACTGCTCCCATAGAATCAACACCGATGTCAATGGAGAAGGTAGTGACGTCAGTGGAGTCTGTGTCGATGTAGGCGCACCAGGAGGCCATACCCGCTCCAAGTATGCGAGTTGCTGGTTGTAAGAATCCATGGTAGATAACAGCCTCGTACTGCTATGAACCATTGAATCCTGCTCCTCCATCCTTCACAGTAACTCATCACAGAGAGACGCAATCTGACGGTTAACGACCTCCTGGACTCTGGCCGACGACTGCTAGGGCTGTGTGGAATACGTAGTTGTCGGGGAGGCCCTAGATGACTGCATCGCAACCAGGGTGCCATAGGATCCTGTTCCGTAGTACGTACCCCTCTGGAGACCACCAGCTGCGGTCACCCACAGGTCGTCCGCCGACGGAGCTGGAGCGTGCTACGAGAAAGTACCAGCCTCTCCAGGTGTAGGTGCACTAGCAGTCGCCCGCTCACGCAGCCTAAGATACTCGGCTTAGAAAGGTTTAAAAACTCGATAATTGTCTAAGTTATATTAAAATTAACACAAAGTAAAGTAATACTTACATAGGTCTGCGAGGCACTCTCATCAATGAGATTTTCGTCCTTGCGATGGGTGGCCAAGCAGACGGTCACCATGTTTGCATACTCACCCCTCTGTACCTGTTAAAAATATATTATTTAGTACTAAACTTAAATATTTTTTCCTACTACCATTTTATGGTACTTATATTAAAATAATATATTTTAAAAGAAAAAATATACCAAACGACGGAAATGTTCCGTCATCAGAATCGAGCCACCACACCACTTGGCAGTATTCCGCCTAGTCGCCTTGGCCTTCTCAGACCTTTCCTTGTAGCTCGAATCGTCGAATCTTGCCCTCATCGCAGTCCACTGCTCATGCGTGATCCAACCTTGGATCAGTTTTCCAGCACTATCTCGAGCCTTCTGGTCAACCAGAGCATCTCGGATAAGCTTGGCGGCAACGGTAGGAAAGAGGCGCTCGATCAACTCAGTCTGGTACGGAGGATAGAAATACGTTTGCTATAATAAATAATTTAGTAAGTGACCATCACGGATAAGTTATATAATATGTATAAATTAGAGGATTTATTTAATATACTTTTACCTGGAAGTACGCAAACTAGAATGTCTTCCTCTCCTCCGGAGCCTCAGAGTAGTTGATCCAAGGGCCACCGTAGTTTTTCCTCAGAAATTGGCCCAGGCGTCTCTGAACCGACGATGGACGATATCTATACAGAGATAATTATTTTAATCGAAAAAGTCAATATACGATGAATAAAGAAATACACGATATACATTATGCTAAACCATCTAATTGACTTACTTTGTACCGTCGGCCCAAATCTCTGTCTTCGTTTCCTCCGGAGGTGCGTATGGAGGATCTTGCTGATGCTGGGACAACGTGGGCACGACCTCCTCGACATGCTCATCTGTCCCTATGGTTCCGTCAGCAGGAGGAATGCTGGACGAGGGAGTACTATCACGCCTGGAACTACTCGTCCCAACAGTCGGAGATGTGAGTGATCGATATACTGGAGTACTGGGCGATGATGATCCGAAACCAACAGTAGGCAGTACCGGAGGAGCACTCTGTCTACCTTTGGACCTGCCGAATCCTCCATGTCGTCCTGTCATACCTGTTAACAACATATGATGAATATAGGAAAACATAAATATATAGTACATTCTACAGTCAAAATGTAATGCATATCTCAAAGCATTCTACAGTCAAAATATAATACATATATTCGTTAAAATAGTATATTCTACAGTCAAAATATAGTTACATTCTACAGGCAAAATATTTTATTTTTAATTATCTTTAGAAAATTCATCTTGTTCGCCTTCCTCATCCTCCTCTCCCTCTTCCTCCTCCTCGTCTTTCATCTACTTCGTCTTCGTCTTCTTCTTCGGATAATTTTATATCTTCTACATTATTACTCGTGTAATAAGTAACTTTTGTTGAGTCCACATCTACAATATTTGTTACAAGAGGTAGATCGTCCTACTGATAAGTTATTTCGTCAATGTCAAAGATATTTCTAGCTTTAGTCTTGCATACTGCCCACCAATTCGACCTTGCTGTCCCCCGTCTAGGATAAGTTATGAAGTACACGAGCTGAGCCTGACTTGATAGGACAAATGGTTCGTAGCCTTGATATCTACGCTTGTAGTTTATATCCAGAAGGCCATGCTTGTCAATTTTCTAACCTTGATCTTGAATCGGATCGAACCATTCACACTTGAATAGCACGATATTAGCAGGTTCTATGCCATAATTATATGTCAACTCCATAACCTCTCGTAAGATGCCAAAGAAATCATTGCCTGGATCGACGTCTTTGTAGTTCGAAGATTTGATACACAAACAACTATTTTTCGTGGAATCAAGATCCAGAAAGCTGTCTCAGATAGGAGCATTTGTTGACTTGAACCTGAACCCATTCACACAGAAACTTGGCCATATTTTAACGGCAGTAATTGGTCCCTTGGCTAGAGTTCTAATAGATTCAGTCTCAGACGTTATTAGACGATCGACCTAAATACCAAAGTAGCGATAGTAAGTTATTTGTTTTGCAAGTGCAGAATTAAAAAGTAATTATGAAGCATCTTACATATGCACTCAACCAAGAAGGAAAATGGTATCTCATTTCTTGTTCTACTTCTTCGTTTGTTATGTAGGGTCTAACCGACCTCAATTCATCATTATATGTGCTAGCAACTGCTGATTAGTAGC
Source organism: Iris macrosiphon (assembly GCA_036927795.1). Classification (NCBI taxonomy): domain Eukaryota; kingdom Viridiplantae; phylum Streptophyta; class Magnoliopsida; order Asparagales; family Iridaceae; genus Iris; species Iris macrosiphon. Next base: position 44,259,170 of record JAYESA010000006.1, on the reverse strand, counting down.
ATAATAGTATCTTATACTATTACATTAAGATGATGTAAACGTAGACGTATTAATTACTTACCCTTCTAGCTTCTCCACTTTATCCTCATCGCATTTGAGTAATATATATAACTGAGCAGCCCTTAGCTCGTCGTTATTCAAATATCTCTTCTTTATTTTTTTCGAAGGCTTTCCGGACGCATTGAATACTTTGAGTATTGCATCATTAGATTCCTGATATGCGTCATTGTTTCTCGGAGCTTTCGTTCTATTAGTAGCAACATGCGGTTTGAAATACGTCGAGTAAAAGTTTGTAATCTTCTCGAGGACATAAGCTTCACAAATAGAGCCCTTAACCCGTGCCTTATTTTTCACCTTTCTCTTTAGGTGATTCAGATGCCGCTCGAAGGGGTACATCCACCGATAATCGACAGGACCACCAACACGTGTCTCATAGGAAAGATGAATTGGCAAATGCTCCATAGAGTCGAAGAATCCAGGAGGAAACACCTTCTCGAGATTACATAGTGTTACCGCAATATCCTTTTTTTGATTTTTTAGACGAACGACGAATAACTTAGTACAACAAATATCTCTGAAGAATATGCTAAGCTCTGTTAATAGATCCCAAACGACCTGCCGTAAAAATTCCCGAAATACAATCGAAATTAACCTCTCCATGAGTACGTGACAATCATAGCTCTTCATACCCGCCAGTTTGTTCTCTTTAAGGTCGACGCATCTTCTCAAGTTCGACATGTACCCGTCTGAAAACTTTAGACCTTGAATTCACCTACAAAGTCTTCCTTTATCCTCTTTCTCCAGTGAGAAAACTGACTTAGGTTGCTTTAACTTTCCATTCCCCTCCTCTATCAAATGCAATGCAGGACGTCTACATATTTTTTCTAAGTCCTACCTGGCCTTTGAATTATCTTTCGTCTTCCCCTTTACCTCTATTACAGTATTAATTATATTATCAAACATATTCTTCTCGATATGTATGACATCAAGGTTATGTTTGATCAGATTGGTGCTCCAATATGGTAGATCCCAGAATATACTCCTCTTCGTTCAGTTATGGGTGCGACCAAATCTGTCACACTTGTACCCCTTAGCTGGCTCTTCGATAGCACTTGGTAAATCTTTTACCTCTTCTAATATCGTTTATCCGGGCCACCTTGGCAGTGGATTGGCCTTCTCCATAACTCCCGCACAAAAAGCAGTCCAGTTCCTCCGGTACGGATGATCCTTCGACAGAAATGGTTGATGACAATCGAAGAAGCACGGTTTGCCTCCATGTTTCAAACGAAAAGCCTTAGTACGGTCCATGCAATACGGATATGAGAGACGGCCATGGGTGCTCTATCCCGATAATATTCCATAGGCCGAAAAGTCGTTGATGGTCCACATAAGTGTTGTCCTCATCTAAAAATTTTGCTTTCTAGAAATATCGTACGTGTTGGCACCTACTTCCCACAACTGATTTAACTCATCTATCAAAGGCTATAAATAGACATCGATGTTCCTCTTCGGATTGTTCGAACCCGGGTTAATAATGGTTAGGAACATATACTGAGTCTTCATGCACATCCAAGGTGATAGATTATACGGAGTGACGATCACAGGCCAACACGAATACTGGAAGTCCAAAAGTCCGAATGGCGTAAAACCGTCAGAGGAGAGCCCCAATCTGACATTACGCGAATCCGAAGTAAAAACTGGATACTCTTGATCAAAGTGCTTCCATGCTTCTCCATCGGATGGATGATCCAATACTCCTTCGATCTGTTTTTGCCTGTGCCAACTCATATTTTCTGCAGTCTCCTTAACCATAAACAACCGCTGCAACCGCGGCGTCAAAGGCAAATAGTGCATCGAATCAGTAGGCTTCCTTGCACTGACAGACTTTCCTCTAACAGTGGCCTTGTAGCGATCAGCACTACAGAATCTGCACGTATCTTCATCCTTGTCGTCTTTGTAGTATAACATGCACCCGTTGCGACATGCATCAATTTTCTCGTATTCCATCCAGAGCGATCTCACCATCCTCTTAGATCGATAAAAGTCTTTAGGCAACTTTGCACCCTCGGGCAAGATCTCTATAATCAAATCGATCAGTCGATTATAGCATTCTTACGACATATTAAAATCGGACTTGATGCTCAATAATCTTGTAAGCACCTACAACGGTGAATGATCCTCACAACCAGGATATAGTGGAGTCCTTGCATTCTCCAGCAACTCCATAAACTTTGCAGCATCGGCATTCGGTGCCTCCTCAGCTGCATCATAATTGTCCGGATTACAACTAGGTCCCGCCGCATCATAATTGTCCGAATTGAAACTAGGCCCCACCTCATCATAAACCATGTTCACCCATCCATCGTCGTAAGCATCATGGTCGTGGACATCCATATACGGCTCCACATAAGGCTCCGATTCCGATGCTAGAGACACAAGTTCTCCGTGCACGGTCCACTGATAGTAATTCGACGTGAAACCCTTCGAGTACAAATGATATGTGACTTCCACTTTTGGATGATATTTTCTATTGTGATATCTCACACACGGACACTTAATTTTGGTACCGTCCATGTACTGAGGGAACGTCTTGGCGAACTGCAAAAACTGCTGTACACCCTCAATGAATTCATCCTGCATACCGTACATGTTATCAGGATGACGGTTGTATATCCACGAACGATGACGCAGATAGTAATTCATATCCATTTCTAGATACTTCTACAAAAATGACATTATGTATCATATAAATCTTACATACAGTGGTTTATCACCTAACTTCATAACTTAACCGTACTATAAAAATCATAACTGATATAATACATACTTTCATTTATCAAAGTCTAAAATAAGAAATATTCAAAACAACTAACCATTTAAACTAACACATTCACCTATCAACTAACAGTCATCAAGTATTAACTTACCTACAAACTGAGAATAATACCCAACTAATATGTAACACTAACCACCCTTTAACATATAACTTAATATTTACTAACAATTGACACTACATCATGGCCTCTAATTCGAATACCAAACTAAAAGTCATATCTAATTATCATACTCCTACAACTACCTGACACTAACCTTCACCATATACTAACCATCATCAATCATCTAACTACAGACAGTGTGCCACTGAACTATCAGTCATCAACTTCAAGTTCCACAATCAACTTCCTGCCGTGGACTTAACTGTATTCAAATCTGAACACAACATCCACTGAACTACACCTAAACAACAACCTGATTCCCGCACATTGATGCCCCGCATTGATGCTTACTTCAGTTCTTCCTACGGTGGACTATCTGACTTCCTCTCCCACCATAGCACTATGAACTGTACTATAAGTGTGCAGTCAACACACTATAGATAGTGTACCATATTACAGAACTGCAGCTGCCCCCAACCACACTCCTAGCTCACTGACTTACCTCAGCATGCTCCAATGCACATTGGGCTGATGTGCCTCAAGTCTCCCCCTGCTCACTGCTAGTAAGTAGTGCTCACTGCTGCTGTTACCTCTACTTGCCATACTTATATGTGTACCTCAATCTATGTGCTGGTGGGCACTCAAACCCGAGCCCCTCACATATTCACTATTGCACATCTAAAACCTAACTTAAGTCACGCTCATTGATACACTTGTATCAGTATACACCATCTCCTCACTCATTTGCTGCTAACATAGGACACCACTATGATACCCTCAACTTTGATATACCTTCCTGCATACTTCAATAACACTCTCACACACACTCTAACTAATATAAAATTATCAATACCAACCACACAAATAACACTAACAATACAGACACTATACGCACTGGCATTTAGTGGCAATAGTCACTGCTCCTGTTGCTTTCTCGACGTTTAGTGCACATACATTTTAGTGTGCATGTGTGTGAAGAGTGTAGTGTCAGGGTATGATCGTGGGGGATAGGTAGGAGTTAGGAATCAATCCTGATCAAAAACCCTAACCCTAACCCTAACCCTAGGTCAAAAAACCTAACCCTAACCCTCGGTCCTGATCGATGTTTGTGTCAGTGTGTGTGTGTGTCATGTCTGTATCAGTGTCAGTGTCTATGTGTGTGTGTGTCGTGTCTGTGTTAGTGTCATATGTGTGTCCTGTGAGAGAGAGAGAGAGAGAGAGAGAGTTAGGGTTTACCTAGAGCTCGAGGAGGAGGAGGGGGATGCCGGAGTAGCCACTGTGGAGAGCCGATCGCCGTAGCGGGGGGGGGGGGATTTTTTTGTTTTTGAAATCAAATTTTTTTTGACAGATGGGGAAAAATGAATCCAAGCCCTAATTAACCAAATTTTAGCGATGTTTAGCGACGTCAAATAAAATGTCGCTAAATTAAATTTTAGCTAAATATTTTTAATATAAACGTTGCTATATACGTCGCTAAACGTCGCTAAATTAGACATATTAGCGACGTTTAGCGACTTTAATTGAACTTATAGCGACTAATCTTTTAAAATCATAATAAAAGTCGCTAAACGTCGTCTAGCGACATTTTTATATGGAGTCTCTAATTTATATATTATTAGCGACATTTCTTTTGACGTCGCTAAAATACGTCGCTAATCCCATTTTTTCTAGTAGCGTAAAATTGGCCTCCAACTTGTAGATCCTTACTCCTCTTTGTAGATCCTTGCTTCCTCCTTCTAGATCCTTGCTCCTCTAGTCTCCAATGGTGATTAGGAAAGGAATTGGGATAAAATTTGGTAGGGAAATTTTGTAGGAATGAAGGAATTTGGTTGAGAGAAATTCTAGATCTAGTTTTCAAATGAAAAGAGAAGAGAAAAACTTTTCCCCTCTTCTTTAATAGGCCGGCACCCCTTACCCCTTCCTCAAGTTACTATGTAATGTCTATTATACCCCATGGGACCTCTCATGAAGAAATAATTAAGGAGAAAAGTTTATAGTCTAATGGTTTATTAAACTAATCATCCTCCTAAATAATGGGCTTCTAGTTGGGCTTAATTCTAACAATTAATACATGTTGGTCCATGAGTCTTAACTAAACTAGTTAGGTCTACTAACACAAGTCCAAAACAAATAACTAACATCTAACAACAATTAAATAATACAACAAATAATTATTTAACATGCACAATATTTAATTAATTATGAATTACTAAAATACCCTTTCCTAGAAATTGCAGTAGTGACAAGTCTACCCTCCTTAAAATAATTTTATCCTCGAAATTCAAAGACGAAAACTACCCCAAAAAATAACAGAACAAAATGAAAGAACAGAACTTAACTATGAAAGAATATACCTCAAGGCACAAACAAATATGGATAACGCTCTCGTATTTTATCCCTTCTCTCCCAGGTAGACTCCCCCGGAGAGTGATACCTCCATGCAGCGCGTACCAAAGGAATAGTCTGGTTCCTCAGCACCTTGTCTCTCTGATCTAGAATCTCAACTGGCTGCTCTGGATAATTAAGAGTAGGGCCCACCTCTATCTCTGAGTGATCCAATACATGACTAGGATCTGCCATGTACCGTCTTAACTGTGACATATGAAACACGTTGTGTACTCCCTCTAATGCAGGTGGCAAGTCTAGTCTATAAGCAACTGTGCTGACTCTCTCGAGAATAATGAAAGGTCCGATAAATCGTAGACTAAGCTTCCCGCCTCTACTGAAGCGAATCGTGCCTCGTATCGGAAAAATCCTCAAAAACACCAAACCACCCACCTAGAACAAAATACTACATTAAGAACTTAATCTATAATAAACAACCAATAACAGGCACAAAATAAAAATCTAAAACTATATATCGAAGTCCAAAGGTCTCCGATGGCTATCGGTCCAATGCCGCTGTTTGTCCTGTGCCACTCGAAGTCTGTCTCTGATCCGCTGCATCCACAACTATCTCTGGACTATGCAAAACTCTCTCTCCAATATCATCCCATGACAAGGGAGTATGACATCTCCGACCGTACAGAGCTTCAAAATATAATATCTCTATACTAGCCTGGTAGCTGTTGTTATAAGCAAACTCTACCAAATGGAGATGGTCTTCCCAAGAACCCCCAAAATCTAATACACAAGTGCGCAACATATCCTCGAGAGTCTGAATAGTCCTCTCTGACTACCTATCTGTCTGGGGATGATATGTAGTACTGAACTTGAGCTGAGTGCCCAAACTCGCCTGTAAACTCCCCCAGAAATGAGAAGTAAAACGACTATCCTGATCCGAGACTATGCTGACAGAAACTCTATGTATCCTGACGATCTGGCTTACATACATCTCTGCCAGCTTCTCCGGAGACAAACCCACCTTGAAAGGCAAAAAGTGGGTCGACTTAGTCAACCTATCAACGATGACCCAAATCACGTCTTTCCCTCCTGGAGATCGTGGAATTCCGGACACAAAATCCATAGTAATGTGCTCCCACTTTCACTCTGGAATAGGTAATGGCTGAAGTAAACCTTCTGGCCTCTTCCTCTCGGCTTTCACCTGCTAGCACACTAAGCATCTAGATACAAACTGTGCCACTTCCCTCTTCATGACATACCACCATACATTGTCTCGCATATCCTGATACATCTTGTTGGCACCTGGATGTATGGAATACTGAGAGCGATGCGCTTCCTGCAATACCGCCTCACGCAGCTCCCCACTAGACATACACAATCTAACTCCATGTCGCAAAGATCCATCCTCGACAATGGTGAAATCATCCTCCAATCTTGCTCTCACCTGAGTTCTAATGCTCCTCAGAGATACATCCTCATACTGGGCTGCCTTAATCCTGTCCATTAAATCTGAATATATCGGCAAACCCCACATCTACATCGCACAACTAAGAAGTATCACCTTAATGCCCAAGCTCTCCAAGTCCTCCAGCAGATATCGATCTCGCGTCAAGAACATAGCTACCGGATACCTGCTCAAGGCATCGGCAACTACATTAGCTTTCCCAGGATGATATCAAAATCCTTCATCAGTTCCAACCACCGACGCTGCCTCATGTTCAACTCTTTCTGCGTGAAAATGTATTTCAAGCTCTTGTGGTCCATAAAGATCTCCACACTCTCTCCGTACAAATAGTATTTCCATAACTTCTGGGCGAATATGACTGCTGCCAACTCCAAATCATGGGTAGGATAGTTATTCTTATGAGGACACAATTGCCTGGATGCATAAGCAATCACTTTTCCATTATGTTGAAGAACACAACCAAAATATTTTCCCGATGCATCATTATAAATATTAAAACCTCCAGACCCTGATGGTAGCGTTAAAATAGGAGCAGACGTCAACCTCTTCTTCAATTCGTCAAAAGCAACCTGGCAATCCTCCATCCAAACAAACTCTACATCCTTCCTGGTGAGTCTGGTCATCGGCTCGACAATCCTCGAAAAATCTTGTACAAACTTCCTGTAGTAGCCTGCCAATCCCAAGAAACTCCTGATCTTTGCTACCGAACTCGGGGACTTCTAAGACTCCACTGCTGTAATCTTATTCGGATCTACTGAAATACCATTACCAGTCACAATATGCCCCAAGAACTCCACCTTGTCCAGGAAGAACTCATATTTGGACAACTTTTCATACAGCTTCTCCTTCCTCAGTGCATCCAACACAATCCGTAAATGCTCCTCGTGCTCCTCCGGTGTCTTCGAGTATATGAGTATGTCGTCGATGAACACCACCACAAACTTGTCAAGGTATTGATGGAACACCTTGTTCATCAAGTTCATAAATACCGCCAGTGCATTAGTTAACCCAAACGGCATCACCATAAACTCATACTGACCATACCGAGTTCTAAAAGTAGTCTTCGATATGTCCTCCGTCTTCACTTTTACCTGGTGGTAGCCTGATCTCAAATCTATCTTAGAAAATACCTTGGCACTACTCAACTGATCGAAAAGATCATCAATCCATGGCAAAGGGTACTTATTCTTGATAGTGGGATTATTCAATGCCCTGTAATCAATGCACATGCGCACCGATCCATCCTTCTTCGGTATAAATAATATAGGGGCTCTCCACGGTGAAGAACTCTATCTGATAAACCCCTTATCCTGTAATTTGTCCATCTGCTTCTTCATCTCGACCAGCTCATTGTTGTTTACTCTATAGACATGCTCAAAATTGGTTCTGTACCTGGTACTAAGTCTATAGAGAATTCAACATCTCGATCTGGCAGCAATTCTGGCAATTTCTTAGGAAACACATCCAAGAACTCTGTTATCAACGAATGCGACAACTCCTTGTCTTCCACCATAGCTCCACAAATAATGCCTTCTCCATGCTCTACAGCTCCTATAGCAAACTCGACCTCTGGCTCTCCCGGTGGACCAAACAAAACTCTACCTCCTCTACAATCTATACTAGCATGGTGCCTACTCAACCAATCCATCTCGAGTACAATATCGTAGCTCGAAAGTGGCATTACAAGTAGATACGCACTCAACTCCCGACCTCCCAGAGTAACGCTCTGATCCTTGCAAATATCATTAACCAGGATAATACCTCCCCCGGTCATGATCTTGCAAGTCCTAAGCAAAGACTCAGCTACCAAACCATGCTTTAGAGCAAAAGAAACAGATACAAAAATATGGAAAGCACTACTATCAAACAAAGCTAAAGCTGGAATAAAATCAAGAAGAATAGAACCTGTGATGACATCTCCGGTGGGCTCGTTCTCCTCGACGGTCATAGCAAACGCTCATCCCTGCTGTTGATGCTGGACAAAACGCTGCTGCTAGGTCGAAAGTGGTCCCCTCGGCTGTGCTGCAGGTGGTCTCGTCTGTGCCCTCGAAGCTGAAGCTGATCCCTATACTTTACGACGAGGATAGTCTCTCATTTGATGCCCTTAGGTACCACAATACAAACAAAATCCCAACCTTCTCCTACAAACTTCCCAAATATGGCCGGGCTTCTTGCAGAAGTAGCAGAAAGCTTGTTGTGACTGCCTCTGTTGCTGTGGTAGCTTATGAAATGGTGCCCTAGCTGGAGTCTAGTGCTGCTGTGGTTGCTGAAAAGGCCTGGACTGGAAATAAGGATGCTTGGAATATACTGTACTGCTGTTAGCCCCCAGAAAAGAATCACGGTCTCTCTTGGGCTTCAAACCCAACTCTCGCTCAACCTTGCATTCCTCCGTAAGTATCTTCGAGTATGTCTCATAAAAAAATAGAATAAGGATCTTCACTTCCCAGTTTAGACTCTCACGGAAATGAATAGCCCGAACCTCTGGCTTTATCACCAAATACTCTGCAAATTGGCTCAGCTTGCCGAACTCTGCAGCATTCTCCTCCACAAACATGCTCCCCTGAATGAGGCTCTCAAACTACCTCCCCAAGTCTAGCCTGTCTGTCCGAGCGAAGAACTTCTTCTTAAAGAGGTCCTTGAATACCTCCCAAGACTGTCCCGTGTTAACAAGAATCGACTCATTCCTGAACCAAGTGTGGGCAACGTCGAACAGTTGAAGTCCTACCGCCTCAACCTTCAAATCCTCAAAAAGATGGAACACCCTCATAAGATGCTCAATATCCTCGAGCCAATCATCAGCATAGACGATGGCCTCCATCCCCTTGAAGACCCAAGGCTCCAGCTTCTTGAAGTCCTAAATGTTGCCTGGCCTAAGCTGAGCAACCTGAGGAGCAACTTGCTGCTGGACCGAAACTCCTCTCTCTACTTCGGCACGAGCAAGCTGATGAGCACTCTCGATACCCTGCTGTAAAATATTGGTCTTCCTCTGATGTGCCTTAGACTAAGCCCTCTGTGACTCCAGCATCTCATGAAATAGTGTAAACATTTGGGTCGCATCTGCTGGCATGAAAGGTGGAGGTGGAAGTCCCTCAGATATAGCTGGCACAGTCCTCTGACTAGATGGTGGACCTGCGAAAGCAGCTGGCACTCCAATTACCGGAGAAGTGTCTGGTACAGGCCCTCAGGACATCGTAGACCTCTCAGAAGCTGCTCTTCCCTACTGTGATCTAGTTATAGGCGACATCCTGAGACAAAGCAAAAGAAAGAATCAATATGGCACATGATGTAAGAAACTCAAGGAAGGACAGATTAAAAGATCAAGTATCAATATCAAAGGAGAATAGTTGAATGAATCAAAAAAAAATTCTAGATGTGATTGAGTATTCTTAGCCTATAGCCTATATCCTATATCCTGAAACAGGCTCATAATAGCACTCAATTTAGAGCACCACTACAAATCGCACAAATTGCGACCTCGAAGAGACCTGCATGGCCACCACTAAAAATGTGTCACGACCCACACCCGATGTAGAGATGCAAGTCGGGAACAACACTCAGCCTACGCCACAGAATCGGCGGTAGAACGCTTTTTGGGTAATCTATCTAACAATATAATGAGCTACCAATGATATCAATATACTCAATCACAGATCTAAGATGGAAATGAGCATGAATATGATAAAGAATAGAATAGTCACATACAACTCATGAGTATAAAATAATAACATCAATGAGTCTGAAAAATACTAACAAATAAGCTGGAGATAAATCCAGTACAAAAGAATACTAAGAAGCTACAAGTCCAGAGTCATATATCTTAGTCGGGATAAGTCCCTCCTGAGCCAAGGTCTCTGACTCTAAACCCACAACATCCTGAGGTCCATAATATGTAGGGTACCACTCCTCAGTGTCATCTGGGAAAAATATATCCAGTCAGGAAAGGAATAGAGTACATCTCTAATAGCAGTTCTAATCAAAGATAAAAACTATGTAACAGTAAATAGATGTGAATATACAAGATGCATAATAGATACAAGAGATATACAATAAGGAAATACTGGAATAAATATAATAATGAATAATATAACAATGAACAAGAATACTAATGACTAAAGTGTGTGAGTACTAGCTTTAACTAGTAATCTGCTTGGAAACTTGATACAAGATTTATGGCCTAGATAATCATACGTACGATGTATGAATAACACTATATAAGAATAAAATTGGTATGATGACATATCTATACTGAAATACTCCCCACCCTCGACTGGTATAGTAGATCCAACCATGGTACACTATGGCACAAGATTTCCCAAAAAGATAGCTAGTCTTCCCGAGAATCAGTATCTGTACATGTACAAGATAATCAATAAAATAAGGCTTGCACAAGATACACCATATACCAAGGAACAACATCTCATGACGAGATCCGGATATACCAATCCGTGTAACCATTGTGTCAAGAGAACAAGGATATCTACACTAGATACAATGAACATAGGGGATATCATAAATGAGAAACTATCAGAGAATATACTCGCCTGAAGTACGATGAATAGTCTCACAGATGTCTGATACGGTGCCTCGAAGACCTAGATATGTAATACAACATCAATGCAAGATTTCAGAAAGAAAATAAGTTAAACTAGTTAACAACTAGGTCAAAGAGCCATTTCTAAGTCAACACAGTCAAACTAGGTTAACTCTAAGTCAAACCGGTCAAACTCGGTCAAACTCGGTCAAACTTCCTATTTCTAGGTTGCATGAGTCTATCTCAAAGATGTTGGGTCCATACACTATGAATCTAGGTCATACAAGTTACATCTTAAGATACTAGAATATCGTATCTCAGGATACGCAAACAATATCACATATCTATATTCAAGTAATATTAAATATATAAATCCTAATTATAAATATTAAATGGATACCTTAGTTTTGAACCAACTCGGTATCGCACTACTAAATCCCCCATGTTGATACCTAAATCCAATACCTTGGGTATCCCCAAATACCTTAACACTTACCTTGGTATCTCAAGGTAATTGTCAAAACCTCATATATATAGTAACTACCCACTAATAACTATATGCTAACAACCAACTACTAAAAATATAGTATACTAATGCATAAATACCAACTATGAATTAAATATATATATATTTACCAATACCATATATATACCTATTAACTACAAATGATACATAGTTATATCTAAACACACAAATTGTCACTACAAACTGATGCTGCCCGTCGCTAATGTCGTTGCTGCTGTTGCTATTACTGCTGCTGCTATTGCGGTAACTGTTGCTGAAGCCGTTGTTGCTGTTGCTATAGCCGCTGCTGCTGCTAATGAGGCTGCTGCTGCTGTCGCTGAAACCGCTGCTGCTGTTGCTAATGCGGCTGCTGCTGTCGCTATAAACATTGAGCCCCCCTCTCTCTCTTATACACTAAAGCATACACATATATATATATATATACTATTATATATATATATATATATATATATATATATATATATATATATATATATATATATATATATATATATATATATATACTAACTACATCTATTTATATATATATACATGCTCATATATATATATGTATACATATCCACAATTTTATAGATATAGTATAACATACACACATAGTTAGCTATAGTATCATATATATATATATATTCATATCATCACATATACGTACACGTATATATATATATAATTATGCAAGTATATATATATATATATATATATATATATATATATATATATATATATATATATATATATATATATATATATATATATATATACACACACACATGCACACACACATAACATATACATATATACACTACTATATTTAATAGCTATTACATATGTAGAAGTATAGCTACATATATACATAATACATAATACATAGGTATATAGATATATGATACACTAACACATATAAATATATATATATACATAACAATATATATATACATGCATATAATTATATATTATAATGCCGAAGAATAATGGGAAAATAGATCTAGAAATAAAATGCACAAATACATGGAGTGCATCACACCCGTATCCCACTAGATCTAGTATACGCTTGTGACACGAGTCCACCACACATCCAAACGTACCCCGAAGGACACGAGCAAGTCTAATATATTATTTATGAACAATAAGAAGAGTTAAACACAAATCTACGTGTCCGTGATAAAATATGACATGCACAAAGTCCCATGTCGGAGGAAAACTCCCCAAATCAACACGTATCACCAAATTATTGGGATACGACCTACACATACCCGATTATGAATACGACACTATCCCCAAACTCATAAGCACATGTCAAATTAATCTATAGGACCAATTGACAAACACAACAAGTGTCAATCTCGGAATTCCTCCAAAATTGACACAAAAAGTACCATAACTTTCTCAATAGGCCTCCTATGAACTCAAAACAAAATCCTATGGGTAGCCTATGCATATGGATTAATTTCTCATGGTTAATTCTCAGATTTAGAACCTAAATTAAGAGAAAAAACTAAATTGTACCTATTGGAAGATGAATTTCTAATGCAACCTCCAAATGTGATAAAATTGGCCTCCAACTTATAGATCCTTGATCCTTTTTGTAGATCCTTGATTCCTCCTTCTAGATCCTTGATCCCCTAGTCTCCAATGGTGATTTGAAAAGGAATTTGGATAAAATTTGGCAAAAAAATGATGTAGGAATGAAGGAATTTGGTTGAGGGAAATTCTAGATCTAGTTTTCAAATGAAAAGAGGAAAGAGAAACTTTTTCCCTATTCTTTAATAGGACGGCCCCCCTTACCCCTTCCTCAAGTCACTATGTAATGTCTATTATACCCCTTGGGGCCTCTCATGAAGAAATAATTAAGGAGGAAATATTCTAGTCTAATAGTTTAATTAAACTAATCATCCTCCTAAACAATGGGCTTCTAGGTGGGCTCAATTCTAACAATTAATACATGATGATCCATAAGTCTAAACTAAACTATTTAGGTCCACTAACACAAGTCCAAAATAAATAATTAACATCTAATAATAATTAAATAATACAACAAATAATTATTTAATATGCAAAATATTTAATTAATTATGAATTACTAAAATATCCTTTCCTAGAAATTATAGTAGTGACAGCTGCTGCTCGGACAGGTGGTCGAGAAGTTGCCGACCTCTCCGAAGCTACTGATGATCATTGTGACCTGGTCTTCAGAGCCATCCTGAGGACAGATCAAAACAAAGGGACTAATAAGCACAAGATACGATATCATCAAAGAAGGACAATAATATTCAAGAAAAATGATATTTAGAAAAATTAAGAATTAGCAAAATTCAATTAATTAGAAAATTTTCTAGTTCTGATTGAGCATTCTCTCATCCTATATCCTAAGTCCTATAGAAGTCTCGTTATAGTTTCTAGCTTGGAGAACTATTACGATATTGCACTAGTTGTGACCCGACCTGCATAGGTAACCACTAAAAATGTGTCATGACCTGCACTAAAAAATTGGGCATGAGTCATGGTTAAGTCCAGTATATGCCGCAACATCGGCGGTAGAACGCTGTAAAGGTCCACGACATAATCTAAAAACTCAGGCAATAATATATATATATATATATATATATATATATATATATATATATATATATATATAACCTGTCAAAGGTAACTCAACTCCATAAGGAGGACAAGATGAATATATAACATCAATATTCAATCAATCAAACTAGAGATAGATAATGACACGAGATCATAAACAGAAGAGAAATCAAAAGTCATAATAATAACAAGTCTAGAGTTTAACAATAATCATAAATGGTCTCAATGTAATCAAGATGCCATAGTCTAATGCTGGAGATAAATCTAGTACAATAAATACTAGCTAAGGGTCTGCTATAGTTAGGTGTGTCTTCTCGACAACTGGTGCCTGATCTTCCTGGGCTAAGGGTGCTACCTCAGCTAGCTCTCCGTCCAGCGGGCCGTAATAGGTAGGACACCAATCCTGTAAATAGCCTTCTGGAAAAATATATTCAGTCAAGTTTATAGTGAAGTACAATACTCTAAAAGTAGTTTTATATACATGGTAGAGAATATATAACAACAATAGAAAAGATTACAAGATGCACAGGTACTATAAAATAGAAAATATAGCTGAACTAGGCATATAACCACAAGAATAGCTGGAAAAATAAATATAAAAAATATGAGGTGAACTGTAACAAGAGAACTAGTTATACTATCCAAGTGATTTAGAGTACAAGTTCATTATATGATCGGGTTGGGTTACACAAATCTATACTATGGTAACTCAATTATACGTGTATCGTATAATTAGCATACACACGAATACGCTAAATATTTGATCACATGACCAACTCCTACTCTTCCGCCCCGACTAATTTTTATGCATCAAATTACGACACGTTACGCACACGAATATAATATAAGCATACGGAGGACACAATTAGGTACGAGCATAAGGAATACCCAAAGCACACGATAAAGTACATGTGTAAGGAGTATCCGATGCACACATCAAATAAATAATATTTTTTGACTCGATCCATATAATACCATCCCTTGTAAACATGGTGTCAGACACAAGTAAAGTAGATCTAGAATATGCGATATATACACTATTAAGTACTGAAAACTAACAGAGGATGTACTTGCCTGAGGTCCTGAGCAAATGACACGAAATAGTGTCCGAACTGGTGTCAAACAAACCTATATATGAAATATTATGTTATTTGGTGTAATGAAGGGATAAACAAGTTTAAATAAGTTAAATATGATTTTTTAGCCAAGACTAGGTCATATTGGTCAAACTAACTCATATATAGGCTCCTATAGTCAAAGGATGACTTTTAGGATCCACTAGTCAATACTAGTCAAAACTAGGTCTTGATTAGGTTTCTAAGTCATTACCCTGGGGTATAAGCTATACTCGTTATCAGCACCATGTATCTCATATGTATAACTTAAACTAATAACTAGATACCAATACCTAGACCATACTGACACTAAGTTCACTAGACCAAACAAATGCTAAGTACCCCTTAGTACAAACCCAACTGCTCGAGTCCTTGGTAGAGCAGTACCTGATACTATGGTATTAGATCTCTAATCTTGCACCCCCTAAAACAGACATTACTTCACCCCTAAACTAAATCTATAACTAACTCTTCACCTGTACCTAATGTTCACATCCACATTCTTAAATGGGCTTTGCCCCCACATCATTTGCTATTTGCCTACCCATCCTTCCCAACCTGGCTGTATCTTCATTATTTGCATACTGGCACATAAAACAAATTGTTTATTCTCTGATACATGTGTATTATTCAACCAAGTCTCACCATGATCTCACATGGATACCCTCACATCACTGTTGTTGTCACTGAAATTACTCTACATCAAATAGTACATTAAAGTGCATTATTAAATCCTGGCACTAATTTAATCCCAAGTTCACTTCCCACATATCACACTTAAATACCCACTGCTCAAACACATGTACAACTACATCTAAAACTCCAATACTAACTTCCAGTTTCCTCTCACTTGGGTTACAATTCTACTTCTGATAACAGTGCATCAATGCACATAATTTCCAAGCCTCTACAGCAGTGCAGTATTTGATACACTGCACTTTGAGTATCTTATACTCTCCAGGTATCAAAGATACCTCAAGCTCAAAGCCCCCCTTGCCAACTAATATCACTCCAACTTGTTAACCCGACTCCTCACTTAAGAACCGGATACATATTTCCCCAATACAACTGATACCTCACAACCACCCAAACATAGGTAACGCACTCCATTGAATTTGTCTAATGCCAAACACCATCAGCAGTTGCTACAATAACAATAGTAATTCTCCCCTCAGATACATACTTCTTAACGCACTGGTACCTATCTCCATGAACTCACATCACCCTAACACCGATCTAATGTTTGCCATTCCCAGCACTCCATACACATGATACTTAACCAAACACTGAGATGCACACCACTCCCCTTAGCTCACTGCCTCCTACATGCTTCAAAGCTCTCACCGAATCAGTCCAACACTCCCTCACAGGTGACTGCACATATGTGCAAGGAACTTTTACCTAGCTGCAGCACCTGCTTGGTTCCACTGCTGCCAATGCACAATAGTTGCCAGCCCACTCTTTGCTGCACAAATGCAGTACATTGCTCCTTCACCACTCAAACACTTGCATCCCAAGAGCACACACAACCACTGACACAGGGCACACAACACACACAATAGCATACACACACACATATGTACAGTGATCACAGTGCACACTATCACAGTGACAGTTTCCCTCTTCACCACACACAATCACACAATATTAATTATAATATAAGTATATATATATATATATATATATACATATACTACATATATTATAATCCTCTAAATAGATTCATACTCAAGTCAAATGCATGGCAACAAACACTTGGTGTGCATCAAGCCACACATGGATATCACACCATGATACTCATGTGATACTCTCTTGATACACACTCAAATTACTCCCAAACACAATTAAATTATCATGACACCTCTAAAATACCAGAATAATATAAAATAGTGAAGAATGACCCATTAGGCATTTTATCAAATACTTAGTGTGCCACCTCGAAGTTTTTTTTAAATGGACACAAAACTCCATATAACTTTCTCCATTGCCCTCCTATGGACCTAGTTTTTCTTTCTAAGGGTAGTCTTAAACAAATGGAGGGTTCCTATGGGTTTATTTCCCCCATTCAAATCTGAAATGACGGGAAAATAAGATTTTTACTTATTGGGAGATGGATTCCGAATATGTTTCCTTTAATGAACACAAGAGTGAGGAATGAGCACCAATCTCTAGCCAAGCTCCTCTTCCTCAAGCCCCTTACAATCTTTAAGCTTCCAGCTCTCCTTGAGGATAAAAAAATGAAAGGGATTATGATTAATTTGAAGAATTTTGGTAGAGGAATAAAATCTTGGAGGGAAGAACTAAACTTAGGGCTTCTTCATAAACAACTAATGAAGATGACGGGGGCTCCCTCCTCCTAAATTGGGCCAGCCAAGGTAGGTTAGGGTTAGTCTATATAAAATATCCAAATTTCCCTTCAAGGGTTGTCATGAAGAGTTTAGCTAATGAGGGATTTAATTAATAAAGGTTATAATATTAAATGAATGGGGATTCTATTCATTCCCTCTATTATAACAAATTAACCAATAAATTTATTTTGGTTACTCTCTTTGGTCATGATAAGTTTAGTTGGGTTCATTAGCAATTAGTCTAACTAAGGGGCTAATCATGCATCCTCCTCAATATTAATTAATTAGATAAAAATAATCATATAATTTATTATTAAAATAAATAATATAATACCAATAACATAAATACTTCTAGCTCAAAAATTGTTGGTTACAGCCGCTGTCTGTCCTGCGCTACCCGAAGTCTATCTCTGATGAGCTTCACCTTCTCAGCTTCATCAACAATCATCTCCGGTCCCAACAAGGCTCTCTCGCCAACATCATCCCAAGACAAAGGAGTGCGACATCTTCGTCCATATAAAGCCTCGAATGGTGACATCTCGATACTAGCCTGATAGCTGTTGTTGTAAGCAAACTCTACCAGGTGAAGATGATCCTCCCATGAGCCTCTGAAATCCAAAACACAACTGCGAAGCATATCCTCAAGAGTTTAAATAGTCCTCTAGACTGTCCGTCTGTCTGGGGGTGATATGCAGTACTGAACTTGAGCTGGGTGCTAAAGCTAGCTTGCAAACTCCTCCAGAAGTGGGATGCGAAGCGACTATCCTGATATGAGATAATGCTCACAGGAACTCCGTATAATTTGACAATCTTTCGTATATACATCTCCGCTAGCTTCTCCATAGACGTCCCCACTTTGAATGGTAAAAAGTAGGCTAATTTGGTCAACCTGTCTATGATGACCCAAATTGCGTCTTTTTCTCTTGGAAAATACGGAAGCCCTGAAACAAAATATATAGTAACATGCTCCCACTTTCACTCTGTAATGGGTAAAGACTAAAGTAAACCACCTAGCCTCTCTCTCTCTATATTTACCTGCTGGCACACTAAATATCTGGATACGAAGTGTACTACCTCCCGCTTCATACTATACCACCATATATGCTCTCTCAGATCTCTATAGATCTTGTTGGCACCTGGATGTATAGAGTACTGTAATCGATGCGTCTCCTGAAGAACCTCCTCGCGCAATGTTCCACTTGGCACACACAACCTGATACCATGTCGTAGTGATCTATCCTTAACAATAGTGAAGTCCTCGAATAATTCTATTCGAACCTGTGCTCTGATGCTCCTTATAGACTCGTCTTCATAATACGTAGCTCAAATAATGTCTATCAGCTCTGACTGTATCTGCAGTCCCCACATCTGTATCTCTACACCTTGTACCAGTACCTCAATACCCAAGCTCTTAAGATCGGCCAATAAATATATATTTGTGGTTAAGAACATAGCCATTGGATACTTGCTTAAGGCATCAACGACTATGTTGGCCTTCCTGGATGGTACTGCAATGATATATCGAAGTCCTTCATTAACTCCAACCATCGCCGCTGTCTCATGTTTAGCTCTTTTTGGGTAAACAAATACTTCAGGTTCTTATGGTCTGTGAAGACCTCCACGCGCTCTCCTTACAAATAGTATTTTCACATCTTTAGAGTTAAGATAACCGCAACCAACTCCAAATCATGTGTAGGGTAATTCTTCTCATGAGGACGTAATTGCTTAGAAGCATAGGCAATTACCTTCCTATTTTGTTGCAAGATACGACCCAAACCCTTTCCTGAAATATCACTATAGATAGTGAATCCATTCAATCTTGATGGCAATATCAATACTGGAGCTGTCGTCAACCTCATCTTCAGCTCCTCGAAAGTGGTATAACTCTCCTCTGTCGAGACAAACTCCATATCCTTCCTGGTCAGCCTAGTCATCAACTCTGTGATCTTGGATAAGTCCTGTACAAACCTCCGATAATAACCTGCTAGTCACAAAAAACTCCTGATCTCCGCCACTGAACGCGGAGTAGCCCACGACTCCACTGCTGAAATCTTCTTTGGGCTACTGAGATCCCATCACCTGGAATCACATGACTAAGGAATTCAACCTGAAGAACTCACACTATGAAATCTTGCTATAAAGCTTCTCCTTCCTGAGACTCTTCAAAACTATCCTCAAGTTCTCCTCATGCTCCTCTGGGGTCTTAAAATATACCAGAATATCATCAATAAATACTACCACAAACTTATCAAGATACTGGTGGAACACCTTATTCATCAGATTCATGAATACCATCAGGGCAATGGTCAACCCAAATGGCATCACCATGAACTCAAACTGGCTATACCTAGTCTGAAAAGTTGTCTTCAAAATATCCTCCTTCTTCACTTTTACCTGATGGTAATCCGACCTCATGTCTAACTTCGAAAATACCTTCGCTCTACTCAACTGATCAATCCTCGGTAGCAGGTATTTGATCTTGATAGTGAGGTTGTTCAGAGCCCTGTAGTTGATACACATGAGTACCAACCCATCCTTTTTTGGTACAAACAATACCGGAGCACCCTACGGTGATAAAATAGATAGAATGAAGCCCTTGTCTTATAATTCATCAACCTGCTTCTTTAACTCTACCAGTTCACTGTTGTTAACTCTATAGACATGCTGAGATATCGGCTCTGCGTCTGGCACCAAATCTATAGAGAACTCAATATCTCCGTCTGGTGGCAAACCTGGCAACTCCTCTAAATAAAATATCTATGAACTTTGCTATCAACAAATGTGACAACTCCTTCTCTTCCACCATGGCACCATAGATGGCATCCTCGCCCTGCTCCGCTGCTCCTCTGGTAATCTTAAACTCTAGCTCTCTTGGAGGTCAAAATAAAACTCTGCCTCCACGATAATCTATACGAGTATGGTGCCTACTCAACAAATCTATCCCGAGTAAAATATCATAGCTCAAAATTGGCATTACGAGCAACCACACACTCAACTCACGGGGGCCTCCCAGAACAACTCTCTGATTCTTGCAAAAATTATTGACCAAGATAATGCCTCTAGCTCCCATTCGTAATCATGCAAGTCCTAGCCAAATTTTCATACTCTGATCGATGCTTAAGAGAAAAATATACAGATACAAAAGAATGGGAAGCACCAGAATCAAATAAAGCATTAGCTAGAATAGAATAAAGAAGAACTTAACCTAATATCACATCTTTGACTAGATCCTCCAACTTAACTGTCATGGCAAAATCTCGTCCTCACGGTGCACCTCTCTGTTGTTGCTTGTGCTGGATAAAATGCTTCTACTGAGTCTGTAAAGGAGGTCCCCTCTATTATCCCGCAGGTAGACTCGCTGGTGCTCTCTGTGCCGGTGTTGTTCCCTGTCTTACTCGAACTGGAGCCACTAGACACTCCGTCAACTAGTGGCCTAGCTCTCCACAGTAGAGGCACACTCCAAGACTCTTCCTGCAAACCTCTAATGTATGCCTAATCTTTCCACACTGAGTACACTGCAGGGACTGTTGTTCCTATCTTGGGGCCTGGTATGCTTGTTGCGCAGGTGCTCGAAATGAGTCATAAAACTACTATCTCTGCTTTTGGAAGGTCCTCTGCTACTAGAAATGGGGTCGTTTGGATTGACCCGTACTACTGCTAGCTCCTCCTGATGTGTCTCGCATCCTCTTGGATTTGAGTTCCAAGTTATTCTCTGCCCGATGTGCATCCATTAAGATATTCTAAAATGTTGCGGTGCGGTGTCCTCTAGTGAAAGATTTAATCTCCCTGATCAAACCCTTCCGAAACATCCAGCCTTCCCTAGAGGATTCTGTCCTACTACAAATCTTTCTAGTCTGTAGAACTCCGCTGCGTACTCATCCACTATCATGCTCCCCTGGACGAGGTCGAAAAACTAGCTCTCTAAAGAACTCAAAGCCATATCTGGAAAGAAACTTGAAAATGTCTATGAAAGATTCCCAAGTCAGTCCTGGCACCACGATCCTCAAGTCTGTATGGAATCATGTCAGAGCAATATTGAACATCTGGCTGCCCGCTGCCTCCACCTGTAGGCCCTCTAAAATCTGTGCTAGCCTCAGGCTCCTCTCTACGTCTTTGATCCAATCGTCGGCGTACAAAATCCCTTCGATGCCCCTGAAGTCCTTGGGCCCCAACTTTTTTAAGTTAATAATTTTACCTGGCCTTGGCTGGTGTGGGGTAGGATAAAGCGGTATGATATGTGGCTGAAAAAGCGCTACCTTATCCACAGTAGCTAGTGCTAATTGGTGAGTACTCTCGATGTCCTGACGTAGAACATCCATCTGTCTCTACTGTGCTTCCATTATCTCCTAGAACATAGAGAACATCTGCGTCCAATCTGCTGGTATGAGTAGTGATAATGGAAGATCCTCCATAATTGATGAAACAGTCCTCAGAACTGGTGGTGGAGCACCCCCAAAAGCTGCTGCTGAAATGCCCACCTGGACTGGTGAAGCAATCCTCTGAGTGAAAGAAGGCAAAATAGTCGTTGCTGTCTCTCTCTGAGGTAACGAAGTAACTGACCTCGCTGAGACTGCTCTAGAGCACTACGATCGGGTCTTCAATGGCATCCTGAAGATAGATTCAAATAAAGAAATAAATATTATGCAAGATAAGATAATATCAAGGAAGGACAGTAATATTTCAAAGAAAGTAATTATTCCTAATGATAAAGATAGAAAAATCAATAGATTAAAAATATTTTCTAGTTGTGATTGAGTATCCTCTCATCCTATATCCCTAGTCCAATATACTATAACAGGATTATAGTAATACTCTATGTCTAAGTACTAATACTATGAAATTGCACTAGTTGTAAAGCCTGACCTGCAAGGGCCACCACAAAAATATGTCACAACCCGCACCCGGTGTAAGAGAACGAGTACGTGGGTACGTCTATCCTATACTGCAGTATCGACGGTAGAATATTGTCTATGTCAACAATACTCTCTAAATATCTCACACAATATATATAATATACCTGTCAAGTTATCTTGACTCCCAAATGGAGGACAATATGATAATATGATAATGGTAAACAATACTCAATCACAATAACAAACTAGATGAAGATATGGTGCGATATAAAATAGAAGGAAAGAAATAAAGTCATAATACATCACAAGTCCAAGTCTAATCTCAACACAAGACCTCAAATAATAAAACAATGCCAAAGTGTTTAACTGACATATACAATATCATGAATAAACTAGTTATGTCTCATCGACTACTGGTACTAACTCAACAGGCTCTATAGGGGCTAACTCAACAAGCTCGCCATCCTGTGGCCCAAAGTATTTAGGACACCAGTCCTCTAATGAATCATCTGAAAAATATATCCAGGCAGGATTGGAGCAAAGTATAACCCAAATAGCAGTTCCAATAATTGACAGAAACTATAAAACAATAATAGTTATAAAAATAAATGATGGAAGTAACTGAACTAGCATATATCACGAGAAGAAGCATCATGGTAAATAATAGCAAGAACTGAGAACAATTTGGTGAGGAACAATAATGTAATAAACTGGAATAAAAGAAAATAATATATAAATATGCCTTAAAATATTAGTAAGTTAATGTGATCAAATTGGGCCTAACATGGTCAATATATAAAAGGTGAGATAGCGTAATAACACGTGAGTTGCATGATCTGCTAACTATCACGGATTATACTAAATCATGGGCTATAAGGTATGATCACAAATTTACTAATATTTTTCTAACCCCCGACTAGTACAAGGATCCAAATCACGACACGTTATAACACGTATATCACACTGAATGGTCTATAATATCATGCACAATGATCACGGTCTATATTGTTACTAAGATATTATGGTAATCACTGAGTAATTACGAAACACGACATGACGATCAATGAGTCATCACGACAATAACATCTCATGACCAAGATCCACGTATACTAATCCGTGAAACCATCGTGTCGGAAATCAAATATCTTAATACTAAACACATGAAATATAGAAGCTATCAAATAAGTAAACAATCAAAGAATGTACTCGCCTGTGGTCCTAAGCAAATGGTATATCTCAGTACCCAAGCTGGTATCACATATCTATATATGAATGGCATGATACTTGGGTGTAAAGAATAGGGAATGAGTTAAAATGCACTTATATGCTTTTCTAGGCCATTACTAGGTCGCACAAGCTAAACAGGTCAAACTAGGTGTAATATTGACTTTTAGGGTCAAACTAGTCAATATTAGTCAAAACTAGGTCATACCTATGTTTTTAGACAAATACTAGTTAATCTAGTTATTACCTTGGGGTATTAGCTATACTAGGTATCATATATTTACTAGTTAGTAACTATTAGTTATATATAGTTTAGTAATACCTTAGTGTCCTATATTACCTTAGCTATAATACTAACACTTAACTCACCTGACTAATACCTTAGTATCCTAGCCCTATACTTTAATACCTCAACTTAACCCAATATCTACTTGACCACTGATACCCCCATTTACTTGGTGTGACTTAACACCAATGTCAGTGATCACCAAGTTCTACCTTGCTTTAATATATACTGGGTCTAACCCAATACTCAAGTATCTGGATGTCCAAAGCTAAACTTACTAATATTACTACCTGACTACTCAAGGCACAAGGCCTATGCCCGAGCCCCCCACCTGCTCCATTTGCTCACAGTTGCTGATCTTCATAGCAGCAAGTAGCTGCTATGGTTCAGCTAATGTTCGAGATCCAACTTCCTCACTGCCACTGAGGCTTTAAGTATCAACCTGCAGTCTCTGCTGCAACTGAAGCTAATGCTTGCTTCTATAGATGTTGCTAACGCATGTTCAATCAAATAACATATACCCCCTCTCTCCTGTAGATCTATTGTGACACTTACCATATATGCTAAGCAATACCTGATACCCTACCCTTTATTCTCAATTAAGAACAACATCTCACTTAGACACTGCTACTGTATTTATTTATAATTTAAGTCTGCAGGCTTCATATGGTCTGTGTATCCCCACTCACTGACCTTCACTGACTGATACCACATTCCTAACACTCCACATCTTTTCACAAGTTGCAGAAGCAACTAAAATCTCCACTTCTAATATACATACACAATACAAAACTCCCTGTCACCCTAACTTCTTGTTCTCAGTTAACAGTGCACTAAGTTGCTACCCAACCTAGAAATTCTTAAGCCAAGTCTACTACACAAACCATACTAGTAACACTGCTGCCCTCTAGGTAATCATGGCACTGTTGTTCACAATATTCCTCACCCACACACATAACACACTCATACACCATACACTGAAGCATTAAATCAAACACTTGGCATGGGTAGACAAGATACCTCATGATACGCACTCAAATAAGATGTCAAAACCCCCAATTCTCCATATTAATCATTCACACATATCCAATACACATATATGTAACCAATGCAACTAGTTACAAAGAAATTAAAGAGAATTCAAACAAAATACCCAAAATAAGCCTCGTATCACTCCGTATCACAAGATACAATAATACGCTCTACTCGTGTCCAATTGTTGATACGTATCTAGTCTTATAACCCCGATCTAAGTCTAATTAGATCTAATCAGTCTCATGAAACATACTTGATGTGTCAATCTCAAAATTTTCCCTAATTAGACATAAATTACCATGTAGAATTCATAATACAAGTCATATTAACCTAGTTCTTGGTCCTATGGGTAGCCCTAAGTCAAGGGATGATTTCTAATGGTTAAATACTTGAATTAGAGTCTAAATTAAGAGGTGGATTCAGAATTTACCTATTGGAAGATAGATTTTTAATAAAATGCTCAATGGACACAATTAAGACACAATCTTCATGTCAATTCCTTCTCCTTCAAGTGCTCCTTGTAATCCAAGCTCCAATTCTTCTTAGATAAAAAATTTAAGAGAGAATATGTGTGAATTGGGTTGTATTTGGTGGAGGGACGAGTTAATTTGGGGAAGAACACAATTGGGGATCTCTAATGAAATAAACTAATAAGAGGAGAAAGAGTGAGACCCTCTATAATAGCCGCCCCCTCTTTCCCCCTTCCCAAGCAATGTACAATATCTATGGTACCCCTACTAGCTAGTCATGAGATTTAATTAGGGAGGGCTATATTAGGAAGCTTTTAATTCTTCATGAGACTAATCTAATCTCCTTAATTAATTAAGGGGATGGGTCTAATGGGTCTAGTCTAATGTTGGACTCAATGTGTCATGACAATCTAATAGGTCCACTAATGATAAATCTAAATAAAATAGGCTAGTCCACAAATAAATAATTAAATAGCACATCATAATATAATTAATTAGTAGCACAATATATAATATTTAATTACTAAACAATAAATATGCTAAATGATAAGAATGCCCTCATCTAGAAATGTCGTAGTGACAGGTTGGGTTGGTTTAGGCTAACTCAATTTTAGAAACATAGGTTTGGGCTAGTTTAAAAACACAAAATATTTTGGCTAAAATAATCTGGGTTTAGAAAATGTTTTGCGGTAATCTCTAAATGCCAAGTGCGACTCGATGTACATTTTTTATATACTCAAAGTAAATAGAAAAATTACATTGGCTCGATACTTGAAAGCAAGTCGCATCCCATACTCTAAAACTGTAGATGTAGCAGCATATCGTCTTCGTATCATTGATTCTCATAGGTTATATCGAATTAGAGTTTTAGACGATTATCGAAATAAGGTGTGGCCATGACTAATGGGCCAACACAATATATCTTTGAAAGAATCAAAGGTTATGCCATCCACAAAATCAAGTTTCGTGATGCTAACTAAGACTTCACCCTCATTTGGGATTTTGAGGATTTCACCCAAGGTTTCATCGTTAAACTCAATATCGATTCCGCCTACCCTTGAGGAAATAGTATCTTTATCATAAGATAAGTTAAAATAAAATATTCTCATGGCATTAAGATAGATAGGTTTTCTAGTGGAGACTAGGTTAAGAAGATGAAACTCAGTAAACATGGTTTTAAAATCATGTAACATAGTAAAGTTGATAGGACTCCCCGTACATATATTTCTTTTCACAAAGTCATCAAACCATGCATTAGAATTATCAAGAGGTGTGAAGGGGATGATGTCTGTATGGGGAAGAAGGAAGGATGTGAAGAGGTATACCTCAAAGAAAGTAGGAGAAAATAATGAATGTGTAGTATCCTCATGAGGATAATTAGAAGAGGAGGCTTCTCCTACTTTTCTCTTCTTCTTAAATAATTTAGGAGCCATGGAGAGGAGAGAGAGTTATACCTAAAAAAAAATATAAAAGTGTGGAGAATCTTGAGGAGAATCCTGATACAGAGGTTGGAGAGGAAGGAGTGGCGAAGGAGATCAAGATTTCTAGGGTTGGGTTTTTTGAAAAAGTGGAGAAGTGGTCTGCTGTCCGGATGGGGAAGAAGGAAGGATGTGAAGGGATATATAAAAACCTGAGAGCTGCTGCTATTCTGGAAATAGCAAGACCGAGTTCGTTCTGAACTCCGTTAGAGACCGAACTCGGTCCGAGTTGTCTCTCTTATTTCCATAATAGTTGACTAGGTATGCTTTAGATTCCTTTTGGTTTTAAAAGATCAAGTATTACATAAATTATTCATTTAATTTTTTAATAAAAATTTTAAGAAAGGGAGAAAAATCATTAATATGAATAGTAATAAGGGATATATACTTATATATGAAATTTAAATAATAATTTTATTCAAGAGGATCTTGAAAAGCAATTGTGACAATAAAGTTTGAAATTCTATTAGTATTTTAAGATATGCAGTTGTGAAACATGAAGTATGTAGAATAAAACCAGGAAAATTAACATCGGATTGATGATGTTTGTATTTTAGAAATATTTCAAAAGATTCTTTGTTCATCATTACTCAGTAGAGTCATATTTATTATGGCTGAGCTCTAGGGGCCAGATCCCAGCTAGCGGTGGTCCGAAGATACTGAAGCACGGTGTCACTTAAGGATGTTTATACCTATTTAACAGAAGGACCTTTCGACTTGTATCCAAAATAATTTTGACTTTAGAGAGACTAGATTTAAAAGAATTTTGATAATTATTTCTTCTTACAGTATCAGAATATGAATAGGATAATTAAGCAAAGGTTACATACATTCATATAGAGTTACAGTGATAGTTAATAGCTTGAGCAAATTAAGATGCTGAATAAATAAAAATTGACATTAACCATTTTAGCACGTTACTGATTGAATTTAATAGGCATACTATTGTTGGAGCAATTTCCTTGAAGATGACCTTTGTAACTTTGCAATCACCAACGTTTTCTTTGGTACTATATCTTGATGCAGAGTGTTCCACCTAATAATTTGGTAAAGTCTTTGGTATCCCGAATTTGGATCGACTGTGATTAGTTTTAGGAACCCAAATAAATATATTCATATTTACCATCTTTCTAACCTTGCATAGATGTGAAGTTTGTCCCTTCAAACCACAATAATGAAATATAACATAATTATTTGTGTTTGGAACATGTTTATAGGTGTGGTGTGTGACATAAATCTTCTTTCAAGTTTTTGTGTAGATAAAGCCGTAATTGTGTGAATTTCTAGCTTTCTTGTCACTCTTTTGTGAGATTCTCGTGTTAGTGACCTTTTGTTGAGTCACTTATCATATGTATTTGGTGGTTGATTGAGCATTAGGTTGAATAACCTACTTATCCAATCTGATCTCTAACCTTTTATAACTAGCATATAGATCATCATATTTTGCAGTAAGAGCATCAATTCTATATGGGGCATTAGAGTACTTTTTCTTTTTTTTCTATTCCAAGTCCTCCTTAAGTCGAGCATGCTTTCATCAAAGCAGTCAAGTGCTTCTTGCAGGATAAGCTTAAGTTTGGAGATCTCAAGAGAGTTGTCAGGATAGGAATTAACTCTAGCTTCATTTAGTAAACAAGCTTGCTTTTCATTCTTAAGCTGATAAGATTTAATATATTTTCTAGCTTGCTTGTAATTGTTCCTAAGCTTCTTCTAATCTTCAAATAGATCATTAAAAGCTTCAGATACTTCATCATAAGAAAACACTTTGAATAATGAATCATCATTTATCTTTCTTACCATTAACAATACTAGAATAAGCGGGATTAGCGACGTTTTTTAGCGACATCAACGAAAAATATCGCTAATATAATATAAATTAGCGACTCCATGTAAAAATGTTGCTAGACGTCGCTAATTGGCGACATTTAGCAACATTTAGTGACTTTTATTCAGTTTTTAAAAGATTAGTCGCTATAAGTTCAATTAAGGTCGCTAAACGTCGCTAATATGTTTCATTTAGCGACGTTTAGCGATGTATTTAGTGACATCATTAGCGACGTTAAAGAAGTCACTAACTTAGCGACATCATTATTGGCGTCGCTAAAATATTTCTAAATTTGTTTCATTTAGGGCTGATTCCCTTCATTTCCTGCGATCTCTCCCTCTCCCTCTCCCAAATTTCAAATCCCCCCTCCGGCTCCTCCTTCCTCCGGCTCCCTTCCTCCCTCCGGCGACCCCCCTCAGGCCGCGTCCTCCCCCTCCGGCTCCCCGCCTCCCTCCGGCGTCCCCTCCTCCCTTCCGGCGACCCCCTCTGGCCGCGTCCTCCTCCCTCCTCCGTCAGCTACTCCTTCCTCCGGCTCCCCTTCTCCCTCCTGCGTCCTTCCTCCGGCTCCCCTCCTCCGTGAGCTCCTCTCTCTGTCTCCTTTTTCTGTCTCTCTTTTTCTCTCTAACATAACATAATATGACACAACACAACACGATACGACACGACATGACACACACTAACCCTAACCCTAATTCAAACATACACACACACACGCACGCGGACACACACTAACCTTAACCCTAACCCTGCTTGTTATGCATTGCTGCTGCAGTTGCTCTTCTTGCTGCTGCAGTTGCTCCCCTTGCTGCTGCTGTTCATCCCCTTATTGCTGCCGCTCTTTACTGCAGTGCACAAGAGTGCACCGTGACTCCCTCTTGGCCTGCACAACACTCCTACATCTCACACTCAAATCCTGGCCTGCCCAACACTCCAATACTGCAGTGCACAACCTGTGTATAATATGCACTTATACATGGGGAAGATATTATAGGTGATGTAGAAAAACTAGGGTTTGGTATATTGATATTTGGATTGAGCACGAGTTGCTTAAAATCCTGGAGTTGTTCTCTAGTTATGAGGAAATTGGTAATATGTTACAGTTTGGCAAGGGTTTTGATAAAAAATTATTGTACTAGGGTTGTTTGATTTGTTTGAGGAATGGATTGAGCTAGTCCAGTAGGGATCATACCAAATTATGGTAGATTTGGTGCCATTCCAGCTGGATTTATACCAAATTATGGTATATTTTGTATGTTTAGAGGGGATTGAGGTATTGCCATGGATGAAGCATATGGTAAAAACTCAAACCCTTCTTGACATAGCCAATTCCTCTAACAACCTATCAAATTTTTATAGTTCAAGTGATGAATTGTACCTTCTAATGCAAGTATCCTCCCATTTGCATCAGGTAGGTATTGATTCTTTGGAGAGATCCAGCTGTGGAGCTATGGCTGCTCGAGTCGTGCTCTTCACTAGCTTTAAGAGCATTATCCAAAGGCTCTGATACCAATTAATACCAAATTGATGGGTCCTCTTCCTATTTGGTCAGAAATTGGAGGAGAACAATCACACTTTAGCAAGAAAATTGAATAAATTGTAAAGAAACAAAGAACTAAATTAGGAAAGAACTAGGGTTTTTATTTAAACTATATGTACACACACACACACACACACACACACATAGGGCATTGTGTATCAAGTTAGAGCAGTTCTTACCTTCTCCAGAGAATCATATTGTATGTAATAATTTATAGGATACATACTGTCATTTTTGCAGAAGTATCTAGAAATGGATATAAATTACTATCTGTATCATCGTTCGTGGATGTACAACTGTCATCCTGATAACATGTACAGTGTACGGGATAAATTTATTGAGGGTGTACAACAGTTCATGCAGTTCACCAAGGCGTTCCCTCAGTACATGGACGGTACCAAAATTAAGTGTCCGTGTATGAGATGTCATAACTTGAAATATCATCCAGAAGTGGAAGTCACATATTATTTGTACTCGAAGGACTTCACGCCGAATTACTATCAGTGGACCGCGCACGAAGAACTTGTGTCTCTAGCATCGGAGTTGAAGCCTTATGTGGAGCCGTATATGGATGTCCACGACCACGTTGCTTACGACAACGGATGGATGAACATAGTTTTTGATACGGCGGGGCCTAGTTTTAATTCGGACAATTATGATACAGCTGAGGAGGCACCGAATGCCGATGCTGCAAAGTTTATGGAGTTGCTGGAGAATGCAAGGACTCTACTATATCCTGGTTATGAGGATCATTCATCGTTGGAGGTGGTTACAAGATTATTGAGCATCAAGTCTGATTTTAGCATATCGCAAGAATACTATAATCGACTGATCGATTTGATTATAAAGATCTTGCCCGAGGGTGCAAAGTTGCCTAAAGACTTCTATCGATCTACAAGGATGGTGAAATCGCTCTGGATGGGATACGAGAAAATTGATACATGTCGCAACGGATGCATGTTGTACTACAAAGACGACAATGATGAAGATGCATACCGATTCTGTGGTGCTGATTGCTACAAGGCCACTGGTAGAGGAAAGTCTGTCGGTGCAAGGAAGCCTACCGATTCGATGCACTACTTGCCTTTGATGCCGCGGTTGCAGCGGTTGTTTATGGTTAAGGAGACTGCAGAAAACATGAGTTGGCACATGCGAAAACAGATCGAAGGAGTATTACATCATCCATCCGATGGAGAAGCATGAAAGTACTTTGATCGAGAGTATCCAAATTTTCCTTCGGATCCGTATAATGTCAGATTGGGGCTCTCCTCTGATGGTTTTATCCCATTCGGACTTTCGGGTTCCCAGTATTCATGTTGGCCTATGATCGTCACTCCGTACAATCTACCACCTTTGATGTGCATGAAGACTCCGTATATGTTCCTAACCATTATTATTCCGGGTCCGAACAATCCGAAGAGGAACATCGATGTGTATTTACATCCTTTGATAGATGAGTTGAATCAGCTGTGGGAAGTAGGTGCCAACACGTATGATGTTTCTAGAAAGCAGAATTTCTAGATGAGGATAACACTTATGTGGACGATCAATGACTTTCTGGCCTATAGAATATTATCAGGATGGAGCACCATGGTCATATCTCATGTCCGTATTGCATAGATCATACTAATGCTTTCCATTTGAAATACGGAGGCAAATCGTGCTTCTTAAATTGTCATCGATAATTTCTGCCGAAGGATCATCCGTACCGGAGGAACAAGAATGCTTTTCGTGTGGGTGTTGTAGAGAAGGCCAATCCACCGCCAAGGTGGCCTGGATACACGATATAGGAAGAGGTAAAAGATTTACCAAGTGCTATTGAAAAGCCTGCTAGGGGTACAAGTGTGACGAATTTGGTCGCACCCATAACTGGACAAAGAGGAGTATATTCTGGGATCTGCCATATTAGAGCACCAATCTGATCAGACATAACCTTGATGTCATGCATATGGAGAAGAATGTGTTTGATAACATGATTAATACTGTAATTGAGGTAAAGGGGAAGACAAAAGATAATCCGAAGGCCAGGTTGGACTTAGAAGAAATATGTAGACGTCCTGTGTTGCATTTGATAGAGGAGGGGAATAGAAAGTTAAAGCAACCTAAGTCAGTTTTCTAATTGGAAAAAGAGGATAAAGGAAGACTTTGTAGGTGGATTCAGGGTCTAAAGTTTTTAGACGGGTACGTGTCGAACTTGAGAAGATACGTCGACCTCAAGGAGAACAAATTGGCGGGTATGAAGAGCCACGATTGTCACGTATTCATGGAGAGGTTAATTCTGATTATATTTCAGGAATTCTTACCGCAGGTTATTTGGGATCCATTGACAGAGCTCAGCATATTCTTCAGAGATCTTTGTTCTACTAAGTTGCTCGTCGATCGTCTAGAAAAGCAAGAGAAGGACATTGCGGTAACACTATGTAAGCTCAAGAAGGTATTTCCTCCTGGATTCTTTGACTCTATGGAGCATTTGCCAATTCTTCTTTCCTATAAGGCACGTGTTGTTGGTCCTGTCGGTTATCGGTGGATGTACCCCTTCGAGCGACATCTGAATCACCTAAAGAGAAAGGTAAAAAATAAGGCACGGGTTGAGGGCTCTATTTATGAAACTTATGTTCTCGAGGAGATTACAAACTTTTGCTCAACGTATTTCAAATCTCATGTTGCTTCTAATAGAATGAAAGCTCCGAGAAACGACGATGGATATCAGGAATCTAATGATGTTATACTCAAAGTATTCAATGTGTCCGAAAAGCCTTCAGGGAAAATAAAGAAGAGATATTTGAATAACGATGAGCTAAGGGCTGCTCAGTTGTATATATTGGATGAAGTGGAGAAGCTAGAGGGATAAGTAATTAATACGTGCATGTTTACATTATTTCAATATAATAGTATAAGCTACTATTATACTACAAATCAGCAGTTGCTTCATTGTTTTTCAGCACATATAATGATGAGTTGAGGTCGGTTAAACCCTACATAACAGACGAAGAAGTAGAATAAGAAATGAGATGCCATTTTACTTCTTGGTTGAGCGCATATGTAAGGTGCTTGGTAATTACTTTTTATTTATGCACTTGCAAAATAAATAACTTACTATCGTTACTTTGGTATTTAGGTCGATCGTCTAATAACATCCGAGACTAAATCTATTAGAACTCTAGCCAAGGGACCAATTACTGCCATTAGAATATGGCTAAGTTTCTGTGTGAATGGGTTTAGGTTCAAGTCAATAAATGCTCCTATCAGAGAGAGCTTTCTGGATCTTGATTCCACAAAAAAAAGTTGTTTGTGTATTAAATCTTTGAACTACAAAGACGTCGATCCAGGCAATAATTTCTTTGCTATCTTACGAGAGATTGTGGAGTTGACATATAATTATGGCACAAAACCTGCTAATATCGTGCTATTCAAGTATGAATGGTTCGATCCGATTTAAGATCAAGGTTGAAAAATTGACAAGCATGGCCTTGTGGATATAAACTTCCAGTGTAGATATCAAGGCTACGAACCATTTATCCTATCAAGTCAGGCTCAGCTCGTGTACTTCACAACTTATCCTAGACGGGGGACAGCGAGGTCGGATTGGTGGGCAGTATGCAAGACTAAAGCTAGAAATATCTTTGACATTGACGAAATAGCTTATAAGGAGGACGAGCTACCTCTTATAACAAATATTGTAGATATGGACTCAACGGAAGTTACTCATTACACGAGTAATAATGTAGAAGATGTAGAATTATTCGAAGATGAAGACAAAGTAGATAAAAGTAAAGACGAAGAGGAGGAAGAGGAAGAAGAAGAGGAAAAGGAGGACGAGGAAGGCGAACAAGATAAATTTTCTGAAGATGATTGAAAATAAAATATTTTGCCTGTAGAATGTAACTATATTTTGGCTATAGAATGTACTATTTTGACGAATATATGTATTATATTTTGAATATAGAATGTACTATCCATTTAGACTTGTGACACCACTGGTTATTTATTGTACAATTCTATAAATGATGTGAGATATGCATAACATTTTGATTGTAGAATGTACTATATATTTGTGTATTTCTTTATTCATCATATGTTGTTATCAGGTATGACAGGACGACGCGGAGGGTTTGACAGGTCCCGAGGTAGACAGAGTGCTCCTCCGGTACTACTTACTGTTGGTTCCGGATCGTCGTCATCCAGTACTCCAGTATATCGATCAGTCATATCTCCGACTGCGACGACGTTACGTGGCATCACTCCTGGGACGAGTAGTTCCAGGCATGATAGTACTCCCTCGTCCAGCGTTCCTCCTACTGATGAACCATAGAGACAGATGAGCATGTAGAGGAGGTCATGCCGACGTTGTCCCAGCATCAACAAGATCCTCCATGCGCACCTCCGGAGGAGACGAGGGCAGAGATTTGGGCCGACGGTATAAAGTAAGCCAATTAGATGGTTTAGCATCATATATATCGTATATTTCTTTATTCATCATATATTGACTTTTTTGATCTAAATAATTATCTCTGTATAGATATCGTCCATCGTTGATTTAGAGACGCCTGGGCCTATTTCTGAGGAACAACTATGGTGGCCCTTGGATCAACTACTCTGAAGCTCTGGAGGAGAGGAAGGCGTTCTGGTTTGCGTACTTCAAGGTAAAAGTATATTATATAAATTCTCTAATTTATGCATATTATATAGCTTATCCGTGATGCTCACTTACTAAATTATTTATTATAGCAAACGTATTTCTATCCTCCGCTCCGGGCCGAGTTGATCGAGCGAATATTTCCTGTCATTGCCTCTAAGCTTATCTGTGATGCTCTGGATGACCAGAAGGCTCGTGATCGTGCTGGAAAACTGATCCAAGGTTGGATCACGCCTGAGCAGTGGACTACGATGAGAGCTAGATTCGACGATCCGAGCTACAAGGAAAGGTCTGAGAAGGCCAAGGCGGCTAAGCGAAATGCTGCAAAGTGGTGTGATGGCTCGATTCCGATGACAGAATATTTTCTTCGTTTGGTATATTTTTTATTTAAGATATATTATTTTAATATAAGTACGATAAAATGGTAGTAGGAAAAATGTTTAATTTTAGGACTAAGTAATATATTTTTAACAGGTACAGAGGGATGAGGATGCAAACATGGTGACCGTCTTCTTGGCCACCAATCGCAAGGACAGAAATCTTATTGATAAGAGGGCCTCACAGAACTATGTAAGTATTACTTTACTTTGTGTTTATTTTAATATAACTTAGGCAATTATCGAGTATCCAAACTTTTCTAGGTCGAGTATCTTAGTATGCGTGAGCGGATGACTGCTAGTGCACCTACAGCTGGAGAGGCTGGTACTTCCTCGCAGCCCGCTCCAGCTCCGTCGGTGGACGACCTATGGATAACCGCCGCTGGTGGTCTCTAGAGGGGTACGTACTACGGTACGGAATCCTATGGCGTCCTGGTTTCGACGCAGTCATCTAGAGCCTCCCCGATAAGTGTGCATTTCCCACAGCCCTCGCAGTTGTCTGCCAGAGTCCAGGAGGCCGTTGACCATCAAATTGTGTCTCTCCGTGACGAGTTGCTGCGAAGGATGGAGGAGCAGCCCCGGTCTCAACCGTAGGCAGACGATCGGACACTCATCGCACGATTCGTTATGCTCGACCGCAGTATCATGAAGCTCCGAGATTTGACAAATGATCTTAGAGCCTCGACAGAGCACAGCGTGACGGAGCTGCAGGCATCATAGCTATCCATGGGCGAGAGGCTGACGATGATGCATGATTGAATGGTTCATAGCAGTACGAGGATGTTATCTACCGTGGATTCTTATAATCAGCAACTCGTAGAGTTGGAGCGGATACGTCCTCTTGGTGTGCCTACATCGACACAGACTCCACCGTTGTTACTGCCTTCTCCATCGACATCGGTGTCAATTTTACGGGAGCAGTATAATCTGTTCTTATCCTTCATGTGCGCCGGTGGTCATCCTCCTGCAGATCCGCAGTAGTATAGAAATTTGCATGGATATTTGCTGGATATTTGTATTATTTGTATTATTTAGGATGAGACTTATTGTATGGATATATATTTGTTGTATTCTTTACGCCGATATTTGCTGTATGTTTTATTTTCTTCAAATTTTATTATATTATTCATATTAAATATATGTTAATTTATCGGTGTTGAGTGTTCAACCCAAGGGGGTCGACAAACCCAAGAAATTCAACGGAGGGTTACTCTGG
The DNA here is from genome assembly GCA_036927795.1 of Iris macrosiphon. Taxonomy (NCBI): domain Eukaryota; kingdom Viridiplantae; phylum Streptophyta; class Magnoliopsida; order Asparagales; family Iridaceae; genus Iris; species Iris macrosiphon. The sequence continues at coordinate 44,222,395 of JAYESA010000006.1, read as the reverse complement.
GTCTATTTGTATAGATTATGAATTAATAAACTACAGGAATAATAGTTTGTAAACAATTCAGTATTTATTATTTTTATTTTTTCACTATTAGCGACATTTTTAGCAACGTTTAGCGACGTTACTACACGTCGCTAAATACGTCGCTAAGTTGCGATGTTATTACACGTCGCTAATGACGTCGTTAAAAATATCGCTGCATATCGCAACTTGCTGACATGGCAGTATTGCCCGATCATTAAAGACGTCGCTGTAACGTCGCTATATAAGTCACTAATTAGCGACGTTAAATGACATATGAGCACGTCGCTAATTAGTGACGTTGCGTCGCTAAATGTCGCTAATCTAGCGGCACATTTATGTTGCAAAAAATGTCGGTATAGCGATGTTTAGCGATATTTTTTCTTTTAGCGACTAGCTAAAAGGCGACTTCTATAAAATGTCGCTAATTACGTCGCTAAAAGTAATTAGCGACGTTTATTGGTCATTTAGCGACGTTTCTTTACGTCGCTAATTTGACTTTTTCTGGTATTCTAAGCATAAGTTATGTCAAGGGTTTTCCTCTTTTGAGTTGCTGGCATCACTTTTGCTCTGGATGCTTGCATCTTTCTCTAATCTTACTACTTTCTCATTTGCTTACAAGCTTTCAGCACTATGAGGTTCTTCTTCTTCTTCTTATTAGTTCAGAGTTGCTTACTTAATTTTCTTCTTTGCTCTCATAAGTTTCCTCCAGTAGTTTCCATATCTTATATGATGTATTGTACGTGGAGATGCGTTTGAACTCATTCTTGCCTAGAGCACAGTAAAGATCATGCATTACCTTTGTATCATCGCTTGCTCCTTTCTTTTCTTCTTCTGTGTAATCATCATCTGCCTTGTAAATCCTTATGTAGCGATTAGTAACACATGACCAAAAATCAAAGCCAAGAGATTTTAAGAAAATACTCATACGTGCTTTACAAAAAATATAGTCAGTACCATCAAATAGGGGTGGCCTATCTGGGTGTTGACTTTCACCATTGATGGGAAAATTGATCATGTTGTTGCTATGTGTTCTGCTCTTAGGATGTTAGTCCAGATAAGAGATCATGTTTAGACACTTATAAAGAGAACCCGCTCTGATTCTAATTGAAGGACCATGATGGCAACTCTAAAGGGGGTGAATAGAGTGCAGCGGTATAAAATATCCAATTAAAAATTATGTTACGTGAAGGCTGTTATCAACTACTTACAATAAGCAAAGCAGATATGTAAATCAGTTGAGTTAAGAAGAGAGCAAACGCAAACACAAAAATTTTATCCTGGTTTTCCTCTGAGAGGACTAGTCCAGGCCCGAGAACTCTTGCTCGGAGTTGTATCCACTATATTTACTTGAATTTTCTAGGATATAGTTCGTCCAGAATTCGTTCTAAAAATATTTGAATTTTCGAAAGTTGGAGCCACAAAATCAAGGATTTCACAACTGGCCATATTTCTGAATTAGACTGGCCGAGTTCAGCCCGAGTTCGGCCCGAGTTCGGTTAGCTTTATTTCAGAAGGGTCTAAGCTTTGGTCATGCTAGTTTTTGTCTTATTTTGGGTTTATATAAGTGGATAGGTTTTATGCTGTTTTGAGTAGATTGTGGTATCTTTTTGTGAGTGAACTGAGTAATTTTTAGTTGTCAGTGCGACTGTACTCACAGAAGTCCTAGACTCAATAAAATATAAAATTATAATGCTTAAACTAAGAAAAAGACTAAAAAATAGAGGATCTAGATGAGTGGTGCAGATGCTTGTCTTTAATAGCAATTCTTCACATATAGTAACTGTACTTTGTATTTAGATTTGGTAATATCGATTATCATAATCAGGCTGACCGTGACCATTTTGTGTCAACAGACTTTCGGTAGGTTGCTTTGCCTATCATCCGAAGAGGGGTGATGTTAATCATAGAAAGAAACATTGCGTTGCCTTGATAAGCTATTATCAGTTGTCTGTCTCGCGGTAAGATCGGGTTAGATTAAGGAAAATTACAGTACGATAAATCAAACATGTAGTTGGTATAAAGATGCCCTCGGTTGTTTCCAGCATGTCATCTAAAGGGCCCGTAGGCACCGCGACTTTCGGAAAAGAAATCAAATGTCTTGTATAAAAAACTAAAAAGTTTTTCAGAAATGCATGTAAAAAATGCACAGTCTAATGACAAACATGCAAAAAGGTCATCTCGCCATCAGGGAGAAGAAAATAAGCCAAGGCACACACGGTCTTATGGCAAGATGCATGGAAAAGCTTTCTAAGTAAGACGCGTGAGTCCAAAGATATCAATTGCCTCTCCCAAAAAAGATAGGGAAACGAGTCCCATCACGTACATGTATGTTTGTGTATTTTACATTCTTTTTTCTTTGTCAAAATAAGTACAAAAAAAAGAAAAGTAAAAGCGACATGATTACAGAACTTCCACCCATACTTTCCAAAGCGGGGTAAGCCGTCTTAGGAAGTTCGAATCTCAGCGTACAAAGTCGATCGAGGGGGCACGTTCCTCATGGTGGCGATCTGACGAGTGACGACTCGATGGTTGGTGAGACGACAAGCCAAGGCCCTTTCCCTTTATCCACACGAGAAAGCTTCGGGGACATGACGGGAATAAGGGTTAAACAAAAGAGTGCTTTGGTTAGGGTTTAAAGAAAGAGGCGAAAGAATAAAACTCTCTCTCTCTTTTAAGGGAGGCCTATATATAGGCCTGCCCCAAGAACCCTTCTGCTAACCCCAACAAGCACCTCGGGACCATAACCACAATGCTTAGGAAAACCACTAAGAAAGCCTTTCAAAATGGGGGTTTTATGTTGGCCGCTCGTGAGAATAGAACGCAGACTATTGAGAAAGAGCCCTCTTTACTTCTTTTAAAGTATTTTTAAATCTAAAAAGGAAAAGATTTAAAGAAACTTTGAAGGTGCCTTATAGAAGCATAGAAAGTACATGTGCAAAATACATATATAACCGAAGTCTGCCACGTACAGAGGTACGCGCATTCAAAATGGCAAAACCCACTAAAGCGGGCCCATCTTTTATTTGTCTGAGGAAACCACGCGTCTCGTTCTCTCTCTCAAATCAACAGCAGGCAACTGAAGAATATGAGACAAAACAACCACATTTAATGTAGTATCCCTTGGGGAATCATGGAGAAGATCACGCCTAATTAATGTTACGATCTTAAAAAGACAACAACATTCTGACAAAATTTTAGTCAATATAGCCCAAGTTTTCTACATATGAAGACACACGCGTGCAAGTTGGCAAAACCCAATTAAGGTGGCCTATTCTTCACACGCTCAAGAAATGCACGCGTTAATTTCTCTCTCTTAAAGATCGACAGTGAGCAGTTAAGAGTAAGAGACAAGCCATGCACATCTAATACAACATCCCTTGGCAAATCATTGAGGAGATCATGTACAATTAATGTTGTTTCTTGAAAAGACATCATCTTGACAAAAGTCTAGTCATCACTGCCCAAGCCTGCCACGTATGAAAACACGCGCGTGCAAAATAGCCAAACAAAGTCGAGTTGGACAATTTTGCACGTGTCCAAGGAATGCATGCATCTATTTCTCTCTCTCTCTTAAGTTGACAGCGGGTGATTAAGAATATGAGACAAGACATCCATATTTAATATAGTATCTCTTGGGGAAACGTGGAGGCGATCACGCATAATTAATGTTGTGATCACAAAATGACGAGTTATGAACATGAGTAAAGTCCAGTCAGTATGGTCAAATTCTGTCGTATACAAATCAACCAATCACAGCGAGGATTGTTAATCTTTGAGACGTTATAGAATGGCTATAAATATGAGTCAGTATTATTCAAAAAGAACGGGCGGAGAAGAAAAAAGACTAAAAAAGTACACTTTTGCCTAAGCCTTACTACAGCCGGGTTCTCCAGCGATTGAGAGCTAGCATTTCTTTTCGGGTGTCGGGTGGTCCAAGGAGTAAAGTGCTCGACCGTGGACCAGATCTTTACAGCCATATTTTCCCAGAATACTTGTACTTCGATTTTCGTATAGGATCTTTTGCACAATTTTAAAACAGTTTGTAATAAATTGAGATAGCATTCTCAAGGGAAAAAATATATTGTTTCGTTATCATTTCTCTCGATCCTTAAACCAATCTTCTTTCGCACACAAACATATAATCCCATCAAAAAAGAGTGTCTCACTCTGGTATTCGTTGAGTAGAAGATATGTCACTACTTGATAGGGCAGACTATCCACGTCATTTCATGGGTGAACCCCCTTCGGGTCCTAATGACAAAGCCAATCTCGCTCAACTCCCGTATAACAACTTGGGCTATGCAACTGTCCCCGTAAGACATGGTGTTTGTTCCACAAAAGGTAGTTAAGGGCCAAGCACTAGCCATGTCACCCTCACATTTTCAATTAAGGTAGTTTGGTAATTGACACGGGTATTTTTTATTTTAGGATTTATTGTATTTAAATATTGTGCATATGTATTAATTATTTGTTATATTATTTATTTATTATTAGTGTTAGATTTATTTTGGACTTATATAGTGGACCTAACTAGTTTAGTTAGATGCATGAATCCAACATTTATATGTTAGTTTAGATTGAACCCAATATTACGCCTATTCATTAGGAGGATGGATTAATTAGTGAAACCATTAAATTAGGACCTTCCCTCATTAATTAATTTCTTCATGCGAGGCCCCAAGGGGTATTTTGGATATTTTATATTGCTTGGGAGAGGGGTTTATGACCACCTATTAGAGGAGGAGAGAGAGTGTCTCTCTTATTTTATTTTCCATTTCCTTTAGATCTAGATTTTTTCCCTTTCCAAATTTCTTCATTCCCTCACCATTCCTCACCAAATTTTTACCCAAATTTAGTCCCTATTCTTCAATTGAGGCTAGTACAATAAGGATCTACTGGAAGGAAGCAAGGATCAAGAAGGAGGAGGCCAAGGTCTACAAGAAGGAGCTACTTTCCATATTTGGGGACTTTTTATTGGGAATCCATCTCCCAATAGGTACATTTCAATTTTTTACTATTATTAGGTTCAAATTTTGAGATTTAACTATGGAAAACCAACCCACATGCATAGGCTACCCATAGGAATTAATTTTAGGTTCATAGAAGACCTATGGTAGAAGTTGTGTGTGTTTTGGTGCCAATTTTAGGGGAATTTCGAGATTGGCACATGTGATATTTTTTATTTGGTCAAATAGATCAAAATGATATATATATGTTTGTTTGTGACTAGTGTTATGTCCACAATTTGGTACGTGTAGGCCGTATCTCGTCAATTTGATGAAACGGATTAATTTTGGGGGTTTCCTCTGACACGGGGATTTGTGCACACCAATTCTTGACACGGATACGTAGTTGATCTAATTACTATACGTATTGCTCATATTTAGTATACTAGACTTGTTCGTGTCCTTCGGGATGCGTTTGGTTGTGTGGTGGAGTTGTATGGCAAGCGTATCATAGAATGAATGTGATACGGGTGCGGTGCACTCCACATGTTTGGTATTTTGCTCCTTATTCTATATGTACATGTATATTTATATATCTATATAGTATTTATCTGATATATATATATATATATATATATATATATATATATATATATATATATATATATATGTATATAATAGTGTATACAATTAGTGTATATATGTGTGTTAGTGTTTACTTGTATATATGTATGTGTGTATTTGTGATTATGTGTAATAGTGTATATGGTTATATATAGATCTATACGTATAGATATATAATATATGATTGTATATATATATATATATATATATATATATATATATATATAGAGAGAGAGAGAGAGAGAGGGAGGGTGTAAATATATATATGGATGGTTATAGATAGATTGGTGAATTTTTATATACTAGAGAGGTATGTATATAGGTTTGTGAGTGTGTGAGTAATATATGTGTATAGTATTTGTGGTTGTATGTGTTTGAGAGTGGGAGCAGCTGTAAGTGAGGGGCTCGAGTATCTGTATAGTGCACAGTTTTAGACAGTAGGTTCAGCAGGTATGCAGTGTCAGTCGAGCAAGGAGTGCACAAGGAGAAGGGGGCAGTCAACTACTCGGGTGAGCTCGTGCACAACAAGCAGCTGCCTCGAGAAACGCTGCAATGCATCACCAGCATCAAACCTGCAGCAATCTGCAGGGAGCAGTTCAGCAAGAAGGGCAATACAATAATGCAGTTTTAGTGAACAACTGAAGACAGTGGCAGTAATGCAAGAACCTGCTAGCAGCAACTAGCTGCACTGAGCAATAGGCATTCAGCACAGTGCATCATCAGTTGCAGTAAATATTATACTGCAACAGGAAATCGAGCAGTAGTGTAGCCAACTTCAAGAGCTCATGCACTGGGCATCTGCAGCATTAAGGAAGCTACTGCTGCGCAGTGAGCAGTCAGCTCTAGTCAGGCACCCAGCAATGTGTAATATAGCAGCTTTGGCAATTTAATGTTCAAGGCAAGGAGAAGAGCAATAGCTTTAGCAACAGTGAATATTAGTAAAATAGAGGGAGAGCATTAACAGCCATTTAGTCATCAACAACAAGGCAAGGGGGAGCAGTGCATCAATGCATTCATCAGTGCACTCAGGGAGGTACAACCTCGGGCATCTGCAGCAGATGGTCAGCAGAGCTCTGAGCTGTTGCAACTGCACAATGGATGTAGTATGCCTCAGAGCATAATCGAAAGAGAACTGTAGAAGTACTGCACTGAAGGTCAACTACAGTATCAGCATGAGAGGGGGGCAGTCAGCAATAATATAATACTGTGCAGTATCAACATAGGGTATCAGCAGCACATTAGAGTTTCAGGGAGGTATCAACTGGAGTATCAGCTATGTGCAATGTCCTCACTACCCAACAAGGAGAGGATTTAACTGCACAGTTCAGCCTCAATGCACTCAATGCACAACAAAGAAGTTGGATGCAGCAGATCAACAACAACAGCTAGCTGCAGTATTATTGTGCAAGAGGAGGTACACGGTATCAGTGTTCAGTGTCAGTATCAGTGAGGTTTTGGGTATACCATTGAGTGTTTGGTTTGGTTTAGTTAGAGTAGTTAAAAGTATCAGTTAGCTTAGTATTAAGTTAGTATAATAGATAGTTAGTAGTTAGTGTAGCTAAACAATTAGTGATATACTTATTAGTGTATAGTTAGCTATATGTATATATGTATTAGCTATTTTATGAGGATTGGATTACCTCAGGATACCAAGGTAATACCAAAGTATGGGTTGATACTCAAGATATTGGATTTGAGTATCGAGGTAGGTGTGTGTGGTAGTGCGATACACATTGGTACAAGGCCAAGGTATCCTATATTGCTTTGATTTGTTATGATACCATAAATATTGACTTGTATATATATAAACTATTATTTTCATATAATAAACTTGAGTATTTTAGGATACAACTTTTTTTTGCTTTTTAGTATCTTAGATTAGTTAGTATAGCTTAGTTTCATAGTGTATCGACCTAGTATCCTTGTGTTAGACTCTTGTACCCTAGTAATGGTCGATTTAACTTAGAAATGGCTTTGTGACCTAGATGTTGACTAGTTTAACTTAAATTCATTCCAACACCTTGTATTAATGCGATATTCCATATATAGGTTTGTGTGACACCAATTGTGACACAGTTTGACATTCATTGCTTGGACGACAGGCGAGTACATTCTCTGATAGTTTTTATTATTTGATAATTACTATAATACAAGTATCTAGAAATATTTTACATGACTCTTGACACATTGGTACACGGACTAGTATACACATGGATCAGTCATGGGATGTTATATATATATTGTTCATTGTTCCTCGTGTTCTCAATATTTAACTTAGACAATGTTTAAATGTTCAATGTTCAATGTTCAGTGTTCAATGTTCAATATTCAATATTTAACTTAGACAATGTTTAACTTAGACAATGTTCAGTGTTCAATGTATAACTTAGACAATGTTTAACTTAGAAAATGTTCAGTGTTCAGTGTTCAATGTTTAATATTTAATGTTCAAGGTTTATTGTTTATATGGCCTTAAGTATCTTGCATCACAATGTGTCATAGTTGGATCTATTGTACTAGTTGGGGGAAAGGGGAAGTGTTAGCTAGATATGTGATAAAATCCTAGATAATGTTCATTGTTAACTTAGACAAAATTTATCCAACGTTAAAGTAGACAAAGTTCACCCAAGCCAATCACATATCTAACTAGTATTTCAATCACTTAGCATAGTTACAGTTCTTCACCATATTCTAGTTTATTGTTTTATTCTATTGTCTTGTTCTAGTTCATCGTGATCAGTGTATACCATATTGTCCATTATTTACCTGTTTCATCTACTACAGTTGATATTGTTCATTGTTTCTCATCTTGTATTATATTCTTTATTTTTATATATAGTTATTATTAATTAATTGAAACTGCTATTAGGTTGTACTTTGCTCCATTTTTGATTGAAAAATATTTTTCAGATGAATGGTTAGAGATGATGTGTCACACTTACTACGTAACGACAGATGGAGTATCACCTGAGGATGTAGTGCCAGTTACTGAGGCAATTTAGATTTCCTTACCTTGTAGTAGTTGTTCTATTTAGATTGAGGTTTGTATTATTATTTTGAGATCTTATTTGTGTTTTAATTTGAGTTGGACATGTATATATTGAGACTTGTATTTCTTTTCTTTCTATTACATATCGTGCGTACATATTCCCTTAGTTTTATATGTGATTGAGTATCATTTGGAATTGAGATGGCATGACAGTATTTTATATACATTGTGTGAGATATTAGATTGTATAGTAGACCAAGACAGCGTTCTACCACCGATGCTGCGGCGTAGGCTGGACGTACCCACGTACTCGTGCCCCTATACCGAGTGCGGGTCGTGACACATTTTTAGGGGTAGCCCATGCAGGTCAGTCTTTGCAAGTTGTGCGATATTGTAGTAGTGCGACGACTTAGTTGTACTACTGCGAGCCTGCGATAGGATATAGGACATAGGACACTAGGATAAGAGATGATACTCAATCGTAAATTTCTTAAGAGATTCCTAGGACGACCCTTGAGAATCTTATTATAATTTACAATTCAAATCTTTTTCCTTATTTCTGTTCGTTCTCATTTGTTGTTATTGAATTTGATTCTTGGTGATCGGTTGTTGAATTTAATCTTTAGTGTCGTTGTTGAGTTTAATTTTATATCGAGATGAATTTTATGGACTAAATTACGGTATCATCTGATAACATATATTGATGAGGACAGAGAGAAAGGTAAAACGTCTGCTTTGGTTATAGAGCCTAAATTTTATCGCAGCCATATTAGCTGGCGTAGTGGAAACGTAGGGACCTGACTTCGGATGTACATATCTTAGTTATAAAATTTAGAATTTTTTACAGCTATACTAGTCGGCACAGCGAGGATTCTAGACGACTAGATTATATAGGTGCTTACCTAAGTTATGGAATCTATCATTTATCGTAGCTATGCTTACTAGCGTGACAAGGATTCTGAGTGTCTGATTTCGGACAGACGTGTGTGATTATCAGGTTGTATCTTAAATTGGTTCTTAAAGTATCATCTTAAAACTTATCCACTCCTGTTATTGTAAGATTTGTACCATCACTATTTAGCTTAGAAGTAGAGCATTGATGTGAGTAGATAGGAGTGTACCAGTATATGCCTAGTGATAGGTATATCACCTGATATTGAGGCCAGTTATGTGTTTGAAGCAATAAATGGAAGAAGTGTCTAAAAATTGTGTGCAAGATGCACAGTAGGTGATGAGTATCAGAAAGCGGAAGTTCATAGAAGTGGAAGCCTGAGTATTAGAAAATTTTAATGGTGTTTCTTGGGTTAAAAATTATCAAGATTGGTCATGGACGATATGTAGTGTATCACTGATTAGTGTATCCGTTATAAAAGATTTAAGGGGAGATACATATACATCAATAGAGATATAGAACCATATGCCTGCCTTTGAGAGTAAAGTAAAATATGGGTATTATAGAAGTTAATAACTAGTGCAAGTAATTATGAGTTCTAGTGAGTGTGATGAGGTAATCTAATAATGAAGCTAGTGTTACTATATCAAGAGTGCTATTATTTCTATATCAGGGATTAGTTGAGTAATGTGCTAGTAACAGTAAGTACCTTGTGTAATATTTTTAGATTGGTATATCAGTTAATATAGATAAAAATCAATTGGAAGTAATATTACAAGTAATCCAGGTAGTAGAGGAGAGACATGAGTAACTTGGTATGAGAATATCATCTAAAATGCATATGAGAGCTGGTGCCTTGTGTAGACAGTAATAAGATTTGAGTAGGTATCATATTAGCAGATATTCAAGATTGGACAAGGGTGTGCTAATAGAACGCATGATTGAATAAGTATATAAGTGTTCCTTGTAAGAAAATGGTTGAGAAATTTTGGTGATTACAAGAATTAAAACAGATAAAGGAGGTAGTACCTTAGTAGTATTTTGTATAGTATCCTAGGTAGCAAGTGCCAGTGAGTTAAGCATGTTCATGACTTAGAACTATAGTATATCACTAATATTTGGTAACCCTCAGTATTAAGAATATTTTGACTAGGTTGATAATTAGTGAATGCTTAGTATGTGATAAAAATAGGCCACATATGGCATAGCAAATTACCCGCACCAGTAGAGGGAGACACCCCAGCACGGCGGGGCATTTGTAATGGCAGTCGGAGAGGACGACACTTCAGGTGATAAGTTAGCTTGTTTTGTCTTTTTCTATTTATTTCATTCCCATCTGTTGTTTGCATGTTTAGTTAGTACCTTATAGACTGCTTGTGTGTTATTATGTAGTTACTATACCCTGATGGAGAATACCATACTATGATGGATAGAGACCATAGTTAGTGATTTCTTTTAAATTGTATGTTGTATGTTTTAGTTTAGACTGGGATTAACCTAGAGGGGATTACGATCATCTTTAATTTTGAGGACAAATTTTTTCTATGGTGGGTAGGATTGTCACCCTCACATTTTTAATTAAGGGTAGTTTGGTAATTGATACGAGAATTTGTATTTTAGAATTTATTGTATTTAAATATTGTGCAAGGGTATTACTTATTGGTTGTATTATTTATTTATTGTTAGTGTTAGATTTATTTTATACTTATATAGTGGAACTAACTAGTTTAGTTAGATGCATGAGACCAACATTTATATGTTAGTTTAGACTGAACCCAATATTAGGCCCATTCATTAGGAGGATGGATTAATTAGTGAAACCATTAGACTAGGACCTTCCCTCATTAATTAATTTCTTCATGAGAGGCCCCAAGGGATATTTTGGACATTTTATATTGCTTGGGAGAGGAGGTTATGACCAGCCATTAGAGGAAGGAAGAGAGAGTGTCTCTCTTATTTTATTTTCCATTTTCTTTAGATCTAGATTTTTCCCCTTTTTAAATTTCTTTATTCTCTCACCATTTTACACCAAATTTTTATCCAAATTTAGTCCCTATTCTTCAATTGAGTCTACTACAACAAGGAACTACAAAAAGGAAGCAAGGATCAAGAAGGAGGAGGCCAAGATTTACAAGGAGGAGCTATTTTCCATATTTGGGGACTTTTTATTGGGAATCCATCTCCCAATAGGTACATTTCAGTTTTCTTTCTTTTATTAGGTTCTAAATATGAGATTTAACTATGAGAAACCAACCCACATGCATAGGCTACCCATAGAAATTGGTTTTAGGTTCATAGGAAACCAATAGTATAAGTTGTGTGTGTTTTGGTACCAATTTTGGGGAAATTCCGAGATTGGCACATGTGGTATTTGTCATTTGGTCAAATAGATTAAAGTGACATATGTATGTTTGTTTATGACTAGTGTTGTGTCCACAATTGGGTACGTATAGGCCGTATCTCGTCAATTTGACGAAATGGGTTAATTTTGGGGGTTTCCTCTGACACAAAAATTTGTGCACACCAATTCTTCACACGGACATGTAGTTGATCTATTTACTATACGTATTGCTCATATTTAGTATACTAGAATTGGTTGTGTCATTCGGAATGCGTTTGGTTGTGTGGTGGAGCCGTATCGCAAGCGTATTATATAATGAATGTGATACGGGTGCGGTGCACTCCACGTGTTTGGTATTTTGCTCCTTATTCTATATGTACATGGGTATTTATATATCGATATGATATTTATGTGATATATATATGTATATAATAGTGTATATAATTAGTGTATATGTGTGTGTTAGTGTTTACTTGTATATATGTATGTGTTTGTTTGTGATTATGTGTAATAGTGTATATGGTTATATATAGATCTATATGTATAGATATATAATATATGATTGTATATATATATATATATATATATATATATATATATATATATATATATATATATATATATATAGAGAGAGAGAGAGAGAGAGGGTGTAAATATATATATGGATGGTTATAGATAGATTGGTATATTTACATATACTAGAGAGGTTATGTATATAGGTTTGTGAATGTGTGAGTTATATATGTGTGTAGTATTTGTGGTTATGTGTGCGTGAGAGTGGGAGCAGCAGTGAGTGAGGGGCTCGAGTATCTGCACAGTGCACAGTTTTAGACAGTAGGTTCAGTAGGTATGTAGTATCAGTCGAGCAAGGAGTGCACAAGGAGAAGGGGGCAGTCAACTGCTTGTGTGAGCTCGTACACAACAAGCAGCAGCCTCGAGCAACCCTGCTGTGCATCACAAGCATCAAACCTGCAGCAATCTGCATGAAGCAGTCCAACAAGAAGGGCAATACAAAAATGTAGTGGCAGTGAACAACTGAAGACAGTGGCAGCAATGTAAGAACCTGCTAGCAGCAACTAGTTGTATTGAGCAATGGGCATTCAGCAGAGTGCATCATCAGATGCAGTGAACATTATACTGCAACAGGAAATCGAGCAGCAGTGCAGCCAAGTGCAGGAGCTCGTGCACTGGGCATCAGCAGTATTAAGGAAGCCATTGCTGCACAGTGAGCAGTCAGGTCGAGTCAGGCACCCAACAATGTGCAATATAGCAGCTTAGGAAGCTCAATGTTCACAGCAAGAAGAAGAGAAATAGCTTTAGCAACAGTGAATATCAGCAAACAGAGTGAGAGCATTAACAGTCATTCAGTCATCAACAGTAAGGTAAGGAGGAGCAGTGCATCAATGCATTCATCAGTGCACTCAGGGAGGTGCAACCTCGAGCACCTGCAGCCGATGGTCAACAGAGCTCTTAGTAGTTGCAACTGCACATTGGATGCAGTATGCCTCATAGCACAATCGAAGGGGGCAGTCAGCCATAATGCAATACTGTATAGTATCAGCATAGGGTATCAGCAGCACATTACAGTTTCAGGGAGGTATCAACTGGAGTATCAACTATGTGCAGTGTCCTCACTGCCCAACAAGGAGAGGATTCAACTGCACAGTTCAACATCAATGCACTCAATACACAGCAAAGCAGTTGGATACAGCAGATCAACAGCAACAGCTAGCTGCAATATCTCTGTACAAGAGGAGGTGCACGGTATCAGTGTTCTGTGTCAGTATCAGTGAGGGTTTGGGTTTAGCATTGAGTGTTGGTTTGGTTTAGTTAGAGTAGTTAAAACTATCAGTTAGCTTACTATTAAGTTAGTATAATAGATAGTTAGTACTTAGTGTAGCTAAACAATTAGTGATATACTTATTAGTATATAGTTAGCTATACGTATATATGTAGAGATGTGGTATTGAAATGTATTTAGTACCTATATATATTAGTATAGGTAATATATGTTAGTATTTAATGTTATATAGTTTGTATATGGTTAGTATATAATATTAGGATAGTCTAAGGTTGTAGGGTATTATCTATGTATTAGCTATTTCATGACGTTTGGATTACCTTGGGATACCAAGGTAATACCAAAGTATGGGTCGATACTCAAGATATTGGGTTTGAGTATCGAGGTAGGTGTGTGTGGTAGTGCGATACGTATTGGTGTAAGGCCAAGGTATCCTATATTGCTTTGATTTGTTATGATACTATAAATATTGACTTTTATATATATATATATATATATATATATAAACTATTATTTTTATATAATAAACTTGCGTATCTTAGGATATGGCTTTTTTTGTGCTTTTTAGTATCTTAGATTAGTTAGTATAGCTAAGTTTCATAATGTATCGACTTAGTATCCTAGTGTTAGACTCTTGTACCCTAGAAATGGTCAATTTGACTTAGAAATAGCTTTGTGACCTAGATGTTGACTAGTTTAACTTAAATTTATTCCAACACCTTGTATTAATGTGATATTCCATATATAGGTTTGTGTGATACCAATTGGGACACAATTTATCATTAATTGCTTGGACGACAGGCGAGTACATTCTCTGATAGTTTCTATTATTTCATAATTACTATAATACAAGTATTTAGAAATATTTTACATGACACTTGACACATTGGTACACGGACTAGTATATATATGGATCAGTCATGGGATGTTATAAATATATTGTTCATTGTTCCTCGTGTTCTCAATGTTTAACTTAGACAATGTTTTAAAGTTCAATGTTCAATGTTTAACTTAGATAATATTTAACTTAGACAATGTTCAGTATTCAATATTCAATGTTCAATGTTTAATGTTCAAGGTTTATTGTTTACATGGCCTTGAGTATCTTGCATCACAACGTGTCATGGTTGGATCCATTGTACTAGTTGGGGGAAAGGAAAAGTGTTAGCTAGATATGTGATCAAATCCTAGATAATGTTCAATGTTTAACATAGACAATATTTATCCAACGTTAAAGTAAACAATGTTTACCCAAGCCGATCACATATCTAACTAGTATTTCAATCACTTATCATAGTTACAGTTCTTTACCACATTCTAGTTCATTGTTTCATTCTATTATCTTGTTCTAGTTTACCTTGATCAGTATATACCATATTGTTCATTGTTTACCTGTTTCTTCTACCACAGTTGATATTCTTCATTCTTTCTCGTCTTGTATTATATTCTCTATTTCTGTTTATAGTCATTATCAATCAATTGGAACTGCTATTGGGTTATACTTTGCTTTATTCCTGACTGAAAAATATTTTTCAGATGAATGGTTAAAGATGATGTGTCCCACTCACTACGGACTGACAGATGGAGTGTTACCTGAGGATGTAGTGCCAGTTACTAAGGCTATTTAGATTCCCTTACCTTGTAGTAGTTGTTCTATTTAGATTATGGTTTGTATTATTATTTTGAGATCTTATTTGTGTTTTGATTTGAGATGGACTTGTATATATTGAGACTTGTATTTTTTTCTTTCTATTCCATATCGTGCGTACATCTTTCTTTAGTTTTATATGTGATTGAGTATTATTTAGAATTGAGATGGCATGACAGTATTTTATATGCATTGTGTGAGATATTAGATAGTATAGTAGACTAAGACAGTATTCTACCGCCGATGCTGTGACATAAGCTGGACGTACCCACGTACTCATGCCCCTATACCGTGTGCGGGACATGATAAGCCAACTTCCTGGCAGCTTACCCGATGCAGAAACATCCCAACTCTACGAGGATATTCCAGATGAAGTATTCGAGTCAAATACTAAAATGGAAGAACCCGTCTGGGGAATGTTCTTTGACGGTGCTTCAAGGACAGGCCCTAAGGGCAATATTATGGTAGGAGTGTCATTACCATATTTTCTAGGAAAGGATATTTTAGTCATTTCATAATTAATTAAATATTGTGCATGTTATAATTATTTATTTTTTATTTAATAATTGTTAGATGTTAGTTTATTATTTTGGACTTGTTTTAGTGGACCTAACTAGTTTAGATTAGATCCATGGACCAACATTAGCATTTAGTTAGAATTGTGCCCAATTAGAAGCCCATTCATTAGGTGGATGATTAATTTAATTAAAACCATTAGACTAGAACCTTCCCTCCTAAATTATTTCTTCATTAGAGGCCCCAAGGAATATTTTAGAATTTGTATAGAAACTTGGAGAAGGGGTAGGGTGGCTGACCTATTAAAAGAGAGGGGGAAATTTTTCTCTCCTCTTTTTTATTTTAAATCTAGATCTAGAATTTCTCTCAACCAAATTCTTTCAATTCCACATCAAATTCCTACCAAATTTCTTTCTAATTCCTTCTTTAATCACCATTAGAGGCTAGTAGAGCAAGGATCTAGAAGGAGAAAGTAAGAATCTATAAAGAGGAGCAAGGATCTACAAGTTGAAGGCCAATTTCTACAAATTTGGAGGATGCATTGGGAATCCATCTCCCAATAGGTATAATTCAAATTTTCTCCTTTAATTAGGTTCTAAATCTGTATTTTAATCATTAGGAACCACTCCATATGATGAGGCTATCCATAGGAATTAGAATTAGGTTCATAGGAGGCCTATGTAGAAAGTTTTGGTGTATTTTGTGTCAAGTTTGGAAGAATTCCGAGATTGACACATGTGTTTGTCAATTGGTCAATTAGACCAAATTGATATATGTTTGATTGTGTATGGGTAGTATCGTGTTCACAATTGGATACGTGTTGGCCTTATCCCAATAATTTGGGGATACGTATTAATTTGGAGATTTTTCTCCGACACGGGGCTTTGTCAATGTCATATTTTGATACGGATACGTGGATGTGTAATTGACTCTTCGTATTATTCATATATACTATTTTAGACTTCCTCTTTTCCTTTGAGGTATGTTTCGTTGTGTGCTGGACTCGTAACGCAAGTGTATCATAGATCTAGTATGATACGGGTGTGATGCACTCCACGTGTTTGTTGTATTTCATTTCTAGATCCAATTTCCATTATTCGTAGCTATTGATAATATATGTATAAATATGTATATAGTTATAGTCATATGTATATGTATAAGTATATATAATTATATGGTATCATATAGTTATGTATATATATATATATATTGATTGTTTATATATATATATATAAGTGTTACGTGCATATATATGTATATATATATGTTGAGGTGAATGTTATACTATATGTGTACATATGAATATGTATATATATATGTGAACTGTGATTTATATATATACATAAGTAGTTATATATATATATATATATATATATATATATATATATATATATATATATATATATATATATATATATATATATATATATATGTTATATTTTATGTATTGACATATAACATATATATATATATATATATATATATATATATATATATATATATATATATATATATATATATATATATATATATAAATTCTATTAAGAGAAGAGTTATATATATATATATATATATATAGTTGTGTAGTTGAGTGTATGTTGTGTGTTGTGTGTGTTGATGAGAAGGGGGCTCGGGACAGTGAATAATTGCAAGCATTCAGCAGTGTGTGTCTCAGTTTTATCATAAACATCGAGCAGTAGCATTCATAGCTGCTGCAGCAGAAGCTACCGAGCAGCAATAGCTGTAGCAGCGGCTACGCACCAGCAGTTGCAGCAGTAAACGTAGTAGCAGGCAGCTAGAGCAGCAGCAGTTTTGTACTGTTTTACAGCAGCCGCGGCAAGCATAGCTGCAGCAACAATAGTTTCAGCATGAGTAGTAGCACCTACCAGCAGCAGTGGCACGAACACAGTTAGCATTTAGCAATATCGCGTGCACCATCAACAGTATATTAGCAAAGGGGGATGACAGCTAGTTAAGTAGTTGGGTATTTGGGTAAGTTAGTTCTTTAGTTAGTTTGGTTAAATAGTTAGTAAATAGTCAGTGATCTAGTTAACTAGTAGTAGTTAGCTAGTATCTAGAGATATAATTATTAGTATCTTGATAGTATCTAGTTTAGTTAATATATCCCTTATGTATATCTCTAAGTTATATATATATGAATGTATGTATATATATGTATATGTATTAGATTGTATTGATAGTTAGTATAGCATGGTGGTTAGTATCTAATATTCATATTAGTAAATACTAGCAGTTGGTATTAGTATATACTAGAAGTTATATTAGATTGAGTTATATATATTATTAGATAGTTAGTGGGGTAGTTAACTGTATACTAGAGTGACATTACCTTGAAATACCAAGGTAAGTGTCAAGGTATTGAGGGATACTCAAGGTATTTGAGTTGGGTATCGAGATGGGTGTTTATTGGTGCGATACGGTGTTGGTTCAAGCCAAGGTATCGACTTAGCATTTGTAATTAGGATTGGTATATATATTATTGATTGTAAATGCATAGTATGATATTTCTATATCTATTTAGTTGTGTATCTTGAGATACTGTATCTTAGTGATTTCATAGTATCATAGTTTAGCTTGTATGTCCTAGATTCTTAGTGTATAAATCCAATATCCTAGAGATAGACTCATACAACCTAGAAATAGCTAGTTTGACCAGTTTGACTTAGAGTTGACCTAGTTTGACTATTTTGACTTAGAAATAGCTCTTTGACCTAGATGTCGACTAATTTAACTTATTTTTATTCTGAAATCTTGTATTAATGTTATATTCCCTATCTAGGTCTTCGAGGTACCATACCAGACATCTGTGATACTGCGCACCAGGTTTCAGGTGATTACCTTCTCTGATAGTTTCTTATTTATGATATCCTCTATGTTCCTTGTATCTATTATAGATATTCTTGATTTTTTGACACGATAGTTATACGGGTTGGTATATCCAGATCTCGTCATGAGATGTTATTCCTTAGTATATATGGTGTATCTTGTGCAAGCCTTATTCCTTGTTCTTCTTGTATATGTATAGACACTGATTCTCAGGGAGACTTGCTACCTTCCTAGAGAATCCCATACCATAACATACCATGGTTGGATCCACTATACCAGTCGGGGGCGGGGAGTATGTAGTGTATATATGTGATGATTTCCTCCTTGTTTCAAGTCTTGTTCATTGAATTATGTTAAAAATACACCGAACGTATGATTAGCCAGGCCATTAATCTTGTATCAAGTTTCCAAGCCGATCACATGTTAAAGCTGGTACTCATTCACTTAGTCATTAGTATACTTGTTCATTGCCATATTGTTTATTCTTGTATTTATTTCCAGTATTTTCTTTATTATAAATCTCTTGTATCTATATGTTGCATCTTGTATATTCACATTTATTTACTGTTACATAGTTTATATCATTGATTAGAACTGCTGTTAGAGATGTACTCTGCTCCTTTCCTGTCTGGATATTTTTTTAGATGACACTGAGGAGTGGTACCCTACTCATTACGGGCCTCAGGATATTGTGGGCTTAGAGCCAGAGATCTTGGCTTAAGAGGGACACATCCTGACTGAGACAGATGACCCGGGACTCGTAGCTTAGATGTTTAGCTTCTTTGTAATAGATTTGTCTCCAACATACTGTTTAGTATTTTCTCTGACTCATTGATGTTATTATTTTAACTCATGAGTTGTATGGTGACTATTCTATTTTTTTATCATATTCGTGTTATTCTCTATCTTAAATCTGTGATTGAGTATATTGATATTATTGGTGGCATATTATATTATTAAATATATTACCCAAATAGTGTTCTACCGTCGATGCTACGACGTAGGATGGGCGTTATTCCCGACTTGCATCCTTACACCGGGTGCGGGTCATGACACATTTTTAATAGTGGCCTTTGCAGGTCTTCGAGTTCGCAATTAGTACGATTCATAGTGGTGCTTTGAATTGAGTGCTATTACGAGCCTATTTCAGGATATAGGACATAGGCTATAGGCTGAGAATACTCAATCACATCTAGGAAAAACTCTTTTGATTTATTCAACTGTTCTTCCTTGATATTGATATTTGATCCTTAAACTTTCCTTTCTTGAGTGTCTTAATATCATGTGCCATATTGATTCTTTCTTTTGCTTTGTCTCAGGATGCCGCCTAAGACTAGATCACAGCAAGGGAGAGCAGCTTTTGAGAGGTCTACGACTTCCCGAGGGCCTACCCCAGTCACTTCTCCAGTGATTGGCTTGTCAGCTGCGTTCGGGGGTCCATCTCCTACTCAGAGGATTGTGTTGGCTGTATTTGAGTGACTACCAGATCCACCTTCCGTGCCGACAGATGCGACACAGATGTTCACACTATTTTGCGAGATATTGGAGGCACAAAGGGCTCAATCTGAGGCATACTAGAGACTGACCAACGTCTTGCGGCCGGGCATCGAGAGTGCTTATCAGCTTGCTCGTGACGTAGTAGAGAGAGGAGTTTCGGTCCAGCAGCAAGTTGCTCCTCATGTTGCTCAGCTTCGGCCAGGCAACATTCAGGACTTCAAGAAGCTGGAGCCTATGGTCTACAAGGGGACGGAGGGCATCGTCTACACTGATGATTGACTCAAGGACATTGAGCGTCGCATGAGGGTGTCCAATCTTTATGGGGATCTGAAGGTTAAGGCGGTAGGACTTCAGCTGTTCGACTTTGCCCGTACTTGGTTCAGGAATGAGCCAATTCTTGCTGACACAGGATCGTCTTGGGAGATGTTCAAGGACCTCTTCAAGAAGAAGTTCTTTGCGCTGGCATACAGGTTAGAGTTGGGGAGGCAATTCGAGAGCCTCATTCAGGTGAGCATATCTCTGGAGGAATATGCCACAAAGTTTGGTAGGCTGAGCCAATTTACAGAATATTTGGTGAGAGAGTTAGAGGTTCAAGCTATTTGTTTTTGTGAGGGTCTAAACTGGGAAGTGAAGATCCACATTCCATCTTTTTATGAGACCTACTCGGAGATACTTGCGGAGGCATGCAAGGTTGAGCGGGAGTTGGGTTTGAAGCCCAAGAGAGATTATGATTCTTTT
The DNA here is from genome assembly GCA_036927795.1 of Iris macrosiphon. Taxonomy (NCBI): domain Eukaryota; kingdom Viridiplantae; phylum Streptophyta; class Magnoliopsida; order Asparagales; family Iridaceae; genus Iris; species Iris macrosiphon. The sequence continues at coordinate 44,201,535 of JAYESA010000006.1, read as the reverse complement.
TTGGGGGCAAACAACAGCACAGTATCTGCCAAGCATCCTCATTTTCAGTCCAAGCCTTTTCATCAGCCGCAGTAGCACCAGACTCCAGCTAGGGCACCAGTTCACCAGACACCACAATAGCAGAGATAATTACAGTAAGCTTCCTGCCACTACTACTAGAAGCCCGGCCACATCTGGAAAGTTTGCAGGAGGAGGTTGGGGGTTTGTTTGTATTATGGTATCGAAGGGCATCAGCTGAGAGAGTATCCTTCCAATCCTCGTCATTATTTCAGGGAGCAGCTCCAGCTCCGAGGACACAGGCGAGACCACCTGCACTACAGCCAAGGTGACCGCCGCTTTCGTCCCAACAACAACATTATGTCCAGCAGCAATATCAGGGAGGTGCACATCAGGGACGAGCGTTCGCTATGACAATCGATAAGGTCGAGCCCATTGAAGATGTCATCGCAGGTTCTGTTTTTCTTGATTCTATTCCAGCTTTAGCTTTGTTTGATAGTGGTGCTTTCCATAGTTTTGTATCTATTTTTTTTGCTCTGAAGTATGGTTTGGTAGCTGAGTCTTTGCTTAGGACTTGCAAGATCATGACAGGGGGACGCATTATCCTGGTTAATAATATTTGCAAGGATTGGAGAGTTACTTTGGAAGGCCGGGAGCTGAGTGCGTGTCTACTTGTAATGCCACTTCCGAGCTACGATATTGTACTCGGGATGGATTAGTTAAGTAGGCACCGTGTTAGTATAGATTATTGAGGAGCTGCAGAGTAGGGAGAAGGCATTATCTGTGGAGCTATGGTGAAAGACAAGGAGTTGTTATATCCGTTGATAGTAGAGTTCTTGGATGTGTTTCCAGAGGAATTGTCCAAATTGCCGCCAGATCGAGATATTGAATTCTCTATGGACTTGGTGCCAGGTGCAGAACCAATTTTACAGTATGTCTATAGAGTAAACAACAGCGAGTTGGTCGAGCTGAAGATGTAGGTGGACGAATTATAGGATAAGGGGTTTATCAGATCAAGTTCTTCACCGTGGGGAGCCCCAATATTATTTGTACCAAAGAAGAATGGATCTGTACACATGTGCATTAATTATAGGGCATTAAATAATCTTACTATCAATAATAAATACTCTTTGCCACAGATTGATGACTTGTTTGATCAGTTGAGTAGTGTCAAGGTGTTTTCTAAGATAGACTTGAGATCAGGCTACCACCAAATGAAAGGGAAGCCGAAGGACATACCGAAGACTGCTTTTAGGACTCGGTATGGTCAATATGAGTTTATGGTGATACCGTTTGGGTTGACTAATGCCCCGAAGGTATTTATGAATTTGATGAACAAGGTATTCCATCAGTACCTTGACAAGTTAGTAGTGGTGTTCATCGATGACATTGTCACGACCCGCACCCGAGGTAGGGATGCAAGTCGAGAACAACGCCCCAACCTATGCCACAGAATCAGTGGTTGAACGTTGTCTAGGTAATCTATCTAGCAATATGATGAACCACCAACAATAATAATATACTCAATCACAGATCTAAGATAGAAACGTGCACGAATACGATAAAGAATAGAATAGTCACATACAATGAGTTTAAAATAATACATCAATGAGTCTAAAAGAATACTAAATAAAATAAGCTGGAGACAAATTCAGTACTAGAATTGTAAGAAGCTACAAGTCCCGGGTTATTTGCCTTAGTTGGGATAAGTCTCTCCTGAGCCAGAGTCTCTGACTTTAAGCCCATAATATCCTGATTTCCATAATGTGTAGGGTACCACTCCTCAGTATCATCTGAAAAAAATATATCCAATCAGGAAAGGAGCATAGTACATCTCTAACAGCAGTTCTAATCAATGATAAAAACTATGTAATAGTAAATAGATGTGAATATACCAGATGCACAATAGATACAAGAGGTATACAATAAGGAAATACTAGAATAAATACAATAATGAATAATAAGTCAATGAACAAGAATACTAATGACTAAGTGTGTGAGTACTAGCTTAACTTGTGATCGGGTTGGAAACTTGCACAAGAGTAATGGCTTGGTTAATCATACGTGTGGTGTATGATCAACACTCACAAGGAACAAGATATGCACAAGGAAGGTATGATTACATATCTACACTAAAATACTCTCCACCCCCGACTGGTAAAGTAGATCCAACCATGGTACGCTATAGCATGGGATTTTCTAGGAAGGTAGCAAATATCCTCGAGAATCCGTATTTGTACATGCACAAGATAATTAATGAAATAAGACTTGCACAAGATACACCATATACAAGAAATAACATCTCATGACAAGATATAGATATACCAATCCGTGTAACCATCGTGTCAAGAAACATGGATATCAACACTAAATACAATGAACAAAAATGATATCATAAATAAGAAACTATTAGAGAATGTACTCACCTGAAGTCTAATGAATAGCCTCACAGATGTCTGATACGGTGCATCGAAGACCAAGATATGGAATATAACATCAATACAAGATTTCAGAATAAAATAAGTTAAACTAGTCAACTTCTAGGTCAACAAGCCAATTCTAAATCAAAAGTCAAACTAGGCAACTCTAAGTCAAACCGATCAAACTATGGTAAAACTATGGTCAACTATGTCAAACTACCTATTTCTAGGTTGCATGAGTCTATCTCAAAGATGTTGGGTTCAAATACTATGAATCTACGTCATAAAAGCTATATCTTAGGATACTAGGATACCGTATCTCAGAATACAAAAATAGGACATAAAATATCCTACATACATATATATCAAACAATATTAAATATATAAAATCCTAATTATAAATATTAAATGGATACCTTGGTTTCGAACCAACTTGGTATCACAACACTAAACCTCAATCTTGATACCCAAACCCAATACCTTGGGCATCTCCCAATACCTTGATACTTTCCGTGGAATCTCAAGGTAATATCCAAAACCTTGTTTATACTAACTACCCATTAATAACTATATGCTACAACTAATTATTATAAATATAGTATACTAAGGCACAATTAACAATTAGGAATATATATACATATATATTAATACCATATATATATATATATATATATATATATATATATATATATATAATATCTATTCAAAACTATAAAACTGTCACTAAAACCCTTACTGACCGTCGCTATAGTTGCTGATACGCTATTGATACCGCTGCTTTTACTATTGTTATTGCGACAATTTCCTGCTATTGTCGCTGTTGCTGAACTGCTGTTGTCGTTGTTGCTACTGCAGCCGTCGCTTCTGCTACTGCTGTTGCTGTTGCTGCTGCGACTTGCTGTTACTATTTCTACTGCTATCGCAAATGCTGCTTCTGCTGCTGTTGCTAAATCCCCTACGTTGCTGCTGTTATGTTGCTTCTATCGCTAAAAGTGTCGCAGAAGCCCCTGTTCTCCCCTCTCTCACTCTTATATATAATACACAATATATATATACAATATATAACACATAAAATATATAAATACTAATATATATATCTACAACTATATAAAATATATGTAAATATAACAACACATATACGTATACGTACATATAATCATACACAATATATATACATATAATATATAAGTATATATAAAACAACATATATATATATATATATATATATTTACACATAACATATATATATATATATATATATATATATATATATAATATATATAATATATATATATATATATATATATATATATATATATATATATATATATATATATATATATATATATATATATATATATATATATATATATATATATATACTATAACATATATATATACTACAGTATATAATAGATCTTACATATGTAGAATAATAGCTACATAAATATATATATATAAAATCTATATATACTGTATATATATATATATATATATATATATATATATATATATATATATATATATATATATATATATTTATACATAGGTGAAATAGATACATAGATCTATGACACATTAATACATAAATATATATACACAACAATATATATATATATATACATACATATAATTACACATCACCATAACTAAGAACAGAAGAGAAATAAATCTAAAAAATAAATTGCACAAACACATGGAACGTATCACACCCGTATCCCACTAGATCTAGGATACGCTTGTGACATGAGTCCACCAGACATCCAAACGTACCCCAAAGGACACGAGCAAGACTAATATATTATTTATAAATAATACGAAGAGTCAAACACAAATCTACGTGTCCGTGTCAAAATATGACATGTACAAAGTCCCGTGTCAGAGAAAAAATTCCCAAATCAACACGTATCAACAAATTATTGGTATACGATACTAGCCCCAAACACACAAGAACATGCCAAATTGATCTATAGGACCAATTGACACACACAACAAATGTCAATCTTGGAATTCTCCTAAAATTGACACAAAAAGTACCATAACTTTCTCAATAGGCCTCCTATGAACACAAAACCAAATCCTATGGGTTGCCTATGTATATAGGTTAATTTCTCATGGTTAAATCTCAGATTTAGAATCTAAATTAAGAGAAAAACTGAATTATACCTATTGGGAGATGAATTCCCAATGAAACCTCCAAATATGATAAAATTGGCCTCCAACTTGTAGATCCTTGCTTCTCTTTGTAGATCCTTGCTTCCTCCTTCTAGAACCTTGCTCCACTAGTCTCCAATGGTGATTTAGGAAGAAATTGGGATAAAATTTGGTTAGGAAATGATGTGAAAATGAAGGAATTTGGTTGACAAAAATTCTAGATCTAGCTTTCAAATTAAAAGATGAGAGAGAAACTTTTTCCCTCTTTTTATATAGGCTGGCCCCCTCTACCCCTTCCTTAAGTCAATATGTAATGTCCATTATACCCTTTGGGGCCTCTCATGAAGAAATTATTAAGGAGGAAAGCTTCTAGTCTAATAGTTTAATGAAATTAATTATTCTCCTAATCATTGCGCTTTCTAATTGGGCTCAAATCTAACAATTAATACATGTTGGTCCTTGAGTCTAAACTAAACTAGGTAGGTCCACTAACACAAGTCCAAAATAAATAACTAACATCTAATAACAATTAAATAATACAACAAATAATTATTTATTAAGCATAATATTTAATTAATTATAAAATTACTAAAATATTCTTTCCTAGAAAATGTGGCAGTGACAATTCTACCCTCCTTAAAATAATTTCGTCCTCGAAATTCAAAGACGAAAACTACCCCCAGAAAATAACAGAATATAATAATGAACAAAACTAAAGAACAAAACTGACTATGAAAGAACATACCTCAAGGTACAAACAAATATGGAAAACGCTCTCGTATTTCATCCTCTCTTTCCCAAGTAGACTCCCCTGGAGAGTGATGCCTCTATGCGACGCATACCAAAGGAATAGTCTTTTTCCTCAGCACATTCTCTCTCCAATTCAGAATCTCAACTGGCTGCTCCGGATAGCTAAGTGTAGGGCCCACCTCTATCCCCGAGTCATCCAATACATGACTAGGATCTGCTATGTACCATCTCAACTATGATACGTGAAACATATTGTGCACTCCCTTCAATGCAGGTGGTAAGTCTAGTCTTTAAGCAACTGTACCGATCCCCTCTAGAATAGTGAAAGGTCCGATGAATCGAGGACTAAGCTTCCCGCCTCCACCGAAGTGAATCGTGCCTCGTGTCGGAGAAATTCTCAGAAATACCAAACCACCCACCTAGAACAAAATACCCCCTTAAGAACTTAATCTATAACAAACAACCAATAACAAGCAAAAAACGAAAATCTAAACTATACCTTGAACTCCAAAGGTCTCCGGTGGCTATCGGCCCAATGTCGTTGTCTGTCCTGCGCCACTCGAAGTCTGTCTCTGATCAACTGAACCTTCTCCGCTGCATCCACAATCACCTCTGGCCCAAGAAAAACTCTCTCTCCAATATCGTCCCATGACAAGGGAGTATGACACCTCCGACCGTACAGAGCTTTAAAAGGTGACATCTCTATACTAGCCTGGTAAATGTTGTTGTAAGCAAACTCTACCAAATAGAGATGGTCCTTCCAAGAACCCCCAAAATCTAGTACACAAGTATGCAACATATCCTCGAGAGTCTGAATAGTACTCTCTGACTGCCCATCTGTTTGGGGATGATATGCAGTACTGAACTTAAGTTGAGTGCCCAAACTCGTCTGCAAACTACTCCAAAAATAAGAAGTGAAATGACTATCCCGATCTGAGACTATGCTGACAGGAACTCCATGTATCCTGACGATCTGCCTCATATACAACTCTGCCAGCTGCTCCGTAGACAAATCCACCTTGAAAGGCAAAAAGTGGGCCGACTTGGTCAACCTGTCAACGATGATCCAAATCGCGTATTTTCCTCCTGGAGATCATGGAAGTCCGGACACAAAATTCATAGTAATTTGCTCCCACTTCCACTCTGAAATGGGTAATGACTGAAGTAAACCTCCTGGCCTCTGCCTCTCGGCTTTCACCTGCTGGCACACTAACCATCTGGATACAAACTGTGCCACTTCCCTCTTCATGCCATACCACTACATACTCTCTCGCATATCCCGATACATCTTGTTGTACCTGGATGCATAGAATACTGAGAGCGATGCACTTCCTGCAATACCTCCTCATGCAGCTCCCCACTAGGCACACACAATCTAACTCCATGCCACAAAGAACCATCCTCGGTAATGGTGAACTCATCCTTCAATCCTGTTCTCACATGAGCTCTGATGCTTCTCAGAGATACATTCTCATACAGTGCTGCCTTAATCCTGTCCATCAAATCTGAATGTATCTGTAATCCCCATATCTACATAGCCAAGCCAGGAACTATCACCTCAATGTCCAAGCTCTCCAAGTAATCCAATAAATATCGATCATGCGTCAAGAACATAGCTACGAGATACCTACTCAATGCATCAGCAACTACATTAGCTTTTCTATGATGATACTGCAACGATATATCAAAATCCTTCATCAGTTCAAACCACCGATGCTACCTCATGTTCAACTCCTTCTGCGTGAAAACGTACTTCAAGCTTTTGTGGTCTGTAAAGATCTCTATACGCTCTCCGTACAAATAGTGTTTCTACAACTTCAGGACAAAGATGACTGCTGTCAACTCCAAATCATGGATAGGATAGTTCTTTTCATGAGGACACAATTGCCTGGATACATAGAAAATTACTTTCCTATTTTGCTGAAGAATACAATCCAAACCTTTCTCCGATGCATCAATATAAATAGTAAAACCTCCAGACCCTGATGGAAACGTCAAAATAGGAGCAAACGTCAACCTCTTCTTCAACTCCTCAAAAACAACCTGGCAATCCTCCATCCAAACAAACTCTACATCCATCCTGGTGAGTCTGGTCATCGGCTCGGCAATCCTCAAAAAATCCTGTACAAACTTCCTGTAGTAGCCTACCAATCCCAAGAAACTCCTGATCTCTACAACCGAACTCGGGGTCTTCCAAGATTCTACTGCTGCGATCTTCTTCAGATCTACTGAAATACCATCACCATTCACAATATGCCCCAAAAACTCTACCTTGTGCAGGAAGAACTCATACTTGGACAGATTTTCATACAGCTTCTCCTTCCTCAGCACCTCCAACACAATCCGCAAATGCTCCTCGTGCTCCTCCGGTATCTTCGAGTATATGAGTATGTCTTCGATAAATACCACCACGAACTTGTCAAGGTACTGATATAACATCTTGTTCATCAAGTTCATAAATACCGCTGGTGCATTAGTCAAACCAAATGATATCACCATAAACCTATACTGACCATACCGAGTTCTAAAAGAAGTCTTCGGTATGTCCTCCGGCTTCACCTTCACCTGGTGGTAACCTGATCTCAAATCTATCTTAGAAAATACCTTGGCACCACTCAACTGATCGAACAGATCATTAATCTATGGCAAAGGGTACTTATTCTTGATAGTGAGATTATTCAATGCCCTGTAATCAATGCACATACGCACCGATCCATCCTTCTTCGGTACAAACAATACCGGGGCTCCCTACGGTGAAGAACTTGATATGATAAATCCCTTATCCTGTAATTCGTCCACCTGCTTCATCAGCTTGACCAGCTCGCTGTTGTTTACTCTATAGGCATATTACAAAATTGGTTCTACACCTGGCACCAAGTCTATAGAGAATTCAACATCTTGATCTAGCAACAATCCTGGCAATTTCTCAGAAAACACATCCAAGAATTCTGCTATCAATGGATGCGATAACTCCTTGTCTTCCACCATAGCTCCATAAATAATGTCTTCTCTCTGCTCTGTAGCTCCTCTAGCAAACTCGAACTCGGGCTTTCCTGGCGGACCACAAAACTCTACCTCCTCTATAATCTATACTAGCACGGTGCCTACTCAACAATCCATCCTGAGTACAATGTCATAGCTCGAAAGTGGCATTACAAGTAGACATGCACTCAACTCCCGGCCTCCTAGATTAACTTTCCAATCTTTGCAAATATCATTAACCAAGATAATTCCTCCCCGGTCATGATCTTACAAGTCCTAAGAAAAGACTCAGCTACCAAACCATGCTTCTGAGCAAAAGAAACAGATACAAAACTATAAGAAGCACCACTATCAAACAAAGCTAAAGCTGGAATAGAATCAAGAAGAATAGAACCGACGATGACATCTTCGGTGGGCTCGTCCTCCTCGACGGTCATAGCAAACGCTCGTCCCTGACGTGCACCTTCCTGCTGCTGATGTTGGACATAACGCTGCTGTTGTATCGGAAGCGGTCTCCTCGGCTGTATTGCAGATGGTCTTGTATGTTCCCTCGGAGCTGAAACTGCTCCCTGAACTGCACTACGAGGATTGGAAGGACATTCCCTCAGCTGATGCCCTGCAGTACCATAATATAAACAAACTCCTAACCTCGTCCTACAAACTTTCCAGATGTGGTCGGACTACTTGCAGAAGTGGCAGGAAGATTGCTGTAACTGCCTATGTTGTTGTGGTGCCTGGTGAAATGGTGCCCTAGCTGTAGTCTGGTACTGCTAAGGCTTCTGTAAATGCCTGGACTGGAAATAAGGACATTTGGCAGATATTATACTATCGTTGGCCTGCAGAAAAGAATCGTGATCTCTCTTGGGCTTCAAACCCAACTACCGCTCAACCTTGTGTGCCTCCGCAAGTATCTTCGAGTATGTCTCATAAAAAGACGGAATGAGGATATTCACTTCCCAGTTTAGACCCTCATGGAAATGAATAGCCCGAACCTTTGTCTCTCTCACCAAATACTCTACAAATAGTATCAACCAGCCAAATCCGTAGCGTATTCCTCCACAGACATGCTCCCTTGAATGAGACTCTCAAACTGCCTCCCCAAGTCTAGCCTGTCTGCCCGAGCGAAGAAATTCTTCTTGAAGAGGTCCTTGAATACCTCCCAAGACTGTCCCATGTCAACAAGAATCGGCTCATTCCTGAACCAAGTGCGAGCAATGTCGAACAGTTAAAGTCCTACCGCCTCAACCTTCAAATCCTCAGAAAGATGAGACACCCTCATAAGATGCTTAATATCCTCGAGCCAATCATCAGCATAGATGATGCCCTCCGTCCCCTTGAAGACCCTAGGCTCCATCTTGTTGAAGTCCTGAATATTGCCTGGCCGAAGCTGAGCAACATGAGGAGCAACCTGCTGTTAGACTAGAACTTCTCTTTCTACTATGGCACGAGCAAGCTGATGAGCACTCTCGATGCCCTGCCGTAAAATTTTGGTCTACCTCTGATATGCCTCAAACTGAGCCCTCTATGCCTCGAGCATCTCACAAAATAATATAAACATCTGTATCACATCTGCTGGTATGAAAGGTGGAGGTGGAAGCCCCTCAGATACAGCTAGCACAGTCCTCTGAGTAGGTGGTGGACCTCCGAAAGCAGCTGGCACTCCAATCACCGGAGAAGTGACTGGTGCAGTCCCTCGGGACGTCGCAGACCTCTCAGAAACTGCTCTCCCTACTGTAATCTAATCTTAGGCGGCATCTTGAGGCAAAGCAAAAGAAAGAATCAATATGGCACATGATGTAAGACACTCAAGAAAAGTACAGTTTTAAGAGATCAAGTATCAATATCAAAGGAGAATAATTGAATGAATCAAATTTTTTTTTTCTAGATGTGATAGAGTATTCTCATCCTATAGCCTATAGCCTATATCCTATATCCTGACACAGGCTTGTAATCGTACAACTAAGTCATCGTACTACCACGATATCGCACAACTTGTGAAGCCTGACCTGCATGGGCCACACTAAAAATATGTCATGACCTGCACCCGAGGTAGGGATGCAAGTCGGGAACAACGCCCAGCCTACGCCACAGAATCGGCGGTAGAATGCTATCTGGGTAATCTATCTAGCAATATGATGAACCATAAACAATAATAATATACTCAATCACAGATCTAAGATGGAAATGAGCACGAATACGATAACGAATAGAATAGTCATATATAACTCATGAGTCTAAAATAATACATCAATGAGTCTGAAAGAATACTAAACAAAATAAGCTGGAGACAAATCCAGTACAAGAATACTAGGAAGCTACAAGTCCCGGGTCATCTGTCTCAGTTGGGATAAGTCTCTCCTGAGCCAGAGTCTCTGGCTCTAAGCCCATAATATCTTGAGATCTATAATATGTAGGGTACCACTCCTCAGTGTCATCTGGGAAAAATATATCCAGTCAAAAAAAGAGCAGAGTACATCTCTAACAGCAGTTCAAATCAATGATAAAAACTATGTAACAGTAAATAGATATGAATATACCAAATGCATAATAGATACAAGAGGTATATAATAAGGAAATACTGGAATAAATACAATAATGAATAATATATCGTTTAACAAGAATATTAATGACTAAGTGTGTGAGTACTAGCTTAACATGTGATCGGCTTGGAAACTTGCACAAGAGTAATGGCCTGGTTAATCATGCGTGCGGTGTATGATCAATACTCACAAGAAACAAGATATGCACAAGGTGGGTATGATCACATATCTACACTAAAATAATCCCTACCCCGACTGGTATAGTAGATCCAACCATGGTATGCTATGGCACGGGATTCTCTAGGAATGTAGCAAATCTCTCCGAGAATCAGTGTCTGTACATGCACAAGATAATCAATGAAACATGACTTGCACAAGATACACCATATACAAGGAATAATATCTCATGATGATATCTGGATATACTAATCCGTGTAACTATCGTGTCAAAAAACATGGATATATAGATTAAATACAATGAGCATATAGGATATCATAAATGAGAAACTATCAGAGAATGTACTCGCCTGAAGTCCAATAAATAGTCTCATAGATGTCTGATACGGTGCCTCGAAGACCTAGATATGGAATATAACATCGATACAAGGTTTCAGAATAAAATAAGTTAAACTAGTCAACTTCTAGGTCAACAAGCCAATTCTAAATCAAAATTCAAACTAGGTCAACTCTAAGTCAAACCGATCAAACTATGGTCAAACTATGGTCAACTATGTCAAACTACCTATTTCTAGGTTGCATGAGTCTATCTCAAAGATGTTGGGTTCAAACTCTATAAATCCAGGTCATAAAAGCTATATCTTAGGATACTAGGATACCGTATCTCAGGATACAAAAATAGGATATAAAATATTACACATACATTTATCAAACAATATTAAATATATAAAATCCTAATTATAAATATTAAATGGATACCTTGGTTTCGAACCAACTTGGTATCACAATACTAAACATCAATCTTGATACCCAAATCGAATACCTTGGGCATCCCCCAATATCTTGATACTTACCTTGGTATCTCATGGTAATATCCAAAATCTTGTTTATACTAACTACCTATTAATAACTATATGCTACAACTAATTATTATAAATATAGTATACTAAAACATAATTAACAATTAGGAATATATATACATATATATTAATACTATATATATATATATAATATTTAAATATATAATATTTATTAAAAATTCTAAAACTGTCACTAAAATCCTTGCTGACCGACGCTATAGCTGCTGATACGCTGCTGATACCACTGTTGTTACTGCTGTTAGTGCGACAATTTCCTGCTGCTGTCGCTGTTGCTGAACTGCTGTTGTAGTTGTTGCTGCTGCAGCCGTCGCTACTGCTGCTTCTGTTGCTATTGCTGTTACGGCTATTGTTGCTATTTCTGCTTCTATCGCAAATGCTGTTGCGGCTGCAGTTGCTAAATCCCCTGCTGCTGCTGCTGCTGTTATATTGCTGCTGTCGCTAAAAATTGTCGCAGAAGCCCCTATTCTCCCCTCTCTCACTCTTATATATAATACACAATATATATATATACAATATATAACACATAAAATATATAAATACTAATATATATAACTATAACTATATAAAATTAATGTAAACATACAAACACCTCCCCATACATATATATGTACATAATAATTACATATGACATAACATACATATATATAGAAACATATATAACAACACATATATGTATAAGTACATATAATCATATACACAATATATATACATATAACATATAGATATATATATAACAACACATATATATATATATATATATATATATATATATATATATATATATATATATATACACATAACATATACATTTATATATATATATATATATATAATAGATCTTACATATGTAGAATAATAGCTACATAAATATATATATATATATACATAGGTGAAATAATAGATACTTAGATCTATGACACACTAATAAATAAATATATATATATATATATATATATATATATATATACACACATCACCATGACTAAGAACAAAAGAGAAATAGATCTAGAAATTAAATTGCACAAACATATGGAAGGTATCCCACCCGTATCCTAATAGATCTAGTATACGCTTGCGACACGAGTCCACCACACATCCAAACATACCCCAAAGGATACGAGCAAAACTAATATATTATTTATGAACAATACAAAGAGTCAAATACAAATCTACGTGTCTGTGTTAAAATATGACATGCACAAAGTCCCATGTGGGAGGAAAAACTCCCAAATCAATACGTATCACCAAATTATTGGGATACAACCTACATGTATCAAATTATGGATACGACACTAGCCCCAAACACACAAGCACATGCTAAATTGATCTATAGGACCAATTAACACGCACAATAAATGTAAATCTCAGAATTCCCCAAAATTGACACAAAAAGTACCATAACTTTCTCAATAGGCCTTCTAAGAACACAAAACCAAATCTTATGGGTAGCCTATGCATATGGGTTGATTTCTCATGGTTAAATCTCATATTCAGAACCTAAATTAAGGGGAAAAACTGAATTATAACCTATTGGGAGATGGATTCCCAATGAAATCTCTAAATGTGATAAAATTGGCCTCCAACTTGTAGATCTTTGTTTTTCTTTGTAGATCCTTGTTTTCTCCTTCTAGATCCTTGCTTCACTAGTCTCCAATGGTGATTTAGGAAAGAATTGGGATAAAATTTGGTAAGAAAATGATGTAAAAATAAAGAAATTTGGTTGAGGAAAATTTTAAATCTAGTTTTCAAATGAAAAGAGGAGAGAAAAACTTTTTCCCTCTTTTTATGTAGGTCCGCCCCCTCTACCCCTTCTTTAAGTCACTATATAATATCCATTATACCCCTTGGGGCCTCTCATGAAAAAGTAATTAAGGAGAACAGCTTCTAGTCTAATGGTTTAATTAAATTAATCATTCTCCTAATCAATGGGCTTTCTAATTGGGCTCAAACCACACAATTAAAACATGTTGGTCCATGAGTCTAAACTAAACTAGTTAGGTCCACTAACACAAGTCCAAAATAAATAAATAACATCTAACAACAATTAAATAATATAAAAAATAATTATTTATCAAGCACAATATTTAATTAATTATAAAATTACTAAAATTCCCTTTCCTAAAAAATATGGTAGTAACACATACTCATATACTCGAAGACACCGGAGGAGCATTTGCAGATTGTGTTGGATGTGCTGAGGAAGGAGAAGCTGTATGGGAAGCTATCTAAGTATGAGTTCTTCCTGGACAAGGTGGAGTTCTTATGATATGTTGTGACTGGTGATAGAATTATAGTGGATCCAAAGAAAATCACAGCAGTGAAATCTTAGAAGATCCCGAGTTCAGTAGCAGAGATCAAGAGTTTCTTGGGTTTGGCAGGCTACTACAGGAAGTTTGTGCAAAAATTTTTGAGGATTGCCGAGCCGATGACCAGACTCACCAGGAAAGATGTAGAGTTTGTTTGGATAGAGGACTGCCAGGTTGCTTTTGAGGAATTAAAGAAGCGGTTGTTGTCTGCTCCTATTTTGACGTTGCCACCAGGGTCTGAAGATTTTACTATTTATAGTGATGCATCAGAAAAAGGTCTGGGTTGTGTTCTTCAGAAGAATGGGAAAGTGATGGCCTATGCATCTAGGCAATTGCGTTCTTATGAGAAGAACTATCCTACCCATGATTTGGAGTTGGCAGCAGTCATCTTTGCCCTGAAGTTATGAAAATACTATTTGTATGAAGAGCGTGTGAAGATCTTCACAGACCATAAGAGCTTGAAGTATGTTTTCAAGCAGAAGACGTTAAACATGAGGCAGCATGGGGGGCTGGAACTGATGAAGAATTTTTATATTTCTTTACAGTATCATCATGGAAAAGTTAATGTAGTTGTCAATGCCTTGAGAGGTATCCGGTAGCTATGTTGTTGACACATGATCGATATTTGTTGGAGGACTTGGAGAGCTTGGACATTGAGGTGATAGTTCCTGGTTTTGCTATGCAGATGTGGGGATTACAAATACACTCAGAGTTGATAGGCATGATCAAGGTAGCCCAGTATGAAGATATATTATTGAGGAGCATCAGAGCTCAGGTGAGAGCAGGATTGGAGGATGATTTCACCATTGCTGAGGATGGTTCTTTACGGCATGGTGTTAGATTGTGTGTGCCTAGTATGGAGCTGCGTGAGGAGCTATTGCAGGAAGCACATCGCTCTCATTATTTCCTATATCCAGGTGCCAACAAGATGTATCGGAATATGCAAGAGAGTGTGTGGTGGTATGGCATGAAGAGGGAAGTGGCACAGTTTATATCCAGATGCTTAGTGTCCAAGCAGGTTAAAGCCGAAAGGCAAAGATCAGGTGGTTTACTTCAGCCATTACCCATTTCAGAGTGGAAGTGGGAGCACATTACTATGGATTTTGTGTCCGGACTTCCACGATCTCCAGGAAGGAAAGACGCGATTTGTGTCATCGTTAACAGGCTAACCAAGTCGGCCCACTTTTTGCCTTTTAAGGTGGGTTTGTCTATGGAGAAACTGGCAGAGATGTATGTGAGACAGATCATCAGGATACATGGAGTTCCTGTCAGCATAGTCTCGGATCGGGATAGTTATTTTATTTCTCATTTCTAGAGGAGTTTACAGGCGAATTTGGGCACCCAGCTCAAGTTTAGTACTACATATCACCTCCAGACAGATGGGCAGTCAGAGAGGACTATTCAGAATCTCGAGGATATCTTGCACACTTGTGTACTAGATTTTTGGGGATCTTGGGAGGACCATCTCCATTTGGTAGAGTTTGCATACAACAACAGCTACCAGGCTAGTATAGAGATATCACCATTTGAGGCTCTGTACGGTCAGAGATGTCGTACTCCCTTATCATGGGATGATGTTGGAGAGAGAGATTTGCTAGGGCCAGAGATGGTTATGGATGCAGCGGATAAGGTTAAGCTGATCAGAGACATACTTCGAGTGGCGCAGGACAGACAGCGGCATTGGGCCGATAGCTACCGAAGACATTTGGAGTTTGAAGTATAGTTTTAGATTTTTGTTTTGTGCTTATTATTGGTTAATTGTTATAAATTAAGTTCTTAAGGTTGTGTTTTGTTCTAGGTTGGTAGTTTGGTATTTCTGAGGATTTCTTCGACACGAGGCACGATTCGCTTCGGTGGAGGCGGGAAGCTTATTCCGCGATTTATCAGACCTTTCACTAATCTAGAGAGGGTCGGTGCAGTTGCTTATAGACTAGTCTTGCCACCTGCATTGGAGAGAGTGCACAACATGTTTCATGGATCGCAGTTGAGATGGTACATGGCGGATCCTAGTCACGTATTGGATCACTCAGAGAAAGAGGTGGGCCCTACACTTAGCTATCCAGAGCAGCCAGTTGAGATTCTGGATAAGAGAGAGGTGTTGAGGAACCAGACTATTCCCTTGGTACGCGTTGCATGGAAGCATCACTCTCCGGAGGAGTCTACCTGGGAGAGAGATGATGAAATGTGAGAGCGTTACCCATATTTGTTTGTGCCTTGAGGTATATTTTTTTTCTAGTTATGTTCTAATCTTTTATGTTCTATTCTGTCCTGTTTTGTTTCATTTTTGGGGGGTAGTTTTTGTCTTTGAATTTTGAGGACAAAATTATTTTAAGGGGGGTAGACATGTCACTACCATATTTTCTAGGAAAGGGTATTTTGGTTATTTCATAATTAATTAAATATTGTTCATATTGTATAATTATTTATATATTATTTAATTATTGTTAGATGTTAGTTTATTATTTTGGACTTTTGTTAGTGGACCTAACTAGTTAGATTAGATCTATGGACCAATATTTGTAATTAGTTAGAATTGAGCGTAATTAGAATCCTATTCATTAGGAGGATGATTAATTTAATTAAAACTATTAGACTATAACCTTTCCTCCTTAATTATTTCTTTATGAGAGGCCCTAAGGGGTATTTTAGACTTTGATAGAAACTTGGAGAAGGGGTAGGGTGATCGGCCTATTAAAAGAGGGAGAAATTCTTCTCTCCTCTTTTTTATTTCTAATCTAGATCTAAAATTTTTCTCAACCAAATTCCCTTATTCCAACATCAAATCCCTACAAAATTTCTTTCCAATTTCTTTTCTAATCTCTATTGGAGGCTAGTAGAGCAAGGATATAGAAGAAGAAAGTAATGATCTACAAAGAGGAGCAAGGATCTACAAGTTGAAGGCCAATTTTATCAATTTTAGAGGTTGCATTGGGAATGCATTAGGAATCCATCTCCTAATAGGTATAATTCAATGTTTTCCCTTTAATTAGATTTTAAATCAGTATTTTAATTATTAGAAACCACCCCATATGATGAGGCTACTCATAGAAATTGGAATTAGGTTCATAGGAGGCGTACGGGGAAAGTTATGGTGTGTTTTGTGTCAATTTTGGGAGAATTCCGAGATTGACACAAGTTGTGTTTGTCAATTGGACAATTAGACCAAATTGACATGTGCTTGATTGTGTGTGGCTAGTGTAGTATCCATAATTGGATACTTGTAGGCCGTATCCCAATAATTTGGTTATACGTATTAATTTGGAGGCTTTTCCTCCGACATGGGACTTTATGCATGTCATATTTTGACACGGACATGTGGATATGTAATTAACTCTTCGTATTATTCATATATACTATTTTAGACTTGCTCGTGTCCTTTGGGGTATGTTTGGTTGTATGATGGACTCGTATCGCAAGCGTATCATAGATCTAGTGTGATACGGGTGCGATACACTCTACGTGTTTGTTGTATTTTATTTCTAGATCCAATTTTCATTATTCGTAGTTATTGGTAATATATGTATACATATGTATATAGATATATTCTTATGTATATGTATAAGTATATGTAATTATATGATATCATATAGTTATGTATATATATAGCTATGTGATTGTGTGTTTATATATATATTGATATTGATGTGTATCTATATTATATGGTATACATAAGTATATGTAACTAGTTATATATGTAGCTATGCATGTATGGTTATATATATATATATATATATATATATATATATATATATATATATATATATATATATCTATATATATATATATATGTAAGTGTTAAGTGTATATGTATGTATATATATATATGTTGAGGTGAATGTTATACTATATGTGTACATATGAATGTGTATATATATATATATATGAACTATGATTTATATATATACATATATATATATATATATATATATATATATATATATATATATATATATATATATGTTGATATGTTATGTATTGAGATGTATATATATATATATATATATATATATATATATATATATATATATATATATATATAATTGTATTAAAAGGAGAGTCATATATATATGTCTAGTTGTGTAGTTGAGTGTGTGTTGTGTGTTGTGTATTGTGTGTTATGTGTTGTGTGTTGTGTGTGTTGATGAGAGGGGAACTCAGGATAGTGAATCAGTGCAAGCATTCAACGGTGTGTCTCAGTTTCATCACAAACACCGAGCCGTAGCATTCATAGCTGCAGCTACCGAGCAGCAATAGCTGTAGAAGTAGCGGCTACACACCAGTAGCTGCAGCAGCAAATGCAGTAGCAGGTAGCTAGAGAAGCAGCAGTTTTGCACTGCCTTGCTGCAGCTGTAGCAATAGCAGTTTCAGCACGAGAAGTAGCAGCTACTAGCAGCAGTGGCATGAGCACAGTTACTATTTAGCAACATTGCGTGCACCATCAGCAGTGTATGAGCAAAGGGGGAGGACAACTAGTTAAGTAGTTGGGTATTTGGGTAAGTTAGTTCTTTAGTTAGTTTGGTTAAATAGTTAGTAAATATTTAGTGAGCTAGTTAACTAGTAGTAGTTGGCTAGTATATATAGATATAATTATTAATAGCTTGATAGTATCTAGTTTAGTTAGTATCTATTTATATATATCTCTTATGTATATCTCTAAGTTATATATATATATGAATGTATGTACATATATGTATTTGTATTAGTTTATATTAATAGTTAGTATAGCATGGTGGTTAGTATCTAATATTCATATTGGTAAAAACTAGTAGTTGGTATTAGTACATACTAGAAGTTATATTAGATTGGGTTATACTTATTAGTAGATAGTCAGTGGGGTAGTTAACTGTATACTAGAGTGACATTACCTTGAAATACCAAGGTAAGTGTCAAGGTATTGAGGGATACTCAAGGTATTTGAGTTGGATATCAAGATGGGTGTTTAGTGGTGCGATACCGTATTGGTTCAAGACAAGGTATCCACTTAGCATTTGTAATTAGGATTAGTATATATAATATTGATTGTATATGCATAGTATGATATTTCTATATCTATTTAGTTGTGTATCTTGAGATACGGTATCTTAGTGATTTCATAGTATCCTAGTTTACCTTGTATAGATTCTTAGTGTATGAACCCAATATCCTAGAGATAGACTCATACAACCTAGAAATAGCTAGTTTGACCATTTTGACTTAGAGTTGACCTAGTTTAACTATTTTGACTTAGAAATGGCTCTTTGGCCTAGATGTTTACTAGTTTAACTTATTTTTATTCTAAAACCTTGTATTGATGTTATATTCTTTATTTAGGTCTTCGAGGCACCATACCGGACATCTGTGATACTGTGCACCAGGTTTCAGGCGAGTACATTCTCTGATAGTTTATCATTTATGATATCCTCTATGTTCCTTGTATCTAGTGTAGATATCCTTGATTTCTTGATACGATGGCTATACGGGTTGATATATCTGGATCTCGTGATGAGATGGTATTTCTTAGTATATATGGTGTATCTTGTGTAAGCCTTATTTCTTGTTTTTCTTGTACATGTACAGACACTGATTCTCGGGAAGACTTGCTACCTTCCTAGAGAATCCCGTGCCATAACATACCATGATTGGATCCACTATACCAGTCGAGTGCGGGGAGTATGTAGTGTAGATATGTTATCATACCCTTCTTTTATCAAGTCTTGTTCATTGAACAGTGTTAATCATACACCGCATGTATGATTAGCCAGGCTATTAATCTTATATCAAGTTCCCAAGCCAATCATATGTTAAAGCTGGTACTCACTTACTTAGTCATTAGTATTCTTGTTCATTGCCATATTGTTCATTCTTGTATTTATTTCCAGTATTTTCTTTATTTTATATCACTTGTATCTATATATTTTATCTTGTATATTCATATCTATTTACTGTTACATAGTTTATATCATTGATTAGAACTGCTGTTAGAGATGTACTATGCTCCTTTCCTGACTGGATATATTTTTCAGATGACACTAAGGAGTGGTACCCTACTTATTGCGGGCCTCAGGATATTGTGGGCTTAGAGCCAAAGACCCTGGCTCAGGAGGGACTCATCATAACTGAGACAGACAACCCGGGACTCATAGTTTAGATGTTTAGCTTCTTTGTACTGGATTTGTCTCCAGCATACTGTTTAATATTTTCTCTGACTCATTGATGATATTATTTTAACTCATGAGTTGTATGGTGACTATTCTATTCTTTTATCATATTCGTGCTATTCTCTATCTTAGATTTGTGATTGAGTATATTTATATTATTGGTGGCATATTATATTGTTAGATAGATTACCCAAATAGCGTTCTACTGCCGATGATGCAGCATAGGCTAGGCATTGTTCCCGATATGCATCCTTACACTGGGTACAGGTCGTGACAAGGAGTAGGGGTGGTGCTTGTCTTTCTCAAAAACCTCGTCGTCCATCATGCATATTCACTGATGGAACCATGATCCACCAATCTGTTAGAGTACAATGCTCTACTAATCAGGCTCTAGTTAGCCCAAAAACTGGGGGTAGACCACCTAGATGATTATGGTGACTCCAAACTGATAGTTGGTCAAGTTCGAGAAGAATATGAGGTTCGACAAAAAGACCTCATTCCTTATCATCAAATTGCGCTCGAGATGGCCTCTACCCTCTTCGAATTCTACATCAATCACGTATCTCGATAGTAGAATACTGAAGCAAACACTTAATTTATGGGATCCTATTAGATCACCCATCCAGCAAAGCTATGCAACGAAGATGAGCATTGACTCCGCGGATTATAGATTTCCTTTCATAGACTATATGATCTATGGGATCCTACTAGATCACCCAAAGGAAATAGTGTCTATCTAGAGGTATTCTCTCAAATTCTACTACAATACACTACTAGAATGTTATATCGCCTTTCATATAACGGACTTCTCCTACGATGTTCATCGGACACAGAGGAAAAGCAAGCACTTCGTAAAGCTAACGAAGGTACTTGTGGAGCACACCAACCTGGCCCTAAGTTACAGGATTGTCTCAGACGCAAAGGCTATTATTGGCCCACTATGATAGTTGATGCCATAGAGTATTCTAAGAAATATCGAGCATGTCAAATCTATGCTGACTTCATTCATAGACCATCATAATTCTTACATCCGAAGGCCACATCTTATCCATTTGAAGCTTGGGGAATGGACGTCATTAGTATAATCAGCCCCCTTTCAGCAAAGACACATCGGTTCATCCTAGCCATAACCGTTTACTTTTCAAAGTATGTGGAAGCTATACCGCTAATCAAAGTGAAGACATCTAACTTGATCAGCTTTGTTGTCAAGTATCATGTCATCTATTTCTTTGGGCTACCTTAGAGGATTATCTACGACAATGGCCTGCAGTTTGAAAGCCACACATTCTATCAGTTTTGTGATAAAAATTGTATACAGAACATGGCGTCAACCCATACAACCCTGCCGTAATGGGTTATATGAAGCCTTTAACAAAACCATCATCAAACTTCTCTAAAATTCCCTTTCATCCAATAAATATGATTAGAATGAGAAGCTTGGAGGGTTCCTAAGGACCTACCGTACCATAATACGAACTCCAACTAGCAGCACGCCATTTTCCTTGGTCTACGGGAGCGAAGTCGTTCTTCCCCGGGAGATCCAAATTCCCTACCTGAGGATCACTCTATCCAACGAATTGACAACCGAGGATAATAGTTGCCTACAGTTGTAAAAGCGGCCAGTATTCAAGAGAGACCGGTATTCAAGCAGAGACTGGTATTCAAGCAGCTTTGCAAGCTGAGGGTGGCAATCCTCCGGTGCTCCACACCAACCAGTCATTCTGTGAAGACAGTGATTCTCAGGGAACTAAAAATAATGAACCTGGGGGTAATTATCCTCGATAGGTTAGCGCAACCGCCAAAGGTGGGGGTAGAAATCTCCTGAATTTTGAAAATGATATAATGATACTCGCCTTCCATGAGGATATTGTGACTCAGGAATCAGAGGCAGAAAGTGAAGGGTCTACCTCCCAACTATCTTTCCACATGTAATACTGGTATACATGGCGGGAGACAATAAAAAAGGGAGCTCTAGTGACCTCCAACGCCTTGAAGAACTAGAAGCAATAATGCAGACTATGAGTGCCTTTATTCAAACCCTAACTCAAGAGATACTGGATATCAGGGAAAATATTGTCCTACCACAACCAAGAACTCCGAGACAAACAAACCAGGACCCAGGGACCAATAGGGAGTGTAATGCACATGCTCCTGCTTCTCTAACAGGTGGCACCCTTCTCTTACAATGTTCCTCTGCTCAGTCCGCCTAGATGATACTCAGAAGGCTATCTAGGAATTATGAGCTTGTCTAAATTCTACGAATAATTGAGACAAGCAACAGAATCTTGGGATAAGACAAACATATCCTCCTGAATGGAATAATGTTGTCTTTCCACCTAAGTACAAGTCTCAATCTCTAATCATGTTTGATGGAAAGAGGTCACCCCATTAATTCATGAACTACTTTGAATCAATGATGGGGCACTTACCGCGAGTTGATGCCCTACTCACTAAGTTGTTTATCGGGGCCTTAACCGATGTGTCTTATAAGTGGTTATGTAGTCTCCCAAACAACTATATCGTATCATCCGACAACCTCTAGCGACTATTCCTTTCCCGGTTCTATGACGGTAGAATAGATATGACCATGTCATCCCATATCGACATAGCCCAAATAGAGAGGGAGCCTGCACGTGCCTTCATAGAATGCCTCAAGAAGATAACCTAGAAGATGCCTTCCGGTATTCCAGATTTCGTGCTTATGGAAACCTGTTGACAAAATCTACTACTGGCATGGAAGCTTTGTATTGGCACCGCACAACATGGATAATGTTCATCATTTATTGTAAGCACGGACATAGCTGAAAGGAATATGAAAAATGTCTATTTGCTCGGAATCCAGATTACTAGCCCTAATGACCGAGGGAAATGTTGAATCATAATAGTGGTAATGAAAGTAAATGAAAGCAGGCCTTTATCATCAATATATACAAAGGCTCGTCGTTGTCTAAGCAAAAGTCGATGGAAGAACCAAAGCCAAAGGAGACCTTATCCTTCAATGATGATGACGTATTCAAAATGTTCAACATATTAATAAAAGGTAACAAGCTCCGGTTGCCTGATATTGGACATCCTGATAAGGCAAGCAACGTCAACGACCAGAAGTATTACCTCTTCCATTGATATGTCCATCACTCTACAAAAATTGCTATGTGTTGTAGAGACATATCCAACAGCTAATCGATGTTAAGGCCATCACCCTCGACTTTGAGAACAAGACGATCACAGTCAATATGGTGTCACTATAATTTGGCTATCTTTCCGACATCGAGGTTCAAGATAGCGTCATCCATATTCCAAATGTTATATTAGAGGTTGTCAACATTCCTCCACCTCACAACACAGTAGCAGGGTTGGTACCTTTCACAACTCCACTAGGTGAAGTCTTATAGGTCCACCCTGACATTGCCCAACACCTGAAACAGCAAGCCACCCAACCAACTTCCAAGTCTAGGGGAAATAACCCAAAGTCATGCCACATGGTCTTTTCTTTAGAGGCTTTGGAAGAAGCAAATTGTAGACTATGGACGACCAACACAGCTCAATAAATTTCTTTGTGCACAAAATCCATGCCTCGTATGACTCATCAACAATGACGTATGATAGGTAGTACTCCATTATAAATGTCTCAAAAGTCTTTAGTATCAGACTGGATGCAAATGATGAGTCTAGCATGAATTATCATCCTGCTTCCTTAAGTGTACATGGTATCGTTCCTATGCACACACACCCTCATTCTTTATGAGCTGAGTCATTGGCAGTATCCAGTGCAATAAATAATAAACTGCCACAGTACCATCATTATAGCCAGTAAATACTCTATCTTATGCAGAAAATGGGTTATGATTTTCAGAAGGTGAATGGTCTAAACTTTGGTAAAGAACAACGTATTCCTGTACAACCTTCTGTGCCGAAGGAAAAACCCGATAATTGCTATAATATAACTCATAGTGGGTTAGGTTATAAAGATGTTAGCATGCATCATCACTCCAACAGGACTGCAACCCATAAAACTAGAGTTCCATAAATCAGGAACTTTCAGTCTCTATTGAATATCGAAGGCAATGTTTTCTCGATCCAACTCTCTAAAGGACATTGTTTCCTCGATCCAACCTTATATCAAGGACAACGTCTCTTTGATTCAATTATCCTATATGTAAAACATATAAGCTAGATATGAGCAGCATTTTTCGTGAGCATCTGGACAAAATAGTGGAATGTTACGTCGATGACATCACTTTCAAGAGCAGTTTTTAGGACGATCATCTCCATGATTTGAAGAAAGTGTTCGAACTGATGCGAGCACACCAACTCAAGATAAATCTGACCAAGTCCTTCCTGTGAGTCTCCAGTGGCAACTTCTTGGGTTTCTTTATATCTTTGAAGGGTATTCACATAGATCCTGAGAAAAAAAAAGCTAACCTTGATATGCACCCTCCAATGAATCTCATAGACCATTTCGGCTTTCAAGGTAGATTAGCATACATTAGGAGATCTATGTCTAATCTCTCCGGACATTGCCAACCATTGAAGAAGGGAGATATATTGTTTGGACTGAAGAATGTTAGCGAGCATTAGACGATATCAAGAAATATCTCACGAATCTCCCGATATTGGTGGTTCCAGTTGTAAGAAAACCCTTTTAGATCTATGTCCATGCAATAGATAAATCTCTTGGTGCTCAATTAGCTCAAAAGAGTGATGCAGGCCATGAACTTGCCATCTACTATCTCAGCAGGATGATGGTCAGTGCCAAGCACATATACAACCCCGTCGAGAAGGAATACCTCGCTTTGGTCTTCGTCTTTCAGAAAATATGCCATTATGTGAATGGGCAAACAATTTATGTAATTTTCTGAGTTAATACCCTCAGAGTGCTCATGACTAAGCCAGGGGCACTAAACTCTCACCTAGCCATATGGGTAATACTTTTCTCTCCATACGAGATGGTGTTTGTCCCTCAAGAGGTGGTCAAAGTTCAGGCGCTAGCAGATTTTTTGGCGGCACATCCGTTGTTAGAAACATCGAAGCTCTACGACGATATTTCGGATGAAGTATTAGAGTCCAACACAACAATGGATCAATCTGTTTGGCGAATGTTCTTTGACGACGCTTCAAGAAGAGGGCCCAAGGGTCATATATTCGCAGGAATGGGGGCAAAATTGGTCCCTCTCGACAACTTGGCCATCCACCGTGCATATCCTCTCATGGAGCCATGCTCCAATAATGTGGTAGAATACAACACTCTTTTTATTGGGCTAAAATTAGCTTAACAATTAGGGGTGGATTATCTATAATCCTATGGGGATTCTAAGCTAATAGTTAACCAGATCTGAGGCAGGTACAAAGTCCGGTATAAGGATCTGATCCCCTATTAGCTTAGAATCCTTCTCTAGCCTAGTTAACCAAGCGACAATTGATACAATCTCCACCTTCACCGGATTATTTATAGAACACATAGCCCATTTACAGAATGGGAAAGTCGACGCTCTTGTTAGTCATGCAGCTTCTCTGGCAATCCTAGTCAAAGCCAGGCAGTCAATCACAGTGATTAGTCGAGAACTGGTTTGCACCAAAAATATCCTGTACAATTGTCAAAGCTGCATCGCAAGGACAGATGTTGTCATCAAAGACTGGCGGTTTTACTTTATCGACTACGATGTCTATGGAATTTTGTTCGATGACCCGAAGAAGGCTACTTCTGTCAAGAAATTCTCCCTCAGGTTCTACTAAGATACGACTAAAAAAATGTTGTATCTTCGCTCGTACGATGGACTTCTACTCCGTGAAGCGCACGATGGTACCTGTGGTGTACACTTACCAGGTCCTAAGTTACAGGATCATCTTTGACGTATAGGCTATTATTTGCGCATAATGGTAGCATATGCTATAGATTATGCAAAAAAATATAAGATATGTCAAATTCATGCTGACTTCATCCACTAACCTTCAGAGTTTCTATACCTTACTGTCAGTTCTTGGCTGTTTGAAGCATGGGGCATGGACATCATCGGTCCAATTACTCTACCGTCATCCAGAGGGCATCGGTTCATTCTTGTTATAACAGACTACTTCTCTAAATGGGCGGAAGCTATACCACTCCCTGAAGTAAAAATATCAAACGTGATATGCTTTGTTAAATATTACGTCATTTACGATTTTGGTTTGTTTCGAAGGATCATCCACGACAATGGTCCAAATTTTTTAAGCCATACATTTTTCTGTTTTGGGATAAAAATTGAATCCAGAACATAGCTTTGACAGCATATAATCTAGCAGCGAATGGATTAGCAGAAGCGTTCAATAAAATGATCATCAAATTACTTATGAAGCTTATTTCGTCTCATAAGCATGATTGGAACAAGAAGCTTGGCAAATGTCTCTGGACCAACTGCACAATGATCCGGACTCCAACCGGCAGTATGCCGTTCTCCTTGGAACCAGAATTCTATCCCTCTGATGAAAAGAGTTGGAGGTACTTGATGAGAAATGCCTCCTGCCTCAACAACATATTGAGCTATATCAAGCACGTATTTTCGGAGCATTCAACAAAAGGGTGAAGGAAGGAATATTCTAAGTCGGTAACCTCATCTAATTAACAATGAGAAGACCAATATTTATGATGCACAAGATGGACGGGGAAATTTCAAGTTAAGTGGAAGGCCCCTTCGTAGTAGAATCAGTATATTATAACAGCGCATATACGATTGCAAAGACTAACGGAGATCTACTGATGATGCCAATCAACAAAAAATTCTTGAAGAAATACTATGTCGGTACGACGACTAGACATATGATGGTTCATCCCAGCAGGTCATTTATAAATGTTTATTGTTTATATTTTCCATATCCTATCCCCAAAAGTGCAAATGAACAATGATACATCTACTCCCCATAGGATATTCCAGATTCTATTGTCTGTGTTTAAAAATCTTGAACACATAGTAGATGATAGATCCCTAAAGTTCCCCTGCGGCACAGTCCTCAGGTCCAACGAAACACTCTCATTGAGACCACCAAAAAATGATTCTCTCAAGCAAATAAAATGTGTCCTCGAAGCCCAGTTGCTTCAGGGATATCTCATTTGTGATCCCCTGTCAGATCGAAGATGCTCTCTCACTACAAGAAAAAGTTAAATTAGCGACGTAAAGAAACGTTGCTAAATGACCAATAAATGTTGCTAATTACTTTTAGCGATGTAATTAGCAATGTTTTACAGAAGTCGTCTTTCAGCTAGTCACTGAAAGGAAAAATGTTGCTATACCAACATTTTTTAGCGACGTAAATGTGTCGCTAGATTAGCGACGTTTAGTGACACAACGTCGCTAATTAGCGACGTGATCATATGTCGCTTAATGTCGCTAATTAGCGACTTATATAGCGATATTACAGCGACGTCTTGAATGACCAGGCAATACTGCCATGTCAGCAAGTTGCGACGTACATCAAAGTTTTTAGCGATATTTTTAGTGACGTCATTAGCGACTTGTAGTAAGATCGCAACTTAGCGACGTATATTAGCGACATATAGTAACGTCGCTAAACGTCGCTAAAAATGTCGCTAATTGTACAGTAAAAAAATAAAATAAATAAATACTGAATTATTTTCAAACTATTATTCCTGCAGTTTATTAATTCACAATATGTACAAATAGACCCGGAGCAACCCTCCGTTGAATTTTTTGGGTTTGCCGACCCCTTGGGTTGAACACTCAATATCGGTAAATTAACATATATTTAATATAAATAATATAATAAAATTTAAAGAAAATAAAATATCCAGCAAATATCGCCGTAAAGAATACAACAAATATATATCCACACAATGAGTCTCATCCTAAATAATACAAAGAATACAAATATCCAGCAAATATCCATGCAAATATCTATACTACTACGGATCTGCAGGAGAATGACCACCGGCGCGCATGAAGGATAAGAATAGTTCATACTGCTCTCATGAAATTGACACCGATGTCGATGGAGAAGGCAGTGATGTCGGTGGAGTCTGTGTCGATGCAGGCGCACCAGGATGACATATCCGCTCTAACTCTATGAGTCGCTAGTTGTAAGAATCTATGGAAGATAACAGCCTCATACTGCTATGAACCATTGAATCCTGCATCATCGTCAGCCTCTCGCCCATGGATAGCTGTGATGCCTGCAGCACTGTCACGCTGAGATCTGTCAAGGCTCTAAGATCATTTTTTAAATCCTGGAGCTCCGTGATGCTGCGGTCGAGTATATCGAATCGTGCAATGAGCGTCGGATCGTCTGCCTGCGGCTGGGACTGGGGCTGCTCCTCCATCCTTCGCAGCAACTCATCACGGAGAGACGCAATCTGACGGTCAACAGCTTCCTGGACTCTTGCCGACGACTGCGAGGGCTGTGGAGAATACGCACTTGTCGGGAAGGCCCTAGATGACTGTGTCACAACCAGGGCGCCATAGGATCCCGTACCGTAGTACGTACCCCTCTAGAGACCACCAGCGGCAGTCACCCACAGGTAATCCGCTGACGGAGCTGGAGCGGGCTACGAGGAAGTACCAGCCTCTCCATCTGTAGGTGCACTAGCAGTCGCCTGCTCACGCAGCCTAAGATACTCGGCCTAGAAAAGTTTGGATACTAGATAATTGCCTAAGTTATATTAAAATTAACACAAAGTAAAGTAATACTTACATAGGTCTGCGAGGCCCTCTCATCAATGAGATTTCCGTCCTTGCGATGGGTTGCCAAGAAGACGGTCTCCATGTTTGTATCATCACCCCTTTGTACTTGTTAAAAATATATTACTTAGTACTAAAATTAAATATTTTTTCTACTACCATTTTATCGTACTTACATTAAAATAATATATCTTAAATAAAAAATATACCAAACGACAAAAATATTTCATCATCGGAATTGAGCCACCATACCACTTTACAGCATCCCGCCTAGCCACCTTGGCCTTCTCAGACCTTTCCTTGTAGCTCGGATCGTCGAATCTAGCCCTCATCGCAGTCTACTGCTCAGGCGTGATCTAAACTTGGATTAGTTTTTCAATACGATCACGAGCCTTCTGGTCATCGAGAGCATTACAGATAAGCTTGGCGGCAACGCTAGGAAATATCCGCTCGATCAACTCGGCCCGGTGTGGAGGATAAAAATTTATTTTCTTCAATAAATAATTTATTAAGTGAGCATCATGGATAAGTTATATAATATACATAAATTAGAGGATTTATATAATATACTTTTACCTTGAAGTGCGCAAACCAGAACGCATTCCTCTCCTCTAGAGCATCAGAGTAGTTGATCCAAGGGCCACCATAGTTGTTCCTCAGAAATAGGCCTAGGCGTCTCTGAACCGACGATGGACGATATCCATACAGAGATAGTTATTTCGTCAAAAAAGTTAATATATGATACATAAAGAAATACACGATATATATGATGTTAAACCATCTAATTGACTTATTTTGTACCGTCGGCCCAAATCTCTGTCCTCATCTCCTCCGGAGGTACGTATGGAGGATCTTGCTGATTCTGGGATAACATCGGCATGACCTGCTCTACATGCTCATCTGTCTCCATGGTTCTGTCAGCAAAAGGAACGTCGTCGCAGTCGAAGATGTGACTGATTGATATACTGGATTACTGGGCGACGACGATCCGGAACCAACAGTTGGCAGTACCGAAGGAGCACTCTGTCTACCTTGGGACCTGCCGAACCCTCCGCGTCGTCCTGTCATACCTGATAAGAACATATGATGAATAAAGAAATACATAAATATATAGTACATTCTACAGTTAAAATGTTATGCATATCTCACAGCATTCATAGAATTGTACAGTAAATAACCAGTGGTGTCACAAGTCTAAATGGATAGTACATTCTAAGTCAAAATATAATACATATATTCATCAAATAGTACATTCTACAGTTAAAATATAGTTACATTCTAGAGGCAAAATATTTTATTTTCAATCATATTCAGAAAATTCATCTTGTTCGCCTTCCTCGTCCTCCGCTTCCACTTCCTCCTCCTCGTCTTCACTTTTATCTACTTTGTCTTCATTGTCGTCTTCCTCTTCGGATAATTCTATATCTTCTACCTTATTACTCGTGTAATGAATAACATCCGTTGAGTCCACATCTACAATATTTGTTACAAGAGGTAGCTCGTCCTCCTGATAAGCTATTTCGTCAATGTCAAAGGTATTTCTAGCTTTAGTCTTGTATACTGCCTACCAATCTGATCTTGCTGTCCCCCATCTAGGATAAGTTATGAAGTACACGAGCTGAGCCTGACTTGATAGGATAAATAGTTCGTAGCCTTATATCTACGCTTGTAGTTTATATCTACAAGGCCATGCTTGTCAATTTTCCAACCATGATCTTGAATCGGATTGAACCATTCACACTTGAATAGCACGATATTAGCAGGTTCTATGCCATAATTATATGTCAACTCCATAATCTCTCGTAAGATGCCAAAGAAATCATTGCCTGGATCGACGTCTTTGTAGTTCGAAGATTTGATACACATCAACTGTTTTTCGTGGAATCAAGATCCAGAAAGCTGTCTCTGATAGGAACATTTGTTGACTTGAACCTAAACCCATTCATACAGAAACTTGGCCATATTTTAACGGCAGTAATTGGTCCCTTGACTAGAGTTCTAATAGATTCAGTCGCGGGTGTTATTAGACGATCGACCTAAATACCAAAGTAGCGATAGTAAGTTATTTGTTTTGCAAGTGCAGAAATAAAAAGTAATTACCAAGCACCTTATATATGCGCTCAACCAAGAAGAAAAATGGCATCTCATTTCTTGTTCTACTTCTTCGTCTGTTATGTAGGGTCTAACCGACCTCAACTCATCATTATATGTGCTGAAAAATAATGAAGCAACTACTGATTAGTAGCATAATAGTAGCTTATACTATTACATTGAGATAATATAAATATGGACGTATTAATTACTTACCCCTCTAGCTTCTCCACTTCATCCTTGTCGCAATTGAGTAATATATACAACTGAACAGCCCTTAGCTCATCGTCATTCAAATATCTCTTCTTCATTTTTTACGAAGGCTTTCCGGACACATTGAATACTTTGAGTATTGCATCATTAGATTCCTGATATCCGTCGTCGTTTTTTGGAGCTTTTGTTCTATTAGTAGCAACATGAGGTTTGAAATATGTCAAGCAAAAGTTTGTAATCTCCTCGAGAACATAAGCTTCATAAATTGAGCCCTCAACCCGTGCCTTGTTTTTCACTTTTCTCTTTTGGTGATTCAGATGCCGCTTGAAGGGGTACATCCACCGATAATTAACAGGACCACCAACACGTCCCTCATATGAAAGATAAATTAGCAAATGCTCTATAGAGTCAAAGAATCCAGGAGGAAATACCTTCTCGAGCTTACATAGTGTTACCTTAATGTCCTTCTCTTGCTTTTCTAGACGATCGATGAGCAACTTAGTAGAACAAAGATCTCTAAAGAATATGCTGAGCTTTGTCAATGGATCCCAAACGACCTG
This sequence comes from Iris macrosiphon, assembly GCA_036927795.1. NCBI lineage: Eukaryota > Viridiplantae > Streptophyta > Magnoliopsida > Asparagales > Iridaceae > Iris > Iris macrosiphon. The sequence goes on along the minus strand of JAYESA010000006.1, from coordinate 44,169,661 downwards.
TGGTAAGAATTCTCGAAATATAATTGGAATTAACCTCTCCATGAATACGTGACAATCGTGGCTCTTCATACCCGCCAGTTTGTTCTCCTTGAGGTCGACGTATCTTCTCAAGTTCGACACATACCCGTCTGGAAACTTTAGACCCTGAATCCACCTACAAAGACTTCATTTATCCTCTTTCTCTAGTGAGAAAACTGACTTAGGTTTCCATTTCCCTCCTCTATCAAATGCAACGCAGGACATCTACATATTTCTTCTAAGTCTAACCTGGCCTTCGGATTATCTTTCGTCTTCCCCTTTATCTCCATTACAGTATTAATTATGTTATCAAGCACATTCTTCTCGATATGCATGACATCAAGGTTATATCTGATCAGATTGGTGCTCCAATATGGCAGATCCCAGAATATACTCCTCTTCGTCTAGTTATGGGTGCGACCAAATTTGTCACACTTGTACCTCTTAGCAGGCTCTTCGATAACACTTGGTAAATCTTTTACCTCTTCCCATATCGTGTATCCGGGCCACCTTGGCGATGGATTGGCCTTTTCCACAATGCCCGCACGAAAAGCATTCTTGTTCCTCCGGTATGGATGATCCTTCGGCAGAAATTGTCGATGACAATCGAAGAAGTACGGTTTGCCTCCGTGTTTCAAATAAAAAGCCTTAGTACGGTCCATGCAATACAGACATGAGAGACGACCATGGGTGCTCCATCCCGATAATATTCCATAGGCCGAAAAGTCGTTGATGGTCCACATAAGTGCTGCCCTCATCTAAAAATTCTACTTTCTAGAAACATCGTACGTGTTGGCACCTACTTCCCAAAGCTGATTCAACTCAATCAAAGGCTGTAAATATACATCGATATTCCTCTACGGATTATTCGGACCAGGGATAATAATGGTTAGAAACTTATACGGAGTCTTTATGCACATCCAAGACGGTTGATTGTACGGAATGACGATCACAGGCCAACATAAATACTGGGAGCCCGAAAGTTTGAATGGGGTAAAGCCATCAGAGGAGAGCCCCAATCTAACATTACGTAGATCCGAAGCAAAATCTGGATACTCTCGATCAAAGTTCTTCCATGCTTCTCTATCAGATGGATGATCCAATACTCCTTCGATCTGTTTTCGCCTGTGCCAACTCATGTTTTCTGCAGTCTCCTTAATCATAAACAACCGCTAACCGCGGCGTCAAAGGCAAGTAGTGCATCGAATCGGTAGGCTTCCTTGCACTGACATACTTTTCTCTACCATTGGCCTTGTAGTGATCAGCACCACAGAATCGACACACATCTTTATCTTTTTCATCTTTATAGTACAACATGCACCCGTTGCGACATGAATCAATTTTCTCGTATCCCATCCAGAGCGAACTCACCATCCTCTTAGATCGATAGAAGTCTTTAGGCAACTTTGCAACCTCGATCAGTAGATTATAGCATTCTTGCGACATGTTAAAATTGGACTTGATGCTCAATAATCTTGTAACCACATCTAACGGTGAATGATCCTCACAACCAGGATAAGGTGGAGTCCTTGCATTCTCCACCAACTCTATAAACTTTGTAGCATCGGCATTCGGTGCCTCCTCAGCTGCATCATAATTGTCTGGATTGAAATTAGGTCCCGCTGCATCGAAAACCATGTTCACCCACCCGTCGTCGTAAGCAGCGTAGTCGTGGATATTCATATATGGCTCCACATAAGGCTCCGACTCCGATGCTAGAGACACAAGTTCTTCGTGCATGGTTCACTGATAGTAATTCGGCATGAAGCCCTTCGAGTATAAATGATATATGACTTCCACTTCTGGATGATATTTCAAGTTGTAACATCTCACACACGGACACTTAATTTTGGTACCGTCCATGTACTGAGGGAACACCTTGGCAAACTGCATTCGTTGAACTCAATCTCATTGGGAAACCTTATCCTATCTATCTTTCTGCAAGGGAACAGAACTGTTGTACTCCCTCAATGAATTCATCCCTTACACCGCACATGTCATCAGGATGACGATTGTACATCCATGAACGATGACGCGGATAGTAATTCATATCCATTTCTAGATACTTCTACAAAAATAATAGTATGTATCCTATAAATCATTATATCCAGTATCATTCTCTGGAGGAAGGTAAGAACTACTCTAAGTTGATACACAATGTCCTATGTGTGTGTGTGTGTGTACATATAGTTTGAATAAAAACCCTAGTTCTTTCCTAATTTAGTTCTTTGTTTCTTTACAGTTTATTCAGTTTTCTTGGCTAAGTGTGATTGTTATCCTCCAATTCCTGACCAAATGGGAAGAGGACCCATTAATTTGGTATCAATTGGTATCAAAGCCTTTGGATCATGATCTTGAAGCTAGTGGAGAGCACGACTCGAGCAGCCATGGCTCCAGAGTTGGATCTCTCCAGAGAATCAATACCTACCTGATGAAAATGGAAGGATACTTGCGTTGGAAGGTACAATTCATCACTTGAACCATAAAAATTTGATAGGTTGTTAGAGGAATTGGCTATGTCAAGAAGAGGGTTTGAGTTTTCACCATATGCTCCATACATGGCAACACCTCAATCCCCTCTAAAGATACCAAATATACGATAATTTGGTATAAATCCAGCTGGAATGGCACCAAATCTACCACAATTTGGTATGATCCCTACTGGAGTAGCTCAATCCATTCCTTAAATAAATCAAACAACCCCAGTACAACATTTTTTTATCAAAACCCTTGCCAAACTACAACATATTACCAATTTCCTCATAACAAGAGAACAACTCCAGGATTTCAAGCAACTCGTGCTCAATCCAAATGTCACTGCACCAAACCCTAGTTTTCCTATATCACCTATGATATCTTCCCCATGTATAAGTGCATATTATGCATAGGTTGTGTACTGCAGTGTTGGAGTGTTGGGCAGGCCAGGATTTAAGTGTAAGATGTGGGAGCATTGTGCAGGCCAAGAGGGAGTCGCAATGCACTCTTGTGCACTATAGTGAAGAGCAGCAGCAACAAAGGGATGCACAGCAGCAGCAAGGGGAGCAACTGCAGCAAGAAGAGCAACTGCAGCTGTAATACACAGCAAGCAGGGTTAGGATTAGGGTTAGTGTGTGTTCGCGTGCGTGTGTGTGTGTGTGTGTTCGAGTTAGGGTTAGGGTTAGTATGTCGTATCGTATTATTTTGTGTCATGTCGTGTTGTGTCGTGTTATGTCGTGTTAGAGAGAAAGAGAGAGACAGAGAAAGGAGACAGAGAGAGGAGATCACCGAGGAGGGAAGCCGGAGGAAGGAAACCGGAGGGCGAAGGGGAGCCAAAGGAAGGAGGAGCTGACGGCGGAGGGGGGAGGACGCGGCCGGAGGGAGGTCGCCGGGGGGGGAGGAGGGGACGCCGGGGGGAGAAGGAGAGCCGGAGGGGGAGAACGCGGCCGGAGGGGAGTCGCCAGAGGGAGGAAGGGAGCCGGAGGAAGGTGGAGCCGGAGGGGAGTTTCAAATTTGGGAGAGGGAGAGGGAGAAATTGAAGGAAATGGGGGGAATCAGCCCTAAATAAAACAAATTTAGCGATATTTTAGCGACACGAATAATGACGTCGCTAAGTTAGCGACGTCTTTAACGTCGCTAATGACGTCGCTAAATATCTAAAAGATATACGTCGCTAAATATGTCGCTAAACGTCGCTAAATAAAACATATTAGTGACGTTTAGCGACCTTAATTGAACTTATAGCGACTAATCTTTTAAAAACTAAATAAAAGTCGCTAAATATTGCTAAATGTCGCCAATTAGCGACGTCTAGCAACATTTTTACATGGAGTCGCTAATTTATATTATATTAGCGACATTTTTCGTTGACGTCACTAAAAAAGGTCACTAATCCCGCTTATTTTAGTAGTGTCTTCTCGGAGATTTCTTCCCCAACTAGGATAAAATTGCCCAATTTTAACAATCTGCCCAGTAAAGTGAACATGTCAGCCAAAACAAATGATCATGTACATATTACCTCTACATTATTTTTTTATTCCCACAGAGTTATATCTTACCATGTCCACATTACCTCTGAACAAGATATTTCTAGTGGAATCCTAAGTTAAGAAAGTTTGCCATATTTATATTACCTCTGTGTAAACATTCTTGTTTATCGACTATAGAAGCATAAAAAATATGAACTATGCGCCAAATGCAACTAAGTCCTAATGTGCTTAGGGCAGTCAGGAACCATACGACAAAGGTAGTCAGAAGCCATGTGCCAGAAGTCATCCTTAGCCACAATAACAAGGAATCATTTAATGCTCTGTAGTGAAATGTTGAACCATCGATAGCTGTGTTAGCAGACACTACGCTTAGTAAAATATGCAGCGCCTATATCAGCACAACAAGGAATAAGCGACAACCTTATTCCCATGCAGCAGTATTCCCATGCAAAAGACTTGTTATGCGACAACCTTCCTCTATCCCCATACCGCAGTGTTACCATGCGAAAGAATTGATATATAGCAACGTTCCTTTATTCTAATACGGCAGTGTTCCCATGCGGAAGAATTGTCATGCGAAAGAATTGTCATATGGAAGAATTATCATGCGGTAGCCTACTCCAATGCGGCAGCGTTCCCATGATGAAGAATTGTTATGTGATTGTGTTCCCATACCACCATATAGAGGAGTTGTTACGTGGCAGTGTTCCCCTAGAACTCTATATAGTATGATCTTTCTGTTGCAAACAACCAAGATCGTCAGGCATTCGGTGCATGCTATGAGTTATGATTAGCTAATAACGGCTGCCAATAACCAAATATCTTAACAACAACCAATCCTAATGATTTCTACTTGGCTGTCATAGTGCAGCATATGGCCATGAAGCTACAATAACATTCTGCTGAGGAGGCAATGCGGCAGCACGATACACGCGTGCATGGACTGAAAATGCATATGAGCGCAAGATCCTCCTATGGTTATAAATAACAGGGACATGTTCTTCCCAGATACGTACTATGAGACGTATATTCAGATGCCCAGATGCTGGCCAATTGGTCATGGTCAAACCTTATTTCGATAATCGACTAAAACTCGGACTTGATTAACCTATGAGAACCAATGATACGAACTTACTACTACTATAATTATAGTTTTTGAGAATGGAAATGCAACTTGCTTTCAATATCGAGTCAATATAATTTTTTATTTATTAAGTATAAGAAAATATGTAAATCGAGTCGCACTTGGCATTTAGAGTCTACCCAAAATATTTTCTAAACCCAGATTATTTTTAGAAAAATTATTTCAAGTTTTGAAAATAGTCCAACCTATTTTTCTAATACCAAGTTAGCCTAAACCAACCAAATCCCATTCTGATTCTGATTGGATTCAGAAGAAATGAACTCGGTACAAACTCAGAGCGAGTTTGGCCCAAACTCGGTACGAGTTCGGCCCGAACTCTGTTCCCAGAACAAGTAAACCCTTGCAACCAGTTCTTCCTGCAGATTCGGCTCCAACGTTCAAAACTCTGAACGTTTGGCATCCGAATTTGTCCTAAACTCGGTTCGCAAAAAAACTATAAATAGAGAAAGAATTGACCGTTCTTATTCACTCAATTCACTTTTAGTTCTCTTCTTTATTACCTCAGTGCAAGAGCCTTTACACTTTCGAATCCTAAGCTATTTATAACTCCTAAGCCTTAAGTGCCAGTGCATTCTTGGTTAGAAGTTTTCAAGAGTTGTAAAATGGAGCTTGTCAAAAAGTTCAAACACTTCGAGAAGTATTTGAGCCCTTAGGATCAAATCTCGTATCTGTATGAAGTTGCAAGCCTTCGGATCAAAGCTTGTGTTTCATTCGATAGTGGATTTCAACTCTGAGCTAGAGTTCTTGAGACTTGACTAGTCCTCTCAGAGGAAAACCAGTATACATCGGTGTATTTGCGACTGCTGATCTCTCTCTTTATTTTCTAACTATTATTTTATATTTAGATTGTTAGCTAATTTTGTTAATTTTTATTGGATGATTTTTATTTTGCTGCATATAAACGCAATCTATTCACCCCCCTCTAGTAGTGCTAAATCGATCATACAATTGGTATCAAAGCAGGTTATATTAATTGTGCTTTGACTATATGCTCTAGAATATACATAGCTTACATGAAATCTATCTTCACAGGAGAGGGTCAATCCACAAATAGACCCCCACTATTTGATGGAACCAATTACACTTATTGGAAGACATATATGAGCTTTACTTAAAATTACTTGATTTTGATCTATGGGCAATTGTTACTAATAGCTAAAAAAAGCCATCAAGAATTTTTGTAGATGGTGAACTTATAGATATGCCACATGACAAGTACACTGATCACGAAAAGAAACAAGCTAGTTTAGATGCCTGTGCCATTAATTCTCTATTTTGTGCGGTAGACAGGACTTAATTCAACAAGGTATCAACTTGCACGACGTTACTTGAAGTATGGAAGCTACTTAAAGTTACACATGAAGAGATGTCACAAGTTAAAGAATCAAAGATCATTCGTCTTACACAAGACTATGAACCCTTCAAGATAAAGCCTAATTAGACCATTACTCAAATGTTCACTCTTTTTCTTGATATTGTATATCCTTTGTCATCTCTTGGCAAAGAATACAACAACCATGAGAAGATTCACAAAGTTCTTCCGGAAATCACCAAGAATTGGAACCCCAAGGCTACAGTAATCATCTAAGGGAACAATCTGACTACAATGTCACTAGAGATACTCATTGGCAAACTGATAACGCATGAGCTGAAACATCAAGACCTCGAAGAGTCAGCACCTAAGGAGAAGATGATTGCATTTAAATTGCTAAACAAGAAGATCATCGATGAAGACTCCGAAGATGATGACTCTTATAGTTAAGAATAAGCTCTCATGGTCAGAAAATTCAAAAAGTTCTTGAAGTTCAACAAAAGAACTAAAGACTACAATAATGATGACGAAGAACAAATCTGCTATGGATACAAGAAGAAAGGACACATCAAGAAAGACTGTCCGTCAGCAAAGAAGGAGAACAGATATGAAAAATTTGTAAAGCGACCATCCTTCCAAAAGTATGCTAACAAAAGAATTTGGCACGAAAGTGAAGCCAGTGATTCAAATGATGATCAATCACAAGATTCTGCCAATGTTTGTCTGATGGCATTTGATAAGGTGTCCAACAACTCCCTTTATGTCTATTTTAGTTTTGATGAATTAGGTGATACTTTTAGTGTTCTTCATAGTGACCACAAGACACTTTTAGATAAATACAATGACACCAAGAAGGAACTCAAAGTACACAAGCTGGAGATTAATAGATTGTCTATATTTTTAGATGATATTATAGAGACACAATTATCTAGAGACACAAATAAATTGCCTGCTATTAGATTAAACTTTCATGAAGTGTTACTAAGTATTGAACAAAAAGATAAAGACTATGCCAAGCTCATGGAAGAGTTTATGATAGAGAAGAAGAAAAATATTTGTGCACTTACTAGATTAGATGCCTTAACATCTAAATACACTAAATTGTATGTCACATCCAAAAAGTTAAAAATTAGATTAGAAAAATAACCTGTACATACTGCTTCCTAATCTAACATGAGTCACTCAAAACCCAAAAATAATCATAAGACAACCCAAGAAGGCCAAACCTTATAATTATGCATTTTATTATAAGTATCCATACACTTCTCATAAGACCACACAACATGTACATTATACCAACAATGGATCCAATCATTATGTCAATGCTAAATGCCAATATTTTGGTACTAATGGACATATTTCTTTATTCTGTAAACTTAAAAAACTGGTTGATATGAATGTATATAAGTAGGTACCAAAGATTAACACTCCAGGACCCTTTATGAAATGGATACCAAAGGTTACATCTATAAATTGCCTTGTAAGTTGACCGCCCTTCCCATTCTAAAAGCAAATAGATCCTCGACAGTGGTTGCTCACAGCACATGACCGGTGATGCATCTCTATTCGCAATACTGTCGATAAAGAAAGAAGGATATCTTTCCTTCGGCAACAACTTGAAAGGGTACATTATAGGTAACGGTGATGTTGGTATGTCTCTATTTCCAATAATTAAAGATGTTTGTCTTATTACTAAATTAAAACATAACTTTCCAGGCATTAGTCACTTAGTTGATCATGGTTATGGTATCAATTTTGCAAAAGATAAATGTTCTATAATTGATTGATCTACTGGTAAAACAATATTTGAAGGGATAAGGGAAGATAATATTTATGTATTTTATCTATCGAAAGACACTGGTAGATGCCTATACGCTAACAAGATGAAAGCTGGCTTTGGCACATGCGTCTAGGATATGCTAATATGGACACAATTGCAAGACTATCTACTAAAAAGCTGGTGAGAGGCTTATCAAAAATTATTTTCAAGAAGGATATAGTATGTAGTATATTTGAAAAGAACAAAGCTACGAAATCATCCTTTAAATTAATTAATGATGTAAGTACTTCTCGACCTTTGCAGCTTATTCATATGGATTTATTTGGACCTAATAGAATTGTCAGTCTTGACGGTAAATTATATGCCTTTTTGATAGTTGATAATTTCTCAAAATTTACATGGGATTTTTTTCTTGCAAATAAAAATGATACATTTTTTGAATTTGTAAAATTTTGTAAAAAGGTACAAAATGAAAAAGGCTTCATGATTATTCGAATCTGAAGTGATCATGGTGGCGAATTCGAAAATGCCGATTTTAAAAACTTTTATGATTCAAATAATTTTTTCATGAATTTGCTAGTGCTAGAACTCCCCAACAGAATGGTGTTGTGGAGTGGAAGAATAGAACTCTAAGTGAGATGGCTAGAGTGATGTTTAATCAATTTAACCTTCCAAAATATTTTTAGGCTGAAGTTGTAAATACAGCGTGTTATGTTTTGAATAGGATTCTGATTCGGCCTAAATCGAAAAAGACTCCCTATGAATTATGGTTTGATAGAACTTCATCTGTTAACTAATTTAAAGTTTTTTGTTGTAGATGATTTATTCTTATTACCAAAGATAACTTATGTAAGTTTGATGTTAAAGCTGATGAAGGTATCTTTGTAGGATACATTGCCTAGAGTAAGGGATATAGAGTTTTTAATAAACGTTCTATGATTATTGAAGAATCAAATAACCTTACTTTTGGTGAGTTAAATTGTCAATCAGAATATGACAATGATGATAAATATGTAATCATTAATAAAGCACCAGCATAAACTGCATCTAGTACCAGCTACCTCGAAAGTCTGCCAAAGAAAATGAGATTCATGACTGATCATCCAAAAAATTTGGTAATAGGTGATATAACCAAATGTGTAAGTACTCAAACTTCTACTAGAGATATAGCTGCTAGTGTAGCATTTATTTCACAAGAAGAATCTAAAAATATAGAAGAATCTTTTCATAATAAATTTTGGATTTCTGCTATGCAAGTGGAATTGAACTAATTTGAACGAAATTAAGTTTGGGAACTTGTTTATAATCCTAATGATCACCAGCCATTGGTACTAGATGGATATTTCAAAATAAACTTAATGAGAATGATTTAGTCACTTGTAACAAGGCTTGACTCGTAGCTCAAGGTTATAACCAAGAAGAAGGTATTGACTACCACGAGACTTATGCCCTAGTTACGAGACTCGAATCCATTCGCATGCTATATACTTTTGCTTGTTTTCATGATTTCAAACTATTTCAAATGGATATAAAAAGTACATTTTTAAATGGTTTTATTAAAGAAGAGGTTTATGTTGCATAATCACTTGGTTTTAAAGATTTCAAATAATCTAATCATGTTTTCAAGCTGCGAAAAGCTCTATATTGACTCAAACAAGCACCTCATGCTTGGTATGAGAGACTTAGTTCTTTTCTACTTGGAAATAGTTTTTTAAAAGTAAAGCTGGACACGAAACTATTTTTTAAATAATTAGATAATGATCTCCTATTAGTACAAATTTACGTTGATGATATTATTTTTCGTTCAACTAATGAGATTATACAAAGCATTTTCTAAGTGTATGCACAGTGAATTCGAGATGAGTATGATATGAGAGCTGAACTTCTTCCTAGGACTTCAAATCAAATAAAATTTATAAGAGACATTCATCAACCAAGCTAAGTACACTAACGACTTATTTAAGAAGTTTGACATGAAAAATATAAAACAAATTGGGACTCATATGGCAACTTCTACCAAGCTTGACATTGATAAACGTGCAAACCAGTTGACACACGTAAGTATTGAGGTATGGTTGGTTGTCTATTTTATTTAACTACTAGTCGTCCTGATATAATATTTAGTGTTTGCTTATGTGCAAGATTCCAAGCTAATCCTAAAGAATCAAACTTTTGGGCAGTTAAGCGTATCTTTTGATAACTTACAGGTACTTCAATTGTCACCTTATGGTATCCCAAAACTACGTCGTTTAACCTTATTGGTTATTCAGATGCTAATTTTGCCAGATGCAAAGTTGATTGAAAAAGTACCAGCGGCATGTGTCATTTCCTAGGAAAAAATTTAATCTCAAGGTTTAGCAAGAAACAAAATTTTATAGCATTGTCAACTACTTAATCTAAGGGTATCGCAACAGGACATTATTGTGCTCAAATTTTATCGATGAAGCAAACCCTTGAAGACTACAATCTTTACTACACCAATATTCCTATATACTGTGACAACATTAGCACGATCAATCTCACTAAGAACCCCATATGTCACTCACGTACCAAATATATTGAGATTAGACATCACTTTTAAGAGATCATCAAGCTCACGGTGATATATGTCTTGAATTTGTTGACACAGAATATCAATTAGCTGATATATTTTTTGAACCTTTAGCAGAAGATCGATTTAACTTTATACGTCGTGATTAGAAATTTTGAATATTAATTATATATAATTAATATATATTTTCTTAAATCTTGATCCTATATTTGAAATTATTTTAAAGACAAGCCTGTCACTACCATAATTTCTAGGAAAGGGTATTATAGTTATTTTATATTTAATTAAATATTGTGCATATTTATAATTATTTATTGTATTATTTAATTATTGTTATATATTAGTTTATTATTTTGGACTTTTGTTAGTGGACCTAACTAGTTTAGTTTAGACTCATGGACCAACATGTAGTAATTGTTAGAATTGAACCCAACTAGAAACCCCATTGATTAGGAGGATGATTAATTTAATTAAATCATTAGACTAGAACCTTCCCTCCTTAATTATTTCTTCATGAGAGGCCCCAAGGGGTATAATGGATATTACATAGTAGCTTGAGGAAGGGTCAAGGGGGCCGACCTATTAAAAGAGGGGGAAAAGTTTCTCTCTCCTCTTTTCATTTCAAATCTAGATCTAGAATATTCTTCAACCAAATTTTTTTATTTCTACATCATTTTCCTACCAAATTTCATTCCAATTACTTTCCAAATCACCATTGGAGACTAGTGAAGCAAGGATCTAGAAGGAGGAAGCAAGGATCTACAAAGAGGAGCAAGGATCTACAAGTTGGAGACAAATTTTATCACATTTGGAGGTTGCATTAGGAATCCATCTCCTAATAGGTATAATTCAGTTTTTTTCCTTTATTTAGATTTTAAATATGAGATTTAACCATGATAAATTAACTCATATTCATAGGCTACCCATAGGATTTGAAATTGAGTTCACAGGAGGCCTATTAAGAAAGTTATGGTATTTTTTTGTCAATTTTGGTAGAATTTCGAGATTGACACTTGTTGTGATTGTCAATTGGTACTATAGATCAATTTAACATGTGTTTGTATGTTTGGGGCTAGTGTCATATCCATAATTGTGTACGTGTAGGTTGTATACCAATAATCTGGTTATACGTGTTGATTTGGGAATTTTTCCTCCGACACGAAACTTTGTGCATGTCATATTTTAACACAGACACGTAGTTATGTGTTTTACTCTTTGTATTGTTCATAAATAATATATTAGACTTGCTCGTATCCTTCGGGGTACGATTGGTTGTGTGGTGGACTCGTGTCGCAAGCGTATCATAGATCTAGTATGATACGGGTGCGATGCACTCCACGTTTTTATTGTGTTGCATTTCTAGATCTATTCCTAATGTTCTTAGTCATTTATAATAATATATTTATATGTATGTATGTATATATATATATATATATATATATTGTTATGTATATATATACTTATAAGTGTTAGTGTATCATATATCTATATACCTATGTGTAATATATATATATATGTAGCTATACTTCTATATATGTAATAGCTATTAAATGTGTATATATATAAGTTATGTGTATATATAAGTTATGTTATATATATATGCTTGTATGTTTTATATATATATATATATATATATATATATATATATATATATATAATATATATATATATATAATATATATATATATATATATATATATATATATATATATATATATAACTATGTGTGTATGTTATACTATATGTATATAATTATGGATATGTATATATATACATATATATATATATATATATATATATATATATATATATATATATATATATATATATGGATGAGCATGTATATATATAAATAGATATAGTTGGTATATATTACTGTATATATATATGTGTGCTATTGTATAAGAGAGGGGGCTCGACGCTTTAGTGACCGCAATAGCAGCAGCATTAGCGACAGCAGCAGCATCATTAGCGACAACAACAACAGTAGCAGCATTAGAGACAACAGCAGCAGCAGCATTAGCGACAACAGCAGCTACAACAACAGCAGCAGCAGTATTAGCAACAGTAGCAGCAACAAAATAGTGACAGCAACACCAGCAATAGTGACATCATCAATAAATGCAAGCTAGGGAGCAGCAACGTGTATCGGGGAGGGCTAACAAGTTGTAAGTTAGCTAGTTGGGTTTGTAGTATATGCATTGTTAGTATAATAGTTAGTTAGTTGTGGGTTATAGTTGGTAGCTATACATATATCTATGTATGGTAAGGTATTAGTACATATATCTATGTATGGTAAGGTATTAGTACATATATCTATCTATGATAAGGTATTAGTTAGATTCTTAAACTATATATATTATAAGTATTGTATTGTATTAGTATGTTATATTTATTAGCTAATTGATTAGCATATATTTAAGTTAGGGTTATCTATAAATGAGGATTTGACAATTACCTTGAGATACCAAGGTAAGTGCCAAGGTATTGAGGATATCCAAGGTATTGGGTTTGGGTATCAAGATGGGGATTTAGTAGTGCGATACCGCGTTGGTTCAAAACCAAGGTATCCACATAGCTTTTGTAATTAGGATTTTTATATTTAATATTGTTGATATGTATATATGATAATTCATATCTCTTGTTTGCGTATCTTGCGATACGGTATCTTAGTATCCTAGATTTAGCTTGTATGACCTAGATTCTTGGTGTATGAACCCAACATCATTGAGATATACTCATGCAACCTAAAAATAGGTAGTTTGACCAAGTTTGATCGACTTGACTTAGAGTTGACCTAGTTTGACTATTTTTGACTTAAAAATGGCACTTTGACCTAGACGTTGACTAGTTTGACTTATTTTCTTTCTGAAACTTGACTTATTTTCTTTCTGAAACCTTGTATTGATATTGTATTCCCTATCAAGGTCTTTGAGGAACCGTATCTGACATCTGTGAGACTATTTATCCAGATTCAGGCGAGTACATTCTCTGATAGTTTTTTATTCATGATATCCTCTATGTTCATTGTATCTAGTGTAGATATTCATGTTTTCTTGACACGATGGTTACACGGATTGGTATATCCGGATCTCCTCATGAGATATTATTCCTTGGTATATGGTATATCTTCTGTAAGCCTTGTTTTATTGTTCCTCTGATACATGTACAGATACTGATTCTCGGGAAGAGTCGTTATCTTCTTGTGGAATCTCATGCTATAGCGTACCATGGTTGAATCCATTATACCAGTCAGAGTTGGGGAGTATGTAGTATAGATATATGATTATACCTATCTTGTATCTTGTTCATGTATACTGTTAATTATACACCGCACATATGATTAGCCAGGCCATAATCTTGTATCAAGTTCCCTAGCCGATCATATGTTAAAGCTAGTACTCACTTACTTAGTTATTTAGTATTCTTGTTCATTGTCATATTGTTCATTCTTGTATTTATTTATACTATTTTCTTTATTGTATATCTCTTGTATCTATTGTGCATCTTATATATTTATATCTATTTACTGTTACATAGTCTTTATCATTGATTAAAATTGTTGTTAGAGGTGCACTCTGCTCCTTTCCTGACTGGATATATTTTTCCCAGATGACACTAAGGAGTGGACTTCAGGATGTTGTGGGCTTAGAGTCAGAGACCCTGGCTCAGGAGGGACTTATCTCGACTGAGACAGATGACCCGGGACTTGTAGCTTCTTAATATTCTTTTGTACTGGATTTGTCTCCATCTTATTGTTTAGTATTTCTTCAGACTGATTGATGTTATTATTTTAGACTCATGAGTTGTATGTGACTATTCTATTCTTTATCATATTTATGCTCATTTCCATCTTAGAGTTATGATTGATTATATTGATCTTGTTGGTGGCTCATTATACTATTAGATAGATTACCCAAACAGTATTCTACCACCGATTCTGCGGTGTAGGATGAGCGTTGTTCCCGACTTGTACCCTTACACTGGGTGCGGGTCGTGACACATTTTTAGTTGTGGCCCATATAGGTCTTCGAGGTCACAATTAGTGCGATTCGTAGTGGTACTCTGAATTGAGTAATATTATGAGCTTGTTTCAGGATATAAATATAGGCTATAGGCTATAAATACTCAATCACATATAGGAAAAATTATTTTGATTCATTCAATTATTCTTCCTTGATATTGATACTTGATCCTTAAATTATCCTTTTCTTGAGGGTCTTATATCATGTGCCATATTGATTCTTTCTTTTGCTTTGTCTCAGGATGCCGCCTAAGACTAGATCGTAGCAGGGGAGAGCAGTTTCTGAGAGGTCTGCGACGTCCCGAGGGCCTGCACCAGTCACTTCTCCGGTGATTGGAGTGTCAGCTGCTTTCGGAGGTCCACCACCTACTCATTGGACTGTGCCAGTTGTATCTGAGGGACTTCCACCTTCACCTTCCATGCCAGCAGATGCGACGCAGATTTTTACACTGTTTTGTGAGATGCTGTAGGCACAGAGGGCTCAGTCTGAGGCACATTAGAGACAGACCGACATCTTACGGCAGGGCATCGAGAGTGCTTATCAGCTTGCTTATGCCGTAGTAGAGAGAGGAGTTCTGGTCCAGCATCAGGTTTCTCCTCAGGTTGCTCAGCTTCGGCCAGGCAACATTCAGGACTTCAAGAAGTTGGAGCCTAGGGTCTTCAAGGGGACGGAGGGCATCGTCTATGCTGATGATTGGCTCGAGGACATTCAGCATCTTATGAGGGTGTCATGTCTTTCTGAGGATCTGAAGGTTGAGGCGGTAGGACTTCAACTGTTCGACATCGTCCGTACTTTGTTCAAGAATAAACCGATTCTTATTGACGCAGGACAGTCTTGGGAGGTATTCAGGGACCTCTTCAAGAAGAAGTTCTTCACTCGGGCAGACAAGCTAGACATGGGGAGGCAGTTTGAGAGCCTCATTCAGGAAAGCATATCTGTGGAGGAGTACGCTAAAGAGTTTGGCAGGCTGAGCCGATTTGCAGAGTATTTGGTGGGAGAGCCGGAGGTTCGGGCTATTTATTTCCGTGAGGGTCTAAACTGGGAAGTGAAGATCCTCATTCCGTCTTTTTATGAGACATACTCGGAGATACTTGCGGAGGCATGCAAGGTTGAGCGGGAGTTAGGTTTAAAGCCCAAGAGAGACCGTAATTCTTTTTTGGGGGCCAACAGTAGTACAATATCTGCCAAACATCCTTATTTTCAGTCCAGACCTTTCCAGCAGCCACAGCAGCACTAGACTCCAGCTAGGGCACCATTTTACTAGGTACTACAGTAGTAGAGGCAGTCATAGCAAGCTTCCTACCACTTCTACAAGAAGCCCGGCTATATCTGGGAGGTTGCAGAAGGAGGTTGGGAGTTTGCTTATATTATGGTACCGAAGGGCATCAGATGAGAGAGTATCCTTATCGTGCAGTTCAGGGAGCAGCTTCAGCTCCGAGGGCACAGGCGAGACCACCTGCAATACAGCCGAGGGGACGGCTTCTAATTCAACAGCAGCGTTATGTCCAGCATCAACAACAGGAAGGTGCACATCAGGGACGAGCATTTGCTATGACTGTCGAAGAGGATGAGCCCACCAAAGATGTCATCGCAGGTTCTGTTCTTCTTGATTCCATTCCAGCTTTAGCTTTGTTTGATAGTGGTGCATCCCATAGTTTTGTATCTGTTTCTTTTGCTCTGAAGCATGGTTTGGTAGCTGAATCTTTGCTTAGGACTTATAAAATCATGATCGGGGGAGGCATTATCCTGGTTAATGATATTTGCAAGGATCAGAGAGTTACTCTGGGAGGCCGGGAGTTGAGTGTGTGTCTACTTGTAATACCACTTCTGAGCTACGATATTATACTCGGGATGGATTGGTTGAGTAGGCCCCTAGCTAGTATAGATTATAGAGGAGGTAGAGTTTTGTTTGGTCCACCAGGAGAGCCAGAGTTCGAGTTTGCTAGAGGAGCTGCAGAGCAGGGAGAAGGCATTATTTGTGGACCTATAGTAGAAGACAAGGAGTTGTCGTATCCGTTGATAGCGGAGTTCTTAGATATGTTTCCTGAGGAATTGCCAGGATTGTCGCCAGATCGAGATATTAAATTCTCTATAGACTTGGTGCCAGGTGTAGAACCAATTTTGTAACATGTCTATAGAGTAAACAATAGCGAGCTGGTCGAGCTGAAGAAGCAGGTGGACGAATTACAGGATAAGGGATTTATCAGATCGAGTTCTTCACCTTGGGGTACCCCAGTATTGTTTGTATCGAAGAAGGATGGATCAGTGTGCATGTGCATTTATTACAGGGTATTGAATAATTTTACTATCAAGAATAAGTACCTTTTGCCACGGATTGATAATCTGTTCGATCTATTGAGTGGTGCCTAGCTATTTTCTAAGATAGATTTGAGATCAGGCTACCACCAGGTAAAAGTAAAGACGAAGAACATACCGAAGACTGCTTTTAGAACTTGATATGGTCAGTATGAGTTTATGGTAATGCCGTTTGGGTTGACTAATGCACTGACGGTATTTATGAACTTGATGAACAAGGAGTTCCATCAGTACCTTGATAAGTTTGTGGTGGTGTTCATCGATGACATACTTATATACTCGAAGATACCGGAGGAGCACGAGAAGCATTTGCGGATTTTGTTGGAGGTGCTGAGGAAGGAGAAGCTGTATGGAAAGTTATCCAAGTATGAGTTCTTCCTGGATAAGGTGGTGTTCTTGGGGCATATTGTGACTAGTGATGGTATTTTAATGGATCCGAAGAAGATTGCAGCAGTGGAATCTTGGAAGACCCCAAGTTATGTAGCAAAGATCCAGAGTTTCTTGGGATTGGCAGGCTACTACAGGGAGTTTGTGCAAGATTTTTCGAGAATTATCAAGCCGATGACTAGACTCACCAGGAAGGATGTAGAGTTTGTTTGGATGGAGGGTTGCCAGGTTACTTTTGAGGAATTAAAGAAGAGGTTGACATCTGCTCCTATTTTGATGTTGCCATCTGGGTCTGTAGATTTTACTATTTATAGTGATGCATCAGGGAAAGGTTTGGGTTGTATTCTTCAGCGGAATAGGAAAGTGATTGCTTATGTATCCAGATAATTGCGTCCTTATGAGAATAACTATACTACCCACGATGTGGAGTTGGCAGCAGTCATTTTGGCCCTGAAGTTGTGGAAATACTATTTTTACAAAGAGCGTGTGGAGATCTTCACAGACCACAAGAGCTTGAAGTATATTTTCATGCAGAATGAGTTGAATATGAGGTAGCGTCGGTGGCTAGAACTGATAAAAAATTTTGACATCTCGTTGTAGTATCATCCTAGAAAGGCTAATGTAGTTACTGATGCCTTGAACAGGTATCTGGTAGCTATGTTCTTGACGCAGGATCGATATTTATTGGAAGACTTGAAGAGCATGGGCATTGAGGTGATACTTCTTAGTTTACCTATGCAGATGTGGGGATTGTAGATACAATCAGAGTTGATGGACATGATCAAAGCAGCACAATATGAGGATGTATCTCTGAGGAGCATCAGAGCTCAAGTGAGAGCAGGTTTGGAGGATAATTTTACCATTATTGAGGATGGTTCTTTGCGGCATGGAGTTAGATTGTGTGTGCCTAGTGGGGAGCTGCATGAGAAGGTATTACAGGAAGCGCATCACTCTTAATATTTTATACATACATGTGCCAACAAGATGTATCGGGATATGCGAGAGAGTGTGTGGTGGTATGGCATGAAGAGGGAAGTGGCACAGTTTGTATCCAGATGCTTAGTGTGCTAGCAGATGAAAGCCGAGAGACAGAGGCTAGGAGGTTTACTTTAGCCATTATCCATTCCAGAGTGAAAGTGGGAGCACATTACTATAGATTTTGTGTCTGAACTTTCACGATCTCCAGGAAAGAAAGACCCAATTTGGGTCATCGTTGACAGGTTGACCAAGTCGGCCAATTTTTTGCCTTTTAAGGTGGTTTTGTTTACGGAGAAGCTGGCAGAGATATATATGAGGCCGATCATCAGGATACATGGAGTTTCCGTCAGCATAGTCTCAGATCGGGATAGTCGTTTCATTTTTCATTTCTGGAGGAGTTTGTAGGCGAGTTTGGGCACTCAGCTCAAGTTCAGTACTGTATATCATCCCCAGATAGATGGGCAGTCAAAGAAGACTATTCAGACTCTCGAGAATATGTTGCACACTTGTGTACTATATTTTGGGAGATCTTAGGAGGACCATCTCCATTTGGTAGAGTTTGCTTACAACAACAGCTACCAGGCTAGTATAGAGATGTCACAATTTGAAGCTCTGTACGGTCGGAGATGTCATACTCTATTTTCATGGGAAGATCTTGGAGAGAGAGTTTTGCTTGGGCCAGAGATGGTTGTGGATGCAGCGGCGAAGGTTTAGTTGATTAGAGACAGACTTCAGGTGGCGCAGGACAAATAACAGCATTGGGCCGATAGCCACCGGAGACCTTTGGAGTTTGAGGTATAGTTTTAAATTTTTGTTTTATGCTTGTTATTGGTTGTTTGATATAGATTAAGTTCTTAAGGTGGTATTTTATTCTAGGTGGTTGGTTTGGTGTTTTTGAGGATTTCTCCTACACGAGGCACGATTCATTTTGGTGGAGGCGAAAAGCTTAGTCCGCGATTCATCGGGCCCTTCACTATTTTAGAGAGGGTTGGTGTAGTTGCTTATAGGCTAGACTTGCCACCTGTATTGGAGGGAGTGCACAATGTGTTTCATGTGTCACAGTTGAGATGGTACGTGGAAGATCTTAGTCATATGTTGGATCACTCGGAGATAGATGTAGGCCCTACTCATAGCTATCCAGAGCAGCCAGTTGAGATTCTGGATCGGAGAGAGAAGGTGCTGAGGAACCAGACTATTCCTTTGGTACACATCGCATGGAGGCATCATTCTCCGGGAGAGTCTACCTGGGATAGAGAGAATGAAATATGAGAGCGTTATGCATATTTGTTTGTACCTTGAGGTATGTTCTTTCCTAGTTATATTATGTTCTTTTGTTCTGTTCTGTTATTTTCTGGGGGTAGTTTTCGTCTTTGAATTTTGAGGACGAAATTATTTTAAGAAGGGTAGACTTGTCGCTACCACAATTTCTAGGAAAGGATATTCTAGTCATTTTATATTTCATTAAATATTGTGTATATTATATAATTATTTATTATATTATTTTATTATTGTTAGATGTTAGTTTATTATTTTGGACTTATGTTATTAGACCTAACTAGTTTATTTTAGACTCATGGACCAACATTTACTAATTGTTAGAATTGAGCCCAACTAGAAAGTCCATTGATTAGAAGGATGATTAATTTAATTAAACCATTAGACTAGAACCTTCTCTCCTTAATTATTTCTTCATGAGAGGCCCAAGGGGTATAATGGACATTACATAGTAGCTTGAGGAAGGGGCAAGGGGGCCGGCCTATTAAAAGAGGGGAGAAAAGTTTCTCTCTCCTCTTTTCATTTTAAATCTAGATCTAGAATTTCTCTCAACCAAATTTCTTCATTTTTACATCATTTCTCTACCAAATTTTATTCTAATTCCTTCCTAAATTACTATTGGAGACTAGTGGAGCAAGGATCTAGAAGGAGGAAGTAAGGATCTATAAAGAGGAGCAAGGATCTTCAAGTTGGAGGTAAATTTTATCACATTTAGAGGTTGTATTGGGAATCTGTAAAACCCCTAATTCTAAAATCCATAATTATTTTTCTTATTATTAATTTAATTATAGTAATTATGAGCAAACTAGGGAAATAGAATTTATTTTATTTTTTATTTTTGGTGTTCGTGCATTTAGGAGATTTATGGAACCATTAGAAATTTTTCCTAATTTATTTCATGTAGGAGACCTATTGGACAGTTGGTAGACAAATAGTATGCTCTAAAATAAATTTCTAAATTTTTTATATATATATGTATCTATATATATTTAATGTTTAGTAATTTTGATTAGAAAAGAAATAAAGGAAAGAAAGAAAAGAATAAGAAAAAGGAAGAAAGAAAAAGAAATCAATTTAATTCCTTAATGGATTTTTAATAAGAACCCACTACCCATTCCCTAAACTATAACCTGGAACCCACTAGCACCACCCGACCCTAAAACTCCCTACCCGCCCTATCTATATAAAGCAACAGCAGCAGCACTGCTGCCGAACACCCCCTCCCCCCCGGCGCATGCAGACGCCCCCCCTTCCCTAACTATATATATATACATATGGTTAGAGACTTAAACCCTAACCCTAATCCTCCCCCTCCCCGACCTAGCCTCGCCGCCGCCGCGCCGCAGAGACGAGCCGCCCCAGACTGCCGACTTGACCCCGGCCGACCGCACACTGCGATGCCGTGCGCGCGAGACATAAATTTATAAACAGCGTACCTGCGTTCACGTCCCGTTTCCCGTCTCCTCGCTTGACCAAACTAGACCCTATCTTTACCGGTATAATCCTCACCTATCCTCCTTCCATATTTGTGCATTGGTTTATCTCGAACAGCGCACAAATCTAGGTAAAAAATCGATGCCAAGTCGAGGAAAAACTACAACAATTTAAAACTCATAAAATCTGTTGCAACCATCCCTGTTCACGAATTTTTTTCTCCCACCACAGAGATTCGATTTCAGTTTTTCTTATTGGTATGCGAAAACCACTTGACCTAGTTTATTTTTTATTATTTATATTATTCTATTAACTGCTGTATGTGGAATTTAATTAGTTGAAAAACCCAAAAAATATACTTTTTCAGATTTCCAAAAGTTGTCAAACGGAGTGCCCCGTCAAACGGGACTGCCCCGCTGTGTGCCAAGTGTACCAAATGGTGCGCGCAGTGTACCCGAATACGTGAGAGTTCACAAAAACTAATTCGGATACGTGTGCGCATCGGAATCAGCCCGTATCCGCTGACAATCCCCATCTCGTAACTTTTGTGAAAGTCTTGCGCATTTTGTGCACACTCGCCAGATTGTGAAGAAACTTGGACTATTGGAATCATAGTATCGCACTGGTCCTGTGATCCAAGTTTTACGCAACTCTGAGATAGTTGACCAAGTCACCAATTGGCGGGTTCTACGGTTGACTTTTTGGGCAAAATTATGTTCAGCTCATCGGATTTCACATTTGGACATACCGTTAAGTTTGTATTAATATTTAGAGTTTTTTTGACCTATAATTTATCCCATTTAGAGACCTTTATCCTTGGCACACTTTTCGGTGCAAAGTGGCCCATATGTGGAGCCCGCTTTGACCCAAAATTACTATTTTGTCCCTGTATCCAAATTGGACGAAAGGGGAGTGCTTTCTATCTATTTTGCTTATTCTGGGAACGTTGGTGATATTTATTTCAGTATTCGGAGACGTTCATTCTGAGGTCGTAGTTTCTGAATCTTGGTGTTTGACATCTGGATATTACACTCTGCAGCTCTCTTGCCAAGCAAGTAAACCTTGCCTTATTATACTGTTTAAATTCAGTTATATATATTAGTTATATATTTATTATTTTAGATTATATAACTATGCGCGTTCGAGAGAGACTCGGGTGCAGTCAGCGAATGCGTTGACGTTAGGACTTATGTCTGACCTAGTGTCTAGTAGACCCACCTAAAGTCGCAGAGTTATTGGTATGACTCCCTAGGCCTTGACACATTTCTTACATGTATTGTGAGTCTCATGTAGGGCACGAATTTGCGTACGTGGTTGGCCACCTGTACGTGTAGGTCGTGTAACGAATAGGGTATAACTGCTAATAGTGATGCATGTTAGAAGACTTAGCAGTTATTAGTAGGCGGAACATAGACTATCGTGGTGCGATGGTCCAATCCTTGTCCTTGTTTGGTTGTAAGGTTGGACTATTGTTCTAACGATAGACTATAAGCCAGAGTTACGATGTCGCGGCATAGTAGCTAAGACGTGTTGTGGATACAACATACATAGATCATTGGGCAGGGAGGACGACTAGTAGGCTTATGGGACACCCACTTCCTTTATGCAGATTCCACACTCGACGGAGTGATATGGACGTTATATACTATACAGATTCTACGTTCTTCGGAGCGCTATGGACGTTATATACTATGCAGCTTCGACGTTCTTCGGAGCGGTATGGACGTTATTATATTACAGTGCCCGGTATGGGGGCATATGTGGCATATACTAGCCAGTTGTCACGATTGGTGAATTACGCCAGCATATGTCTAGCCTACACTTTCCCATACACTCAAGTTGTCCTCAAAGTTGTATTTCACTTAGATGGTTAGGTCACCCTTAAGTTTTTACAGTATTTACTTTATGGCATACTTTTATGTATCTTGTTATGTCTCTCTGGGGACCTGATCCCTTTCCAGGTGTATTGTTCATGAGTATTTACAGGAGCATAGATCTGGGCTGGCTACTTATATTGCGAGAGACTTCTCTTCGAGCCTCGTGATTGTTAGAGGTTGTATTTATATTGTATTTGTCTTATTTATTCTCTATTCTAGGTCGATAGTGGATTTATTTCTATCCGACTGTCATCTTTAGATACTTTATTTTGGGATCTGGTTATAGATATTGGTTATTCATTATATTTGATTTTCTGTGGATGAGATTAGATTATACCCTGTGATTTATGATGGTTTATACCACTGGTGAATTGTTATACATATTACAGCGTATGTGTGATATGGTTTCCATATATTGGAGTGCCATATTCATACGACTGGCATGCTTACGTGTCCTAGCCCTACGTATTTTGGGACTGGGGCGTGACATATTTCTAGTGGTGGCCCATGCAGGTCAGAGCATATTATCTCGGTTATGTCACTGAACCGAGCAAGCCTGCACCTAGGATTAGAGTATAGGATCTCATCCATAATCGACTATGACTTATCTTCCTTCTGATCTGTTCTATTTTGAATAATTGTATCCTACTTGATTCATGTGCTTCCCTAATAGTTCTTTGAGTATAGTCCCCGCTAGAATATAGAAATCCTTTTTGATAGGATAATAATTAGGATAACATTCCTATTAAGAATACAACTAGGGCATTGACACATCACTAAGTTAGAACATTTAGTAAACCCTAGCATCCCTTATATATAGCTTGGTTTACCATTATCCCTTGATATAATTATGAATGACTTGAGAGTAGCATGGACACTACTAGAGTTAGTTAGAAAGTTGACCATACTATTTTACCCCAGCATTGAGGAACCAATAGAAATCCAAGATTTAACATTAGAACTAAACCTAACTCTCATAGTAAGATAGTATTAGAACTATAAATTTAGATTCTTGTCTTGGTACTAGCAGACAACACCTAAGAAAACCTAGAGGAATGAATCTAACATTTCCCTTGATCATACCTCGAACACATATGTTAGCATACCACCTCCCCTTAGGAAAACCATGATCTTATCTAGAGTCTTCCTATTTTTAATTTTATATCTTGTTCCCTGCAGCCTTAGCACTCGTTATTTGTTTGACGACTAATTATGCTCTTCCTCCTTCACCTTTCAACTCGTGCCACCTGACTTCTGATTGTAGGCCAGATGAATTCTCTTATGATAGGATATGTAGTTGCTAGGATTATAGTTGTCAATGGTAAAAACTTTAAAAATTTGTGCTTAATAGATAGGATTTGATAGTTTTGAGTTATTCTGGTAGATTGTAACTTGATGATTACCCTTAGTTTTAAATCGCATAATTCGTATCCATAACCTAGTATAGGTATATCCTCTTTTCACTTAAGAACCAGTAGCTCTTCCATTCTTACTATTAACACTTGTTCTATGAGCACTATGATTAAAACTTAAGGTGACCATTACCGATATAATATAATAGGATAATTTTCTTGTAAACCCCAATAAGAGTTTATATTTTATTTACAAGGACAATATTATTTAGTAGATTTCCCTTAAGACTGTCACAGTATTGGAAATTTTTATAAATTGGATAGTATGCCTCACAACCTAGTATCACCTAGTCCTCTTGACATATTATTGAAGTGTAACTAAATGACATTCACTATATACTAGCATAAGACGATAGTGTTTATTCAACGATAGAACTTAAAGGCCCATACCCTATTTTGTTGGCTAGCAACTTGGACAAGGTGTTAGTATGGCAACTGTAGAGACTGTAGAGTCTTATTTTTATTTTGTTTTGTGAACTGGATTTATTTGTACCTTCTCTCATCATAATCTAGCAGATTTATATTTCTAAACTACCTTGACTTATGCTGCTATTCTATAGCCTAGTTTTGTAAGCTTATTCTTTTATCGAGCTTGTTCACGATATATGTATTAGTGGGTGCATACATTAATATATTTCAGAATCAGTGTATTAAGGTCTAGCTAACCTTAGTGCGCTTGGTTCGCCCCTCACATAACTATTTTACGTGGATTGAGATATATAGTGTCTAGTAGACGAAGGTACTTGCCCTCTAGGCATGCCTAAGCATATCGTATCAGTTACGTAACTATATTGATACGAGCATGTGAATAAGAAATTACTGTTGTCTGATAAAATAAACAAAAAGATATAGAAATGAGGCTTTATACGAAAACTCGCTCTTTATGTTTACAAACAAGCAGTACAATTAATCCTATACGAGGATGTCGAGTACAATTTTTTAATCTGGTTAAATATTGCTATAGGAGTCTGATCTGCAGTCGATCACTTTGTCCCTTGGACCACACGATGATGAAGAAGTGCCATAGAAGACAGTAAACAGCTTCGAAGGTTGCTAAAGAGAGTGGATGCTCGATGCCAAAGTCGTCGATCGCTACTCTTTGCCTGCGCTCTGGATTCTTCTCTCTCTCGGCCGTCTTCTCTCCAGTTGTCCACCTCCCCCTTCTCATCTGTTGATAGAGGTCTCTATTTATAGAGTTTTAGTGACAGTGACTACTCAGTTGGTATAAAAATCAAGTAGTGGAAAGTACAGCACCCTTTTACACGACGGTTATAATAACCATTGCCTGCGTATAGATGACCTTTTGAATGAGCGTGTGACATGTGTCCAACTAAGGGACAATGCGTATAACTGATGCGAAGATCATGGCATAGAAGCCACGTAGGTAGTTATCCTTTGTGTAGAAGTGGTTGACATAGAAGCCAATAACTGTCACCATGGCGTAGAAGCCAAATAAGCATAGAAGCCGAGTGGGCGTAGAAGCCGAGTGGGCGTAGAAGCCGAGTGGGCGTAGAAGCCGAGATGATGTGGACATTTTAGCTGGAATTACGGCTCTTGGAGATATAATCAAATCTCATGCATTAAATACAGAGATCTACCCCCATCCCGTGCATTAAATGCAGATGCTTGTCTTTAAGATTTGCCATCATTCTATGCATTAAATGCAGATACGCGCCTCGAATCCTGTACGAAGAGTAACTGCTGACATGGCAGTCTGTTTGTCTTCCGCGGAGCGTAAGAAGCTCACGTCTGTCTGTGTAAAACTAGGCAACGTATTCTTTTGTATGTGTAAGAGTAGTTTAAGCAAAGGGGATGTCACTAAACGACGGTTCGGTAATATTTAATCAAATCTCCTGCATTAAATATGGATATCCGCCATTATCTTGCGCATTAAATACAGAGGCGTGTTTTGAAGGTCTGCCACCCTTCTGTGCATCAAATACAGAGACGTGTCTCAGGCATCTGTCAGTATTCGACGCTTTAAATGCAAAAATGTGCCTCGAGAACCTGTCACCGCCCTGCGCATTAAATGCAGAGACGTGCCTCGGGCCCTATACGAAGTACAGCTTTTGACGTGGCAGGCTATTTGTCTCTTGTGGAGCATAAACAGCTCACATCTGTCTGTGTAAAACTAGGCAGTGTATTCCTTTGTATGTGTGTTTGTGGTTTTAAATGAAAGAACGAAGTTGTGTATAGTACGGGGTTTAAACGAAACCCGCCTTCTTTTGTTTACAAACAAAGTTGTACAATTTAATCCTATACGACGATGTGGGAGTACAATTTATTTAATCTGGGTAAATATTGCTATAGGTGTCTGATCTGCAGTCGATCACTTTAGCCCTTGGACCACACGATGTTGAAGAAGTGCCGTGGAAGACAGGTAGCAGCTTCGAAGGTTGCAGAAGAGGGTGGATGCACGATGCCAAAGTTGTCGATCCCTACTCTTTGTCTGAGCTCCGGACTCTCTCTTTCTCTCTTTCTCTTGACCTCCGGTTCGATCCTTCTTGGAAGTTTGACCTTGTTCGATTCTTCTTTCAAAGTTTTCGACCTCGTTTGATTCTTCTTTCAAAGTTTTTGACCTTTGTTCGATTCTTCTTTTAAAGTTTTTGACCCTTGTTCCCCATTGATAGGGGTCTCTATTTATAGAGTTTTGGTGACAGTGACCACTCCGTCGGTATAGAAACCGAGGAGTAGAAAGTACAGCACCCTTTTATACAACGGTTAAAATAACCAATGCCTGCGTATAGATGACCTTTTGAGTGAGCATGTGACACGTGTCCAACTAAGGGGACAAAATGCGTATATTTGCTGCGAAGATCACGACGTAGAAGCCACGAAGGTAGGTATCCCTCGTCTAGAAGAGGTTGGCGTAGAAGCCAAATGTCTGTCACCATGGCGTAGAAGCCAAGTAGTTATCAAACCGGCATAGAAGCCGAAAATAGGCGTAGAAGCCGAGTGGTCGTAGAGGCCGAATGAGCATAGAAGCTGAGAGGGCGTAGAAGCGGAATGAGAACAGAAGCTGAGAGGGCGTAGAAGCCGAGTGAGCACAGATCTTGAATGGGCGTAGAAGCCGCTGCGTACCGTGCCAGAGTGCTGATGTGGACGTCTTTAGCCAAAATTATGGCTTTTAAAGATATAATCGAATTTCTTGCAGAGATTTGCCACCATCCTGTGCATTAAATACGGAGGCGTATTTTGAAGGTTTGTAGCCCTTCTGTGCATCCGTCGCAGAGACGTGAGAGAAACTGTCACTGTTCTGTGCAATTAGACGTAGAGACGTGCCTCGAGCCCCATACGAAGTGCAGCCTTTTGATGTGGCAGGCGGTTTGTCTAATGCAGAGTGTAAACAACTCATGTTTGCCTGTGTAAAACAAGGCAGCGTATTCCCTTCTCCGCGAAAGAGCAGTTCATGCTGAGGGGATGTCAGTAAACGACGGTTCGGTAATATTTAACCAAATCCTCTGCATTAAATGCAGAGATCTGCCATTATACTGTAGGACGCATCCCGAGTGGTCTGCCATCATTTCCAGCCATCGTCTGGGTAGCCGTGCAGCACTTTTCTGTCAGGAGTCAGAGGTCAGGTGCACTGCGTGACTTGACAGGTTCATTTCGGGGAAGACGAAGCGTTCCTCGTACGCTTTAACGCTGCTTTGAAAGCGAATGAGTTTTACGCCATGGAGGCGATGAAGAACTCTGTCTATGCTGAAGCGGCTTGGACGTACTACACTTGAGGGATCTGAAGGCCTCTGTTTACGCTGCTCTGCATCAATATGCTGCGTAGAGTTTCCCAGCGTATTTTTCATGCTTCTACAAGACCCCCTTCAAAGCTTTTAAATTCCTCAGAATTTGAAACGCTTTGAATGAAGCATGAACGGCCCCTCGTAACTCGAAACGTTTCTGAATGGAGCATTGAAACGGTCAATACTGACTTTATGGCAGATTTATTGGGGATCGGTGTGATCTCTTTCGCCTATAAAAAGGCTGGGGGGTTAACCTGTTCTCCCCATATTCCCATCACCACGCAAAGATGATCGCCGAAGTTCGTCGGGTCGACCTGAGGAAGAAGGAGATCATGTTCTTCCAGCATGTAAGGAGCCGAAAAAGATGGCATCTTCGAGCAAGTGTCCACTACAACGATGGATCATGGAAGGATATCTTAGCCTCCCTTGCTCGGGATAATCAGCAACTTTGTATGGCATTTGCCCAGGAGAGAGGAAGGGTCGTATTTGACCACACGGCTGGCAAGCTGTATATTTTCTCCTGAGACCCCCGCGGACGAGATTAGACAAACTATAATCTGTCGTCCTCGATCGAGTTGGGTTAAAGAGCCTCAACTGGATCGGCCATGGCGTATGGAGGATCTTCTTGTTCATGACTGTGGTAGTCGATGAACCGAAGAAGAGGAAGATCTCCACCAATGCCAGAACCTGTCCGAACAGATTCCGGGGGGGGGGGCCTTCAGACGACGATGGGGGAATCCTTTGTAGATGGGATTTCCCTCATATGTAATCATGTAAAATAGAGAAAAAACCCTTGTAGATTGGATTTCCCTCATATGTAATCATGATTTTAATCTTTAATAAAATCGTCTTCTTCTCTGCATATGATCGTCTTGCCATACGTTGCTGTGAAGTCTGAATATGTATAGCTTCGACACGTCTGATTCTTTACGCCGACTCTGATAGAAAGAGTATTAGGCCCTGTCCTTTAGGCATAGCGAATTGTCCATAGAACGCTGTTGAACATCTTGAATATTTAGAACTGTCCTGCTGCTAGGACTGAGGGACCGCGTAGAATTCTGAACTGCTGCTTCTAATGAGCAGAAATTTTGTTCAGACTTCGTCTTCAAGAATGACCTCTCGAAACTCCCTTGGAACAGGGTCGAGGGATGGCTGTCAAACTGAGTTGCCATAGACGAGATGTTCAGACTGGAGTTTGGATGAATCTCCAATTTTGACCCGAGGAGAGTAATTTCTCAATGCTTGAACTCTATATCTTCGGGTATTTGGGATATCTTGGGGTCAAGAATGAGTATCTTCTGTGTGAACTCTTTACAATTGACTGCTTTGGGGACCGTTCAGATGTACGCGTCATTTGGCCGACGTATCTTTCAGATGTGCGGGAAGTCGTGGAGCGCGAAATCATTAGTCTGTAGCCTCTGAGCATAAACTAAACACCATCGAGCGTGAAATCATAGACTTGTGGTTCCTGAGCGTGAAGTTGTAGGTTTGTTGCCTCTCGAGCATAAAAGCTACCGAGCACAAAGGCATCCGGGCGAAAAACCATAGACTTATAGCTGTCGAACGTAAAGCCGTAGATTCGTAGCTGTCGAGCGTAGAAAGCTCATTTAGCGTAGAACTGTAGATCTGTAGCTTCTGAAAAGAAAATTTCTCCGAGCGTAAAATTTGCGGATCTGTTGCTTCTGAGCGTAAACTGAGCGCCACCGAGCGTGAGATCATGAATTTGGTATCTGCTGAGCGTAAAGTCGTAGGTTTGTTGCCTCTCGAGCATAAAAGCTACCGAGCACAAAGGCATCCTGGCGTAAAACCATAGACTTATAGCTTGCGAGCGTAAAACCGTAGATCTATTGCTGTCGAGCGTAGAAAGCTCCTTTAGCATAGTAACCGCTGAACTGCTTTGTGCAAAAAACTTTTTGAATTCGCTGACTGTCTGCCTTCTCTGAATAATAGGCTGACGTAGGACCCAATCATAACCAAATATTAGATGATTCGATTCGGGTTTTGAGGAGTCCGTCCGAGGATTTGAGGAGTCGACCCGAACTCTATATATATCCCAAGCTTTTGAGAGAAAAGCTTTTCATCCGTCTTCTGCGAAAGAGAGCCTTCGACTGTTTGAGTTTCTTCCTTCGTTCTTTCTCCGAGCACTCCGAGTTTTTAGAAATGGCGCCGAAACAAATCCCCTCCACTAAGGAAAAGGGTATAGGTTTTTTTCTCGTTCTTCTGCCCCAGCGAGAGAGTCTTCGGTCGGGCAAGGCAAACTTTCTTCTGAGCGAAGTGTCCCGCCGACGAGCAGCGCACCCGGCCTTAGAGGTAGAGCCTTTGGGATGACAAAGAATGATGAAAAATCCTTCGCACACGTTGAACGTGACCGCGCTAGGTAGTCTTCGGTGCTGATAGCCTCTTTGAGGAAGATGACGCACGGAGACGTTTTCATCTTTTACGCCCACATTTCTAATGTGTCAGCGTAAAACTCCATATTTTTGTGGTTTTGAGCGTAAAAGCTCTGACTGCCGAAAACTTTGTGTATACTATAAAATTTTAGTTTTACGTTTGCGGATGGGACCTCCGGCGTAATAACTAGAATTTTTGATAGTCTGGCGTAAAGCACGGACCGTATACCGCCCATTACGCTTCTGGATGTGACTTCCGGCGTAAAGTGACCAAATTTTGTACAGTCTTGGCGTAAAGCACAGACTGTCGTTTCTTGGTCTTCATTTTGTAAATGACGTGTTTTCTTTGCGTTTTGCAGTTAATTTGCATGAGTCTCTACTGGCCGAGGTGATGGGTTTCGCTGCCGGGATGCTGCACTCAAACTATCTGGAGGATCTGTCCCATGTGACATTTTCTATCTCCGGACCCCAGTATCCTGAAGGAAGGGGGATCTTGATATCGGCTCAGGGTGAGCGGACGTTGCTGAGCATGATTAACGGAGAGCCCCTGACGTATATAGACGGGGACCAGTACATCAAGCCAGCTTTCCTCTTTGGCGACATGATTGATAAACAGTCCCAGACGAAGCCTAAGAGAGAACCCTGGGTTTTTCCCGTCGAGAGTGTGGTCTTGTATCTGCCAACGATATTGAGAGATTATCCCATCTCGGCTTTCTCCCATGCGACACTTCCAGGAGGATGTCGTGGACGCTGACTCCCGATCTTCACGGCAAGCCGGGGAAGATCTTTCATCTGAAAGGAGCTGACTAGGGATCGTTTGTCAGCCGTCCCTCCGGCGTTGTGACGCTGTTCAGGGGACTGTGCCCGGGCAGCGTCCCGAGTGAAGACAGTTCTGTGATCCAGCCTGTCCAGTTGTCGACTTTTTGTAACGACTTCATGGGGCGAGGGGGGGTGTACCCCAAGGAGAATCCTCGGTGTAATGGGTGGATAACCCCAACAAACCTCCGATGGACTTGCCTAGTTGACTGGGCCTTGAAGCATTTTCGGAGCGAGCTGGAGGTCATCGGGCTGTATGCTGCTGTGAGTGCGACGAGTGTTGGGTTGCCTCCTAACCCTAACCTGTTTCTGGCACTGATGTAGCGATACATTCCGCTCACTGGGACCTTCGCCACTCTACTGGGGGAGTTGGGGTTGGCCCTCCATGAGATGGCAGTGATCTCGAGACTGCCGATGGGGGATACCCCATATGAAGAGTATGTTCCCACCAACCGGGAGTTGGAGGACTCGGACCCTCGGGTTGTGGAGGTGTATCAGGAGCTGATGTGCCACTACTTCGCGTGCACTGCTTTTTATAATGAGCCTTCTGACTTGGCTCATACCACTAAGTGGATGTCCTACCTCTTCTTTCACCGGGCCAGGGCCGCCACATCGGGGAAAGTTTCGGGGGGCAAGAATGAGCCCATGAATTATTTGGGCGCGCTTAGTGCCCAGGTCGTTGAGGATCTTATGGAGGATGCTAAAGCTCCCGATCAGATTCTCCATGACGGGGTAAAAAAGTACCCTGAAGGCACTAAGGCCTATAGTTACTTGAGGTGCTACCGCAGGCCTCTGTCTAAGGAAGCCAGGCTGGCTGGCTTTCTCTCCATATGGATGCGCCAAGTTGTGGTGCCTGGCATCGCGTCCGCGGATCGCATCCACCAGAACGTCCTGTAGCCTGCCGTTCGTCTGGTGTTTGGGGCAAGACTGGGCTTGCTACCTGCCATGGTGTGCCGTATTCAGGCTGGCTTGAGGGCTATGACTGATGGGCTGCTCGTCGATGAAGCTCGGCGTGATAGCTTTCCTCGGGTAGAATTACCATACCTGTACTTGATGGGATGGTTAATTCTCCACAATCCCCGGGTGATGTCTCCCGGCCCTGGCAGTAGTTCGGTGGGTAGTTTCTTGCTAAACTATAAGGACTCTCCTTGGAACGTGAACACAGTTTTAGACTGTAGGCTGGCGTTGAACCTCAGCCACGGGTGGAAGTTATTCTGCATCATCCCCTCTGTGCATCGCAACCAGTCGGGGATTAGGCTTGAGGACTTAGGTCAAGATAAGAGCAATCTTTCTCCGGAAGCCTTTAATTGGTTGGTCTGTATCAGACCCTCCTATTTGCTGTACAGAAGTGAAGATCATTGCTTCTTTGAGCCTTACTTGCCCAGTCGGTTCGCCAGGCAGTTTGGGTACGATCAGCTGCACGTGGACAATGCCGTCACCAACTTCAGGTCCAGGGGCGGACTCATTGATGGAGCCAGAGGATGGCGGTATTTTATCATGGGTTGTACGGGAGCCATCTTTATCGTGTCGGTTTTTACAACCTCCACGGAGCTGCGTATCCTCCATTCTTACGCCCAGTTCTACGTGGCGATTAACACCTTCCATCACGATTTTGACATGTGTGGAAGCTTTAGGGTGCCTTCTCCCAAGCCTGGGGGAAGAGTCGAAGTCCCCTCGGTTTCTTCTGACGAGGGTGAGGAGTTCGACACTCCGGATGAGCCTCTGGTGTCGGTACCGAGGTGTGAAGTACCTCTGCTTGTGGGGGCTTTGGTAGTCCCTGGGAAGCGGAGGGCACCTGTTTCCAAGGAGGCTTCTCTTCGTAAGAGGAAGAAGGAGACGGTTGCTCGTCCTTTCCGCGTTCTTGGTGTTGAGGCCCCTGGGAGTGGGCCTGTATCACCCTATGTCAGGGATGATTATTTGGTTGGAGGTTCCTCGCCTTTTAGAGAGGGACCTTTTATAGTTCCGGCTGGTGGCGCCGGAGAGTCTTCGCTGAAGGCTGTTGTTGCCGCTACTACTCCAGGTAGTGGAACGAGGTCGCCTACGTGGCCAAGGAAAATGGGGGAATCTTTCCATAGATCGACAACGGATGAAATTCCTGCTACGCCTGTGCGCATGCCTAGCGAGATTCCAGCTGACGAACCTCGACCGTGTCTTGGTGAAGGTCTGATAGAGCTTCTGACGAGGGCGGTTGGCCTACCTCCTTCTCCAGGTATGACAGTTCGTATCGCGTCATTGAGGTGTGATATAGCTACATCGGCTGCAGATACGACATATATTCCCTTGGTTACGGGTAAATACCATCTTTATGTCTCCTCTTTTAGAAAGATTACCATCATACTGATATCAACTTTCTTGTCCTCTTTTCAGAGGACGGCGCCCACTGAGAGCATAGTGTTGAAGCGCCTTCTAGCTCTGCTTCGGCTCATGGCGATACTACGGAGGCGTTCGACTTCGAGGAGGAAATACCTTCGGGGGCCAGCTCGCCCGGAGTAGTTTCGTCACCTCAAGAGGAGGACGAACCCGTTATCGTGACCTCGCCTCTTGCGAATATGCCGATGACTTTGAACCGTCGTCGTTGTACCTCCTTCGGTCGCACCACCTGTCGAGGCGGCGGCTGTGGCCACCTCGTCTGCAGTCAATCCTGACGGGGGACTCGCCAATATCGCGGCCACTCCTGGCGTTCAATCGGATCTGGTTGCGCTGATCGAGCAACATACCAGCTTCTTTTATACCTGTTTGAAAATGATGATATCAATGGTGTTGGCGAAGAATTTAGACTTCGAGCGCCTGAAGAAAACTTCTCAGTTTTCAATCGGGGCTGTCTGGGAGTTCGGCGATTCTGGGGTAGCTGACGCCCTGGAGTCGATGGTTAATGGTTTGGAGCAACCTATTAACGAATACTTGCAGCTGACTCGGGGCAGCCTTGAAGCTGAGATCCAGGTCAGGTATGACCTCATGACTGCTCGGCTCACTAAACAGCTGGAAAGCCTAGATGACTCCATCAAAGCATATAAGCTGGAGATGGATGAAAGAAAAGCAGTCGTGGAGGAGGCTCTTGCCCTTCAGACGAAGTGCCAATCCGAGCATGAAGGGAACGTCGCGAGGGCTCGCAAGTTGAAGGAAAAACTCGCTCGGGCAGAGGAGTGGGCTTCTCAGTTGTTGGCGGGTCTAGATGTAGCGATTGGTCGACTAAGCGCAGCACGACGGGATCTAGAGCGTGCAGAAGCTGCCCGTGCTGGCTCTCTTCGGGCAAGGGCCGAGCTGTCCTTTATGAACAATCCCGAGGCACGGCTGGAGCGGGCCCGCGCTGATGCCTTGGTTTTCAGGGATAAGAGGATAGCTACACTGGCGCAGCTGATTCGCGATCTGACCGCTCCCCCATAATGATGTGCCCTTTCTTCTTTTTGCTTCCCCGATGTAATTATGCTCTTTTCGGGAATAAATAAAGCGAATCTTTTCTGACTTTGTGGACCCATCATTTCGGAATATAAATGACAGGTTTGGGCGAGAGTGATATCAGAGGTAGTATGGACGTGATAGACTCTCGATAAACTCCTAGCAGGACATACCTATTCAGAGGTTATGCGGACATGATAGAATATGACTTAACTAGTTTTTTGCTTTGGAAGTAGTTTTGTCAGAATTGAGATTCTCGCCGTATTCCACTTGAGCAGAGGAGATTAAGCATAGTACCTTTTTAGGAATTTACCGTTGATAGGAGCCATTAACAGGTCTCCATTAGACTGAGCTAACCTGTAAGCGCCGTTTGAGAACGTTGTCTCGATCACATAAGGGCCTTCCCACTTGGGCTGAAATTTCTCTTTACTCCTGTGAGTAAGAATCATCGGCCTTCTTACGGCTAAAACTAGCTCGCTGACTGGGTTGTACCGGTGTTCGGCTTCGACCATTATCCTGCTGAGGTAGTAGATAGCCTGTTTATGACCCATATCGTTCTTCTGTGCGAGAAGAGCTCCTAGTGAATGATCCATCGCTCGAACGTACAGCAAGAATGGTCTCCCCATGATGGGAGGCACAAGAACTGGCGGACTGGTGAGGTAGCGTTTGATATCTCCGAACGCTTGCTGACATGATTCGTCCCATACGAAGGATACATCTTTTTTCATGAGATGCGAAAAGGGCTGACATCTTCCCGAGAGGTTGGATATGACTCTCCGGATATAAGCCAGACGGCCTTGAAATCCCCGGAGTTCCCTCAGATTGCGGGGCGTTCGCATTTCTACGATGGCCTGGACTTTGTCAGGGTCCACTTGGATGCCTTTGGCGGTGATGACAAATCCCAGGAACTTGCCACTGGATACACCTAGAAAGGACTTCGTAGGGTTCATCTTGAGTTGATGTTGGCACATTAACTCGAATACCGTTCTCAAGTCTTGAATGTGATTGTCTTTGAGGCGGCTCTTGACGGCTATGTCGTCCACATAACATTCTACTGTTTTGCATAAATGCTCGTAGAATATGTTACTCATAGCCCTTTGGTATGTTGCCCCGGCGTTCTTCAACCCGAAGGGCATGACCGTATAGCAATATACCCCCAACGGCGTCCGGAAGGAAGTGTGCTTCTCGTCTTCGGGATGCATCTTGATCTGATTATATCCTGAGAACCCATCCATGAAAGACATGCGTTCAAAACCGCAGGTATTGTCGATCATGATGTCCGTGATGGGAAGAAGGAACTCGTTCTTGGGGCAGGCTGTATTCGGATTACGGTAATCGATGCAAATACTTATTTTCCCAGTCTTCTTCATGACTAGGACAACGTTGGCGACCCAGTCGAGATATTGTTCTTCCCGGATGAAACCGCAGGCTATCAACTTCTTGACTTCAGCTTCGATGGCGTCCATCATATCCGGGCGGAACCGACGTTGGTGCTGCTTCACAGGCTTTGAGTCGGTCAATATGTTAAGTTTGTGAGTAGCCACCTTCGGGTCAAGGCCCGGCATGTCCTCATAATCCCATGCGAAGACGTCGATGTACTCTATTATCAGCTGGATAACTTCTTCCCTTTCAGCCGGGAAAAGATTGTTACTGATAAATATCGGCCGTGGCAAAAGTTCACCCCCAACATCAACCTAGATAACTTCATCTTTTGTCGGAGGTTCCCTTTGCTCGAAGCGGAATTCCCACTGCGTATCCATTTGTTGGGCCCAAAAGTCATTCTCAAATGGCTCAGAATCCTGTTCATCTGCTTCAAAGGGATCTGTCACTACCATATTCACTAATAATGTATGTTTGAGAGCGTCAGGTGAGTCGGAGGGCGACGAGCCGTTCTGAGGAAAGGAAACGGTATCCTCATCTGACTTAGAGTAGGTGGCGTACCCTAACCCGAAATGAGTTTGTTGATAGTAAGGGTTGCCGCGTGGCGGCGTTCATCTGCCTCTTCCGTAGTTGAGGCCTGGCTTGCGCTTCAAGTCGTAGCCCATGTTTTGCATGATCTTCAGCGCTTGCGGGCTGTATCGGTGAACTTGCATTTTCCCATTATCGTCATCGAAAGGATCTTCCTGGACAGTCGGTTGATTGTGCATGCGGCCGAAGAATATTGGACGCTGACTACTGCAGGTAGGCAGGACAATGAAGATAGAATCCTCATGTGGTCCATATGTCGTGACGACGTTGGATGATGGTGCGACTTCCCAGGTATACGGACGGTAGGAGTTCATAACTTCCAAGAATTCTTGTGCTATGGTTTCTACCTCGTCATGGGGAGCGGATTCCTGTTTTGGAATGTGAGTGTCAATATACTGAAAAAGAGGATGTTTATTATCATCTGAAACTCCCTTCTTGGTTGTGTTTACATTAGTCAGCTGCTTGTTGTGCCGCAGGTTGATGACCAAAGGTGGAGGCTTCTGGTTTAAAGTGATCACTAGAGGATCACTCCCTTTTCCTGACCTAGTCTTGTTCAGGTGAATAGCCATAGGCTCCATGGCTTTTGGACGAGTGGTTCGTCCTTTCACTCTGATTGACAGTGGTAGTGTCGCAGGGGGTTTTTCTGGCTCCCGGTGGGATTCCTTCTCCGCCTTGCTTGGCACTTCTTTCGTGTGGTCTTGAGAATACAATACGGCATCGAAATAGTAGGATTCTACTCCTTTAAACGGGTTTAGGTCAGCAACCTCCGTTTATACTGTCCCTTGGGGGTCTATATATTTCAGATATTGATGTAGAGTTGAAGGAACGATGCTATGGTCGTGGATCCATGGTCTTCCCAGCAAAATATTGTAGGACACCTCTGAATCGATGACGTAACAAGTGGACACCGATCTGAGGTTGCCAATCTGGATCCTCAGGCAAATTTTCACCAACGGCTTACTTCTTTCGGCGTTGAACCCCACGATTGTAGTGGAGGTATAAGCCAATTCGCTGGTAGGAATCCTCAGCGGTCTGAGCAGACTGTGAGGGATGATGCTGATCGACGACCCCGAATCTATGTGAATCCGATCGACCTCCATGGAACCGACGTACCCGGTGTAATAGAGGGGCCTGTCATGCCTGTTATGTTTTAACAGCATGTCATCTTGAGTGAAAGTGATATTTGGGACCACTTCCATTACACTGTGGCATTGAGGACATGCCACCGGTTCCTCGTCGGGGGACTTGAGCTGGGTCAAGCATGCCTTCGCCTGCATCAGTGCTTCGCTCAGGGCTAGCCGAGTGTCAGGGGAGAGCCTGAGTAGCTCGAAGATGGACAGCCTGGCTGGCGTATTAGCCAGTTGGGCCATGATGTCGAAGTTGTACGGCTTCCCTAAACCTTTGTTTGGAATATTTTTTACAGGTTTATCAAAGCGTACTTCTCTTTACTTTCCCTTGTCCGCCGGAGTTGGTTTTGAAGGACCGACATCTGGTACGTCGGGGTCTGGTCCTGAAGGTTTGGCAGCTGAAGCGTCTGTCGGTGCATCTTCCTGACTTGCTCCGTAGTCGTTGAGGTAGGCTTTTCCTGAACGGGTTGTAGCACATACCTCGTCTTCGTCTGATGGTAAAGAAGTTACGACCATATGGCATGGCTTGTATTTGGAGCTCTTTCTAGACGTAGCCTTTGTAGTTTTAGTCTCCTCCCCGAGCTCTGACACCAAATCCGGATGCACCCACATGATCTCGCCCTGCCGGGTGGTTAGGGATACCAGGTCATGATTTTGACCCCTAGCCGGAGGGAGATTGACGATGTTCATCGTGGTCCAGGAAATGGGGGTGACACCGTCCGAGACTTCGTGGGAAGGCAGATTGCCAAACCGCA
Source organism: Iris macrosiphon (assembly GCA_036927795.1). Taxonomy (NCBI): domain Eukaryota; kingdom Viridiplantae; phylum Streptophyta; class Magnoliopsida; order Asparagales; family Iridaceae; genus Iris; species Iris macrosiphon. The sequence goes on along the minus strand of JAYESA010000006.1, from coordinate 44,130,995 downwards.
GAGAGATCATGTTGGCCGTGACCGTCTTCTCGGTGTTGTGTAGAGTGATGGCTTTGGCATCGATTAACCCCTGGATCTTCCTTTTCAGTATGTAACACGCCTTTGTCGGGTGGTGCACGTATCTGTGGAAGATGCAGTATTTAGGGTCGTTAGTACTGTCAACTTCTTGGGGCCGTCTTAGCTCCGGAAGGGTGATCTTGCCACTTTTGACGAGACACTCGAATATACTTGGGATATCATCGTCGTCGAAAGAGTAGACTTCGACGGGCCTGGAGGTCCCGGGTCTCGCTTGTGCAGTTGCCGTGGTCTTTTGTCTGGCCGTATTGATCGCCAGAGCTTCTTTTTCCTTGGAGCTGTGAGGATGGTCGCTGCTAGGAGATGACATTTTGCCTCTGTCGGAGGCGGAGATCATGATGCCATTGTCGCGCGCCTTGCGACTGTTGTCTTCGGCGACTACTGCAGGGATGATGAACGAGGGCCAATCATGGAACTGATATGGTCCTGTAAACACCGATACTACGGGAAGGAGGTTCTTTCTGCAAATGTCTACTAACACAGAGTCTGGAACTCCTGGAGGCATCTGTAAGGTGGCCTGACGGAAACGTTCGATGAAGGTACAAACTTCCTCTTTCTTCCTCTGCTTGACTTCGATGAGAGAGGACATAGCCATGTCCATTCCTCCCTCGTAGAATCGCGTGAAGAATAAAGCTTTGAAGTCCTCGAAGAAAGTAATGCAGTTGTCCGCCAAGCTACGGTACCACTTATAGGCCACTCCTGAGAGGCAGCCTTTGAACACCCGAGTGAGGAGAGCGTCGTTCCCTTGTAGCAACACCATCATCATACTGAAATAGTTTATGTACTGACTTGGTAATATTTTTCCCTCGAACAGAGCCATAGTCTGAGGTTTGTACCTTGGAGGGAAAGGGACCTCTTCCCAGATAGCTGGGTAAGGCTGGTTGATTCCTAGTTTCTTGAGCTGATCTTTATGCTTCAAGGCGTCAAACTGGGCTTTCAACTCCCGTACTGCCTACATCGAATTTTTAGTCGGAAGTGGGACTATGGTGTAGTGCGGAGTCGGTTGTATTATAACTCCAGCGGGAGGTAAGGCATTCTCTGAGTGAGGAAGCGGAGGAACTGCCGACTCTTGATCTAGAGCAGGCTCTTGGCTCGGGTTGGATGGTGGTAAGTCCACCCCTACACGTATCTGAGTTGGCGAGATCGATGCTTGAGCCATGGCAGTTGCGTGCTGGGTTAGCATCATCTGGTGCATGTTCTCCATTATGGATTGTATTTGTTTCAGAGATGTCTCTAGCGTAGTAATGCGTTGTTCCGCATTTCCTGACAGCAAAGCTTCCTCGCGTTCATCTTCAACGGCATAAACTCTCGTTTCCCTGGGCGTCATTGAAGGATTAGTATAGGTCACTGCAGAAGTTGACTCTATACTCTCGGTATCTGATCTAGGAGACTGGCGACCCCCAACGTTTGAATCAGATGAGTACGACGCTGGTTGCTGTGACCTTGTACGGGTGTTTTGGAATACCCCAGCTTCAGCGTTCCTGACGAAGTCGTTGAATCTCCTTCGGCTCGGAGGCCTAAAGGGATGACGTCTTGAGCTCGACCCTCCTCTAGGCGCATGTGAGGCCATGTTCACGGATGCATGTGCGGGCTCTTCTTCCTGAAAATACAGAGAGTAGCTCAACCGGTCAAAAACTGATCGTTTTGCCTTAGGATAGCAGCAGCCAATCACAATCTTATGACTATTACAACAGTGCTCGGCAGGAGGCATAATAGATAGGTTGGAAGGTCCCCTCTCCCTACGCTTCTGGATTAGGTATTTGCGCAGGTCAGGAGAAGTTACAGAAGAAAAAGATGACAGCTTGTTCCTTCTGTTCCCACTAGTGGGCGTGCGGAAGGTCTTCCTTGTGCCGCCCGCATACAACAGATTGGCCATCTGGGTGGCGGATAACCCCCTGGGAGGGTGTCTTCCAGTAACCTGAGCTAGTTTTACGCCGAGGGACTTTGCCAGGCGTAACTTGGAGATCTGCTCAGACTGGCGTAAAGCTGAAGAGATCCTCAGTCCGCCATCGGCTTCTCGCGTAATCCGGAGGGTAGGCATATTGTTCCCTTGCTGGCGTAAAGGCCGAGAAGTCGAGTATTCTGCCGCTTGCTTTCCCTTGCGGAGATCACAGCGCTCATCTGGTTCACCGTAGAGGTCAGATATAGTCTTGCACGCGGAGCGTGATTTGTACTTCCGATTTGGTGCTGGGACACCATCAGAAGAGTACCACGCGTAGCGGGAGACTGGTTTTTACGCGTAGAGCACAGTAGATACTTCTGGGTTAGCGCTGAGGCTTTGCTCGAAGTTTTGTCTGTACCGCGCGTAGCGGGAGACTGGTTTCTACGCGTAGAGCGCAGTAGATACTTCTGGGTTAGCGCTGAGGCTTTGCCCGAAGTTTTGTCTGTACCTCGCATAGCGGGAGACTGGTTTCTACGCGTATAGTGCAGTAGATACTTCTGGGTTAGCGCTGAGGCTTTGCCCGAAGTTTCGTCTGTACCGCGCGTAGCGGGAGACTGAATTTTACGTACGGGGCACGGAGGGAGCAAGGCTACAACCTCATTGGTCGGAGAGGTCGAAGAGATCGGAGAGATCAGAGAGTCCACAGGAATGGTAGAGGATGTCTTGGGCATCCAGACCTTACGAAGCTTCCTGTTGTCTTGGACGGAGAGAGGGTGAGAGCTACCCCCGGTTCGAAGCATGTCTTCGTAGGCAGACTGGTCAAATTGGACGACCAGTGTCTTCTTCACGGTTCCTACAGATACCGTATCGTGTTGAGCAATTACTTCCTCGTCAGAAGAGAAAGACGTCCCCAGCAGAGTCGCCATCTTGTTTGTGGTTTTAAACGAAAGAACGAAGATGTGTATAGTACGGGGTTTGAACAAAACCCGCCTTCTTTTGTTTACAAACTTGTACAATTTAATCCTATACAAGGATGTGGGAGTACAATTTATTTAATTTAGGTAAATATTGTTATAGGTGTTTGATCTGCAGTCGATCACTTTAGCCCTTGGACCACACGATGTTGAAGAAGTGCCGTGGAAAACAGGTAGCAGCTTCGAAGGTTGCAGAAGAGGGTGGATGCACAATGCCAAAGTCGTCGATCACTACTCTTTGTCTGAGCTCTGGACTCTCTCTCTCTCTCTCTCTCTCTCTCTCTCTCTCTCTCTCTCTCTTGACCTCCGGTTCGATCCTTCTTGGAAGTTCGACCTTGTTCGATTCTTCTTTCAAAGTTTTCGACCTCGTTCGATTCTTCTTTCAAAGTTTTCGACCTTTGTTCGATTCTTCTTTCAAAGTTTTCGACCCTTGTTCCCCATTGATAGGGGTCTCTATTTATAGAGTTTTGGTGACAGTGACCACTCCGTCGGTGTAGAAACCGAGGAGTAGAAAGTACATCACCCTTTTACACAACGGTTAAAATAACCAATGCCTGCGTATAGATGACCTTTTGAGTGAGCATGTGATGCGTGTCCAACTAAGGGGACAAAATGCGTATATTTACTGCGAAGATCACGGTATAGAAGCCACGTAGGTAGGTATCCCTCGTGTAGAAGAGGTTGGCGTAGAAGCCAAATATCTGTCACCATGGCGTAGAAGCCAAGTAGTTATCAAACCGGCATAGAAGCCGAAAATAGGCGTAGAAGCCGAGTGGTCGTAGAGGCCGAATGAGCATAGAAGCTGAGAGGGCGTAGAAGCCGAATGAGCACAGAAGCTGAGAGGGCGTAGAAGCCGAGTGAGCACAGATCCTGAATGGGCGTAGAAGCCGCTGCGTACAGTGCCAGAGTGCTGATGTGGACGTCTTTAGCCGGAATTACGGCTTTTGAAGATATAATCAAATCTCTTGCAGAGATTTACCACCATCCTGTGCATTAAATATGGAGGCATATTTTGAAGGTCTGTAGCCCTTCTGTGTATCCGTCACAGAGACGTGAGAGAAACTGTCACTGTTCTGTGCAATTAGACGTAGAGAAGTGCCTCGAGCCCCGTACGAAGTGCAGCCTTTTAACGTGGCAGGCGATTTGTCTACTGCGGAGCGTAAACAGCTCATGTTTGCCTGTGTAAAACAAGGCAACGTATCCCTTGTACGCGAAAGAGCAGTTCATGCTGAGGGGATGTCAGTAAACGACGGTTCGGTGATATTTAACCAAATCCTCTGCATTAAATGCAGAGATCCGCCATCATACTGTGGGACGCGTCCCGAGTGGTCTGCCATCGTTTCCAGTCGTCGTTTGGGTAGCCGTGCAGCACTTTTCTGTCAGGAGTCAGAGGTCAGGTGCACTACGTGACTTGACAAGTTCATTTCAGGGAAGACAAAGCGTTCCTCATACGCTTTAACGCTGCTTTGAAAGCGGATGAGTTTTACACCATGGAGGGGATGAAGAACCCTGTCTACGCTGAAGCGACTTGGACGTACTACACTTACGCGGATGGTCCTTTGAGCTTATACTTCATGCTGTGTTTAGCGGAGAAAGCTCTGTTTGTATGCTTGAGGGCTCTAAAGGACTCTGTTTATGCTGCTCTGCATCAATATGCTGCGTAGAGTTTTCCAGCGTATTTTTTATGCTTCTACAATGTGTGAAAGTGGTTTACACCAAAGAAATGGCGGTAAATGATGGCCTGGGTTGCAGTATCGCGCCATCATTACACCCGTCGCCTGGGTAGTCGTGCAGCTCTCTTTGTCAGGATTTCAGACGTCAGGTTCATTGTATGATCTGACAGGTTTATTTCGAAGAATACGAAGCGTTCCTCATACACTTCAATGCTGCATTGAAAGCGGCTGAGTTTTATGCCATAAAGGCGATGAAGCACCCTGTTTATGCTGAAGCAGCCTGGACATACTGCATTACGCGGATGGTTCTTGAGTTTATATTTTACGCTGTGCTCAGCGGGAAAGCTCTGTTTGTACGTTGATGGCTCTGAATTCCTCTGTTTACGCTGCTCTGCATCAACATGCTGCGTATAGCTATCCAGCGTATTTTTTATGCTTCTACAAGACCCCCTTCAAAGCTTTTAAATTCCTCGTAATTTGAAATACTTTGAATGAAGCATGAGACGTTCCTCGTATTTTGAAATGCTTCTGAATGGAGCCTGAAATGGTCAAGTCTGACACGTTCTTTCAAGGCTGACTTTATGGCAGAGTTATTGGGGATCAGTGTGATCTCTTTCGCTTATAAAAAGGCTGAGGAGTTAACCTGTTCTTCCCACATTTCCTTCACCACACAGAGATAACCACCGGAGTTCGTCGGGTCGACCTGAGGAAGAAGAAGACCATGTTCTTCCAGCATTTAAGGAGCCGAAAAAGATGGCATCTTCGAGCGAATAGCCTCTGCAACGATGGATCATAGAAGGATATCATAGCCTCCTTTGCTCGGGATAATCAGCAACTTTGTATGGCGGTTCTTCCGGAGAGAGGAAGGGTCATATTTGACCACACAGCTTGCAAGCTGTATCTTCTCATGATACCTCCGTGGACGAGAGCAGATAGACTAGCTCTGTCCAGGATTGAGTTGGGTAAAATATCTTAACTCAATCTGTCACGGCACTGAACGCAAAAAAGTATATTTATCCTACTTTTCTGTTGGAGGATGGATCTAGGCCCAGTTTTGTATCCTCTCGCTATTGATCATTCCATGTCAGTCAGTTTATGGGAACCGACTGCTGGAGAAGATGGATGAAGAATTCTGCCCATGCGAGAACCTGACAGAACACATTTTGGGCGCGATCTTCAGACGACGATGAGGAAGTCCTTTATAGACGGGATTTTCCTCATATGTAATCATAAAAATAAAGAAAAAACCCTTTGTAGATTGGATTTCCCTCATATGTAATCATGATTTTAATCTTAATAAAATCGTCTTCTTCTGTGTATATGATCATCTTGCCATATGTTGCTGTGAAGTCTGAATATGTGTAGCTTCGACACGTCTGATAACTTTACGCTGACTCTTTTAGAAAGAGTGCAAGGTCTTGTCTTGTCTTTTACGCATAACTAGGGATACATAGAAAGTTGCTTAGCATTCGAGTGTTCGAACCATTCTGCTGTTTAGGAATGAGGAACCGCGTAGAATTCTGAGCTGTTACTTCTGATAAACAAAATTCCTGTTCAGACATTATCTTTAAGAATAATTTCTCGAAATACCCCTTGGAACAGGGCAAGAAATGGCTGTCAAACTGAGTCACCATCTTGATTTGTAGATAAAATATTTATACTGGAGTCTGGATGAACTTCGAATCGACCCATGAAGAAGAGTAATTTTTAATGTTGAACTCTGTATGCTTCGGGTACTTGGGATATCTTGAGGTCAACAAGAAGTATCTTCTGTGTGAAATCTTGCAATTGACCGCCTTGAGAATCGTTCAGATGTACACGTACTCTGGCCTGCGTATCTTTTGGATGTGCGGAAAGTTATAGCATAAAATCATAAGTTCGTAGCCTCTCGAGCGTAAACTAAATGCCACCGAGCGTGAAATCATAGACTTGTAGTTCCTGAGCGTGAAATTGTAGGTTTGTAGCCTCTCAAGCATAAAAGCTTACCGAGCACAAAGGCATCCGGGCATAAAACCATAGACTTGTTCCCTCTGAACGTAAAATCGTAGATTTGTAGCTGTCGAGCGTAGAAAGCTCCTTAGCGCAGAACTGTAGATTTGTAGCCTGTGAAAAGGAAATCTTCCGAGCGTGAAGTTGTGGATCTGTTGCCTCTGAGCGTAAACTAAATGCCACCGAGCGTGAGATCATAGATTTGTAGCTGCTGAGCATGAAGTCGTAGGTTTGTAGCCTCTCGAGTATAAAAGCTACCGAGCACAAAGGCATCCGGGCGTAAAACTATAGACTTATAGCCTGTGAGCGTAAAATCGTAGATCTGTAGCTGTCGAGCGTAGAAAGCTCTTTAGCGTAAAAACCACGAATCTGCTTTGCGCAAAAACTTTTCGAATTTGCTGACTGTCCGCCTTCCCTGAGTAATAGGCTGACGTAGTACCCAATCATAACCGAATATTAATTAGGAGATTTGGTTCGAGTTTCGAGGAGTCCATCCGAACTCTATATATACTCCAAGTTTCTGAGAGAAAAACTTTTCATCCGTCTTCTGCGAAAGAAAGCCTTCGACTGTTCGAGTTCTTCTTCGTTTCTTCTCTGAGTCTTCAAAGTTTCCAGTAATGGCCTCGAAACAACCCTCCTCCTCTAAGGGAAAGAAGGTTGATTCTTCTTCTCGTTCTTCTGCTCAAGCGAGAGCGTCTTCGGTCGGGCAAGGCGAACCTCATTCTGAGCGAAGTGTCCCGCCGACGAGCAGTGCACTCGGCCTGAAAGGTAGAGCTTTTGGGACGAAAAAGAATGACTGAAAATCCTTCGCACACGTTGTACATGACCGCGCTAGGTCATCTTTGTGCTGATGACCTCTTTGAGGAAGATGATGCACAGAGGCGTTTCATCTTTTACGCCCATATTTCTAATGTGTCAGCGTAAAAACTCCATATTTTTGCAGTCAGGCGTAAAAGCTTTGACCGTTAAAACTTGGCATATACTATAAATTTGAGTGTTACGCTTGTCGGCGTAATAACTCAAATTTTGGCAGTTTGGCGTAAAACACAGACTGTCGAAACTTTGCGTATACTGCCAGCCTTGAACTTTATGCTTTAGGAAATGGATTCCAGCGTACTGATCAAGTTTTTACAGTCTTGGTGTAAAGCATAGACTGTTGATTTTTTTGGCGTATGCTGCAAGATCTGTAATGTCTAGTATAGAAACTAACATATTTTTCTTGCACTCTTGCAGTTAACTTGCATGAGTCTCCGCTAGCCGAGGTGATGGGTTCTGCCGCCGGGATGCTACACTCTAACTATCTAGAGGATCTGTCGTACGTTACATTTCCTATCTCCGGGCCCCAGTTTACCCAAGGAAGGAAAATTTTGATATCGGCTCAGGGCGAGCGAACGCTGCTGAACATGCTCAACGGATAGCCCCTGAAGTACATAGACGGGGACCAATACATAAAGCCGGCTTTCTTCTTTGGGGACATGATTGACAAGCAGTCCCAGACGAAGCCCAAGAGAGAGCTCTGGGTTTTCCCTGCCGGGAGCTTGGTTTTGTATCTGCCCAAGATGCTGAGAGACTATTCTATCTCGGCTTTCTTCCATGCTACACATCCCAGGAGGATGCCGTGGACGCTGACTCCCGATCTTTATGGCAGGCCGGGAAAGATCTTTCATCTGAAAGGAGCTGACCAGGGGTCGTTCGTCAGCCACCCTTCCGGCCCTGTGATGACGTTTAGGGGGCTGTACCCGGGCAGTGTCCCGAGTGAAGACAGTTTAGTAATCCAGCCGGTCCAATTATCGACTTTCTGTAATGATTTCATAGGGCACGGGGGAGTATACCCTAAAGTAAAACCTCGGTACGGTGGGTAGATCATCCCTACAAATCTTCGATAGGCTCGCTTAGCTGATTGGGCCCTGAAGCATTTTTATACTAGTTGGAGAGCATTGGTCTGTTTGCAGCTGTGAGTGCCACCAGTGTTGGGTTACCTCTTAACCCCAACCTGTTTCTGGCACTGATGGAGCGATATATTTCACTCACCGGGACTTTCGCCACTCCACTGGGGGAGTTGGGATTGGCCCTCCATGAGATGGCAGAGATCTCAAGACTGCCGATGGGGGATACTCCATATGAAGAGTATGTTCCCACGAACCGGGAGCTGGAGGATTCAGACCCTCAGGTAGTGGAAGTGTACCAGGAGCTGATGTGCCACTACCTCGCTTGTACTGCCTTTTATGGTGAGCCCTCAGATTTGGCTCACATCACTAAATGGACGTCCTACCTCTTCTTTCACCGGTCCAGGACTGCTAAGCCGGAGAAGGTATTGGAAGGCAAGGATCAGCCTTTGAATCCTCTGAGCGTGCTTAATGCTCAGGTAGTCGACGATCTCATGATAGACACTGGGGCTCCGGACCGGCTCCTCGATGAAGGGACAGGAAAGTATCCTGTAGGCACTAAGGCCTATAGGTATTTGAGGCGCTGTCGCAGTCCTCTGTCCAGGAAGGCCCAACTGGCTGGCTTTCTCTCCATATGGCTGCACCGACTGGTGGTACCCGGCATCGCATCTGCGGACCGTATTCACCGCAACATGCTATGGCCTACAGTGCTTCTGGTATTTGGGGCAAGACTGGGCTTGCTCCCTGCCATGGTATGCCGCATACAAGCTGGCCTGAGGGCCATGACTGACGGGCTGCTCGCCGATGAAACTCGGCGTGATAGCTTTCCCAGAGTAGAATTACCATACTTGTATTTGATGGGATGGTTAATACTACATAACCCCAGGGTTATGTCTCCCGGATCCGACAGTAGTTCGGGGGCTAGTTTCTTGTTGAACTACCAGAATTCCTCCTGGAACGCGACCACAGTTATAAACTGTCGGCGGATGCTGAGTTTTAGTCACAGTTGGAAGCTCTTCTGCACTGTCCCCTCTGTACATCACAATCAATCGGGGATTAGACTTGAGGATTCAGGTAGAGAGAAGACCATTCTTTCTTCTGTAGATTTTAATTGGTTGGTCTGCATCAGACCTTCCATTTACTATACAGAAGTGAAGACCATTGCTTCTTGGAGCCCTATCTGCCTAGTCGGTTTGCCAGACAGTTTGGGTATGATCAGTTGCACGTGGGCAACGCCGTCCCTAGCTTTTGGTCCAGGGGTGGACTCATTGATGGAGCGAGAGGCTAGCGATACTTTATCATGGGTTGCACTGGAGCAATTTTTACTGTATCGGTCATTACGCTCTCCACGGAGCTGCGCATCCTCCACTCGTATGCCCAGATCTATGTGGCAACCAACACCTTCCTTCGTGATTTTGATATGCATAAAAGTTTTAGGGTGCCCTCTTCCAAGCCTGGGGGAAGAGTCTGTAGAAGCATAAAAAATACGCTGGAAGCTCTACTCAGCATATTGATGCAAAGAAGCATAAACAGAGGACTTCAGAGCCTTCAACGTGCCAACAGTGCTTTTTTTGCTAAACACAGCGCAAGATATAAGCCCAAAGGACCATCCGCGTAAGGCAGTATGTCCAAGCCACTTCAGCGTAAACAGGGTGCTTCATCGCCTTTATGCGCAGCATTAAAGTGTACGAGGGAAGCTTCATGTTCTCCAAAGTGAACCTGTCAAAAGCCTGCGATGAACCTGTCAGATCCTGCGATGAACCTGACGTCTGGACTTCTGACAAAGGGATACTGCTCGACTACCCAGGTGACGGCTATAATGATGGCGTGACACTGCAACCCAGGCTGTCATTTACCGCCATTTTCTTTGTGTAAACCGCTTTTACGTAAACAGAGGAATGCGCTGCCTAGTTTTACACAGGCAGATAAGAGCTCCTTACGCTCCGCAGAAGACAAACTACCTGCCACGTCAAAAGCTGCACGTCCCTGCATTTTAGGCACAGAGCGGTGACAGGCTCTCAAGGCACGTCTCTGCAATTAATGCGCCAAATACTGACAGATGCCTGAGGCACGTCTCTGCGTTTGATGTACAGAAGGGTGACAGACCTTCAAAATATGCCTCTGTATTTAATATGCAGGATGATGGCGAATGTCCACATTTAATGCAGGACATTTGATTAAATGTCACCGAACCGTCGTTTAGTGACATCCCCTTTGCGAGAGATGCTCCCACGCATACAAGGAAATACGCTGCCTAGTTTTACACAGGCAAACATGAGCTCCTTATGCTCCGCAGAAGACGAACAGACTGCCACGGCAGCGGTTACTCTTCGCACAGGGTTCAAGGTGCGTATCTGCATTTAATGCGCGGAATGATGGCAAATCTTAAAGACAAGCATCGGTATTTAATGCACATGATGGGGGCAGATCTCTGCATTTAATGCAAGAGATCTGATTATCTCCAAAGAGCCATAATTTCGGCTAAAACGTCCATATCATCACTCTGGCACGTCACGCAACGGCTTCTACAACTATTCTGCTTCGGTGCCTGCTCGGCTTCTACGCCCATTCAGCTTCGGTGCCTGCTCGGATTCTACGCCCATTCGGCCTTCTGTGCCCACTCGGCTTCTACGCCTACTCGGCCTCTATGACCACTCGACTTCTACGCCTATTCGGCTTCTATGCCGGTTTGATAACTATTTGGCTTCTATGCCATGGTAACAGACATTGGCCTCTATGCCAACCTCTTCTACATGAGGGATACCTACCTACGTGGCTTTTATGCCATGATCTTCGTAACGATTATACGCATTTTATCCCTTAGTTAGACCCGCGTCACACGCTCATTCAAAGGATCATCTATACGCAGGCTTTGGTTATTTTAATCGTTGTGTAAAAGGGTGATGTACTTTCCACTACTCGGTTTTTACACCGATTGAGTGGTCACTGTCACTAAAACTCTATAAATAGAGACCTCTATCAATGAGGAACAAGGTCGACAAATTGGAGGGTCGAAGAAGTTAGGTCTGAAAACTGATCAAGAGATCCAGTACCAGATCCAACGGTCGAGAGAGAGAGAGAGAGATAGAGAGAGAGAGAGATAGAGAGAGAGGAGAATCCGGAGTTCAGGCAAAAGGGAAGGGATCGACGACTTTGGCATCGGGCATCCACCCTCTTCAGCAACCTTCGAAGCTGCTACCTGTCTTCCATGGCACTTCTTCAACATCGTGTGGTCCAAGGGCTAAAGTGATCGACTGCAGATGAGACACCTATAGCAATATTTACCCAGATTAAATAAATTATACTTAGACATCCTCGTGTAGGATCAAATTTGTACAATCTTGTTTATAAACATAAAAGAAGGGCGGGTCTTCGTACAAGACCTCATTTTTCGTATTTTATTAAATCTTTTCTCGTTTATATTATATCCCTAAAACAAGATGGCGACTCTGCTGGGGACATCTTTCTCTTCTGATGAGGAAGCTATTGCTCAACACGATACGGTATCCGTAGGATCCGTGAAGAAGACACTGGTCGTCCAGTTCGACCAGTCTGCCTACGAAGATATGCTCCAAACAAAGGGCAGCTCCCACTCTCTCTCTATCCAAAACAACAGGAAGCTGCGAAAGGCCTGGATGCCCAAGACATCCTCTACCATTCCTGTGGACTCTCCGATCTCTCCGACCAATAAGGTTGTAGCGTTGCTCCCTCCGCGCCCTGCTCGTAAAATTCAGTCGCCTGTCTCTGACAGAAACGGCAAAACTTCTGGCAATGCCTTAGCGCTAACCCAGAAGTATACTCCGCACCCTGCGCATAAAATTTAGTCGCCTATCTCTGAAAGAACCGGCAAAACTTCTGGCAATGCCTCAGCGCTAACCCAGAAGTATACTCCGTGCTCTGCACATGAAATTCAGTCTCCCGTCCCTGGCAGAATAGACAAAACTTCTCGCAATACCTCAGCGCTAACCCAGAAGTATACTCCGCGCTCTGCACGTGAAATTCAGTCTCCCGTCCCTAGCGGAATAGACAAAACTTCTGGTAGAGCCTCAGCGCCAAATCAGAAGTACAAGGTACGCTCCCTACGTAAAACAACATCCGACCTCTACGGAGAACCAGATGATCCCTGTGATCTCCGCAAGGGAAAGCGAGCGGCGGACTACTCAACTTCTCGGCCTTTACGCCAGCAAGTTAACAATCTTCTCGCCCTCCGAATTACGAGAGACGCTGATGGCCGACTGAGGACATCCTCAGCTTTACGCCAACCAGAGCGAAGCTCCAAATTATGCCAGGCGAAGTCCCTAGGCATAAAGAAGGCTCCAGTTGTAAAAAGACACCCTCCTCGGGGATTATCCGCCACCTAGATAGCCAATCTGTTGTATACGGGTTGCACAGGGAAGACTATGGTTCCCGTCATCCGCATGCCCACCAATGGGAACAGAAGGAATAAGCCATCATCTTCTTCTTCTATAACTCCACCTGACCTATGCAAATATCTAATCCGGAAACGCAAGGAGAGGGGATCTTCCAGCATTGCTATCACGCCTCCTAGCGAGCACTGCTGTAATAGTCACAGGATTGTAATTAATTGTTGTTGTTCCAGAGCAAAATGGCCGATTTTTGACCGACTGAGCTACTCTCCATCTTTCCTAGAAGAAGAGCCCGCGCATGCATCTGTGAACATGGCTTCACATATACCTGGAGGAAGCTCAGACTCAAGATGTCCGTCCTCTAGAACTCTGAGCCAAAGAAGATTCAACATGCTCCTTAGGGACACCGAAGCTGGGGTATTCCAGAACACTCATTCAAGGTCACGACAACTGACTTCGTGCTCTTCTGATTCCGATGCTGGGGGTCGCCAGTCTCCCGAATCATATACTGAGAGTATAGAGTCAACTTCTGCAGCGACCTATACTCATCCTTCAATGATGCCCAGGGAGTTGGGAGTTTATGCCATTGGAAATGAACACGAGGAAGCCTCACCATCAGGGAACGCTGAGCAACGCATTGCTACACTAGAGACATCTCTGAAGCAAATGTAATCCATGATGGAGAACATACACCAAATAATGCTAACTCAACAGGCCGCTGCTATGGCTCAAACGTCGGTCCCGCCTACTCAGATACGTGTGGGGGTGGACCTGCCACCATCCAACACGATCCAAGAGCCTACTCTAGATCAAGAGTCAGCTGGTCCTTCACTTCCTCAACGGAAGAATGTACTACCTCCTGCGGGAGTCACGATACAACCAACTTCGCACTATTCCGTGGTCTCGCTACCAGCTGAAAATCTAATGCAAGCAGTGCGGGAGTTGAAAGCCCAATTCGACGCCTTGAAGCACAAAGATCAGCTCAAGAAATTGGGAATCAACCAGCCATACCCAGCTATCTGGGAAGAGGCCCCTTTTCCTCCGAGGTACAAACCTCAGACTATGGCCCTGTTTGAGGGAAAAACATTACCAAGTCAGTACATGAACTATTTCAGTATGATGAAGGTGTTGCTACAAGGGAATGACACCCTCCTCACCCGGGTGTTCAAGGGCTGTCTATCAGGAGTAGCTTACCAGTGGTACCGCAGCCTGGCAGACAACTGCATTACTTCCTTCGAAGACTTCAAGGCTCTATTTTTCACACGATTCTACGAGGGAGGAATGGACATGTCTATGTCCTCTCTCATCAAAGTCAAGCAGAGGGAAAAGGAGGACGTTCGCACCTTCATCGAACGTTTTTGCCAAGCCACTTTACAGATGCCTCCAGGAGTTCCAGACTCAGCGTTGGTGGACATTTGCAGGAAGAACCTTCTTCCCGTGATCTCGGTGTTCACAGGACCATATCAGTTCCATGATTGGCCCTCGTTTATCAACTCAGCGGTAGCCGCCGAGGACAACAGTCATAAGACACGTGACAATGGCATCATGATCTCTACCTCTGACAGAGGCAAGAGGTCATCCCCCAACGGCGACCATCCTCGCAGTTCCAAAGGAAAAGAAGCTCTGGCGATCAATACGTCCAGGCAGAAGACTGCGGCAACCACGCAGACAAAATCTGGGACTTCCAAGCCCATCGAGGTATACTCTTTCGACGATGACGATATTCCGAGTATATTCGAGTGTCTCGTCAAAAGTGGCAAAATCACCCTTCCGGAGGAGAGGCGGCCCAGTGAAGTCGGTAGTGCCAACAACCCCAAGTACTGCATCTTTCACAGATACGTACACCACCCAACAAAGGCGTGTTACATACTGAAAAGGAAGATCCAAAAGCTGATCGATGCTAAAGCCATCACCCTACGCAATAGCGAGAAGACGGTCACGGCCAACATAATCTCTATGCAATTTGGCAATCTGCCTCCCCAAGAAGTACCGGACGGTGTTACACCTATTTTCCTGACAATGATGAACATTGTTAATCTCCCTCCGGCCAGGGGTCAAAATCACGACCTGTTACCCCTAACTACCCAGAGAGGCGAGATTATGTGGTTTCACCCAGACTTGGTGTCGGAGCTCGAAAAAGAGACTAATGCTACAAAAGCTAAGTCCAGAAAGAACTCCAAATGCAAGCCATGCCATATGGTTACAACTTCTTCGACATCAGATGAAGACGAGGTTTTGGCCACAGCAACCCGTTCAGGGAAGGCTTACCACAAGGACTACGGAGCAAGTCAGGAAGATGCACCGGCAGACGCTTCAGCTGCCAAGCCTTTGGAACCAGAGCCCACCGTACTAGAGGCCGGTCCTTCGAGACCAACTTCGGCGGACAAGGGAAAGCAAAAAGAAGTGTGCTTCGATAAACCTGTGAAAAATATTCAAAACAAAGGTTTAGAGAAGCCGTACAACTTCGACATCTTGGCCCAACTGGCTAATACACCGGCCAGGTTGTCCATCTTCGAGCTACTCAGGCTCTCCCAAGACACTCGTCTAGCCCTGAGTGAAGCATTGATGCAGGCGGATACATACTTGACCCAACTCAAGTCCCCCGATCAAGAACCTGCAGCATACCCCCGATGCCACAGTGTGATGGAGGTGGTCCCAAATATCACTTTCACTCAAGAGAACATGCTGTTAAAATATAACAGGCATGACAGACCTCTCTACCACACCGGGTACGTCAGTTCCATGGAGGTCGACCAGATTTACATAGATCCGGGATCCTCGATCAGCATCATTCCTCATAGTCTGCTCAGACCTGAGGATTCCTACCAGCGAACTGGCTTACACCACCACTACTATCGTAGGTTTCAACGTCGGAAGAAGTAAGCCGTTAGGAAAATTTTGCCTGAGGATCCAGATTGGCAACCTCAGATCGGTGGCTACATGCTACGTCATCGATTCAGAGGTGTCCTACAATATCCTGATGGAAAGACCGTGGATCCACGACCACAACATCGTTCCTTCGACTCTACATGAATGCTTCAAATATGTAGACGCCCAAGGGACAGTACAAACGGAAGTTGCCGACCTAAACCCATTTAAAGGAGTATAATCCTACTACTCCGATGCTGTGTTATACTCTCAAGATTACACGGAAGAGGTGTCAACGCAAGCAGAGAAGGAATCCCGCCGGGAGCCTGAAGAGCCTTCTGCCAAGCAACCTCTGTCAATCAAGGTGAAAGGACGGACTATCCGTCCAAAAGCCACAGAGCCTGTGGCTATCCACCTGAACAAGACCAGGTCAGGGAAAGGGGGTGATCCTTTGGTGATCACTCTGAGACAGTAGCCTCCGGCCTTAATCATCGACCTTCGGCGCAACAAGCAGCTGAGTGATGTAAATGCAACCAGGAGTGTGGTTTCTGATAATAATAAAGGACCTCTTTTCCAGTATATCGACGCTCGGATTCCAAATCAGGAATCCTCTCCCCATGACGATATAGAGCCTATAGCACAAAAATTCTTGGCAGCTATAGATTCTTATCATCTGCACATATAGGAAGTGGCATCATTATCCAATGCCACCACAACATATGGACCACATAAGGATTCTATCTTCATTGTTCCACCTGCCCGCATCGGTCAACGTTCAATAGTCTTTGGCCACATGCGCAATGAACAGACTATACAAGAGGATTCCTTTGATGACGACTCTGGTAAAATGTAAGTTCACAGATACGGCCCGCAAGCCTTGAAGTTCATAAAAAATATGGGTTACAACTTGAAGATGGAACCAGTTCTCAACCATGGAAAAGGCAGACGAACACCGCTGCTCGGCAATCCCCACTATCAGCAAACCCGTTCTGGGTTAGGGTATGCCACCTCCCTTACGACTTCCAAGTCAAACGAGGATATCTTTTCCTCTTTTCAAGACGGCTCATCGCCCTCCGGCTTATCTCATGCCCTCGAGCAAACATTATCAGCAAATATGGTAATGACGGATTCCTTCGAATCAGACGAACAAGAATCCAAACCATTCGAGAATGACACTTGGGCTTAGCAGATGGATACACAATGGGAGTTCCACTTCGAGCAGAGAGAACCTCCCACTAAAGATAAAGTTATCCAGATTGACGTAGGGGATGAACTTTCACCAAAGCCGATATTTATCAGTAACAACCTTTCCGAAGAAAAAAGGGAAGAAATTACCCAGCTGATAAAAGAATATATCGACGTCTTTGCGTAGAATTATGAGGATATGCCAGGTCTTGATCCAAAGGTGGCTACTCATAAACTCAACATACTGCCCGATTCAAAGCCTGTGAAGCAGCACCAACGCCGGTTCTGCCCAGACATGATGGACGCCATTGAAGCTGAAGTCAAGAAGTTAATAGCCTGCGGCTTCATCCGTGAGGAACAACATCCCGACTGGGTCGCCAATGTTATCCAGGTCATGAAGAAGAATGGGAAAGTACGGATCTACATCGATTACCGAGATCTGAACGCAGCCTGCCCCAAGGATGAGTTCCCTCTTCCCATCACAGACGTCATGATCGACAATACATACGATTTTGAACGCATGTCTTTCATGGACGGATTCTCAGGATACAATCAGATCAAGATGCATCCTAAAGACGAGAAGCATACCACCTTCCGGACACCACTGGGGGTATACTACTATACGGTCATGCCATTTGGATTAAAGAACGCTGGGACTACATACCAACGAGCTATGAGTGACATATTCCATAAGCATTTATGCAAGACAGTGGATTGTTACATGGACGATATAGCTGTCAAAAGCCGTCTCAGGGATAATCATATCCGAGACTTGAAGACAGTATTTGAATTGATGCGCCAATATTAACTCAAAATGAACCCTACAAAGTCCTTTATGGGGGTATCTAGCGGCAAATTTTTGGGATTTGTCATCATCGCCAAAGGCATTCAAGTGGACCCTGATAAAGTCAAGGCCATCTTAGAAATACGACTGCCTCACAATCTGAGGGAACTCAGGAGATTTCAAGGTCGTCTGGCTTATATCCGAAGATTCATATCCAACCTCTTCGGGAGATGCCAGCCCTTTTCCCGTCTCATGAAGAAAGGTGTATCCTTCGTATGGGACGAAGCCTATCAGCAAGCGTTCGGAGATATCAAACGCTACCTCACTAGTCCGCCAGTTCTGGTACCTCCTGTCATAGGAAAACCGTTCGTGCTATACGTTCGAGCAATGGATCATTCTCTGGGAGCTCTTCTCGCACAAAAGAACGATATGGGCCACGAACAGGCTATCTACTACCTCAGCAGGATGATGGTCAGAGCCAAAAATTGGTACAACCCTGTGAAGAAAGAATGCCTGGCTCTGATGTTCACTATTCAGAAAATGCGACACTATGTCACGGGCCAAACCATTCATATCATCTCCAGGATCAATCCTCTTCGGGTACTGATGAGCAAGCCAAGTGTTCTTAATTTCCGACTCGTGACTTGGGCGATGTTATTAACGCCATATGACATGGTGTACATCCCTCAGAAGTCCATTAAAGGCCAAGCATTGGCCGACTTTCTAGCTGCTCATCCCATACCAGTGGCCTCCAAACTATACGAGGACATTCCCGACGAAGTTGTAGAGTGTAATTCCGCAACGGAAGGCTATGCATGGTAACTGTTCTTCGATGGCGCCTCCAGGACTGGTCCCAGAGGAAACGTGGTTTCAGGAGTAGGGATCGTTCTAGTCACTCTGATAAACTCGTCATCTACTGAGCATACTCTTTTAACGAGCCCTGTTCTAACAATGTGGCGGAATACAATGCTCTACTAATCGGGCTCCAAGTCGCTAAAGAGCTGGGGGTCAATTCTCTAGAAGCCTTCGGTGATTCTCTGCTGATCATCAATCAAGTCAGAGGAATATATGAAGTCCGGAATCCCGACCTCATCCCTTATCACCGAGCAACGGTCGAGATAGCCATGACATTCAAAGGATTCTTCCTTGAGCATGTACCTTGTTCTCAGAATCTAGAAGCTGATGCCCTAGCCAGTCTAGCTGCAGATTTAGCTACCCCTATAAGAAGGCAAAATTTGGTAATCCTTCTTAACAGAGACCTATTCTGTGTGAAAAACAACTTTCACATCGAATGCAGCTACACGGTGGACACAGATCCTCACAGGAGAGACTGGAGAAGTCCCTTTATAGATTTTGTAGCATACAAAATCTTGCCAGAAGATCCTAAAGAAGCAATATCTATCAAAAGATGATCATTACGGTTCTACTTCGACGCATCGTCACAATGCCTATATCGTCGGTCTTATGACGGGCTATTATTATGATATCTCTCTGGTGATGAAGCACAGCGGATTATCCGTGAAGCTCATGACGGCGTGTGCGGCGCGCATCAATCCGGTCCTAAGCTACAGGATCGTATCAGGAGAATGGGCTATTACTGGCCTACTATGATCGCAGACGCAATCCAGTATGCCAGACGATGCAGGGCCTGTCAGGTTCATGCAGACTTCATGCATCAACCGTCCGAACATCTACATCCTATGGTTATGTCCTGGCCTTTCGAAGCATGGGGTGTGGATATCATTGGTCCTATTCACCCGTCTTCTTCCAGAGGTCACCAATTCATACTGGCCATCACGGATTACTTCTCCAAATGGGCAGAGGCGATCCCTCTGGCTGAGGTAAAGACATCTAATGTGATCAGCTTCATCAAGCATCACGTCATTTATCACTTTGGAATTTCCCGAAGGATAATCCACGACAATGGACCTCAGTTCATCAACCAGGCGTTTCATCGATTTTGCGATAAAAATAGAATACAAAATATTGCCTCTACGGCGTATTATTCGGCTGCTAATGGTTTGGCGGAAGCCTTCAATAAAACCATTAGCAAGCTCTTGAAGAAGTTCGTCTCTTCGAACAAGAGAGATTGAAATGAGAAGCTGGAAGAATATCTCTGGGCGTACCACACAACGGTCCGAACACCAACAGGTTGCACACCATTCTCATTGGTCTACGGGAGTGAAGCAGTTCTTCCCATCGTGATTCAAATTCCGTCACTCAGAATAGCCGTGACTAATGAGTTGACTCAAGAAAAGAACGACCTGTTAAGGCTTCAAGAGCTAGAAGGATTAGATGAGAAATGCCTTCAAGCTCTAAAGCGCATAGTGCTCTACCAAGCATGCATTTGTAGGACTTTTAATCAAAAAGTAAAGGAAAGAGTGTTCAAAGCCGACGAGCTGGTCATGGCTGTAAGATGGCCGATGATTCTTACTCACAGGAGTAAAGGCAAATTCTAGCCCAAATGGGAAGGCCCTTACGTGATCGAGACAACGTTCTCAAACGGCGCTTACAGTTAGCCCAGCCTAATGGAGACCTGCTAATGGCTCCTATCAATGTCAAATTCTTGAAAAGGTACTATGCTTAAACCTCATATGCTCAAGTGGAATAAGGTGATCTTATTCTGACAAAACTACTTCCAAAAACGAAACTAGTTGGATCATATTCTGTCATGTCCATATAACCTCTAAATAGATTTGCTCTGCTAAAACTTACCAAAAGTATATCACGTCTATACTACCTCTGATATCACTTTCATCCAAACCTGTCATTTACATTCCAAAATAATGGGTCCACAAAAGTCAGATGAAAAGCCTCTTTATTATTCCCAGAAAAGAGCAAGAGTACATTGAAAAGCAGAAGCAAAAGTACATCATGAAGGGGGAGCGGTCAGGTCGCGAAGCTGCTGCGCCAGTACGGCCATCCTCTCAGCCCCAGAATCCAAGACATCAGCACGGACCCCTCCAACCGTGCCTCGTCATCTATCAGCAGGGACAGTTCGGCTCTAGCCCGAAGGAGACCGGTACGGGCGACTCCTGTACTCGCCAAGTTCTGTTGTGCTGCGACCAGTCGGCCATTCACCACATCTAGACCTTCCGATGACTGAGAAGCCCACTCCTTTGCCTGAGCAAGCTTTGTCTCCAGTTTGTGGACCCTCGCTACATTGCCGTCATGCTCGGCCTGGTGTTTTGTTTGAAGGGCGAGAGTCTCCTCCAAGACGACTTTCCCTTTATCTATCTCCTGCTGATTGGTCTCGATGAAATTATTCAGACCTTCCTTCTTTTCAACAAGATGCGCAGTCAAGAAGTCATATTTGGCCTGGACCAGGGCTTCAATATTGCCTCAACCTAGCTGCAGGTATTCGTTAATGGGTTGCTCCAGCCATTAACCATCGCCTCCAGCGCGTTAGCTACCCCGGCATCACCAAATTCCCTGACCGCCTCTATCGAGAACCGAGAGGACCTCTTCAGCGATGCAAAGTCCTGCTTTTTCGCCAACACCATTGACATTAGCGTTCTCAAAGTGGTGTAGAAGATCCCGATGTACTGCTCGGTCAGCGCAACTAGGTCCGCGTGAACGCGGGGAGTGTCCGCGATTGTGGCGACTTTCCCCCCAGGATCACCATAGACGATGTCGCCATGGCCGTCACTTCAACAGGAGGAACGACAAAAGAAGAATCGCCAATACCAGACAAAGTGACCGGCGTGCTCAAAAAAGGTACTATCGCAATGACAGACTCGTCCTCCTCTTGAGGTATCGGAGTCTCCTCGATAGGCAAGCCAGCACCCAAAGATGTCTCCTCTTCAAAATCAGGTACCTCCGTGTCACCACTGGAACCTGACACAGAGCCAAAGGGCGCATCTACATCACCCTCTCCGAAGATGTCTTCCCCTGAAAAAAAGATAAAAGAAAGTTAATATCAACGCAATATTAATTTTCCCAAAGAAGAGGCATAAAAAAAGATATTTACCCCTGGCCGACGGCATATACGTCGCTTCTGCAGCCTGTACAGCTAAATTATTTCTTAATAATGCTAGGCGAGCTGTCATACTTGGAGAAAGGGGTCTACGAACTGACACTGGCAAGTAATCCTCCAGGTCCTCCTCAAAATCCAACCGAGGCTCATCGGCTGGAATCGTGCTAGGTGCGCTCGCAGGCGCGGCAGAAGTCCCTCCCGATGCCGATCCGACTAGAGGTATACAAAACTTTATTATACTCAGCCCCGAAGGCGACCTTATTCCACTACCTGAAGCAGTAGCAGCGACGGCGACATCCAGCTGAGATTCTCCGGCACCACCAGCCGAAACTGTGGAAGATCCTTCTCTAAAAGATGAGGAACCTCCAATCAAAGAATCGTCCCCAACACGGGGAGATGCAAGCTCACCTCTAGGAGCATCAATGCCAGGAATCCGGACTGAACGATTTACCATCTTCTTCTTTCTCTTACGAGGGAAAGCTTCCTTGGAAGCAGGAGCCCTTCGCTTCCCAGAAACTACCAAAGCCCCTGCAGGCGGAGGTACTTCACCCCTAGGGACCGACACCAGAGGCTCATCCGGAGTAACGGACTTACCCTCGTCGGAAGAAACCAAGGGGACTTCAACTCTTCCCACAAGCTTGGAAGAGGGCACCCTAAAGCTTCCATGCATGTCAAAATCATGATAGAAGGTGTTCGTTGCCACATAGAACTGGGTATACGAATACAAGATGCGCAGCTCCGTGGAGAGTGTGATGACCGGCACGATAAAAATTGCCCCAGTACAACCTATGATAAAATATCGCCATCCCCTCTCTCCATCAATGAGTCCACCTCTGGACCTGAAGCTGGTGACGGCATTGCCCACGTGCAACTAATCATACCCAAACTGCCGGGCGAACCGACTGGGCAAGTATGGCTCTAAGAAGCAATGATCTTCGCTTCTGTACAGCAGATGGGAGGGTCTAATACAGACCAACCAATTAAAAGCTTCGGAAGAAAGAAAGGTCTTCTCTCTACCCGAATCCTTGTCACCCCCACTTTTTGGATTAGGGACATTTTTGTCTTTCCGTAATTAATGTGTAGATGATTTGCATGATATTTAATTATATTTAAATAATTGAGGATGATTATTTGATTGTTGTAATTTATCGTTGCTTTGATAATTAGGACGCTATGCGCGCCCTTGTTTTCCAAATGATGTCGCAACCCATTGTAGTTAATCCTCAATAAATTTAATTTTGTGCAATTTTCCCTATTGTTGGACACGGCACGCGAATAAATCCATTTTTCCTTCATGTATATTTTTTCCATAATTTTGGGACTGTGAAATTGCAACATCAATCTCCATTAAACCATGGTCTCAAAAACCTTGGAACTAATGCATCCTAGCCTACCATTTTAATTCTATTAAATCTTGGCCCTTGAAACATCTCCATAAGAGGCAAATTCCAAGAGAGTTGACCAGTCAACCCAATCCTAGGTCAACCCTTGCATAATACTATATATATAAACCTACTTCCTCTTTTCTTTTCCTTCCCAACCCACAGCCGATCAAACACTCCCCCAACCCTAATTCTAAACCGGCTGCCATCACCTTTCCCGTTGATCCCTGAAGCCGCCGAACGCCGGAAGCCTCATCCCACGACCCGCGGGCTCTCACCTTAACCGCCTGAGCCATTTTCGACCAACACCCGAGCAAGAACGATGAAGTCAGAGACCCACAGCAGCCGCTGCCACCATTGCTGAAGCCCACGTCAACCGGAAACCGAGCGAGCCGCCGAGCGTCGTCGTTGTCAACCGGAGCAGCAGCGACTCGACCAACTGCCCGACCACCGACGCTTGGAGTTTGACCCCGCTGTCCGTCAGAGCCAACCCCTGTCCGCTGAACCGTCTGCACCGAGACCGGCACTGAGTTCGACGACGCTGCCGACCGAGAGTTCCCGTGCTGACAGACTGTTCAACGACGCTGCCGACCGGAGTTCGACGACGACCATCTGAAGTTGGAGGACCGCTGTACCTGAGCCATCGGGTCCCGCCTTGCCGGAGCGCCTGAGCAGCGGTCCCACTCCCCAGTCCGACTGTGCACCCCATGCACGACGATCGGCCTGCCTCGTCATCTCCGCCCCGTCCACACGCGCAGGTTTGACGTGAACCTAATCTTGTTTGAGTACGCATGTACATATGCATGCATTAGTATACGTATGTATCGGTATATACATATATGTACGTAGTTGCATACGTATAGGTATATAGATATTATATGCTCTCAAATAACATCTATACATGCCCCTATATGTATTATAAGTATCCTAGTGTATATACTTAATTAATTGTATGCATGGTATAAGTTTGATAGTATATATAGACATAGATAATTGATTAATATGTATCAGTATACGCATATGAACTTGCATAAGGTAGACTCTATTAAGTAGCTAAAAACACATATCTATTAAATTAAATTAGTAGTGTTGATGTTTATAATAAACAATAATAGGCATTATATGCCCGTGTACTAGGTGACCCCGTAGCATGATAACAGACTGCCAAATGTACACTGACGTACTGGCAAGACCGTACTATTGACTGTCTGTTATTCACAGCAACGACAGACGTGACAACCCCTAGCGTAGCCTGTTGAGATCATTATGTTGATTGTGAGCTAGAGTAGTGTCTGATGAAGTATTGTATTATATGGTATGTTTATAGGACTGTTGGATCATCCAGACGATACCTTGGAAACCGGACAGTGGTATTGCCAGCTAAGGACCTCAGGCGAGTACATTCTCTGACAGTTTCCATTATGTTGATTATCTCTATAATTCTTGTTGTATAGCGTACATGACTCTGACACTGTTCTTTACACGAGTTGGCATCATTGAGACCTGTCACGAGGAGTCATGATGGGAATCTATTGTGCTAGCAGGGGAAACGGGGGGAAATATTAGTAGTTATGTGATCATACCCAACCTTACATGCAGCATTAGCTCACCCACATCTCACGTCGGTGCAGCCTTACCCTTACATGCCTTATCGCTGTTATATTCTGGTTAGCCTGACCTGTTGGGGATGATCGTTAATCCATGTAATGAGTCATATAGTCCCAAGCCGATCACATAATATACTAATATTTCATACACTTAGATAGATGATTCTTGACATGTATCTTGATAGACTGATCTTGTATTTCCACATGTTCTAGTTGTTGTTCTTATACACACTTATATACCAGTTCTTTGTACTTGCGTACACTTATAGTTCTATTCTTTGTCAGATGCATATTGATGATGATGTTCCAGTATTATTCCAATATTTTATTCCAGTATTTCCTATTGCCAGTATTTTATATCTGTCTTGTACTTCTTTATACTGTGTTATAATTTTTGTCAATATATGTGGAACTGCTGTTAGAGGTATATTTTCGTTCCAATCCAGACTGGATATTTTTCCAGAGAATCTTGAGGATTTCTGTACCACGCACTACGAACCAGGTATAGATGTAGACTATGCACCAGAGATCCTAGAGGAGACCATGCTCCTAGATGAGACTTTGCCTACAACTATCTAGATAGTATTTATTTATGCTTAAGACTTATGGAGATTATTTCAGTTTATGTTAGACTTATGTTAAGTTTAATTGGAGACTTATGTTGGACAACTAGACTGTGAGTTATCTTTATGTTGGGATATGGTGTTTAACTATGTTATTTCTTTTATCTTTTATCGTGCCTTATAGTTATTGTGATTGAGTTATATTGAGAGATTTGGAGATGTATATCATTGACAGGTGTTTAGTTAGTTAGTGTTACTGTGGCCCAGACAGCGTTCTACCGCCTATGCTGCGGCGTAGGCTGGACGTACCCACGCTCTCGTGCCCCTACACCGGGTGCGGGTCGTGACACATTTTTAGTGGTGGCCCATGCAGGTCTAGTTTCGCAAGTTATGCGATATCGTGGTAGTGCGACAACTTAGTTGTACTGCTGCGAGCCTGTGCTAGGATATAGGAAATAGGATCTAGGATGAGAAAATGCTCAATCACACTAGGAAATTTTAAACTTTATATTGCTACTCTAATAGATTGCTTCTTTTAGCACCTTAGTATCCTTCCTTGATAATATCATATCTATCACCTTAATTGATTCTTTGATCTATATTCAGGATGTCGCCGAATACTAGATCCATGAGAATGGGAGCAGCCAATTCAGAGAGGACTGCCACCTCTCAACCTGACGAACAGATACCTAGAGATCCTCCTACATCTCCTGTTCGTGTGGGAGTGTCTGCAACTAACGGGATTCCTCTTCCACCTATACAGAGGATTGCCCCAGCTAACCTTCCACCACCACCGACACCGATTCCCGGAGGAGTGCCCACTGACGGGGCACAGATGTTCGCATTGATGTAGGGCATTCTAGAAGCCCAGAGAGTAACAGCAGAGGCTCAGCGTATTCAAGCTGAGGCTCAGAGAATGCAAGCAGAAGCACACCAGGCGCAGACCAAACTGATGAGAGAGAGCATAGAGAATGCTCATCAGATGACTCTCCAGGCTGTGGAGAGAGTAGCACGATAACCGCAATATCAAGGTCAGCAACAACAGAGTCCCGGTACCATAGTGGACTTTAAGAGGATGATGCCTCGAGAGTTTAAAGGCACAGAAGGAATACTATATGCTGATGAATGGTTAGAAGACAAAGAAAAGAATTTGCGCTTATCACAGATTCCGGAGATTCTTCAGATAGAGGCCGCTGGCAGTCAGATGTTTGATATCGCACTAACGTGGTATCGTACAGAGCCGAGACTCGCCGCTGAAGGACTTACTTGGGAGGACTTTAAGGAACTCTTCAAAGAGAAATTCTTTCCTAACATAGCCTTGGGAGCATTAGAAAGCCAGTTTTATGACTTAGTCCAAGGAGGCATGTCAATCGACGAATATGCTGCAGAGTTTTGCCGATGGAGTCAATTTGCGCCATCGATGGTTCGAGACCCAGGAGACAGAGCTCGAAAGTTCAGGAAGGGATTAAACAGGGAGATCAAGTCTCGTACTTCGGGACGACGTACTACTACATTTGAGGGTATTCTGATGGATGCCCAGATTGCCGAAGACTACTTGGACCTCAGGTCCAAGAGAGGATGCGATACATCTGGAGCAACAGGAGGTAACACAGGACCAGCCAAGCGCCCACACTTCCAACAACAACAACATAGGCTGCCCCAGCAACAACACCAGCAGCAACACCAGCAACAGACACCAGTTCGAGGATATGCTCAACAACAGCAACCACAAAGACATAATCAACTCGTTGCCCCATGTTCGTATTGCGGAAAGATGGGACATACAAGAGTCATCTGCAAAAAAAGGTTGGGCACTTGCTTATCATGTGGATCAGCAGCACATCAGCTGAGGGACTGCCCAACTATTCAGAATCGCCAAGGAGGAGGAACCGCTCAGAGAGGACCAGCCAGAGCACCTATTATACCAGGAGGCCAGCTGAGAGGACCTCCACTTCCATCATAGCAGGAGAGGTTTGCTCAGCAACAGCAGCAACAGAGAGGAGCACCACAAGGACGAGCTTACGCCATGACCACTGAGGAGGCCAAGCCAGCTGGAGACGTGATTTTAGGTTCAGTTTTACTCGATTCTATTCCAGCACTTGCATTATTTGATTCTGGCGCTTCCCATAGTTTCGTATCTGTATCTTATGCCCTTAAGCATCATTTAGAAACAGAACCATTAGATAGGACTTGCAAGATCACGACAGGAGGAGGCATTATCCTAGTCCGTGATTATTGTAAGGATCGGAGAGTGTCATTGGAAGGCCGAGAGTTAAGCGTGAGTTTACTCGTCATGCCACTTTTGGAATACGATATTGTACTCGGAATGGACTGGCTGAGTAAACACCATGCTTCTATAGATTGTCGCGGAGGAAGAGTAGTATTTCGACCACCAGGAGAACCAGAGTTTGAGATTGCCAGAGGAGCAGAGGAGCGAAACAGAGGCACTTTTTGCGGAGCCAGGGTGGAAGAAAAAGAGATACCGCATCCACTTATAGCGGAGTTCCTAGATGTATTTCCAGAAGAGTTGCCAGGTTTGCCGCCAGACAGAGATGTTGAGTTCTCTATAGACTTGATACCAGGAGTAGAGCCTATTTCACAACATGTCTATAGAGTTAACAACAACGAATTGGTAGAACTAAAGAAACAAGTTGAGGAGCTGCAAGACAAAGGTTTTATTAGGTCCAGTTTATCGCCATGGGGAGCACCGATATTATTTGTACCAAAGAAGGATGGCACGGTACGTATGTGTATCGATTATAGAGCTTTGAATAACCTCACTATTAAAAACAAATACCTGCTGCCGAGGATAGATAATCTTTTCGATCATTTGAGCGGAGCGAAGGTGTTTTCAAAAATAGACTTGAGGTCAGGCTATCACCAGGTGAAAGTGAAGAAAGAAGACATACCGAAGACCGCCTTTCGAACCAGATATGGCCAGTTTGAATTTACAGTAATGCCGTTTGGGTTAACCAATGCACCAGCCGTATTCATGAACTTGATGAACAAGGTGTTCCACCAGTACCTTGACAAGTTCGTAGTAGTGTTTATTGACGACATTCTAGTATATTCAAAAACTCTAGAAGAACATGAAGAGCACCTGAGAATAGTCTTGGAAATACTCAGGAGAGAGAAATTGTACGGGAAGCTTTCAAAGTGTGAGTTCTTTCTTGAAAATGTTGAATTCCTTGGACACATAGTAACGGGTGACGGAATCTTAGTTAACCCAAAGAAGATAGAGGCAGTGAAGTCATGGGCTACCCCCAGTACGGTAGTTGAAATTAGGAGCTTTCTCGGACTAGAAGGATACTACAGAAGATTTGTACAAGACTTCTCTAAGATTGCAGAGCCAATGACTAGGCTGACCAAGAAGGATGTGGAATTTGTCTGGACAGAAGAATGTCAAGCCGCATTCGATGAGCTGAAAAAGGAGATTGACGATAGCACCAGTTTTGACATTGCCCTCAGGGACAGGTGGATTCACTATCTACAGTGATGCTTCAGAAAAAGGGTTGGGATGCGTTCTTCAACAACATGGGAAAGTAATTGCCTATGCTTCAAGACAATTACGCCCTCATGAAAAGAACTACCCCACTCACGATTTAGAGTTAGAAGCAGTTATCTTTGCCCTAAAGCTGTGGAAGCACTATCTGTACGGAGAGCGTGTGGAGATCTTCACAGAACACAAGAGCTTAAAGTACGTATTTACATAGAAAGAGCTGAATATGAGACAGAGAAGGTGGTTAGAATTGATGAAAGACTTTGATATCTTATTACAGTATCATCCAGGGAAAGCCAACGTAGTCGCGGATGCCTTGAGCAGGTACCCAATGGCTATGTGCTTGACTTCGGATAGACACTTATTAGCTGATCTTGAGAGCTTAGAAATTGAGGTATTAGTTCCAGGAGCTGAAATTCAGATGTGGGGACTGCAGACTCAATCAGAGCTGATAAACAGAATTAGAGCTGTGTAGTACGATGATGAGACTCTAAGGAATATTAGGTCACAAGTTCAGGCAGGATTGATAGACGATTTTACTATTGCGGATGATGGATCCTTACGACATGGCACGAGGATGTGTGTGGCAAGTGGAGAGCTGCGCGAAGAAGTTTTACAAGAGGCACACCGCTCTCAGTACTCGATGCATCCCGGAGCCAACAAGATGTATCGAGATTTGAGGAAGCATGTATGGTGGTATGGTATGAAGCGCGAAGTAGCACACTTCGTATCCCGATGTTTAGTATGCCAACAAGTGAAAGCAGATTATCAGAGGCCAGGGGGATTGCTTCAACCTTTACCCATTTCAGAATGAAAGTGGGAGCACGTGACTATGGACTTCGTTTCGGGACTTCCTCGTTCTCCAGGAGGAAAGGATGCAATTTGGGTCTTCGTGGATAGATTGACCAAATCAGCCCACTTCTTACCTTTTAAAGTGGGTACTTTAACGGAGAGGCTAGCAGAGATGTACGTACAGCAGATTGTCAGATTACATGGAGTTCCTGTGAGTATTGTCTCAGATCGGGATAGTCGTTTTACTTCCTATTTCTGGAGGAGCCTGCAGTCTAGCTTGGGCACTCAGCTCAAGTTTAGTACCGCATATCACCCTCAGACAGACGGGCAGTCTGAAAGAACTATTCAGACTCTTGAAGATATGTTACGCACTTGCGTATTGGATCTCGGAGGTTCTTGGGAGGATCATCTACACTTGGTAGAGTTTGCCTACAATAACAGCTACCAGGCCAGCATTGAGATATCACCATTCGAGGCTTTATATGGACGGAGGTGTCGTACCCCTTTATCTTGGGATGATGTTGGAGAAAGAGCCTTGTTAGGACCAGAAATGGTCGTGGATGCAGCAGAAAAGGTGAAACTTATCAGAAAGACTGCGAGTGGCTTAGGACAGACAGCGGCATTGGGCCGATAGCCACCGTAGACCCCTAGAGTTTCAGGTATTGTTTTGATTTGTTTTGTTTGGTTTGTGATTGTTTTGTTTAGATTACGTGTTAAGATCGTTGTTCTAGGTTGGCGATTTGGTGTTCCTACGAATTTCTCTGACGCGGGGCACGGTTCGTTTCGGCAGAGAAGGAAAGCTTAGTCCACGATACATCGGGCCCTTCAGTGTTCTTGCAAGGGTCGGTACAGTGGCCTATAGACTAGACTTGCCGCCTGCTCTAGATGGAGTGCATAACGTGTTCCACGTGTCACAGCTGAGACGGTACGTGGCATATCCTAGTCACGTATTAGATCACTCGGAGATCGAAGTTGGACCGACACTCAGCTATCCTGAACAACCGGTGGAGATCTTGGATCGTAGAGAGAAGATATTGCGGAACCAGACTATTCCCTTGGTTCGTGTTGCATGGAGAAATCACTCTCCAGGAGAATCAACTTGGGAGAGAGAGGATGAAAAGCGCGAGCGGTATCCATATCTCTTTGAGACTTGAGGTATAATTCATTAATTGATTGCTTGTTCTCATCATAGTTATTTTAAATTTCGCGGACGAAATTCTTTAAGGAGGGTAGACTTGTCACCCCCACTTTTTGGATTAGGGGCATTTTCGTCTTTCCGTAATTAATGTGTAGATGATTTGCATGATATTTTATTATATTTAAATAATTGAGGATGATTATTTGATTATTGCAATTTATCGTTGCTTCAATAATTAGGACGCTATGCGAGCCCTTGTTTTCCAACTGATGTCGCAACCCATTGCAGTTAATCCTCAATAAATTCAATTTTGTGCAATTTTTCCCTATTGTTGGACACGACATGCGAATAAATCCATTTTCCCTTCATGTATATTTTTTCCAAAATTTTGGGACTGTGAAATTGCAACATCAATCTCCATTAAACCATGGTCTCAAAAACCTTGGAACTAATGCATCCTAGCCTACCATTTTAATTCTATTAAATCTTGGCTCTTGAAACATCTCCATAAGAGACAAATTCCAAGAGGGTTGACCAGTCAACCCAATCCTAGGTCAACCCTTGCATAATATTATATATATAAACCTACTTCCTCTTTTCTTTTCTTTCCCAACCCACAGCCGATCAAATACTCCCCCAACCCTAATTCTAAACCGGCTGCCATCACCTTTCCCGCTGATCCCTGAAGTCGCCGAACGCCGGAAGCCTCATCCCATGACCCGCGGGCTCTCACCTTAACCGCCTGAGCCATTTTCGACCAACACCCGAGCACGAACGCTGAAGTCGGAGACCCACAGCAGCCGCTGCCACCATTGCTGAAGCCCACGTCAACCGGAGACCGACCGAGCCGCCGAGCGTCGTCGCTGTCAACCGGAGCAGGAGCGACTCGACCAACTGCCCGACCACCGATGCTTGGAGCTTGACCCCGCTGTCCGCCGGAGCCAACCACTATCCGCTGAACCGTCTGCACCGAGAGTGGCGCTGAGTTCGACGACGCTGCCGACCGAGAGTTCCCGCGCTGACCGACTGTTCAACGACGCTGCCGACCGGAGTTCGACGACGACCATCTGAAATTGGAGGACCGTTGTACCTGAGCCGTCGGGTCCCGCCTCGCTGGAGCGCCTGAGCAGCGGTCCCACTGCCCAGTCCGACTGTGCACCCCGTGCACGACGATCGGCCTGCCTCGTCATCTCCGCCCCGTCCACACGCGCAGGTTTGACGTGAACCTAATCTCGTTTGAGTACGCATGTGCGTATGCATGCATTAGTATACGTATGTATCGGTATATACATATATGTACGTAGTTGCATACGTATAGGTATATAGATATTATATGCTCTCAAATAACATCTATACATGCCCCTATATATATTATAAGTATCCTAGTGTATATACTTAATTAATTGTATGCATGGTATAAGTTTGATAGTATATATAGACATAGATAATTGATTAATATGTATCAGTATACGCATATGAACATGCATAAGGTAGACTCTATTAAGTAGCTAAAAACACATATCTATTAAATTGAATTAGTAGTGTTGATGTTTATGATAAACAATAATAGGCATTATATGCCCGTGTACTAGGTGACCCCGTAGCATGATAACAGACTGCCAAATGTACACTGACGTACTGGCAAGACCGTACCATTGACTGTCTGTTATTCACAGCAACGACAGACGTGACCACCCCTAGCGTAGCCTGTTGAGATTATTATGTTGATTGTGAGCTCGAGTAGTGTCTGATGAAGTATTTTATTATATGGTATGTTTATAGGACTGTTGGATCATCCAGACGATACCTTGGAAACCGGACACTGGTATTGCCAGCTAAGGACCTCAGGCGAGTACATTCTCTGACAGTTTCCATTATGTTGATTATCTCTATAATTCTTGTTGTATAGCATACATGACTCTGACACTGTTCTTTATACGAGTTGGCATCATTGAGACCTGTCACGTGGAGTCGTGATGGGAATTCATCGTGCTAGCAGGGGAAACGAGAGGAAATATTAGTAGTTATGTGATCATACCCAACCTTACATGCAGCATTAGCTCACCCACATCTCACGTTGGTGCAGCCTTACCCTTACATGCCTCATCGCTGTTATATTCTGGTTAGCATGACCTGTTGGGGATGATCGCTAATCCATGTAATGAGTCATATAGTCCCAAGCCGATCACATGATATACTGATGTTTCATACACTTAGATAGATGATTCTTGACATGTATCTTGATAGACTGATCTTGTATTTCCACATGTTCTAGTTGTTGTTCTTATACACACTTACATACCAGTTCTTTGTACTTGCGTACACTTATAGTTCTATTCCTTGTCAGATGCATATTGATGATGATGTTCCAGTATTATTCCAGTATTTTATTTCAGTATTTCCTATTGCCAGTATTTCATATATGTCTTGTACTTCTTTACACTGTGTTATAGTTTTTGTCAATATATGTGGAACTGCTGTTAGAGGTGTATTTTCGTTCCAATCCTGACTGGATATTTTTTTCAGAGAATCTTGAAGATTTCTGTACCACGCACTACGGACCAGGTATAGATGCAGACTATGCACCAGAGATCCTAGAGGAGATCATGCTCCTAGATGAGACTTTGTCTACAGCTATCTAGATAGTATTTATTTATGCTTGAGACTTATGGAAATTATTTCAGTTTATGTTAGACTTATGTTAAGTTTAATTGGAGACTTATGTTGGACAGCTAGACTGTGAGTTATCTTTTTGTTGGGACATGGTGTTTAACTATGTTATTTCTTTTATCTTTTATCGTACCTTATAGTTGTTGTGATTGAGTTATATTGAGAGATTTGGAGATGTATATCATTGACAGGTGTTTAGTTAGTTAGTGTTACTGTGACCCAGACAGCGTTCTACCGCCGATGCTGCGGCGTAGGCTGGACGTACCCACGCTCTCGTGCCCCTACACCGGGTACGGGTCGTGACAATCCTCGAGCCTAACCCCCGATTGATTGCGATGTATAGGAGGGACCGTACAAAAGAGCTTCCAACTGTGACTGAAGCCCAGCGCCCGCCGACAGTCTATAACTGTGTTCATATTCTAGGAAGACTTCTGGTAGTTCAACAAGAAACTACCCCCCGAACTACTGCCGGAGCCGGAAGACATCACCCGGGGGTTATGGAGAATTAACCACCCCATCAAATACAGGTATGGTAATTCTATCCTGGGAAAGCTATCACACCGAATTTCATCGACGAGCAGCCCGTCAATCATGGCCCTCAGGCCAGCTTGTATACGGCACACCATGGCAGGGAGCAAGCCCAGCCTTGCCCTAAACACCAGATGCACTGCAGGCCTTAGCGTGTTGCGGTGAATGCGGTCCGCAGATGCGACGCCAGGCACTACTACTCGACGCAGCCATATGAAAAGGAAGCCAGCCAGTTGAGCCTCCCTGGACAGAGGCCTGCGACATCGCCTCAAATAGCTATAGGCCTTAGTGCCTTCAGGATACTTTCCCGTCCCTTCGTCGAGAAACCGGTCCGGAGCACCAGTATCCACTATAAGATCGTCAACTACCTGAGCATTAAGCACACTCAAGGGATTCACAGACGGATCCTTGCCCTCCAATACCTTCTCCGGCTTAGCAGTCCTAGACCAGTGAAAGAAGAGGTAGGACGTCCATTTGCTGATGTGAGCCAAATCTGAGGGCTCGTCATAAAAAGCAGTGCAAGCGAGGTAGTGGCATATCAGCTCCTGATAAACCTCCACTACTCGGGGGTCTGAAACCCCCAGCTCTTGGTTCGTGGGAACATACTCTTCGTATGGAGTATCCCACATCGGCAGTCTTGAGATCTCTGCCATCTCATGCAGGGCCAATCCCAACTCTCCCAGTGGAGTAGCGAAGGTCCCGGTAAACAAAATATATAGCTCCATCAGTGCCAGAAATAGGTTAGGGTTAGGAGGTAACCCAATACTGGTTGCACCCACAGCTGCAAACAGACTGATGTCCTCCAATTCGGTCTGGAAATGCTTCAAAGCCCAATCAACTAAGCGAGCCCATCGAAGGTTTGAAGGGGTGATCCACCCGCCACACCGAGGGTTCACCTTAGGGTATACTCCCCCACGCCCCATAAAATCATTACAGAAAATCGGTAACTGGACCGGCTGGATCACCAAACTGTCTTCACTCGGGACACTGTCCGGGTACAGCCCCCTAAACAGCGTCACAGAGCTAGAAGGGCGGCTGACAAACGACCCCAGGTCAGCTCCTCTCAGATGAAAGATCTTCCCTGGCTTGCCGTGAAGATCGTGAGTCAGCGTCCACGACATCTTCCTGGGATGCGTAGCATGGAAGAAGGCCGAGATGGGGTAGTCTCTCGGCATATTGGGCAGATACAAGACCAAATCCACGACAGAGAAAACCCAAAGTTCTCTCATGGGCTTTGTTTGGGACCGCTTGTCAATCATATCCCCGAAAAGGAAAGCCGGCTTCAGGTATTGCTCCCCATCTACATACGTTAGGGGCTCCCCGTTGATCATGCTCAGCAGCATTCGCTCGCCCTGAGCCGATATCAGAATAGCCCTTCCTTCGGGATATTGGGGCCCGGAGATAGGAAAAGTCACGTGTGACAGATCCTCTAAATAGTTGGAGTGCAGCATCCCAGCGACAGAGCCCATCTCTTCAGCTAGCGGAGACTCATGCAAGTTAACTGCAAAAGCACCGAAGAAATACGTCAGTTCCTAACTAGACATTTCGGTACTTGCAGCATCCATAAAAAGGAAAATCAACAGTCCGTGCTCTACGCCGAGACTGTGAAACTTAAGCCTTTACGTTGGAATCCATTTCCTTGAAACGTAAAGATTGGCAGTATACGGTCTGTGCTTTACGTCGGATTGAGTAAATTGAGTTATTACGCCAGGATTTTCATCCACAGGCATAAAACTCAAATTTTAATAGTATACACCAAGTTTTCGGCGGTCAAAGCTTTTACGCTCGACTGCGAAAAAAATAAAGTTTTTACGCTGACACATTAGGAATGTGGGCATAAAAAGATGAAACGTCTCCGTGCATCATCTCCCTTAAAGAGGCTATCAGCACAGAAGATGACCTAGCGTGGTCACGTTCAACGTGTGCGAAGGATTTTTAGTCATTCTCTCTTTCCCAAAAGCTCTACCTTCCTGGCCGGGTGTACTACTCGTCGGCGGAATGCTCCGCTCAGAATAAAGTTCGTCTTGTCCAACCAAAGACGCTCTCGCTTGGGCAGAGGAACGAGAAGAGGAATCAACCTTCTTTCCCTTAGTGGAGAAGGATTGTTTCGAAGCCATTACTGGAAACTTTGAAGACTCGAAGAAGAAACGGAGAAGAACTCGAACAGTTGAAAGCTTTCTCTCGCAAAAGACGGAAGGAAAGTTTTTCTCTTAGAAACTTGGGATATATATAGAGTTCGGATGAACTCCTCGGACCCCGAACCAAATCTCCTAATTAATATTCGGTTATGATTGGGTCCCACGTCAGCCTATTTATTCAGAGAAGGCGGACAGTCAGCGAATTCGAAAAGTTTTTTGCGCAAAGCAGGTTCGTGGTTTCTACGCTAAGGAGCTTTCTACGCTCGACAGCTACAGATCTACGATTTTACGCTTGCAAGCTATAAGTCTATGGTTTTACGCCCGAATGCCTTTGTGCTCGATAGCTTTTATACTCGAGAGACTACAGACCTACGACTTCACACTCAGCAGATACCAAATCGATGATCTCATGCTCGGTGGCGCTTAGTTTACGCTCGAAGGCGACGGATCCACAACTTCACGCTCGGAAAAATTTTCTTTTTAGAAGCAATAAATCTACA
Organism: Iris macrosiphon; assembly: GCA_036927795.1. NCBI lineage: Eukaryota > Viridiplantae > Streptophyta > Magnoliopsida > Asparagales > Iridaceae > Iris > Iris macrosiphon. The sequence continues at coordinate 44,094,519 of JAYESA010000006.1, read as the reverse complement.
GTTCTACGCTAAGGAGCTTTCTACGCTCGACAGCAACGAAACTATGGCTTTACGTTCGACAGCTACAAGTCGGGTTTTACGCCCGGATGCCTTTGTGCTCGGTAGCTTTTATGCTCGAGAGGCTATAAACCTACGACTTCACACTCAGGAACTACAAGTCTATGATTTCACGCTCTATAGTGTTTAGTTTATGCTCAGAGGCTGCCAACTTATGATTTTGTGCTCCATGACTTCCCGTACATCTAAAAGATATACAGGCCAGAGTACGCGTACATCTGAACGATCCTCAAGGCGGTCAATTACAGGAGTTCACACAGAAGATACTCCTTCTTGACCTCAAGATATCCCAAGTACCCGAAGCATACAGAGTTTAACATTAAAAAATTACTCTTTTTCATGGGTCGATTCAAAGTTCATCCAGACTCCAGTCTAAATATTTCATCTACCAAGATGGCAAATCAGTTTGACAGTCATTTCTCGCCCTGTTCCAAGGGATTTTCGAGAAATTATTCTTGAAGATGGTGTCTGAACAAAGAAATTTTGTTATCAGAAGTAACAATTCAGAATTCTACGCGGTTCCTCACTATTAAAATAGCAGGACAGTTCGAACACTCGAATGCTAAAGCGGCTTTCTACGCATCCCTAGTTATGCGTAAAAGACAGGACAGGACCTAGCACTCTTTCTAAATAGAGTCGGCATAAAGAATCAGACGTGTCGAAGCTACACATATTCAGACTTCACAGTAGCAAAGTATGGCAAGATGATCATATGCAAAGAAGAAAGACGATTTTATTAAAGTTAAAAGCATGATTACATGAGAAAAATCCAGTCTACAAGGGTTTTCTTCATTTTTTATGACTATATATGAGGGAAATCCCGTCTACAAAGGGCTTGCTCATCATCATCTGAAGATTGAACCGAGAATCTATTCTGACAGGTTCTCGCATTGGTGGAGATCTTCCTCTTCTTCCAAGAAGATGATCAGTGGCGGGAGGATACAAAAATAGGCATAGACCCATCCTCCAACAGAAGGAAAGTAGGGTAAATCTGCTTTCCTACAGCCCTACGCCACTCAAGCCGGGATAGAGCTAGTCTGTCTGCCTCTCGTCCACGGAGGTAACGGGAGAAGGTGCCACTTGCAAGCAGCGTGGTGAAATACGATTCTTCGTCTCTCCCGAAGAACCACCATACAAAGTTGCTGATTATCCCGAGCAAAGGAGGCTATGATATCCTTCCATAATCCATCATTGCAGAGGATATTTGCTCGAAGATGCCATCTTTTTCGGCTCCTTACATGCTGGAAGAGCATGATCTCCTTCTTCCTCAAATCGGCCCGACGAACTACGGCCATCATCTCTATATGATGAAGGAAGTGTGGGAAGAACAGGAGAACTCCTCAGCCTTTTATAGGCGAGAGAGAGCACCGATCCCCAATGAATCCGCCATAAAGTCAGCCTCGACCATTTCAAAACTCCATTCAGAAAAGTTTTGAGTTACGAGGAGCGGTTCATGCTTCATTCAAAGCATTTCATATTACGAGAAATTTAAAAGCTTTGAAGGGGGTCTTGTAGAAGCATAAAAAATACGCTGGAAGCTCTACGCAGCATATTGATGCAAAAAAGCATAAACAGAGGACTTCAGAGCCTTCAACGTGCCAACAGTGCTTTTTCCGCTAAACACAGCACGAGATATAAGCCCAAAGGACCATCCGCGTAAGGTAGTATGTCCAAGCCGCTTCAGCATAAAAAGGGTGCTTTATCGCCTTTATGCGCAGCATTGAAGTGTACGAGGGAAGTTTCATATTCTCCAAAGTGAACCTGTCAAAAGCCCGCGATGAACCTGTCAGATCCTGCAATGAACCTGACATCTGGACTTCTGACAAAGGGATACTGCTCGACTGCCCAGGCGACGGCTATAATGATGGCGTGACACTGCAACCCAGCCTGTCATTTACCACCATTTCCTTTGCGTAAACCGCTTTTACGTAAACAGAGGAATGCACTGCCTAGTTTTACACAGGCAGATAAGAGCTCCTTACGCTCTGGGGAAGACAAACTGCCTGCCACGTCAAAAGCTGCACGTCCCTGCATTTTAGGCACAAAGCGGTGACAGGCTCTCAAGGCACATCTCTGCAATTAATGCACCAAATACTGACAGATGCCTGAGGCACGTCTCTGCATATGATGTACAGAAGTGTGGCAGACCTTCAAAACACGCCTCTGTATTTAATACGCAGGATAATGGCAGATCTCCATATTTAATGCAGGAGATTTGATTAAATGTCACCGAACCGTCGTTTAGTGACATCCCCTTTGCGAGAGCTGCTCCCACTCATACAAGAAAATATGCTGCCTAGTTTTACACAGGCAAACATGAGCTCCTTACGCTCCGCAGAAGACGAAAAGACTGCCACGGCAGCGGTTACTCTTCACACAGGGTTCAAGGTGCGTATCTGCATTTAATGCGCGGAATGATGGCAAATCTTAAAGACAAGCATCTGCATTTAATGCACAGGATGGGGGCAGATCTCTACATTTAATGCAAGAGATCTGATTATCTCCAAAGAGCCGTAATTCTGGCTAAAACGTCCACATTATCACTCTGGCACGTCACGCAGCGGCTTCTACGCCTATTCAGCTTCGGTGCCTGCTCAGCTTCTATGCCCATTCAGCTTCGGGGCCTGCTCGGCTTCTACGTCCATTCGGCCTTCTGTGCCCACTCGGCTTCTAGGCCTACTCGGCCTCTATGACCACTCGGCTTCTATGCCTATTCGGCTTCTATGCCGGTTTGATAACTATTTGGCTTCTTTGCCATGGTGACAGACATTGGCTTCTATGCCAACCTCTTCTACACGAGGGATACCTACCTACGTGGCTTTTACGTCGTGATCTTCGTAGCGATTATACGCATTTTATCCCTTAGTTGGACCCGCGTCACACGCTCATTCAAAGGATCATTGATACGCAGGCTTTGGTTATTTTAACCGTTGTGTAAAAGGGTGCTGTACTTTTCACTACTCGGTTTTTACACCGATTGAGTGGTCACTATCACTAAAACTCTATAAATAGAGACCTCTATCAATGAGGAACAAGGTCGACAAATTGGAGGGTCGAAGAAGTTAGGTCTGAAAACTGATCAAGAGATCCAGTACCAGATCCAACGGTCGAGAGAGAGAGAGAGAATCCGGATTTCAGGCAAAAGGGAAGGGATCGACGACTTTGGCATCGGGAATCCACCCTCTTCAGCAACCCTCGAAGCTGCTACCTATCTTCCACGACACTTCTTCAACATCGTGTGGTCCAAGGGCTAAAGTGATCGACTACAGATCAGACACCTATAGCAATATTCATCCAGATTAAATAAATTATACTTAGACATCCTCATGTAGGATCAAATTTGTACAATCTTGTTTGTAAACATAAAAGAAGGGCGGGTCTTCGTACAAGACCTTGTTTTTCGTATTTCATCAAATCTTTTCTCGTTTATATTACATCCCTAAAACAGAGTCGAAGTCCCCTCGATTTCTTATGACGAGGGTGAGGAATCCGTCAATCCAGATGAGCCTTTGTTGGCGGTACCACTGGGTGAAGTATCTCTGCCCACAGGGCCTTTGGTAATCTCTGGAAAGCGAAGGGCTCCTGCTCCGAAGGAGACTTCCCCTCGTAAGAGGAAGAAGCAGACGGTTAGTCGTCCTCTCCGTATTCCTGGTATTGAGGCACGTGGAAGTGAGCCTGCATCTCCCCATATTGGGGATGATTCTTGATTGGAGGTTCCTCGCCTTTTAGAGAGGGACCTTCTAATGATCCGACCAGTGGTGCCGGAGAATTCCTGTTGGAGGCTGCTGTCGCTGCTACCACTTCAGGTAGTGGAACAAGATCACCTTCGAGGCCGAGCCGAATGAGGATATCTTTGTCCAGATCAACATCGGGAGAGATCCCTGCCGTGTCTGTAAGTGCACCCAGCAAGATTCCACCTGGTGAACCTCAAGTGGATCTCGGCGAAGACCTGGAAGAGCATTTCCCAGTGTTTGTTAGCGTACCCCCTTCTCCAGGTATGACAGCTTGCCTAACATCACTAAGAAATAATTTAGCTGTACTGGCCGCAGACGCGATATATACACTATTGGCCATGGGTAAATATCGTCTTTTATGCCTTTTCTTTAGGAAAATTAACATTATGTTGATATTAACTTTCTTTTGCCTTCTTTTTAGGGGAAGATCTCTTCGGGGAGGGCAGTGTAGATGTGCCCTTCGGCTCTGTGTCAGGTCCTGGCGGTGACACGGAGGTGGCTGATTTTGAAGATGAAATATCTTCTGATGTCGGCTCCCCTATCGAAGAGATTCCGATATCTCAAGAGGAGGACGAGCCCGTCATTGCAACAATGCCTCTTTTGAGTACGTCGGTTACTTCGTTCGCTGTTGGCGCTTCTTCTTTTGTCGCACCACCTGTTGAGGCGACGGTCGTGGCAACATCATCTACGGTTGTTCTTGGAGGGGGACTTGCCACTATCGCGGCCACTCCCAGCGTCCATTCGGATATAGCTGCGCTGACCGAGCAGTATACTGGTATCTTCTACACCACTTTAAAAATGTTAACATCAATGGTGCTGGCAAAGAATTTGAGCTTTGCGTTGCTGAAGAGGTCCGTCCGGGCCACGACAGTGCCGATCTGAGAATTCAACGACACTGGGGTAGCTGACACGCTAGAGGAGATAGTTAATGGTTTGGAGCAACCCATTAATGAATACTTGCAGCTAGCTCGAGGCAACATTGACGGTCTCGTTCAAGCTAGGTACGCCTCCCTGACTGTGCAGCTTGCTGAACAGATGGAGTCTCTGAATAAGTCCATCGTGGCTCAGCAGCAGGAGATGGATCAGGAGCGTGTCCAATTGGAGTATATTATCCCCGAGTTGACCCGGTGCGAAGTCGAATATGAGGAAGTGGCAGCGAAGGCCCGTATATTGAAGGATGAGCTCGTTCCGGTAGAGGCGAAGGCTCTCTCTTTATCGACAGCCCGAGATGTGCTGAAGGAGCGACGGACGACTGTTCAGCAGAATCTGACGCGTGTGGGCGCTTTCCACACAAGTTTTGTGCGGGCTCGGTCTGAGCTAGCTGCTTTGGACAATAATGCGGCAAGGTTGGAACGGGCTCGTGCCGACGTCTTGAACTCCCGGGATGAGAGAATGGTTACTCTGGCGCAGCAGATTCGCGATCTGACCACTCCCTCCAAATGATGTACTTTTTTTTTAATGTACTTTTGCTCCTTTTTTTGGGAATAATAAAGAGGCTTTCATTTGACTTTGTGGATCCATCATTTTGGAATATAAATGACAGGTTTGGTTGAAAGTGATATCAGAGGTAATATGGACGTGATATACTCTCGGTAAATTTTAGCAGGATATATCTATTCAAAGGTTAAATGGACATGATAGAAATATGCTTTTTAGCTAAAATTTGTACACAAAATGCTATCAGAGGTAGTATGGACATGATAGGTCTTAAAGTTCCAAATTAGTTAAACATATCTATTCAGAGGTAATATGAACATGATAGAATACGATCCAACTAGTTTCGTTTTGGAAGTAGTTTTGTCAGAATGAGGTTTTTGCCATATTCTACTTGAGCAGAGGTGGTTAAGCATAGTACCTTTTCAGGAATTTGCCATTGATAGAAGCCATTAACAGGTCTCCATTAGGCTGGGCTAACCTGTAAGCACCGTTTAAGAACGTTGTCTCGATCACATAAGGGCCTTCCCATTTGGGCTGGAATTTGCCCTTACTCCTGTGAGTAAGAATCATCGGCCTTCTCACAGCTAAAACTAGCTCGCCGACTTTGAACACCCTTTTCTCTACTTTTTGATTAAAAACTCTAGAAATATGTGCTGGGTAGAACGCGATGCGCTGTTGAGCTTGGAGGCATCTCTCGTCTAATCCTTCTAGCTCTTGAAGCCTTAACAGGTCATTCTTTTCTTGAGTCAACTCATTAGTCACGGCTATCCTGAGTGACGGAATTTGGATCTCGATAGGGAGAACCACTTCACTCCCGTAGACTAATGAGAATGGGGTACAACCTGTCGGTGCTCGTACCGTTGTGCGGTATGCCCAGAGACATTCTCCCAGCTTTTCATTCCAATCCCTTTTGTTCGAAGAGACGAACTTCTTCAAGAGCTTGATAATGGTTTTGTTGAAAGCTTCCGCCAAACCATTAGCAGCAGGATTATACGCCGTAGAGGCGATATTTTGTATCCAATTTTTATCGCAAAATCGATGAAACGCTTGGCTGATGAATTAAGGCCCATTGTCATGAATTATCCTTCGAGGTATCCCGAAGCGATAAATGACGTGATGCTTGATGAAGCTGATCACATTAGATACCTTCACCTCAGCAAGAGGGATCACCTCTGCCCATTTGGAGAAGTAATCCGTGATGGCCAGTATGAACCGGTGACCTCTGGAAGAAGACGGCTGAATAGGACCAATGATATCCATACCTCATGCTTCGAAAGGCCAGGACGCCACCGTAGGATGTAGATATTCTAGAGGTTGATGGATAAACTCTGCATGGACCTGACAGGCTCTGCATTATCTTGCATACTTTATTGCATCTGTGATCATAGTAGGCCAGTAATAGCCCATTCTCCTGATGCGATCATATAGCTTAGGACCGGGTTGATGTGCTCCGCATACGTCGTCATGGGCTTCTCGAATAATCTGCTATGCTTCATCACTAGAGAGACATCGTAATAATAGTCCGTCATAAGACCGGCGATATAGACATTGTGAAGATGCGTCGAAATAGAAGCGCAATGATCGTCTTTTGACGAATATTGCTTCTTTAGGGTCTTCTGGCAAGATTCTGTATGCTATAAAATCTATAAAGGGACTTCTCCAGTCTCTTCTGGGAGGATCTGTGTCCACCGCGTAGCTGTGTTCTATGTGAAAGTTGTTTTTCACACAGAATAAATCTCTGTTAAGCAGGATTACCGAACTCTACCTTCTTATGGGGGTAGCTAAATCTGCAGCTAGACTGGCTAGGACATCAACTTCCAGATTCTGAGATTGAGGTACATGCTCTAGGAAGAATCCTTTGAATGTTATGGCCATCTCGACCGTTGTTTGGTGATAGGGGATGAGGTCTGGATTCTGGACTTCATATGTTCCTCTGACTTGATTGACGATCAGCAGAGAATCACCGAAAGCTTCCAGAGATTCGACGGCCAATTCTTTAGTGACTTGGAGGCCGATTAGTAGAGCGTTGTACTCTGCCACATTGTTGGAACAGGGCTCGCTAAGAGAATATGCTTGATAGATGACAAGCTTATCAGGAGTAACAAGGACCATGCATCACTTTTCATTGTGGAATTACATTCTACAACTTCGTCGGGAATGTCCTCGTACAGTTTGGAGGCCTTCGGGATCGGATAAGCAGCTAGGAAGTCAGCCAATACTTGGCCTTTGACGGACTTCTGAGGGACGTACACTATGTCATATGGTGTTAATAATATCGCCCAAGTCGCGAGTCAGGAATTAAGAACACTCAGCTTGTTCATCAGTACCCGAAGAGGATTGATCCTGGAGATGATGTGAATGGTTTGGCCTGTGACATAGTATCGCATTTTCTGAATAGCGAACATCAGAGCCAAGCATTCTTTCTCCACTGGGTTGTATCGGTGTTCGGCTCCGACCATTATCCTGCTGAGGTAGTAGATAGCCTGTTCGTGACCCATATCGTTCTTTTGTGCGAGAAGAGCTCCCAGAGAATGATCCATCGCTCGAACATACAGCACGAATAGTCTTCCTATGACGGGAGGCACCAGAACTGGTGGACTAGTGAGGTAGCGCTTGATATCACCGAACGCTTGCTGACAGGCTTTGTCCCATACGAAGAATACACCTTTCTTCATAAGACGAGAAAAGGGCTGGCATCTCCCAGAGAGGTTGGATATAAATCTTCGGATATAAGCCAGACGACCTTGAAATCCCCTGAGTTCCCTCAGATTGCGGGACGGTCGTATTTCTAAGATGGCCTTGACTTTATCAGGGTCCACTTGAATGCCTTTGGCGGTAATGATAAATCCCAGAAATTTGCCACTATATACCCCCAGAAAGGACTTTATAGGATTTATTTTGAGTTGATGTTGGCGCATCAATTCAAATACTGTCTTCAAGTCTTGGATGTGATTATCCTTGAGGCAGCTTTTGACAGCTATATCGTCCACGTAACACTCTACTGTCTTGCGTAAATGCTTATGGAATATATTACTCATAGCCCATTGGTACGTAGCCCCAGCATTCTTTAATCCGAAGGGCATGACCGTGTAGCAATATACCCCCAATGGTGTCCGGAAGGCAGTATGCTTCTCTTCTTCAGGATGCATCTTGATTTGATTGTATCCTGAAAATTCGTCCATGAAAGTCATGTTAAAAATTGCATGTATTGTCAATTATGACGTTTGTGATGGGAAGAGGAAACTCGTCCTTAGGGCAGGCTGCGTTCAGATCTCGGTAATCGATGCAGACTCGTACTTTCCTATTTTTCTTCATGACCGGGACAACATTGGCGACCCAGTCGGAATATTGTTCTTCCCTGATGAAGCCGCAGGCTATCAACTTTTTGACTTCAGCTTCAATGGCGTCCATCATATCCGGGCGAAACCGGCATTGGTGCTGCTTCACAGGCTTTGAATCGGGCAATATATTGAGGTTATAAGTAGCCACCTTTGGATCAAGGCCTGACATGTCCTCATAATTCTATGCAAAGATGTCGATATATTCTTTTATTAGCTGGATAACTTCTTCCCTTTCTGCTTCGGAAAGATTATTACTGATTAATATCGGCTTTGGCAAAAGTTTATCCCCAACGTCAATCTGGATAACATTATCTTCAGTGGGAGGTTCTCTCTGCTCGAAGCGGAACTCCCATTGTGTATCCATTTGCTGAGCCCAAGCATCATTCTCAAATAGTTCAGATTCTTGTTCGTCTGATTCGAAGGAATCCGTCACTACCATATTTACTGATAAAGTTTGCTCAAGAGCATGAGATGAGTCGGAGGGCGCTGAGCCATTTTGAGAGGTGGAAAAGATATCCTCGTTTGACTCAGGAGTTGCGAGGGAGGTGGTATACCCTAACCCGAAATGAGTTCGTTGATAGTAGGGATCGCCGTACAGCGGCATTCGTCTGCCTTTCCCATAGTTGAGATCCGGTTCCAGCTTCAAGTTATAACCCATACTTTGTATAATCTTCAAAGCTTGCGGGCTGTATCTGTGAACCTGCATTTTAACATCATCGTCATTGGAAGAATCCTTTTGCACAGTCGATTCATTACGCATGCGACCGAAGACTATTGAATGCTGACTGCTGCAAGTAGGTGGGACAATGAAGATATAATCTTTATGCGGTCCATATATCGTGGTGACATTGGATGATGACATCACTTCCTATATGTACGGATGATAGGAATCTATAGCTTCCAAGAATTTTTACGCTATAGGTTCTATATCGTCATGGGGGGAGAATTCCTGATTTAGAATTTGATCGTCAATATACTGGAAAAGAGGATGTTTATTATCATCTGAAACTCCGTTCCTGGTTGTATTTACATCAATCGGCTGCCTGTTGCGCCGAAGGTTGATGACCAAGGGTGGAGGCTTCTGGTTCAAAGTGATAACTAGAGGATCACCCCCTTTTCCTGACCTAGTTTTGTTCAGGTGGATAGCCATAGGCTCTATGGCTTTTGGACGAGTAGTCCGTCCTTTCACCTTGATTGACAGAGGTTGCTTGGCAGAGGGTTCTTCTGGCTCCCGGTGGGATTCCTTCTTTGCTTCGGCTGACACCTCTTCCGTGTAGTCTTGAAAGTATAATACGGCATCAGAGTAGTAGGATTCTACTCCTCTAAATGGGTTCAGGTCAGCAAACTCCGTTTGTACTATTCATTGGGCGTCTACATATTTAAAGCATTGATGTAGAGTTGAAGGAACGATATTGTGGTCGTGGATCCAAGGTCTATCCAGCAGAATTTTGTAGGACACCTCTGAATTAATGACGTAACATGTAGCCACCGATCTGAGGTTGCCAATCTGGATCCTCAGGCGAATTTTCTCCAACAGCTTACTTCTTCCGGCGTTGAAACCCACGATCGTAGTGGTGGTGTAAGCCAATTCGCTGGTAGAAATCCTCAGCGGTCTGAGCAGACTATGATGAATGATGCTGATTGATGATCCCGGATCTATGTGAATTCGGTCGACCTCCATGGAATCGACGTACCCGGTGTAATAGAGGGGTCTGTCATGCCTGTTATATTTTAACAGTATGTCGTCTTGTGTGAAAGTGATATTCGGGACCACCTCCATCACACTGTGGCATTGAGGGCATGCCACTGGTTCTTCGTCAGGGGACTTGAGCTGGGTCAAGTATGCATCCGCCTGCATCAGTGCTTCACTCAGGGCTAGACAAGTGTCTTGGGAGAGCCTGAGTAGTTCGAAGATGGACAACCTGGCTGGTGTATTAGCCAGTTGGGCCAGGATGTCAAAGTTGTATGGCTTCTCTAAACCTTTGTTTCGAATATTTTTCACAGGTTTATCGAAGCGCACTTATTTTTGCTTCCCTCTGTCCACCGAAGTTGGTCTCGAAGGACCGACTTCTGGTACGGCGGATTCCGGTTCTGAAGGCTTAGCAGCTGAAGCATCTGCCGATGCATCTTTCTGGCCGGCTCCATAGTCCTGGAGGTAGGCTTTCCCTGAGCGGGTTCCAGTAGCCAAGACCTCGACTTCTGATGCCGAGTGTACCGTAATCGTGTGACACGGTTTGTGCTTTGAGTTCTTTTTAGACTTAGCCTTCGCAGCTTGAGTCTCTTTCTCGATTTCTGGCACCAGATCTGGATGAACCCATATAATCTTGCCTCGCTGGGTAGTTAGGGGTAGCAGGTCATGATTTTGACCCCTAATTGGAGAGAGATTAACGATATTCATCATTGTCTGGGAAATAGGTGTAACACCGTCCAGGACTTCTTGGGGAGGCAGATTGCCAAATTACAGAGAGATCATGTTGCCCGTGACCGTCTTCTCGCTATTGCACAGAGTGATGGCCTTAGCATCGATCAGCTCCTGGATCTTCCTTTTCAGTATATAACACGCCTTTGTAGGGTGGTGTACGTATCTGTGGAAGATGCAGTACTTGGGGTTATTAGTACTGCCGACTTTATTGGGCCGCTTCTCCTCCGGAAGGGTAATCTTGCCACTTTTGACGAGACACTCAAATATGCTCGGAATATCGTCGTCATCGAAAGAGTATACTTCGATGGGCCTGGAAGTCCCAGGTTTTGTCTGCGTGGTTGTCACAGTCTTTTTTCTGGACATATTGATCGCCAGAGCTTATTTTCTTTTAGAACTGCGAGGATGGTCGCTGTTGGGTGATGTCCTCTTGGCTCTGTCAGAGGTAGAGATCATGATGCCATTGTCACGCGCCTTGTGACTGTTGTCCTCGGCGGCTACTGCTGAGATGATAAACGAGGGCCAATCACGGAACTGATATGGTCCTGTGAACACCGAGATCACGGAAAGAAGGTTCTTCCTGCAAATGTCCACCAATGCAGAGTCTGGAACTCCGGGAGGCATTTATAAAGTGGCTTGACAAAAATGTTCGATGAAGGTGCGAACGTCCTCTTTTTCCTTCTGCTTCACTTCGATAAGAGAGGACATTGACATGTCCATTCCTCCTTCGTAGAATCTTGTGAAGAATAAGGCCTTGAAGTCATCGAAGGAAGTAATACAGTTATCCGCCAGGCTGCGGTACCACTGGTAAGCTACTCCCGAGAGACAGCCCTTGAACACCCGAGTGAGGAGGGCATCATTCCCCTGTAGCAACACTGTCATCATACTGAAGTAGTTCATGTACAGACTCGGTGACATTTTTCCCTCGAACAGAGCCATGGTCTGTAGTCTGTATTTAGGAGGAAAAGGGACCTCTTCCCAGATAGCCGGGTAAGGCTGGTTCATTCCCAATTTCTTGAGCTGATCTTTGTGCTTCAAGGCATCAAATTGGATCTTCAGCTCCCGTACTGCCTGTATCAAATTTTCAGCCGGTAGCGGAACCACGGAGTAGTAAGGAATTGGTTGTATTGCGACTCCAACGGGAGGTAATACATTCTCGGAGTGAGGAAGCGGAGGAACTGCTGACTCTTGATGTAGAGCAGGCTCTTGGATCGTATTGGATGGTGGTAAGTCCACCCCCACACGTATCTGAGTTGGAGGGACCGATGCTTGAGCCACGGCAGCTGCGTGTTGAGTTAGCATCATCTGGTACATGTTCTCTATCATGGATTGTATCTCTTTCAGAGACGTCTCTAGTATAGTGATGCATTGCTCAGCGCACCCGGACGGAGAAGCTTCCTCGCGTTCATCTCCAATGGCATAAACTCCCATCTCCCTGGGTGTCATTGAAAGATTAGTATAGGTCTTTGTAGAAGTTGACTCTATACTTTCGGCGTCTGATTTGGGAGACTGGCGACCGCCAGCATCGGAATCAGAAGAATACGAAGCCGGTTGTCGTGACCTCGATCGAGTATTTTGGAACACCCCAGCTTCGGTGTTCCTAAGGAGCATGTTGAATCTTCTTCGGCTCGGAGTTCTAGAGGGATTACGTCTTGAGCCCGACCTTCCTCTAGGTATATGTGAAGCCATGTTCACAGATGCATGCGTGGGCTCTTCTTCCTGAAAAGATGAAGAGTAGCTCAACCGGTCGAAAACTGACCATTTTGCTTCAGAACAGCAATAATTAATTTCAATCCTATGACTATTACAACAATGCTCGCTAGGAGGCGGAGTAGACATGCTGGAAGATCCCCTCTCCTTGCGCTTTTGGATCAGATACTTGCGCAGGTCAGGAGGAGTTGCAGAGGAAGAAGATGATGGCTTGTTCCTTCTGTTCATATCAGTGGGCATGCAGATGTTGGGAACCATAGTTTTCCCTGTGCCACCTGTATACAACAGGTTGGCCATCCGGGTGGCAGATAATCCCCGAGGAGGGTGTCTTTCCACAAATTGAGCCTTCTTTACGCTGAGGGGCTTCTTCTGGCATAATTTAGAGCTCGACTCCGGTTGGCGTAAAGCTGAGGATGTCCTCAGTCGGCCATCAGCTTCTCGTGTAATCCGGAGGGCGGGCAGATTGTTCCCTTGCTGACGTAAAGGTCGAGAAGTTGAGTAGTCCGCCGCTTGCTTTCCCTTGCGTAGTTTGCAGGGATCATCTACTTTTCCACGGAAGGCAGATGCATTTTTACACGCGGAGCACGTTTGGGATTCCTGATTTAGCGCTGAGGCATTATCAGAAATTTTGTCTATTCTGCCAGGGACGGAAGACTGGTTTATACGTACAGAGTGCGGAGTATACTTCTGGGTTAGCGCTGAGGCATTGCCAGAAGTTTTGTCCGCCCTGTCAGAGACAGGCGACTGAATTTTACGCGCAAGGCACGGAGTATACTTCTGGGTTAGCGCTGAGGCATTGCCAGAAGTTTTGTCCGTCCTGTCAGAGACAGGCGACTGAATTTTACGCACAAGGCGCGGAGGGAGCAATGCTACAATCTCATTGGTCGAAAAGATCGGAGAGATCGGAGAGTCCACAGGAATGGTAGAGGATGTCATGGGCATCCAGACCTTACGCAGGTTCCTGTTGTTTTGGACGGAGAGAGAGTGAGAGCTACCCCCTGTTCGAAGCATGTCTTCGTAGGCAGACTGGTCAAACTGGACGACCAGTGTCTTCTTCACAGATTTTACGGATACCGCATCGTGTTGAGCAATTGCTTCCTCATCAGAAGAGAAAGATGTCCCCAACAGAGTCGCCATCTTGTTATCTGATAAAATAAATAAAAAGATATAGAAACGAGGCTTTATAAGAAAACTCGCTCTTTATGTTTACAAACAAGCAGTACAATTAATCCTATACGAGGATGTCGAGTATAATTTTTTAATCTGGGTAAATATTGCTATAGGAGTCTGATCTGCAGTCGATCACTTTGTCCTTTGGACCACACGATGATGAAGAAGTACCGTAGAAGACAGTAAACAGCTTCGAAGGTTGCTAAAGAGAGTGGATGCTCGATGCCCAAGTTGTCGATCGCTACTCTTTGCCTGAGCTCTAGATTCTTCTCTCTCTCTCTCTCGATCGTCTTCTCTCTAATTGTCCACCTCCCCCTTCTCCTCTTTTGATAGAGGTCTCTATTTATAGAGTTTTAGTGACAGTGACCACTCAGTCAGTATAGAAACCAAGTAGTGGAAAGTACAACACCCTTTTACACGACGGTTATAATAACTATTGCCTGTGTATAGATGACCTTTTGAATGAGCGTGTGACGTGCGTCCAACTAAGGGACAACGCGTATAACTGCTGCGAAGATCATGGCGTAGAAGCCACGTAGGTTGTTATCCTTTGTGTAGAAGAGGTTGGCGTAGAAGCCAATAACTGTCACCATGGCGTAGAAGCCAAATAGGCATAGAAGCCGAGTGGGCGTAGAAGCCGAGTGGGCATAGAAGTCGAGATGATGTAAACTTTTTAGCCAGAATTATGGCTCTTGGAGATATAATCAAATCTCTTACATTAAATGAAGAGATCTACCCCCATCCCGTGCATTAAATGCAGATGCTTGTCTTTAAGATTTGCCATCATTTTGTGCATTAAATGCAAATACGTACCTCGAATCCTCTACGAAGAGTAACTGCTGATGTGGCAGTCTGTTTGTCTTCCGCGGAGCATAAGAAGCTCACGTCTGCTTGTGTAAAACTAGGCAGCGTATTCCCTTGTATGCGTAAGAGTAGTTTACGCAAAGGGGATGTCACTAAACGACGGTTCAGTGATATTTAATCAAATCTCCAGCATTAAATACGGATATCCGCCATTATCCTGCACATTAAATACAGAGACATATTTTGAAGGTCTGCCACCCTTCTGTGCATCAAATGAAGAGATGTGCCTCGGGCATCTGTCAGTATTCGGTGCTTTAAATGCAGAGATGTGCCTCGAGAACCTGTCACCACCCTGCGCATTAAATGCAGAGACGTGCCTCGGGCCCTGTACGAAGTGCAGCTTTTAACGTGGCAGGCTGTTTGTCTCTTACGGAGCATAAACAGCTCACATCTGCCAGTGTAAAACTAGGTAGCATATTCCTTTGTATGTGTGAAAGCGGTTTACACCAAGGAAATAGCGGTAAATGACGGCCTGGGTTGCAGTGCCGCACCATCATTACACCCGTCGCCTGGGTAGTCGTGCAGCTCTCTTTGTCAGGAGTCCAGATGTCAGGTTCATTGCATGATCTGACAGGTTCATTTTAAAGAATACGAAGCGTTCCTCGTACACTTCAATGCTGCATTGAAAGCGGCTGAGTTTTATGCCATAAAGGCGATGAAGTACCCTGTTTACGCTGAAGCAGCCTGGATATACTGTATTACGCGGATGGTCCTTGAGTTTATATTTTACGCTATGCTCAGCGGGAAAGCTCTGTTTGTACGTTGATGGCTCTGAAGTCCTCTATTTATGCTGCTCTGCATCAACATGCTGCATATAGCTATCCAGCGTATTTTTTATGCTTCTATAATTACCAAATAGGATTTCAATCCACAACTGCCTTGACAATTTCTTTTGAACTCCTTAAACGCCTTGATCCCCATCCTTCTATTCTATTACCTCCTCCTTGAACTCTTTATTATTGTTTTCCGTCTTCCCTCATCTCAGAAAGACAAAACCTCATGCTTGGTATACGTTTGATACACAGAGAGTACTAGATATACCCTATAGGTCGATCATATACTTGAGGAATATTCTTTTGTATTTAAGAGCATATCATATATGATATAATCGGCGTTGAAGTTTTGAGGATTGAATGACATGAGTAAATAAATTATGGAATATTTTTCTTAAAAGTATATAGCCTTATATGATAGATGGGTAAATTCAAAGTTGGGTAGAAGTCGTATTATTAATTTGAGGTTAAATTCTTTTAGATTGTGATCAAGTAGGATTAGATTGAGAGATTAAGCCATTTTAAATGTGAAGAATTTTTAAGAAGGAGTTAGATGATGAGTATTTAATAAATTTTGAAATCGTGAGATGACGGACCAAATAATTATACTTTAAGTACATGATTTAAATTCTGAATATTGAAAGTAAATCATCAATTTGAATTTCGAGGATAAATATAGAATTTCAGACTTGAACATTAGTGGATTGAATTTAAAAATTTTATAATTTGATGATTTGAATTAAGGGTTAAAATTTGATTGTTGGATTACCTATTTGAAATATTAACGATGTGAATTGAATAAAAAAAATTAATTTGAAGGATACAAAAATTTCATAAGTTGAAGATAGGAATAATATTTTATTAGAGATATTTTCTAAAGGAGATTATGATAGCTGGAGCTCGTGATATAAAAATTGAGATGCGTTATTTAATTCTTGAAGATTTTATATGGATTTAATTTAAATTTGGATGTGATGATTTAAAAAAAAATCAAAAAGAGATTACAATATGTAAATTTTGATTAAACAGAGGTTACCTTTATTTTTAAAGTGATTACGATGGCTTAGAATATGTTTTAAATCTTGGAAGAGATTGTGATTGACTTGCCTTATATGCGAATGTGAAGAATTAACAAATTATGTCTTATTTTAAATTTTGAGGATGACATACTTTTAAGTTGGGTAGATTATAAACCCCCTCATCCCAAAATTAGACCTACTCGGTTCGATACAAAAACTGGGGCTAGTTGGTGTCCAATTAGAAATAGAACACGGTATTTTTACTTAATTTTACAATATTATATCACTTAGCACACCTTACTGTTGCTTCGATAATTGGAGCACTACACTAGCCATTGCCTATCTGCAAATTTTACAACCTTGTCCTAAACGTGTCCGTCTTCTATTCTGACCTTTGTGTAACTTATAATTGAGCTCCCTTGTGCTACATTTTAGTCACACAATATTCATCGCAGACGTTTGTATTTAATTCTAAAATAATTCCAACTTTGTACCTAGTGCGTTCCAATTGAAATTGGAGACACAATCTTGACCCATTTCGTGCAATCCAATTTTGATAATATTCTATTATGAGCCCTTTAAGCCCATGACACTTGTGTTATACCAAATTTTAGTCCTATGTACTTCTAAGTAATTCCAAAATACCTTGCACATTAATTTTAATTATTATAAACCCAACTTCCATTTTTGTGTAATTTTTCAATTGTTAGGCACTTTATTGCAAAGGTGCATTGGGGTGTCCACACCATTAGACATGACACATGAAGAAACCTAATTCTTATCCATATGAACCTTCTCTATGATTTTCGAAAGATGCAATGTGCAACATCGTCCCCTCATTTCAACCAAGCCTTGCATTTTATAATGCCAATTATAGTCCCCCAACCATTCCCATGGCAACTAGACTTAGTTTTAATTTCGAGGACAAAATTTATATAAGTTGGGTAGAATATAAAACCCCTAATTCTAAAATCTGTATTTATTTTTCTTATTATTAATTTAATTATAGTAATTATGAGCAAACAAGGAGAAATAAAATTTATTTTATTTTTTATTTTTGGTGTTCGTGCATTTAGGAGATTTATGAAACCATTAGAAATTTTTTTTAATTTATTTCATGTAGGAGACCTATTGGACAGTTGGTAAATAAATAGTATGCTCAAAAATAAATTTCTAGATTTTCTATATATATATATATATATATATATATATATATATATGTATATATATATATATTTAATGTTTAGTAATTTTGATTAGAAAAGAAATAAAAGAAAGAAAGAAAAGGAATAAGAAAAAGAAAGAAAGAAAAAGAAATCAATTTAATTCCTTAATGGATTTTTAATAAGAACCCACTACCCATTCCCTAAACTATAACCCACAACCTACTAGCACCACCCGACCTAAAACTCCCCACCCGCCCTATCTATATAAAGCAACAGCAGCAGCACTGCTGCCGAACCCCCCCCCCCCCCCCGCCCGCACATGCAAACAACACCCCCTTTCCCTAACTATATATATATATATATACATATAGTTAGAGACTTAAACCCAAATCCTCCCCCTCCCTGACCTAGCCTCGCCGCCGCCGCACCGCAGAGACGACCTCCCCAGACCGCCGACTTGACCCCGGCCGACCGCACACCGCGACGCCGCGAGCGCGAGACAGAAATTGATAAACAGCGTACCTATGTTCACGTCCCATTTTCCGTCTTCTCGCGTGAGCAAACTAGATCCTGTCTGTACCGGTATGATTCTCACCTATCCCCCTTCCATATTTGTGCATTAGTTTATCTCAAACAGTGCGTAACCTAGGTTAAAAATCGACGCCAAATCGAGGAAAAACTACTATAATTTAAAACTCAAAAAATCTGTTGCAACCATCCATGTTCACGGATTTGTATCTCCCACCACAGAGATTCGAATTCAGTTTTTCTTGTTGGTATACAAAGACCACTTGACCTAGTTTATTTTCTGTTATTTACATTATTCTATTAGCTGTTGTATGTGGAATTTAATTAGTTGGAAAATCCAGAAAACATACTTTTTCTAGATTTCCAAAAGTTATGAAACGGAGCGTGCTCCGCCAAACGGGACAATCCTGTTGTATACCAAGTATACCAAACGGTGCGTGCAGTATACCCGGACATGTGAGAGTTCGCAAAAACTGATTCGGACACGTATGCGCGTCAAAATCAGCCCGTATCCGCGGACAATCCCCGTGTCGTAACTTTTGCGAAAGCCGTGCGCATTTTGTGCACGCTCGCCAGATTGCGACAAAACTTGTGCCATTGGACTCATGGTATTGCGCTGGTCCTGTGACCCAAGTTTCACGTGATTCTGAGATAGTTGACCAAGTCACCAATTGGCGGGCCCCACGGTTGACTTTTTGGGCAAAATTGTGTTCGGCTCATCGGATTTTATATTTGGACATACCGTTGAGTTTGTATTCACATTTAGAGTTTGTTTGATCTATAATTTGTCCCATTTAGAGACCTTTATCCTTGGCACACTTTTCGGTACAAAATGGCCCACGTGTGGAGCCCGCTTTGACCCAAAATTACCGTTTTGCCCCTGTATCTAAATTGGACGAAAGGGGAGTGCTTTCTAGATATTTTTCTTATTTTGAGAACGTTGGTGATATTTATTTCAGTATCTGAAGACGTTCATTCTGAGGCCGTAGTTTCTGACTCTTGGTGTTTGACATCTGGATATTACACTCTGCAACTCTCTTGCCATGCAAGTATACCTTGTCTTGTTCTACTGTTTAAATTCAGTTATATATATTAGTTGCATGTTTATTATTTTAGATCCACCTAAAGTTGCGGAGTTATTGGTGTTTGACATCTGGATATCCAGAGACTTATGTCTGACCTAGTGTCTAGTAGACCCACCTAAAGTCGCAGAGTTATTGGTGTGACTCCATAGGCCTTGACACATTTCTTACACGTATTATGAGTCTCATGTAGGGCACAGACTTGCGTACTTGGTTGGCCACCTGTACGTGTAGGTCATGCAACAGATAGGGTATAACTGCTAATAGTGATGCATGTTAGAAGACTTAGCAGTTATTAGTAGGCGAAGCATAGACTATCGTGGTACGATAGTCCAATCCTTGTCCTTGTTTAGTTGTAAGGTTGGACTATTGTTCTAACGATAGACTATAAGCCAGAGTTACGACGCCGTGGCGTAGTAGCTAAGGCGTGTTATGGATACAACATGCATAGATCATTGGGCGGGGTGGACGACTAGTAGGCGTATGGGATACCCACTTCCTTTATACAGATTCCACACTCGACGGAGTGATATGAACGTTATATACTATACAGATTTTACGTTCTTTGGAGTGCTATGGACGTTATATACTATGTAGCTTCCATGTTCTTCGGAGCGGTATGGACGTTATTATATTACAATGCCCGGTATAGGGTCATATGTGGCATATACTAGCCAGTTGTCACGATTGGTGAATTACGTCAGCATATGTGTAGCCTACACTTTCCCATACACTCAAGTTGTCCTCAAAGTTGCATTTTACTTAGATGGTTAGGTCACCCTTGATTTTTTATAATATTTACTTTATGGCATACTTTTATGTATCTTGTTATGTCCCTCTGAGGACCTGATCCCTTTCCAGGTGTATTATTGTCACGCCCCAGTCCCAAAATACGTAGGACTAGGAATACATAACACTCCCAATCGTATGTATATGAACTCCAATATATGGAAACCATATATACACGTACGCTGTAAATGAATATGCAATCCATCAGTGGTAATATACTGTCACAACAAGTCACACATAATCTATATCTTATCCAAAGCACAAGTAATCAGTAGGGAATAGGAGCTGAATAGTATAACTGAATATCCAAGAGAATTATCGAGTCTGATAATCGGGTGGAAATAAATCCACTACAAAATGACTATACTGAGTAGCAACAAAATCTATAAACAGTAGTCATAATCAAAGATACTCTGAGGGTAAGATCTCCTCAGTCTCGTAAGTAGCATCCGGTCCAGGTCTGTACTCCTGTGGAAGCTCCTGCTCGTCTATATCCGGAAAGGGACCAGGTCCTCAGAGGGATATAACAAGATACATAATAACATGCCCATAAGTACTGAAATATAAACATCTATCGGGTCGCCTAACCATCTAAGTGTATGCAGTTTGAGAACAACTTTCCACCAAGTGGGCTATCTATCTCAAAATATGGGATTGGCGTGACTCTCTCGGAGAATCAGAGGCCTCGAAATATGTCATCTTTTGAACGGCAGAGGCCGCCAGTAATATATAGTGGTCATCATCACCCTTTCTCCGGCGGAGAATCCGGGCGTTACAGAAAAGTACAAAGGAGCCCAAATGCTTTACTTATTGTTCTTCCCGTCCCATGCTCTAAGCATGTCATATACATGATACGATAATACCTCTAATAACTGCCAGGTCTACTAGCATACAAAGTTTCTATTAGCAGTCATTCCTGACATACGGCCCTTACGTATAGGCGGCCAACACAATACGAAGTCCAAAAATCTATATAAGACTCACAACTCGTGTAACAACTGTGTCACTGCCAATCAATCTACGGATGCTCCAAAATGCTAGGGTAGTCTTATAAAATAGGTCCAAAGTGTACAAAAATAAATATCTATATAGGCAGAATTAAATATGCATGTATCATTTTTGGAATGTAAATAGATGTACAGTGGCAAGGTATACTTGCCGAGTAAAGTCCTGTAAAGTGTACGTCCAAGAAATGTTAAGTGTGATAAGAAGAAGGTTAGTGTTTGGAAGTTGTAATCATATATAGGAATAAGGAGGCGGTAGAATTTACTTAATGGTTAAGAAACTATTGCTGTTGTTTTCTTCTTATTGGTTTATGTATGCGGTTGAGAAGATCTTTTAAGGAGTGATGGAATGAAATTCTTATACGTGTAGAATGGCAAAGCAAAGTAGAATTGGTTTTTGCTTCTGCTGTTGATACTATGCGCGAGGAAGGTAGTATACGCAGGGTAGTCTTATACGCGTCAGGGGAAATAGAAAGTGGCGGAGAGTTATCTGCATGATTTTGGTTTTACGCACAGAAAACTGAAAAGTTTACGCGGGTACACTGCTGCTTTTATTATACGCACGGAAGTGGTTTTATGCGTAGAGAAAGAAATTTAGGCGGGTTGGGTTTTACGAATGAAAGTGTTTCTGCATGCAGGGTTTTTGCTAAACGAGTTTTATGCAGGGATGATTAACGGGTTGCGGGTTTGGTCCAATAGGAATTTCTATTTTTTTATTTTCTTTATTATTATAATTAATAATTTAAATAAATATTTAAATAATAACTAATACGGTTTTCAGGAATGGGGGTTTATATTCTACCCAACTTATAAAAATTTTATCCTCGAAATTAAAACTAAGCCAAGTAAAATAAAAGTCAAGGATTGGTAGAAGATATAAATTAACAAAGTAATTCATACCTTGGTCTATGAATAGGTTCGAAAAATATTGGCACATGTCATCTTCGCATTTTCAAGTAGATTCTCCTGGCGAGCCATATTTCCATGCCACGCGGACTAAGAGAATAGACTAGTTTCTCAATACCTTCTTTCGAAGATCAAGGATTCCTACGGGTTGCTCTTGATATGTCAAGCTTGGCCCAACGGTGATCTCCGAATGGTCAAGAATATGACTGCTATCTGCCACATATCGCCTGAGCTGCGATACATGGAATACATCATGCACTCCCTCAAGTGAAGGTGGTAGCGCAAGTCGATATGCCACTTCTCTCACTCTTTCTAGTACATCAAATGGTCCAATATACCTTGGACTCAACTTGCCACGCCCTCCAAACCGAATGATGCCTCTGGTGGGTGATATCCTCAAGAAGATATGACCGCACTCTTTATATTCTAAGGGACGACGATGAAGGTCTGCCCATTGCTTCTGCCTATCTTGCGCTACTCGCAAGTGTCCTTGTATTTTTTTTACTGTTTCCAAAGTGTTAATTACTAGCTCTGGTCCCAGGATTTGACGTTCTCCCACGTCGCTCCAATGCATAGAAGATCTACACTTCCTTCCATACAATGCTTCAAACGGAGCCATCTGAATGCTTGCCTGATAGCTATTATTGTAAGAAAATTCCACAAGATGTAGGTGGTCCTCCTATGATCCCCCAAAGTCTAACATACAAGCCCTCAACATATCTTCTAATGTCTGAATAGTAAGTTTTAACTGCCTATTTGTTTGAGGGTGATAAGATGTACTGAACTTCAGACGAGTTCTAAGGCTTTCTTGCATACTTCTCCAAAAATGTGATATAAAGCGTGAGTCCCTGTCTGATATAATGCTGACTGGAATGCCGTGCAATCTCACGATTTGCCTTATATACAAGTCAGCCAAAGCTTCTGTAGATTTGCCAACTTTAAAAGGCAAGAAATGTGCTGACTTGGTGAGTCGGTCTACTATAACCCAAACTGCATCTTTACCACTTGGACTCTTGGAAAAGCCCGTGACAAAGTCCATAGTGATATGTTCCAACTTCCACTCTGGAATTGGAAGTGGTTGCAATAACCCTGCTGTTCTCTGGTGCTCCAGTTTTACTTGCTGACATACCAGGCATTTAGCTACAAAGCGAGCTATCTCTCCTTTCATCCTATGCCACCAGAAATGCCGTCGTAAATCATGATACATCTTGGTGCCTCCAGGATGAATAGAATATATTGAACTATAAGCTTCTGTCATCAGCTCCTGTTGAATATCTCCATTAGGAATATAAAGATGATTACAACATCATAATATCTCATCATCATGGATGCGCAGTCCTGTCTGCTCTTCGGCTTCTGTCCTTTCTTTTAATCTTCTGAATCTGGTGTCTGTAGGTAATGCTGCCTTGATTCTCTCTACTAGTGATGATTGTATTTGCAAGTTGGCTAGTGTCCCGTCTTCTCTGGGTAATATCACTTCAATGCCAAGATTTTGCAAATCCTTCAATAATCCCCTTTGTGTTGTTAAGAAATAAGTTGTTGGCTTCCGGCTTAATGTGTCAGCTACAACGTTAGCCTTGCCTGGGTGATAATGTAATTCTATCTCAAAATCTTTCATCAACTCGAGCCATCGACGTTGCCTCATATTTAACTCCTTCTGTGTGATGACATACTTGAGACTTTTGTGGTCAGTATATATTTCTACTCGTTCCCCATATAAATAATTTCTTCATAACTTCAGAGCAAATACAACTTCTGCAAGTTTTAAGTCATGAGTTGGATAATTTTTCTCATGTACTCGTAACTGTCTAGATGCATATGCAATTACCTTGCCATGCTGCATTAATACGCATCCCAAACCTTTCCCTGATGCGTCACTGTAGATTATATAGCCTCCTGGTCCTGATAGAATAGTTAATACCGATGATGTGGTCAGTCGCTTCTTTAATTCCTCGAAAGCGGCTTGACATTCATTGATCCATATGAACTCTTGATCTTTGCAAGTCAATCGAGTCATAGGTGTTGCTATCCTTGAGAAGTTTTCCATGAACCGTCGGTAATATCCCGCAAGTCCAAGAAAACTTCTCACCTCCGCTGCTGATTTAGGAACAGGCCATGTCTCGACTGCCGAGATCTTTTCTGGATCAACAGAAATACCGTCTCCCATAATAACATGTCCAAAAAATGAGACTTTGTCCAAGAAGAACTCATATTTACTGAGCTTCGCATATAATAGCTCTCTTCTTAAAGTCTCTAGAACAATCCGCAGGTATATCTCGTGCTTCTTGTGGTTCTTCGAATAGATAAGTATATCATCTATGAAGACGACTACGAACTGGTCCAAATACTGATGGAAGACTCAATACATTAAGTCCATAAAGATAGCTGGAGCATTGGTCAATCCAAATGGCATGACCAAAAACTTGTAGTGCCCGTATCTTGTCCAGAATGTGGTCTTAGGAATGTCCTCCTTCTGTACCTTCACTTGGTGATATCCCGATCTCAAATCTATCTTTGAGAACACCTTGGCTCCACTAAGCTGATCAAATAGGTCATCAATGCGTGGTAGTGGATATTTATTCTTCACTGTCACTGTATTTAAGGCTCTATAGTCAATGCACATACGCACTGACCCATCCTTCTTTGGTACAAACAATACTGGTGCTCCCCAGGGTGATGCACTTGATCGAATGAAACCTTTCTCCTCTAGTTCCTTCAATTATGTCTTTAACTCATCCATCTCCTTCTTTGCCAGTCTATAAACATGTGATGCTATGGGTGCTGCTCCCGATACTAATTCAATTGAGAATTATACGTCTCTATCTGGGGGTAGTCCTGGTAATTCTTCTGGAAAGACGTCTTAAAATTCTGAAATAATAGGATGACAGACAACGTCGTCCATTGCGAGCAGCATTCCATCAAGGATTTATGTGGATCCTCGTGCAAACTCAAGTTCAAGCTGGCCGGGTACCTTAAAAAGAATGCTTTCTCCAAAATAATCGAAGAAAGCATGGTACTTGCTCAGCCAGTCCATTCCAAGCACAATATCAAAAGTAGGCATAGGAAGGACTAAGAGTCGGGCATTCATCTCTCTGCCACGTATCCCTATAGGACATGATCTATAATTTCTACTAATAGGTACTACTACTCCTCCGGTAAGAATTTTAACACAACTAGGTAAAGGTGTAGAGGTAATGTTGTGTTTGAAAATAAATCTAGATGATATGAATGAGTGGGTAGCTCCTGTATCAAATAATATCACAGCAGAAAAAGTAAAAACAAGAGTGATACCTGCTATGACATCGATCTCCTGATCCATGTCATCCACTTCCATAGCAAAAGCTTGCCCATTCCTCTGTGGCTGTCCATGACTAGCCCTCAGGTACTGATCCTCCTGGGTAGGTAGTGGTAGTCCTCGCTGAAATCCTTCTGCTGCTGGAGGTAGAGGTGCTCCTGGTCTAGCCATCTGTTGAGCTGGCCTTGGTGCTGGAAGTGCTAGCCTCTATATTGTTGGTGGAAGTGCTGTTGCTTGTTGCATAGGACAGTCCTTCAATATATGATGTCCAGAACCACATCTCATACACTGTCCTAGGCGGACTCGACAGTCCCTTGAGATGTGCCCACGTCTGCCACAGTAATTGTATTGGGGTTTCTCTGGGATCTGGTACGGTCCTGCTCTGTTTTGGTACTGTTGTTGCTGTGCTAAAAGACGTCTGATAGGTCCTCCTTATTGTATTCTTGTTGGTCCTGGTTGTGCCCTTAGCTGAACTCCTTTTCCTTTGCTAATGGTTTCTTGTAGTCTGGCTTCTGTTAGCGGCTCGGCATAAGAGATTCGGGACTGGAAGCTAGTATAGTGTTGGATCTCTTTAGTTAGTCCACGATGAAACCTCTTAGCCTTGGCCAAGTTATCTGGTATCAGAGCAGCACCATATTTGCTAAGACGGCTAAATTCAATATCATACTCGTCCACTGTTCGGTTCTCTTACTCCAGGTGGAGAAACTGATCGTATAATGCATCTCTGACAGTGTCCGGGAAGTACTTTCTTTCAAAGCATTCCAAGAACTGCTCCCATGTCTGGTAAGTACCTAGATGGCGTTCCATGGATTCCTACCAATGGTGATCATTACCATCTAGAAGCATCCTTACACCTGTCATCCATAGGTCTGCAGGTAACTGTGATGCTTCTAATAACTTCCGAGTATGAGTGATCCAGTTAGTAGTTTTCTCTGGACTCTCAGTACCTTTGTACGTATTTGGTCCCATTTGTACAAAGTCCTTTACTGAACCAACTCTAGCTTGAGGTACTGGAGCCAGTGCTTGAGCTGGTACAACAGCCTGTGCAGCCATCCTTTCAAGTGCTGCTAGAAATTCTTGCCGTTGCTCGGCTGCCTGTTGCCTCTGTTCCTGCATCATCATATGGAAGAATTGGAATAGTCGAGCCTGGCCATCCTGCGGTATCGATGAGACTGGAAGAGTTCCATTAGGTGGAATGAAAAAGTCAGATGGAGCTGGATTATGAATCTGTCTATCTGGTCCTGAAAGTCTAGGGTTCGTTGAGGTCCCTCCTTGAGTCTGACCATTGACTCCAGGAGTTGTGTTACCATCAGTGATAGTACATTATTTTTGTATATCCATCTTTTTGCAGTAAATATACACAATTGTTTAGGCAAGGTATGGGAATCAAACAGGGTACAAGTATTAAATAGGATGTAGAAGTATGAAATACGCTGGAGAGTTATCCGCATAAAATATAGCTTCAGAGCTAGCTGCGTAGAGCAGGGCTCCAAGGAAGTTTTAGCGTAAAGTAAAGATTTCAAATCGTCGGCGTAAAACATAGTTCAGGACTAATCAGCATAAGGTCTACGCGTAAAATCTGCGTAAAATTTGCGTAAAAGTTCTGCACATAAATCTGAGCGTAACTACTATTTTCGTAAATTTATCTGCTTAAAGTATAGCATACTTGGCAGCGTAAGAAACTTTTTTCTTAGATGAATTTGTCAGAAAACCTGACATTTGACAAAAGTACCGCACGATAATCGAGAGGACGGCTGTGATGGTAATTTGTACAGAAACCTAGGTTTTGTTGTCTAGTGACATTTGACAAAATCAAATGCCACGTCAAACGCTGTTGCTGCAGAGGGCTCAGAGCATATCTCTGCATTAAATGCAAAAGATTGGTTTCTTAATGACTAAGATAGTGACAAATACGCTTATCATCATCCTTATACTTTATGCCTAATCGAGCTATTTATGCTGGTTCAGGGATCATCAGGGTTACGATGGTCTTTACCTATGTCATGACATACGCAGATTAGGAAGACTAAGGGATTGTGGAAAATAGTTTGTTATAACTGCTGCGTAAAGTAAACCTAATTATGGCGCAAAAATAGGTAATCTCCTGCAGCATAAAGTATATGCCAACAAGAGTAAAGGATCTGTGGTGTAAAATAAATATAGGATAGTTGGAAGGATGAATGAGGTTTTAGTCAAGTGTGGATGAGATCCTTAAAATCTTTCCTATGCACAGGCTTTTCTTGGTACAATTATGTAACCAAGACAATATATTCGAGGACCTGCATGTGCCACTACCAAAAATATGTCACGCCCCAGTCCCAAAATTTGTAGGACTAGGAATACATAACACACCCAGCCGTATGTATATGAACTCCAATATATGGAAACCATATACATACGTACGCTGTAAATGAATATGCAATCCATCAGTGGTAATATACTGTCACAACAAGTCACACATAATCTATATCTCATCCACAGCACAAGTAATCAGTAGGGAATATAAGTTGAATAGTATAACTGAATATCCAAGAGAAGTATCGAGTCTGATAATCGGGTGGAAACAAATCCACTACAAAACGACTATACTGAGTAGCAACAAAATCTATAAACAGTAGTCATAATCACAGATACTCTGAGGGTAAGATCTCCTTGGTCTCGTAAGTAGCATCCGGTCCAGGCCCGTACTCCTGTGGAAGCTCTTGCTCGTCCATATTTGGAAAGGGACCAGGTCCTCCGAGGGATATAATAAGATACATAATAACATGCCCATAAGTACTGAAATATAAACATCCATCGGGTCGCCTAACCATCTAAGCGTATGCAGTTTGAGAACAACTTTCTACCAAGTGGGCTATCTGGCTCAAAATATGGGATTGGCGTGCAGGGCCGGTCTTGAGCTCACAGAGGTCCGGGGCAAACTTTCAAAATGAGGCCCCATACATAATGTAAAAAAATAAAACAAAAATAAAATAAAAAATATGCCTCCACCAAGATTTGAACTAGGAACCTCTTGTGTGCAAGTCTAATGTAATAACCACTACACAACAATTGCTTCATGATAAGAATGGTCAATGGTAAATATTATTCTATTTTCGGTACAAAATTATTTATATATTTAAAAAAAAAATTGGGCCCTTCTGGCCCATGGGGCCCTGGGCGGTCGCCCTGTCCGCCCTGGGCCAGGGCCGGCCCAGTTGGCGTGACACTCTCGGAGAATCTGAGGCCTTTTGAACGACAAAGGCCGCTAGTAATATATAGTGGTCATAATCACCCTTTCTTCAGCAGAGAATCCGGGCGTTACAGAAAAGTGCAAAGGAGCCCAAATGCATTACTTATTGTTCTCCCCATCCCATGCTCTAAGCATGTCATATACATGACAGGATAATACCTCTAATAACTGCCAGGTCTACTAGCATACAAAGTTTCTATTAGCAGTCATTCTTGACGCACGACCCTTACGTATAGGCGGCCAACCCAATACGAAGTCCAAAAATCTATATGAGACTCACAACTCGTGTAACAACTGTGTCACTGCCAATGAATCTACGGATGCTCCAAAATGCTAGGATAGTCTTATAAAACAGGTCCAAAGTCTACAAAAATAAACATCTATATAGGCAGAATTAAATATGCATGTATCATTTTTGGAATGTAAATAGATGTACAGTGGCAAGGTATACTTGCCGAGTAAAGTCCTGTAAAGTGTACGTCCAAGAAATGTTAAGTGTGATAAGAAGAAGGTTAGTGTTTGGAAGTTGTAATTATATATAGGAATAAGGAGACGGTAGAATTAACTTAATGGTTAAGAAACTATTGTTGTTGTTTTCTTCTTATTGGTTTATGTGTGCGGTTGAGAAGATCTTTTAAGGAGTGGTGGAATAAAATTCTTACACGTGTGGAATGGCAAAGCAAAGCAAAATTGTGTTTTGCCTCTGCTGCTGATACGATGCGCGGGGAAGGTAGTATACGCAGGGTAGTCTTATACGCGTCAGGGGAAAATAGAAAGTGGCGGAGAGTTATCTGCATGATTTTGGTTTTACGTACAGAAAACTGAAGAGTTTACGCGGGTACACCGCTGCTTTTATTATACGTACGGAAGTGGTTTTGTGCATAGAGAAAAGAATTTAGGCGGGTTGGGTTTTACGCATGAAAGAGTTTCTGCATGCAGGGTTTTTGCTAAACGAGTTTTACGCAGGGATGATTAACGGGTTGCGGGTTTGGTCAAATAGGAATTTCTGTTTTTCTTTTCTTTTCTTTATTATTATACTTAATAATTTAAATTAATATTTAAATAATAACTAATACGGTTTTCAGGAATGGGGGTTTATAATTGTTTATGAGTATTTGCAGGAGCGCAGATCCGGGCTGGCTACTTATATTGCGAGAGGTCTTCTCTTCGAGCCTCATGATTGTTAGAGGTTGTATTTATATTGTATTTGTCTTGTTTATTCTCTATTCTAGTTCGGTAGTGGATTTGTTTCCATCCGACTGTCATCTTAGATACTTCATTTTGGGATCTGGTTATAGATATTGGTTATTCATTATATTTAATTTTCTGTGGATGAGATTAGATTATACCCAGTGATTTATGATAGTTTATACCACTGGTGAATTGTTATTCATATTACAGCGTACGTGTGATATAGTTTCCATATATTGGAGTGCCATATTCATACGGTTGGCATGCTTACGTGTCCTAGCCCTACGTATTTTGGGACTGGGGCGTGACAGAATCCATCTCCCAATAGGTATAATTTAGTTTTTCCCTTTATTTAGGTTCTAAATATGAGATTTAACTATGATAAATTAATCCATATGCATAAGCTACCTATAGGATTTGGAATTGAGTTCATAGGAGGCCTATTGAGAAAGTTATGGTACTTTTTGTGTCAATTTTGGCGGAATTCCGAGATTGACACTTGTTGTATTTGTCAATTGGTCATGTTTACATGTGTTTTTGTGTTTGGGGCTAGTATCGTATCCACAATTGGGTACGTGTAGGTCGTATCCCAATAATTTGGTGATACATTTTGATTTGGGAGTTTTCTCTCCGACACGGGATTTTGTGTGCATGTCACATTTTGACACGGATACGTATTCATTTGTTTGACTCTTCATATTGTTCATAAATAAAATATTAGACTTGCTCGTGTCCTTCGGGGTACGATTGGTTGTGTGGTGGACTCGTGTCGCAAGCGTATCATAGATCTAGTGTGATGTGCGATGCACTCCACGTATTTTTTGTGTTGCATTTCTAGATCTATTCCTATTATTCTCAATCATTTATAATAAATGTATTTATATGTATGTATATATATTATTATGTATATATATACTTATATGTGTTAGTATATCATATATCTAAATACCTATGTGTAATATATATATATATATATATATATATATATATATATATATATATATATATATATATATATATATATGTAGATATACTTCTACATATGTAATAGCTATTAAATAAGTAGTGTATATATATAAGTTATATGTATATATATATATATATATATATATATATATATATATATATATATATATATGCTTGCATGTTATATATATATATATATGTGTGTGTGTGTTTGTGTGTGTGTGTGTGTGTGTGTGTGTACGTATATGAGATGATATATATATATATATATATATATATATATATATATATATATATATATATATATATATATATATATATATATATATATATATACATATCCACAATTGTATATGTATATATATATATATATATATATATATATATATATATATATATATATATATATATATATATATATATATATATATATATATATACATATACAATTGTGGATATGTATATATATATATATATATATATATATATATATATATATATATATATATATATATATATATATATATATATATATATATATGGATGAGCATGTATATAAATAAATAGATATAGTTGGTATATATTAGTGTATATATGTGTGTGCTATTGTATAAGAGAGGGGGCTTGACGCTTTAGCGACAACAGCAGCTACAACAACAGCAGCATCAGCAGCATTAGCGACAGCAGCAGCAACAGCATTAGCGACAGCAGCAGCTACAGCAACAGCAGTAGCAGCATTAGCGACAGCAGCAGCAGCAGCAGCAGCATTAGCGACAGCAGTAGCAGCAGCATTAGTGACAGCAGCAGCTACAGCAATAGCAGCAGCAGTATTAGCAACAGCAGCCGCAGCATTAGCAACGGCAGTAGCAGCAAAACAGTGACAGCAGCAGCAATAGAGACAACAGCAACAAATGCAAGCTAGGGAGCAGCAGCGTGTATCGGGGAGGGCTAACAAGTTGTAAGTTAGCTAGTTGGGTTAGTAGTATATGCATTGTTAGTATAATTGTTAGTTAGTTGTGGGTTATAGTTGGTAACTATATATATATATATGTATGGTAGGGTATTAGTACATATATCTATGTATGGTAAGGTATTAGTACATATATCTATGTATGATGAGGTATTAGTTAGATTCTTAAACTATATATTATAAGTATTATATTGTATTGTATTACTATGTTATATTTAGTAGTTAATTGATTTGCATATATTTAAGTTGGGGTTAGCTACAAATGAGGATTTGGCAATTACCTTGAGATACCAAGGTAAGTGCCAAGGTATTGCGGATACCCAAGGTATTGGGTTTGGGTATGTAAACCCCCATTCCTGAAAACCGTATTAGTTATTATTTAAATATTTATTTAAATTATTAAGTATAATAATAAAGAAAAGAAAAACAGAAATTCCTATTGGACCAAACCCGCAACCCGTTAATCATCCCTGCGTAAAACTCATTTAGCAAAAACCCTGCATACAGAAACTCTTTTATGCGTAAAACCCAACCTGCCTAAATTCCTTTCTCTACACACAAAACCACTTCCGTGCGTATAAAAAGTAGCAGTGTACCCGCGTAAACTCTTCAATTTTCTGTGCGTAAAACCAAAATCATGCAGATAACTCTCCGCCACTTTCTATTTTCCCTGACGCGTATAAGACTATCCTGCGTATACTACCTTCCCCGCGCATAGTATCAGCAGCAGAAGCAAAATCTAATTTTGCTTTGCTTTGCCATTCCACATGCGTAAGAATTTCATTCCACCACTCCTTAAAAGATCTTCTCAACCGCACACATAAACCAATAAGAAGAAAACAACAGCAATAGTTTCTTAACCATTAAGTAAATTCCACCGCCTCCTTATTCTTATATATAATTACAACTTCCAAACACTAACCTTCTTCTTATCACACTTAATATTTCTTGGACGTACACTTTACAGGACTTTACTCGGCAAGTATACCTTGCCACTGTACATCTATTTATATTCCAAAAATGATACATGCATATTTAATTCTGCCTATAAAGATATTTATTTTTCTAGACTTTGGACCTATTTTATAAGACTACCCTAGCATTTTGGAGCATCCGTAGATTCATTAGCAGTGACACCGTTGTTACACGAGTTGTGAGTCTCATATAGATTTTCGGACTTCGTATTGGGTTGGCCGCCTATACGTAAGGGCCGTGCATCAGGAATGACTGCTAATAGAAACTTTGTATGCTAGTAGACCTGGCAGTTATTAAAGGTATTATTGTGTTATGTATATGACATGCTTAGAGCATGGGACGGGGAGAACAATAAGTAAAGCATTTTGGTTCCTTTGCACTTTTTTGTAACGCCTGGATTCTCCGCCGGAGAAAGGGCGATGATGACCACTATATATTACTGGCGGCCTCTGCCGTTCAAAAGACGACATGCTTTGAGGCCTCTGATTCTCCGAGAGAGTCACGCCAATCCCATATTTTGAGCCAGATAACCCACTTGGTGGAAAGTTGTTCTCAAACTGCATACACTTAGATGGTTAGGCGATCCGATGGATGTTTATATTTCAGTACTTATGGGCATGTTATTATGTATCTTATTATGTCCCTCTGAGGACCTGGTCCCTTTCTAGATATGGACGAGCAGGAGCTTCCACAGGAGTACGGGCCTGGATCGGATGCTACTTACGAGACTGAGGAGATCTTACCCTCAGAGTATCTGTGATTATGACTACTGTTTATAGATTTTGTTGCTACTCAGTATAGTCATTTAGTAGTGGATTTGTTTCCACCCGACTATCAGACTCGATACTTCTCTTGGATATTCAGTTATACTATTCAGCTCCTATTCCCTACTGATTACTTGTGTTGTGGATGAGATATAGATTATGTGTGACTTGTTATGACAGTATATTACCACTGATGGATTGCATATTCATTTACAGCGTACGTGTGTATATGGTTTCCATATATTAGAGTTCATATACATACGGTTGGGCGTGTTACGTATTCCTAGTCCTACGTATTTTGGGACTGGGACGTGATATGTTTTTAGTGGTGGCCCATGCAGGTCCTCGAATATATTGTCTTGGTTATATAATTGTACCAAGCAAAGCCTGTGCATAGGAAAGATTTTAAGGATCTCATCCACACTTGACTAAAACCTCATTCATACTTCCAACTATCCTATATTTATTTTACGCCACAGATCCTTTACTCTTGTTGGCATATACTTTATGCTGTAGGAGATTACCTATTTTTGTGCCATAATTAGGTTTACTTTACGCAGCAGTTATAACAAACTATTTTCCACAATCCCTTAGTCTTCCTAATCTGCGTATGTCATGACATAGGTAAAGACCAGCGTAACCCTGATGATCCCTGAACCAGCGTAAATAGCTCGATTAGGCATAAAATATAAGGATGATGATAAGCATATTTTTTACTATCTTAGTCATTAAGAAACCAATCTTTTGCATTTAATACAGAGATATGCTCCGAGCCTTGTGCAGCAACAGCCTTTAACGTGGCGTTTAATTTTGTCAAATATCACTAGACAACAAAACTCGGGTTTCTGTGCAAATCACCCTCACAACCGTCCTCTCGATTATCGTGCGGTACTTTTGTCAGATGTCAGGTTTTCTGACAAATTCATCCAAGGAAAAAGTTTCTTACGCTGCCAAGTATGCTATACTTTACGCAGATAAATTTACAAAAATAGTAGTTACGCTCAGATTTATGCGCAGAACTTTTACGCATATTTTACGCAGATTTTACGCGTAAACCTTATGCTGATTAGTCCTGAACTATATTTTACGCCGACGATTTGAAATCTTTACTTTACGCTAAAACTTCCTTGGAGCCCTGCTCTACACAGCTAGCTCTGAAGCTATGTTTTACGTGGATAACTCTCCAGCATATTTCATACTTCTATATCATATTTAATACTTGTACCCTTTTTGATTCCCATACCTTGCCTAAATGATTGTGTACATTTACTACAGAAAGATGGCTATGCAAAAATAATGTACTATCACTGATGGTAACACACTCCTGGAGTCAATGGTCAGACTCAAGGAGGGACCTCAACGAACCCTAGACTTTCAGGACCAGATGGACAGATATATAATCCAGCTCCATCTGACTTTCCCATTCCACCTAATGGAACTCTTCCAGTCTCATCGATACCGCAGGATGGCCAGGCTCCACTATTCCAATTCTTCTAGATGATGATGCAAGAACAGAGACAACAGGCAGCCGAGCAACGGCAAGAATTTCTAGCAGCACTTGAAAGGATGGCTGCACAGGCTGTTGTACCAGCTCAAGCACTAGCTCCAGTACCTCAAGCTAGAGTTGGTTCAGTAAAAAACTTTGTACAAATGGGACCAAGGACGTACAAAGGTGCTGAGAGTCCAGAGGAAACTACTAACTGGATCACTCATACTCGAAAGTTATTAGAAGCATCACAGTTACCTGCAGACCTATGGATGACAGGTATAAGGATGCTTCTAGATGGTAATGCTCACTATTGGTGGGAATCCATGGAATGCCAGCTAGGTACTTACCAGATATGGAAATAGTTCCTGGAATGCATTAAAAGAAAGTACTTCCCGGACACTGTCAGAGATGCATTATACGATCAGTTTCTCCACCTGGAGCAGGGGAACCGAACAGTGGACGAGTATGATACTGAATTTAGTCGCCTTACCAAATATGATACTGCTCTGATACCAGATGACTTGGCCAAGGCTAAGTGGTTTCATCGTGGACAAACTAAAGAGCTCCAACACTATACTAGCTCCCAGTCCCAAATCTCTTATGCCGAGCTGCTAACAGAAACTAGACTATAAGAAACCATCAACAAAGGAAAAGGAGTTCAGCTAAGGGCACAACCAGGACCAACAAGAATACAACAAGAAGGACCTATCAGACGTCTTTTAGCACAGCAACAGCATTACCAAAACAGAGCAGGACCATACCAGATCTCAGAGAAACCTCAATACAATTACTGTGGGAGATGTGGGCAAATCTTAAGGGACTGTCGAGTCCGCCTAGGATAGTGTATGAGATGTGGTTTTGGACAGCATATATTGAAGGACTATCCTATATAACAAGCAACAACACTTCCACCGCCAGCACAGAGGCTAGCACTTCCAGCACCAAGGCCAGCTCAACAGATGGCTAGACCAGTAGCACCTCGACCTCCAGCAGCAGGAGAATTTCAGCGAGGACCACCACTACCTACCCAAGAGGATCAGTACCTGAGGGATAGTCATGGATAGCCACAGAGGAATGGGCAAGCTTTTGCTATGGAAGTGGATGACATGGATCAGGAGATCGATGTCATAGTGGGTATCACTCTTGTTTTTACTTTTTTTGCTGTGACATTATTTGATACAGGAGCTACCCACTCATTCATATCATCTAGATTTATTTCCAAACATAATATTACCTCTACACCTTTACCTAGTTGTGTTAGAATTCTTACCAGAGGAGGAGTGGTACCTATTAGTAGAAATTGTAGATCATGTCCTATAGGAATACGTGGCAGAGAGATGAATGTCCGACTCTTAGTCCTTCCTATGCCTACTTTTGATATTGTGCTTGGAATGGACTGGCTAAGCAAGTACCACGCTTTCTTCGATTGTTTTGGAGGAAGCATTCTTTTCAAGGTACCCGGCCAGCCTGAACTTGAGTTTGCACGAGGATCCACAAAAAACCTTGATGGAATGCAGCTCGCAATGGACGATGTTGTCTATCATCCCATTTTTTTATAATTTTAAGACGTCTTTTCAGAAGAATTGTCAGGACTACCCCCAGATAGAGACGTAGAATTCTCAATTGAATTAGCACCGGGAGCAGCACCCATAGCATCACATGTTTATAGACTGGCAAAGAAGGAGATGGATGAGTTAAAGACACAATTGAAGGAACTAGAGGAAAAAGGTTTCATCCGACCAAGTGCATCACCTTGGGGAGCACCAGTATTATTTGTACCAAAGAAGGATGGGTCAGTACTTATGTGCATTGACTATAGAGCCTTAAATGCAGTGACAGTAAAGAATAAATACCCACTACCACGCATTGATGACCTATTTGATCAGCTTAGTGGAGCCAAGGTGTTCTCAAAGATAGATTTGAGATCGAGATATCACCAGGTGAAGGTACGAAAGGAAGACATTCCTAAGACCGCATTTTGGACAAGATACGGGCACTACGAGTTTTTGGTCATGCCATTTGGATTGACTAATGCTCCAGCTATCTTTATGGACTTAATGCATCGAGTCTTCCATAAGTATTTGAACCAATTCGTGGTCGTCTTTATAGATGATATACTAATCTATTCGAAGAACCATGAGAAGTACGAGAAACACCTGCGGTATAAACCCCCATTCCTGAAAACCGTATTAGTTATTATTTAAATATTTATTTAAATTATTAAGTATAATAATAAAAAAAAGAAAAGAAAAATAGAAATTCTTATTAGACTAAACCCGTAACCCGTTAATCATCCCTGTGTAAAACTCGTTTAGCAAAAACCATGCATGCAGAAACTCTTTCAAGCGTAAAACCCAACTCGCCTAAATTTCTTTCTCTACGCACAAAACCACTTCCGTGCGTATAATAAAAGCAGCAGTGTACCCACATAAACTCTTCAGTTTTCTGTGCGTAAAACCAAAATCATGCAGATAACTCTCTGCCACTTTCTATTTCCCCTGACGCGTATAAGACTACCCTGCATATACTACCTTTCCTGCGCATAGTATCAGCAGCGAAAGCAAAACCCAATTTTGCTTTGCCATTCCACACGTGTAAGAATTTTATTCCACCACTCCTTAAAAGATCTTCTCAACCGCACACATAAACCAATAAGAAGAAAATAACAGTAATAGTTTCTTAACCATTAAGTAAATTCCACCACCTCCTTATTCCTATATATAATTACAACTTCCAAACACTAACCTTCTTCTTATCACACTTAATATTTGTTGGACGTACACTTTACAGGACTTTACTCGGCAAGTATACCTTGCCACTGTACATCTATTTATATTCCAAAAATGATACATGCATATTTAATTCTGCCTATATAGATGTTTATTTTTATAGACTTTGGACCTGCTTTATAAGACTACCCTAGCATTTTGGAGCATCCGTAGATTCATTGGCTGTGACACAGTTGTTACACGAGTTATGAGTCTCATATAGATTTTTGGACTTCGTATTGGGTTGGCCGCCTATACGTAAGAGCCGTACGTCAGGAATGACTGCTAATAGAAACTTTGTATGCTAGTAGAACTGGCAGTTATTAGAGGTATTATCGTGTCATGTATATGACATGCTTAGAGCATGGGACGGGGAGAACAATAAGTAAAGCATTTTGGCTCCTTTGCACTTATCTATAACGCCCGGATTATCCGTCGGAGAAAGGGTGATGATGACGACTATATATTACTGGCGGCCTCTGCCGTTCAAAAGAGGACATGCTTTGAGGCCTCTGATTCTCCGAGAGAGTCACGCCAATCCCATATTTTGAGCCAGATATCCCACTTGGTGAAAAGTTGTTCTCAAACTGCATACACTTAGATGGTTAGGCGACCCGATGGATGTTTATATTTCAGTACTTATGGGCATGTTATTATGTATCTTGTTATGTCCCTCTAAGGACCTGGTCCCTTTCCAGATATGGATGAGCAGGAGCTTCCACAAGAGTACGGGCCTGGACCGGATGCTACTTACGAGACTGAGAAGATCTTACCCTCAGAGTATCTGTGATTATGACTACTGTTTATAGATTTTGTTGCTACTCAGTATAGTCATTTTGTAGTGGATTTATTTCCACCCGACTATCAGACTTGATACTTCTCTTGGATATTCAGTTATACTATTCAACTCCTATTCCCTACTAATTACTTGTGCTGTGGATGAGATATAGATTATGTGTGACTTATTGTGACAGTATATTACCACTGATGGATTGCATATTCATTTACAGCGTACGGGTTTATATGGTTTCCATATATTGGAGTTCATATACATACGGCTGGGCGTGCTACGTATTCCTAGTCCTACATATTTTGGGACTGGAGCGTGACAGGGTATCAAGATGGGGATTTATTAGTGCGATACCACGTTGGTTCAAAACTAAGGTATCCATATAGCTTTTGTAATTAGGATTTTTATATTTAATATTGTTCATATGTATATATGATAATTTATATCTCTTGTTTGCGTATCTTGCGATACGGTATCTTAGTATCCTAGATTTAGCTTGTATGACCTAGATTCTTAGTATATAAACCTAACATCGTTGAGATATACTCATGCAACCTAAAAATAGGTAGTTTAACCAAGTTTGACCGACTTGACTTAGTGTTGACCTAGTTTGACTATTTTTGACTTAGAATTAGCTCTTTGACCTAGACGTTGACTAGTTTAACTTATTTTCTTTCGGAAATCTTGTATTGATGTTGTATCCCCTATCTAGGTCTTTGTGGCACCGTATCCGACATCTGTGAGACTATTCATCCAGATTCAGGCGAGTATATTCTCTGATAGTTTCTTATTTATGATATCCTCTATGTTCATTATATCTAGTATAGATATCCATGTTTCCTTGACACAATGGTTACACGGATTGGTTTATCCGGATCTCATCATGAGATATTATTTCTTGGTATATGGTGTATCTTGTGCAAGCCTTGTTTCATTGTTCCTCTGGTACATGTACAGATACTGATTTTCGGAAAGAGTCGCTATCTTCTAGGGGAATCCCGTGCCATAGCGTACCTTGGTTGGATCCACTATACCAATCGGGGTTGGGAAGTATATAGTGTAGATATGTGATCATACCCATCTTGTATCTTGTTCTTGTATAGTGTTAATCATACACCGCACGTATGATTAGCCAGGCCATAATCTTGTATCAAGTTCTTAAGTCGATCACATGTTAAAGCTAGTACTCACTCACTTAGCCATTTAATATTCTTGTTCATTGTCATATTGTTCATTCATGTATTTATTTACAGTATTTCCTTTATTATATATCTCTTGTATCTATTGTGTATCTTATATATTCATATCTATTTACTGTTATATAGTTTTTATCATTGATTAGAACTGTTGTTAGAGATATACTCTGCTCCTTTCCTGACTGGATATAATTTTTCCAGATGACACTGAGGTGTGGTACCCTACATATTATGGGTCTAAAGATGTTATGGGCTTAGAGTCAGAGACCCTGGCTCAGGAGGGACTTATCCCGACTGAGACAGATGACCTGGGACTTGTAGCTTCTTAGTATTCTTTTGTACTGGATTTGTCTCCAACTTATTATTTAGTATTTCTTCAGACTCATTGATGTTATTATTTTAGACTCATGAGTTATATGTGACTATTCTATACTTTATCATATTCGTGCTCATTTTTATCTTAGATCTGTGATTGAGTATATTGATATTGTTGGTGGCTCATTATATTGTTAGATAGATTACCCAAACAGCGTTCTACCACCGATTCTGTGACGTAGGTTGGACGTTATTCCCGACTTGTACCCTTACACCAGGTGCGGGTCATGACAAAGTTGAAAGGATAATTCTATCAAAAGGTATAAAACCTAAGCGACACGGTACTTAAGCGTCTTTTGGACCACCTCTAGATGGATTATGACCCATACAACTAATCTGAGATGATAGATACATAACAAAAAAAAGATTTATTAAATACTGTTAGTCATTTTTATAGAAATTCATAAATTACTAATTTACTGATTTACAAAGTTGACTTTTATATAAAAGAAAGTGAACCATACCTAAACCAAAATTGAATCATCATAACTCTACTAGAGTTCGGACATAGTTCAAATCGAACTTGACCCGATTTCGTATGGCCTGTGTTTTGTTTTAAGTTGTTGTCCCCACTCTCTTTTATATACACACAATTATCTTCCCAATCGCCTCCAGCACCTCCGAAGGACCAAAAACCTTCCAAAACCCTAGTTTTCTCAAACCTCAACCCCCTTGGATCTCCCTTCTCAGGCTGTTTCAAGAGGTAGAAATTTGGATTTTGGTTTCTTTTATCATCCTCTACAACTGCTCATCAATTGATTGAAGGTATAACTCTTATTTCTCCTCCTTTCAATTATTTCCATGGCTCCCAAATTGTTTAAGAAGAAGAGAAAAGTAATAGAAGCCTCATCTTCTAATCAAGATGATGTTTCTAAATCTCTATTAAGTCCAGCCTTGCTAGACGACAGAGAATTTAATGGATTAAGTTTTGTATTATTAGATCAATCCATTGAATGGTTTAACAACTTTGATGACCGCATCGTCTGTCCTGGCAGTCCCATTAATTTTACTTTGTTTCCTAATTATTTGGACTCTTTTCATACGTTAGGATTGGATGACATAGTGACTACTATATTTCCAATATTTTTTAATATTGTTTGTATATTTTACTGCAATATGTACTCAATTGATGATTTTGTTAAAGCTCGAGTTGTCGGGTTAGATATTGAATTTGATGCTTTATACGTAGGGGAAATTCTTCACATTCCCAACGAAGGAGAACCCTTAGTACCTATCATATCTTTTAATCAATGTCGGCATGACTCTAGACTCTTTTTATATTTATTTACCCAACCCCTGTTCTCGTGGTCAACTTAAGGCCAAATACTTCAACATATGGTTCTATGACTTACATCGCATTATCTTCTCAACCTTTCTGCCTAAGTGTCCTCCACTGATAAAATTATAGACCTAGAGCTGTGTGCCATGTATCGTATCTACTTTGAAATTAAATTTAGCTTTCCAAAGACTATGATTCAGATGATGATCCATTCCCGTTAGAACAAGCGTAACCTTTTATACACTATGTACTTGCCGATTATCTTTGAGCTTTTTTAAATCTTTCTTGAGGATTACACCTATCTTGTTGAGCCAGCTTATCTCTTTGCAACTTAATATTTTCACCATGTTCCTCTAGCTGCACTACCTCCTCCTCCTTCTCCTCCTCCTCCTCCTCCTCCTCCAACTATTATTGACACACCTCACCCTGACCCTGTTGTTGCTCCTAAGCCACCTGCTGTCACGCCCCAGTCTTCCGTAGGCAAATCGGCCGTTCCCGCTAAGCGAGAATCACCGCACCAGCGCTCCTGCAGAATGATCGCTTTGACCCATCCGGACGTGATGCCGCACGAGCGTGACCCACGCCCGTACAAGGTTGTGGTTTATTGGTTGGCGGTAAGAGTTCTAAGCCACAGAGTCGCACAG
Organism: Iris macrosiphon; assembly: GCA_036927795.1. Taxonomy (NCBI): domain Eukaryota; kingdom Viridiplantae; phylum Streptophyta; class Magnoliopsida; order Asparagales; family Iridaceae; genus Iris; species Iris macrosiphon. Next base: position 44,052,586 of record JAYESA010000006.1, on the reverse strand, counting down.
ATTGTCCGAGTGCAGTGGAGCCATAAACGTATAGCGATTTGGTAACAGGTTCACTGAGTCGACAATATAGCGGAAGCATTGAAACACAAGTTGAAGTAAAGCAACTCTTTATTGATATAACAAGTGTTACAGGCGGCGCTTGGCCGAGATTATAAGTCACTCAAGCCTCTCTCTCTAAACAATAAAGCGTGCCAAGCGGCTACAATTATGGAATGATTGTACAGGCGATGTTCAGGCGATATTCACAACATTATGTCATATATATGTGCTTCTGTTCTAGACGCAATGCTGCTTTGGATTAATCTCCATGCCTTAGCATGCACGAAGGAGCATCCACATCGAAGGAGGTTCTTCCGCACCATGCATACAAACTGGTGGATTATCAGTACATTGAATGCACTGGTGGGGAGGCTACTCGCCCGCTCGACAAATCCAAACACGTAATACCAGTTCCATACACAACTATTAAGTTATCTTTCTATGTCTCCTGAATGCAAGATTTGAATAGCCTAACCCGTGTGGTAGTGCGCTGTGCAATATAAGAGAAAATACGGTGAGACTTACCAACTTACCATTTTACCTTCCCTGTCCAAGGCAAACATTGTTAATTCAAGCACGAGCATGTATAAACATTCAGGAGACATAGCATATGCATTCACAAGAATCATTATAACATAATCGTTCAGGTGTTTAGTTGTTATTTCATGCGATACAATGCCTCGCACGCGGATAGCCGCTAAGCGAGGATGACTTGTTTATCTCTTTATTCTATAAGCAAGCATGCATAGGCTAAACATACAAGGCGATCACTGGCGTATGCCATAATGGACGGTATAGTCTTAGATGAGAATGGTATGCAACGAAAGTACAAGAGGCGCTGCAAGCCATTCCGCCGAATAAGAGACTAAAATAATAGGTCTTGCCCTGACCGGATCAATGCCAGTGCCCCAACATCGCCCGCGAGACTGTGACCCTGTGCACAAGTTATCCATGATCGAACGGCGTCTCGGTTAAGTTATCCATTTACATAGTTGGGGCAATAAGAGTATAATACAAGATTGCTATCGAGGCAACAATAGTACAAGACAAGAGGCATGTTGTTGAGGCAACAATAGTACAAGACAAGATGCATTGCCTGATTCATTTTGCATAGTCCTTCTAAACAATATTTATATAACAGGGTGTGGGCTAGCTTATGCTACAAGCATTGAGTCGAGGCAACGTATGAACAAGCAAGCATGCATTTATATAAACATAAGCAGTCACGTTGGCTCGGGTCCAAAGGTAAGTCGAGGGGTGAAACCGTTAGGGACTTTCCGAGCGACACGTTCTAGGGTAGCATGCGAGGGTCTGAACATATATATAATAAGTAGTATTTTATTTCCATGTTCTAGCATAAGCAATATAAGTTGGGATTATTCCCTTAGCTAGGTGCGTTGTATTCTTATTAGCATGCAGGGGGTGAATCACCTAGCGACTAACATGTATCATTTCAGATTTTATATGTGCTGGCTAAGCAAAGACAAGTTCACCGTAGCCACCCACCTTAGCGATGATTCGCCTCGGTAGAGCGATACGTCAAGCGAGCCTCTGAAAGCCTAAGCCGGATCCTGTAGGGACATGTCTGGATATCCTTTGCTTCTCATTTGAGGCAAAGCAGGTAGGGACAGTTGTACTTCTGCCATTTGAATCGGCAGTCCGCTTGAGCGGAACAGGGTGTTACATCCTACCCAACTCAAAAAAAGTCTCATCCTCGAGACTTACTGAGGACAAGTAGTAAGTTTCAATCAATTTTGATTTAACGATACCAGGCTGAGGCAAACCTATACAAGTCGTTGTACTTATTTATTTGGATATTCACTTGCACAAGCATCAAGATCGGTATATCGCTTAGTCTGGATCGTACGCACTTTCGAAGTGCACTTCTAGCGTGAGCACGTCAACCAGCTTAGTGATAGCGAAGTCTTAGCACTCGAGTTTCACATTTTCTTAAGTCTTGGATCGTGCACAAGTTCAAGGCGTCCCTCAAACATATGCATTCAACCAAACTTAGGGATAGTAAAATCGGACAAGCTACTTAGCAATAATCTCAAGGGTCCGCACAGGTTGGCACAAAGGCCACTCGCTGCACAATATCATATAAGCAAGCATATCATTCAAAATGTATTTTGAAAGTATTTAGACTTATTATTGGAACATTCTATCGAGGCATTGAGAGAGAGCGTGCACATAACCCACGAACGAGCTTTCAAAACTGTAATAATCGAATTGCAGTCCAAAAGCGTAGAAGCCAGGCTCTGATACCAAAATGTCACGCCCCAGTCTCCTGCAGGCAAATTGGCCGTTCCTGTTAGGCGAGAATCACCGCGCCAGCGCTCCCGCGGAACGATCACTTTGACCCATCCGGGCGTGATGCCGCACGAGCGTGAGCCACGCCCGTGCAAGGCCATGGTTCATTGGCTGACGATAAGAGTTCTAAGCCACAGAGTCGTACAGATTGTCCGAGTACAGCAGAGTCATAAATGCATAGCGATTTGGTAACAGGTTCACTGAGTCGACAATATAACGGAAACATTAAAATAAAAGTTGAAGTAAAGCAACCCTTTATTGATATAACAAGTGTTACAGGCGGCGCTTGGCCGAGATTACAAGTTGCTCAAGCCTCTCTCTCTAAACAATAAAGCGTGCCAAGATGCTACAATTGTGGAATGATTGTACAGGCGATGTTCAGGCGATGTTCACAATATTATGTCTTATATATGTGCTTCTGTTTTGGACGCAATGCTGCTTCGGAGTGATCTCCACGCCTTAGCATGCACGAAGGAGCATCCGCACCGAAAGAGGTTCTCCCGCACCCTGCATATAAACTGGTGGATTATCAGTACATTGAATGCACTGGTGGGGAGGCTACTCGCCCGCTCGACAAATCCAAACACGTAATACCGGTTCCATGCACAACTATTAAGTTGTATTTCTAGTTGCCTTAGGATCAGTTTCATGCAAGATTTGAATAGCCTAACCCGTGTGGCAGTGCGCCATGCAATATGAGAGGAAATACGGCGAGACTTACCAACTTACCATTTTACCTTCCCTATCCAAGGCAAACATTGTTAATTCAAGCACGGGCATGTATAAATATTCAGGAGACATAGCATATGCATTCACGAGAATCATTATAACATAATCGTTTAGGTGTTTAGTTGTTGTTTCATGCGATACAATGCCTCGCACGCGGATAGCCGCTAAGCGAGGATGACTTGTTTATCTCTTTATTCTACAAGCAAGCATGTATAGGCTAAACATACAAGGCGATCACTGGCGTATGCCATAATGGACGGTATAGTCTTAGACGAGAATGGTATGCAACAAAAGTACAAGAGGCGCTACAAGCCATTCCGTCGAACAAGAGACTAAAATAATAGGTCTCGTCCGGACCGGATCGATGCCAGTGCCCCAGCATCGCCCGCGAGACCGTGACCCTGTGCACAAGTTGTCCGTAATCGAACGACGTCTCGGTTAAGTTATCCATTTACATAGTTGGGGCAACAAGAGTACAAGACAAGATTGCTGTCGAGGCAACAATAGTACAAGACAAGAGGCATGCTGTTGAGGCAACAATAGTATAAGACAAGATGCATTACCTGATTCATTTCGCATAGTCCTTCTAAACAATATTTGTATAACAGGGTGTGGGCTAGCTTATGCTACAAGCATTGAGTCGAGGCAATGTATGAACAAGCAAGCATGCATTTATATAAACATAAGCAGTGACGTTGGCTCGGGCCCGAAGGTAAGCCGAGGGGTAAAACCGTTAGGGACTTCCCGAGCGACACGTTCTAGGGTAGCATGCGAGGGTCTGAACATATATACAATAAGCAGAATTTTATTTTCATGTTCTAGCATAAGCAATATAAGTTAGGATTATTCCCTTAGCTAGGTGCGTTGTATTCTTATTAGCATGCAGTGGATGAATCACCTAGCGACTAGCATGTATCATTCCAGATTTTATATGTGCTGGCTAAGCAAAGAAAAGTTCACCATAGCCACCCACTTTAGCAATGATTCGCCTTGGTAGAGCGATACGTCAAACGAGCCTCTGAAAGACTAAGCCGGATCCTGTAGGAACAAGTCTGGATATCCTTTGCTTCTCGTTTGAGGCAAAGTAGGTCGGGACAGTTGCACTTCTGCCATTTTAATCGGCAGTCCGTTTGAGCGGAACGGGGTATTACACCTGCCTCCTTGGACAAGCTTTGAAATTTTATGCAAGATCACATCAGAGTTAAGGATGAGCATTACAGACTAGCACTTAAGCGTCATGATTTTGAGGATGACCGTCACTAACAAACAGACAATCGAACCACTCTTTATTTCCATGCAATGTCAAACTCCTTGGCAGACATGCAATACTCCTTCTCTCAGATCCCTGTGGACCCTATCCTATGGTTCGTGATCCTTCGCGAGATCTATACCGGATTGTTGACCCATATGTTCAGCCTTACATAGATCCAGCTGTTGCCTACTATGATCCCAATCCTAAAGTTGAGACTGAAGACCTGACGAATAGATATGATGAGTGATGCAGATCCTCATGATATCTTTTTAGTTATATTATTTCTTTGGATTGCTCTATTTTATTATCTTTTGCATATGTTTATTGATGTAGAGGTGCACTTTATGTAGTAGTTTTAGAATTTCAGTTTATATAGTAGTTTGAACTTCAGTTTATGTTTAAAATTGCTTCTAAAATATTTTTGCACTTGTTAAATGCAATTTTAATACTTATTTAATGCTTGTTTAATGCATTGTGAAATATATATGTTATTTTACTCTTGTTGCGTTTTTTGTCTTGACATCTAAGCTACTATTGTGGGGGAGCTATCCCAAGTTTGATCAAATAAAAATGGGGGAGTAATACTGATATCATCTCAGCAATTAAGCATTCAGCAAAAGAAGTAGTACCAAAGGAGTACCATTCAGATTTTGAGTTTCATTCTCTACTATATCAGTCAGCGTTTGTCAATTATCAAAATAGGGGAGATTGTGTGCCCATTGGTCTTGGTCGAACCTTATTTCGATAATCGACTTAAATTCGGACTTTATAACCTACAAGAATCGATGATACAAACATACTACTGCTACAACTACAGTTTCAGAGAATGGAAATGCGACTTGCTTTCAGTATCGAGTCAATATAATTTTTCTTAGAAAATATCTAAATTGAGTCGCACTTGGCATTTAGTGGCTACCCAAAATATTTTCTAAACCCAAATTATTTTTAGCCAAAATATTTCAAGTTTTGAAAATAGCCCAACCTATTTTTCCAAAACCAAGTTAGCCTAAACCAACCCAAACCCATTCTAATTCTGACTGGATTCAGGAGAAACGAACTCGGTACGAACTTTGTGCAAACTCGGTGTGAGTTTGGCTTGAACTCGATTCCTAAACCCAGTAAACCCTTGCATCCAGTTCTTCCTGAAGACTTGGCTCCAACGTTCAAAAATCTGAACATTTGGCATCCGAATTTTCTCGGAACTCGATTTACAAAAATACTATAAATAGAGAAGTAATTCAACATTCTTACTCGCTCAATTCACTTTTAGTTCTTTTTTCTATTACCTCAGTACAAGAGCCATTAAACTTACAATCCAAAGCTATTTATAACTCCAAAGCCTTAAGTGCCAGTGCGTTCTTAGTTAAAAGTTTTCAAGAGTTATAAAAAGGAGCTTCTCAAGAAATTCAAACACTTTGAGAAGTATTCGAGCCCTTCATATCAAAGCTTGTGTTTCATTTGATAGTGAATTTCAACTCCGAGCTAGAGTCATCAAGACTGGACTCGTCCTCTCAGAGGAAAACTAGTTTACATTGTTGTGTTTGTGATTGCTGATCTCTCTCTCTCTCTCTCTATATATATATATATATCTCTCAATTTACTTACTGTCATTTTATACTTAGATTGTTAGCTAATTGTGTTAATGTTTATTCGATAATTTTTATTTTGTTGCATATACACGCACTCTATTCACCCCCCCCCTCTAGAGGTGCTTATTCGATCCTACACTAAAGACTTTCAATCCTCTTAGGCCCACTACAAGAAAATATAGCATTTATGGCGTACAATTTATGGTGCGCAGTTGCTGTGCGCTGTAAATGACACTCTTTTATAGCGTATAAATCTGTGAGCCATAAAAGAGTTAATTATTATCTTTTTTACGGCGTATTTGACATGTACACCGTAATTGAAGATTTATTTATGCATGCATGCGTTGTAATTGAAGACACATTTACGTCATGCATTTTTGTGCCTTGTAATTGAAGACTCATTTATGGCATGAATTATTATGCTTTGTAATTGAAGACTCATTTATGACATGCATTTTTGTGCGTTGTAATTGAAGACTCATTTACGGCATGCATTATTGCGCGTTGTAATTGAAGACTTATTTACGTCATGCATAGCATTATTACGTGTTGTAATTGAAGACTCATTTATGGCCTATTATGTATATTGTAATTGTTTATTAAAACATATTTTCATCATCAAATAAAATAAATTAGTTTCCCTCCTAAGAAAATTTTCCCTAAAAAAAAACTCCCCCCTTAAGTTTTCATTTCCCCCCAAGATCGTTGTGTTTTGCTTTCCCCGCCTCCCATATTTTGCTTTCCCCTATTTTATTTCCTAAGCCCTAGATTCAGTTTCTCCAACCTCCTTTCCTTTGGAGCCGCCGACCAGAGAAATAAGAGAAGAAGCAGCGATTGTAAGATCCTCTTTCATCTCCTTCTCCTATTAATTGATTTAATTTTGTAGCTAAATTAAGGCTTCTCCATCTCATTCATCTCCTCATTCGCTGGCTAAACGGCAGGGCAGGGCACTACCAAAGGAGGTGTTGGAGTAGGTGGAGTACCCAACCTTTGTAAAAAATACCCCGGAGTTGGATAGAGTATTCCTATATATAATAGGAATACCTTAATATATTTGGATTGGGTATTCCTACATATAATAGGAATATGTCAATGGATTTAGATTTGGATTGAATATTCCTATATATAATAGAATATGCCAATGGATTTGGATTTAGATTAGGTTTCTTATATATAATAGGAATACTAATTGTGGGTTTGAGGCTATATATATTAGGTGTCTCCTAGCCCTAAAATAAAATCTTAAAAATATTGCAAAAGGAGGCAAGAGTGCTTTAACAACATTGCAAGGAGAGAGGAAGAAATTAAAGGTTATTTCGAAGAGGAGATCAGTTTCTGGTAATTCTTTTCTCGTCATCTCCGTTCTTCGTTTGTCTGTGATCTATTTTCTATTCCAAAGAGTTGTGGTGATTCGTTTGGATCAGTGAGAAGTTTACAAGGAGTCGGTGTATTTCTTATTCCATTAGTGGAGGCTTTTCAGGGTTAGACTCTGATTGTCCAGTAGTTTTTACCATTTGGATTTTCCACATAAATATCTCTGTGTCTGCGATTTGTATTTGGCATTTTTGGTTTGTGTGCATTTGCTCAGTTCTCTCGCAGGGCTTCTTGATTTGGGAAACGGTTTCCGTATTTTTGTTCCCAACAAGTGGTATCAGAGCCAGGTTATGGAGTTCAGACAGGTAAGGAGTTGACAGGCAAACCAAGGAGGAGAGATAGATGCGAAAATAGTATGCATGGTAAACCTGAACAGTACAAACTATCATTATTGGCGAAGCAAGATGAAGGATTTGTTGTTCATCAAGAAGTTATATCTTTTAGTATTTGGGTCCGAGAAGCCCAGTAAAAAATTTGAAGAGGACTGGAAGTTCAAGCATATACAGGTATGTGGATATATCAGGCAGTTCGTTAATGAGAGCGTGTACAATCACGTTGCCAATATTGAGCATGTGAAGACGCTGTGGGATAAGCTAAAATATTTGTATGCGAAGAAGACATGAGTAAACTAGTTATTCCTATTCCGAACGATGGTGGATCTATGGTACAAAGATGGTATGTCTATTATGGAACATTTGAGTGAGTTTTAAGGCATTCTTGACCATTTATCCTCGATGGGAGTCTAGTTCGACGATGAGGTTCAGGGACTATGGTTGTTGTATACATTGTCAAACTCGTGGGAGACCACACTAGTGTCTATGATGCCTTCTGCTCCAGAAGGCATGGTCAGTCTGGAGTTTACCAAAAGCGGGTAGTAAATGAAGAGATGCAGAGACGTTCTCAGGGCACTTCATCCACATCCCACTCAGAGATGCTAGTTTCAGAGAGCCACAGAAGGGGTAAAAGTAGGGGTCTAGGCGGTGGTAGAGACAAAAGCAGGGGAAGGTCCAAAGGTCAGTACGAGGATTCAGAGTGTTACCATTGTGGCAAGAAGGGCCACATCAAGTAGAACTGTTTTACTTGAAAGAGAAAGAAGAAGGACGACAAGAGAAAGCAAGACGAGAACACTACAATGGTGGCCTTGGTACATAGAGGCGATGTAATCATTGTAGGTGATGAGATTTTCATGAACCTCGCTTGCGATGAAAACTCTTGGCTGGTGGATTCAGGTGCTTCAGCGCAAGTATCTTACAATAGGATACTATTTGCTACTTATACAACATGCGACTGTGGAGTGTTGAATATGGGCAATGGAGATGTGTCAAAAGCTGTTGCTGTTGGAGATATACTTTTGAGGACAAAGATGGGTACAGTTCTTGTTCTCTAAGATGTCTGTCATATCCCTGATATTTGTTTCAACTTGGTATCGTTTGGAAGGTTGGATGAAGAGAGTTTCTTCAACCTCTTTGGGAACGGTCAATGGAAGCTTTTCACGGGTTCGATGGTGATTGCCAGATGAAGCAAGAAGTTGGAACTCTATTATATAGAAGGGAACGCACATGGGGCACATGAGGTGAACGTAGCTACTGATGCATCAATTGAGTTATGGCACACGTAGTTCAGCCATATCAACGAGAAGGGAATGAGCTACTTGGTGAACATGAAGGTGATTTTATGGCTAAAGTCTATAAAATTGGAGAGATGTACGCACTGTTTGGTAATGAAGCAAAATAAGATATCTTTCTAAAGTCACCCAAGTTCAAGGAAGTCGGCGTTGTTCGAGTTTATTCACTCGGATGTCTACGGTCCTATGAAGGTAAAGTCCATTAGTAGCGCTTCTTATTTTATGACTTTTATTGATGATTATTTCAGGAAGATTTGGATCTATCCCTTAGAGACCAAGGATCAGGTGCTGCCCACTTTTAAAGAGTTTCAGGCCTCTGTTAAAAGAAAGACGGGCAAGAAGCTACTGTGTGTTCGGTCCAACAACGGCGGCGAGTACATTGGTTCCTTTGATGCATATTGCAGAGAGAAAGGGATACAACACCAGAAGACTCCGTAGAAGACACCTCATCTAAATGGTGTAGTGGATCAAATGAACAGGACACTGATGGAGATGGTACGATATAAGCTGTCAGAAGCAAATTTGCCAAACAGCTATTGGGGTGAGACACTTTACACAACTGCTTATTTTATTAATTTATCTCCTAGTGCTCCTTTGCACGGTGATGTACCAGACAAAATATGGTACGACAAAGAGCCGTCATACAATCACCTGGGAGTGTTTGGTTGTAAGGCCTTCGTGCATGTACCGAAGGATAAAAGATCCAAACATGAGCAAAAGACGAGGCAATGCGTCTTTATTGTCTACAGTCGGGATGAGTTTGGCTATAGACTATACGATCTAGTGGAAAGAAAGCTCTATAGAAGCAGGGACGTAGTTTTCGTCGAGGATAAGATAATGACCAATACTCATAATTTCTAGATGCCTTCTGAGGCTGAAAAATTGCCTGAGTTAGAGTTATTTTGCTTCGAGCAGTTTCCAGAGGACATCATAGAGGATCCAGTTATGGGAGAGCCAGTACATGGAGTTTCTCCTAACCATAATCATCAGCCTGCTGATGGTGTCAGGGTGACCCTCATAAGGATGAGCATGACGAGTAGCTAGTTCCTAAAAGGGAGAAAGTTGTTGACATACAACCAGCACCAGTGGTTCCATTGAGGAGGAACGATAAGGAGCGTCGACCATCTACGAGATACTCACCGGGTGAGTATGTGCTACTAACTGACAATAGAGAGCCCAAATCTTTTGTAGAGGCTATGGAAGACGAACATAGCATGAGTGAATGGAGGCTATGCACGAGAAGATAAGTTCCTTACATGCCAATTCTACATATGAGCTGGTACGATGCCAAATGGCAAGAAGGCTTTGAAAACTTGATAGGTATTAAGAGTGAAGCAGACAAATGATGCTACTTGGTCTCGATACAAAGCGAGGCTAGTAGTTAAAGGCTACGGTCAGTGGAAGGGCATAGATTATGATGAGATCTTTTCTGTAATCATCAAGCAGTCGTCTATTAGGGTGGTGCTAGCATTGGCAGACAGTTTTGACTTGGAGGTCGAGCAGATGGACATGAAGACGATATTCCTCCATGGTAATCTTAAGGAGGAATTGGACATGGAGCATCCAGAGGAATTATGTTAGAAGGGTAAGTCACACTTGGTCTGCCGGTTGAAGAAGAGCTTGTATGGTTTAAAGCAGGCTTCGAGGCAGTGGTACATAAATTTTGAGTCATTTATGGGTAAGCATGGTTATGCATGGACGACGTCTGATCATTGTGCATTTGTGAGGTACCTTGCCGACGATCATGTTGATGATATGCTACTGGTGGTTCAGAATGCCACTAGGATAGCATAGTTGAAGTGCCAACTGGGCGTGACCTTCTTTATGAACGAGTCGATGAAAGTGAGTCCAAGCTGCTACACTTGCCCCAAAAGTAGTCAATTCACCGATTACTTCAGCGTTTCGGGATGGACGAGTCGATGAAAGTGAGTAACCTGCTTGCGGCTCAAATTAAGTTCACTGGGAGCAATATCCATCTACCGAGAACGATAAGGAAGATATGGAACGGGTTCCATATGCCTCTGCTATGGGGAGTTTCATGTATGTTGTGGTGTGTACGAGGCCAGACATCTCTCGTGAAGTTGGCACAGTTAGCAGGTATACTTCCAATCCTGAAAGGGTACATTGGAGTGCAGTCAAGTGGATTATACGATACCTTTAGGGCACTGTCGATTGGAGACTTTTTTTTTTGTGATGACGAGCCGAAGATGGTTGGATATACTGATGCTGATAGGGCGGAGATGTAGACACGAGGCTATCGACTTCGGGCTATGTGATAATGTTTACTGGTAGAGCGATATCGTGGAATCACGGTTTTAGAAGTGTGTTGCCTTGTAGACGACAAAGGCAGAGTACATTACGGTGACGGAGGTTTGCAAGGAGTTGTTTTCGATGAAGAAGGCACAGTAGGAAATGGGGCTAAATCAAGAGTAGTACCATTTACTTTGCGATAGCCAGAGTGCAATTCACCTTGTGAAGAACTAGACATTTCATAGCCGGTCCAAGCACATTGATACCCAGTATCATTGGATACGGGATGTGGTTGAAAAGAACCAAGCGGCGGTTGAGAAGGTTCATACGGATGACAACGGAGCAGACATGTTAACAAAAATTCGTCCAAGGAGAAAGTTTGAGTACTGCAGGCGGATCGTCGGAATGACGACCCCCTCCACATAATTGTGAATGGGGAGATTTGTTGGAGTGAATAGGGTTCCCAACTTATGTGGAAAATACCCCGGAGTTGGATTGAGTATTCCTACATATAATAGGAATACCTCAATATATTTGGATTGGGTATTCCTACATATAATTGTAATATGTCAATGGATTTAGATTTGGATTGGATATTCCTACATATAATAGGAATATGTCAATAGATTTGGACTTGGATTGGGTATTACTATATATATTAGGAGTACTAGTTGTGGGTTTGAGGCTATATATATTAGGTGTCTCCTAGCCCTAAAATAAAATCTCAAAAATAATGCAAAAGGATGCAAGAGTGCTTTACAACATTAGAAGGAGAGAGGAAGAGATTGAAGGCTATTTCGAAGAGGAGATCAATTTCGGGTAATTCTTTTCTCGTCATCTCAGTTCTTCGTTTGTCTGTGATCTATTTACTATTCCAAAGAGTCGTGGTGATCCGTTTGGATCGATAAGAAGTTTGTAAGGAGTGGGTGTATTTCTTATTCTATTAGTTGAAGCTTTTCAGGGTTGGACTCCGATCGTCCCGTAGTTTTTCCTATTTGGATTTTTCACCTAAAAATCTCTGTGTCTGCGATTTGTGTTTGGAATTTTTGGTTTGTGTACTTTTGCTCGGTTCTCTCGCAGGGCTTCTTGGTTTGGGGAACGGTTTGCTCGCTTTTGTTCCCAATAGGAGGTGCCTAATCCGGAGGACGGTGGCAACAACGATGAAGGAGGAAAGTATTTTGGGGCCATTTCAGCCACTTTGGTGGCAATAACGACGAAGGAGGGAAGAACTTACTGCCTGAAATTCAGCCAAATCTGATCCTTAAGCTCGGTTTCTGAGTTTCTCAGGTATATATCCAAATCTGATCCTTAAACTCACTTTAATCCAAATCTGATTAACTCGGTTTCTCAGGTTTCACACTTACTGCCTGAAATTTACCCATATATTCTTCCTTCTTTATATCACTCGAGTCTTCAAGTAGAAGTTTGTACATTTGAAAACCATCTTATTTGTAATTTCTTAATTTCCATATGGCATGATTGATAAATTACTTAGATTGTGGCGGGCAGACCTCAGTAATTTGTTAATTTCCATATGGCATGATTGATAAATTTCTTTATATCACTCGAGTCTAAAAGATTTTGTTTTTTCTTTGGGCATAATTTATCTATGAAATTGGATGACACTTGAGTAGTGGTTACTTGGTAACTCGTTAACATTTCTTGGTTCCTGTAGGATAAGTACGTACAGGTTAAAATTGCATGAACATGAAGTGCTGAAGAATGCCACTAGCAAATGATAATATTTACATAATTAAGAGAATATTAAAGATTTGTTAAGTCCTAATTCTTTTTTCACAAATATATCCAAAATCGGTGCTTGGATCTCCTTCCTCCAAAACAAGAGCTCCTTCATCCATTAGGTATGACTTGATTTTTTGGGGTAGATTTATCTTAAATCTTTTACTCTGATTTTGTACCTAAACTGGCATGAATCCGACATGTGACATCTACAACATTGGAAGTGTATTTATGACATGGTCTTTAGGGGGAGGGGATGAAGATTACTTTGGGTGGACAGGTGCTTGCATATAGGCAGGCTATCCTTACTTCTCAATGAAAACAAAATAAAGAGATGGTGCAGTAGCAAGATGTTGCAACCAACTGTCTTGAACAAAACAATGCACAAAATGCCATTGGGACTGACTAGCCTTGAATAAGAACAAAGACCTAATTGTTATTACAAATAGCAGTTTCGTGTTAGATGTCAAATATGATTTTACTTTACATAAGGAGGAGGTTGATTCATTTATTAACATGGATAGATACTTCTTGTCCTACCTTCAAGGTAATAGTTATGCAGAAGAAATGGAAAAAAAAGGTTATGATAATCTTAATGTTTAATGATCTGTTTACATCATATCCTCATTGTTTCTTGTTCTGTTGTACATAAGGACAATTATTAGAGTTAGCTTCCTTCTCTTGTTTTGTCCTTTTTTTAAAAAACAAATATCTAATAAGACATTGATACTTAAGGCTTATCACTGGCTTGTTGTCTTGTACAATACTCTGTTATCAATACTATCACTGACACTGAGGAAATCAAATACTGAAGAACTGAGGAAGGAGTGAAATCTATTTGACTAAGGCTAAGGCTTATCGCTCACTGTGTGCACTAGCAGTCATCATTGAACTTCTAAGCCACTGATACTTAACTTGGGAATTAGGCACTGTTTGAGCTGGAACACTCTGCCTTCTACACTCCATCACTGGTACTGCATTGCAAACTGCACTAACACTGCCTTGCCAAGACCCCCACTATGATACTGTATTGCCCCTTTCCAAAGAACTGATACTGGAGTCTATTCATTCACTGATATTGAGCTTCACTGAACTGAACTGTTCAGTCTCGTATCAATTTTCACCCTGGATCCCATACGATCTTTGGTGGTAATTTTGATTTCTTTTCTGCACATGGGACTGTTTTCACCTGTTGTTCATTGGCCCTCTCTATAAGTTTATCCAAATGATTTATATGAGCATATGTTGCCTCTGGATCATAAAATGGCATCCCAGGAGCCCAGAGCAAAGATACCATTTTTCGTAGGCAAATGCAAACTTCTTGTTTCTGTCAACCGTAGTTCAAATAAGTGAAACCTGCTCATTATGTATATGAATCTTTCTGTTTTGGAAGTTGAAGGTATTGTATCTTTAGCTCCGAAATTGACCATATCTAATGCCCCTAAACTAAGGACTACATTAACCTTTCTGCTCAATTTAAAATTTGAATGTGGCAACATGTTTATCACAATGGAAAATGAGTTGGGACCATAGTCTAGGAAGTTCTATTAATTTAGGAAATTGTGCCTATGCAAGATTTGTTGGCCTAATTTTTTTTTTTTTCACAACCGTCTGTTCAGTCAACATGAATTATAACTAAATCCTTTGTACCAAAAGGTAAAGCTTATTTGTAACTCTGGCGATATATTTTGTTTCAGAAGATAACAATGACTTTTGATACATCAAAATTTTGAGTTACTATTGGAGCTCTATATTTCTCCGTCACTCTAACTGGTTTTGTGAAAATAAGCAATATTTTAGAATATTCAGTAATTTGCAATTTGTGATAAACATTACTGTCACGACCCGCACCCGGTGTAGGGGCACGAGTAGTGAATAATGTCCAGCCTACGCCGCAACATTGGTGGTAGAACGCTGTTTGGATAAAATATCTATCTAGCAATCAAGATATAATAATGCCACCAATGTAAAATGAATACTCAATCACAGATCTATAAGATGGAACAAATCGCACGAATATGATAAAAGAATAGAAGAGTCACAAATATAGCTCACAAGACAAATAATATCCAATGGGTCAAAGAAATACTAATAACTGAGTTGGAGACAAATCCAGAACAAAAGTGTCTAACTACTGTGCTACGAGTCCTGGGTCATCTGTCTCAATCAGGATGAGACATTCCTGAGCCAAGGTCTCTGGCTCTAAGCCTACAACATCCTGAGGCCCATAGTGAGTGGGTTACCACTCCTCAGTGTCATCTGAAAAAAAATATCTAATCAGGAAAGGAGCAAAGTACATCTCTAACAGCAGTTCTAATAAATGATAAAAACTATGGAAAAGTAAATAGAGCGAATATACAATATGCAATATAAAGGTACAAGAGATATGCAATAAAAGAATACTGAAAATAAATACAATATTGAGCATCATAGGAATGAACAAGAAATACTACTACTAAGTGAGTGATTACCAGTTTTAACATGTGATCGGCTTGGGAACTTGCACAAGGATTATGGCCTGGTTAATCAGACGTGCGGTGTATGATTAACACTATTCAAGGAACAAGACATCCATAAGGAGGGTATGATCACATATCTACCCTATACACTCCCCACCCGCGACTGGTATAGTGGATCCAACCATGGTACATTATGACACGGGATTCTCTGGGTATGTAGCAAGTTGTGGTGTCCTATTCCCCCTATTCGGGGAGCGCGGCTAAGAAATACAAGATGGTATCGTTCGATCGGGATAGATTGAAACAAGAACCCATCCTCGTTATGGATTTGCTTCCTCAGAATCGATTCCCATATTCAGTGGACCGAGCCCCAGTATCGACTTACCGGCAGAGTCAGGAGGGACCGCTCCGCTGCATCTTTGATTGCCTCAGTTTTTACTGTCGTTTGTTATTTTCGTGCCTTGAGTTGGTTTTCGTATTTGCTTGAGTTTTCTTGAACGGTTTCGATGAATTTTATTATTTTTGTTCGTTGGACTCCACTTCAATTTCGAGATTGGAAAGAGTGGAAGAGGTATTGATCAGATGTTCGCAGCAATGCAGGTGAACGAGCAGTAGACGACGCGCGAGCGGAGTCCTGAAGCAACGCTTTCCTTCTCCCTTCCAACCAACTAAGTGAGTGGCTTATATTCGATTCAGTTGGCCCTTCTTCCAAGCCTTCACACCTAAAAATCTTGCATTCTTGTTTGTCCCGATCAGACGTTACCAAGTAATAACTAAAAGATGTCAAGATAAAATGGGAGTAGACTTGGACTATTATGCTTGTCAACTAAACTTGTGAACGGTTATCTATTGCAAGCTAGTTCATTTAAATGTTCATCATACGCTTCAATTTTAGTTAAAATGCATAATTCTTCTATAAATTATGCAATGTATAAAACATGCCATGATATGCTAAAGTTGTTCAGGAAGACTATGCAAAACGAATCAGGCAATGCTGTTTGTCTTGTACTCATATTGCCTCAACGCATCAAATGATAACTTATTATGAACGTCGTTTGATCATGGACAACTTGTGCACAAGGTCAATGGTTCCTGCAGACGGTCGTTGGGGCACTGACACCGATCCGATCCGGACGAAACTTTACGTTTAGTCTCACGTACTTGGACGGGATGGCTTGCAGCGCCTCACGTACTTTTGTTGCACACCATCCATGTCATTGACTAGTGTCCATTATGGCATCAAGCCAGTGATCACCAAGTATATTTAAACCTGTTGCAAGCTAACTTGTGTCTTCGTAGTAGGGAAGGACATGGTAAGTATTGTGCATGTGGTTCAGACGGGCAGGTAAAAGTCACCGAACGGTGGCAAGTTCATTTCAGTAGTTTTATTATATATGACTGCTTGTAAAATGAACTAAGGCAAGATAGAAAGACCACAAATAATATGCATGCTTCATATAAACAACGTGTTGATTGGTATAGTTGGATTAGCTTTCCTTCACCAGTACATTTCGATGTACTGACCCTCGTTGAAACAGGTTCCCCGCACTAAGTAGATCCGAGCGAGGAGCTGAAGTCGTCTTCCTGATCCAGTCCAGCTGTAGGCGCGTCCTGAGTGTGCCATCTTTTGAAGTATTTTGAAGCAAAAGCTTGCAACCGAAACATAATGCAGCTCGGAGGGAAAGCCGTCATCCCTCCAGGAGGTCTTTACATTTTGATGTTTAGTAAAGGGATGTAATGTACAGGACTGCTATCTCATTTTGTGTCAACACTTTTGTAAGCCCGTACGGCAATTAGCTGACTCGTTCAAGAGTTTGTAATAGATGTTCATATATCAATAAATAAAACTTTTCCATGTTTCAAATATGTGTTTTAATTTATCTACGTACTCTGAATATGTGCTCGTTATGCAAAATACTTTAGCCTTGTGCGGTGCGCAACCTAGGCCCGCACGGCGTCACGCCCGGGGGACGACTTTCGATTCCATGAAAATTGGGGCGTGACATGTTGGTATCAGAGCATAGCTTCAAGTTCCTTGACCCTCATACTGGAAAAGTTCCTTTAAACGATCAAATTCTGGTGCAAACTCTTGAACTCGTTAGGCCAAAATGAGATACGTTCATGTAATAAGTTCATAATATATTATGATCCTAATGTAATTTACCTTCTTTTGAAGGAATGGCAATCCTCAGCGCTAGTACCGGGCAAGACGCAAGCCCAAGAAAGTAGTTTGGGCACTTTAGAAAGTTCATGGAGCCAGCGAGCCATGTTTCGCGTCGATTACATCCAGCAAATGATGCGGATGTTAGAGGCAAACCAACAAAGGGACGAGGCTCGTCATGAACGGGCCGAGAAGCAAGCTGAGGAGAGGCAACTCAAGTTTCAAGACAATATAGAAGCTCGATTCTCAGTCCAACAGAAGCAGGTAGATATCCTGCAACAGATAGTGCAGACATTGGCCTCCAACCATTCCGCGGCAACAGCGGCGACTCCGGTGGAGCAGCCCGTGCTTGAAGTCGAGACGCCTCAAACTCCAAGGAAGAGGGATGTGACTGCCTTCGACTTTGGCGACTTCAAGAAAGTCTACAACACTCCATTCAATGGGACTAAGGACCCAATCGTGGCTCTAGATTGGTTGGCCGAACTTGAAGACCATTTCTCCCTGCTAGAGGTCGCAGAAGAGAAGCGCGTCACATGCGCTCAACTGCAGCTCCGTCTTAACGTGCATGATTGGTGGGACGTACATCAACGATCTCTTCAAGTTGACCATGGAGAGGAGGCGATCTCGTGGGCGACTTTTTGTGCCGCGTTTGAAGAGGAGTTCATACCCCCTCTTATGCGTCGTCAGAAGAAGAACGAGTTCGTACAACTACGGCAAGACAGCATGACAGTTAAGCAGTATTCAGCCAAATTCAACCGACTCTCCAAATTCGCAATTTCCTATCTATATGATGCAGCGAGTCGAGCTAGAAGGTTTGAAGAAGATCTGCGTCCTTCCATCCATGCATACGTAGTCGTTCATCAGTTCGAGACTATGCGGGGAGTCATGAATCATGCCCTATCTTTAGAACCGCAGTATCCTCACGTTCCTACCGGCGCTGTGCATACCTCCCATCACAAACGCCATAGCAACCAAAGAGGAAACGCTGATACAAAGCGCCCAAATAACGGCCGTCAGTAGAAAGGGGATTGGAGCAAAACATGTCACTTTTGTAAGAAACCAGGGCATATTGCCAACAAATTTTATTTAAAAAACGGATTATGTCTCCTCTGTGGTGATGCAAATCACAGAATTCGTGATTGTCCAAAATACTCTGCTCAACATCCTCAACGTAATATTTCCTAGCGGTAAGTTTTATTCCTAAGTTTCGTGGACGAAACTTTCAATTAGTTGGATAGGATGTGGTGCCCCATTCCCCCTATTCGGGGAGCGCGGCTAAGAAATACAAGATGGTATCGTTCGATCGGGATAGATTGAAACAAGAACCCATCCTCGTTATGGATTTGCTTCTTCGGAATCAATTCCCATATTCAGTCGACCGTGCACCCAGGATCGATTTAGTGGCAGAGTCAGGAGGGATCTCTCCGCTGCATCTTTGATTGCCTCATTTTTCACTATCGCTTGTTGTTTTCGTGCCTTGAGTTAGTTTTTGGATTTGCTTGAGTTTTCTTGAACAGTTTCGATGGATTTCATTATTTTCGTTCATTGGACTGCGTTTCAATTCTGAGATTGGAAAGAGTGGAAGAGGTATTGATCAGCTGTTCGCGAATGCAGGTGAACGAGCAGTAGACGACGCGCGAGCGGAGTCCTAAAGCACCACTTTCCTTCTTCCTTCCAACCAACTAAGTGAGTGGCTTATATTCGATTCAGTTGTCCCTTCTTCCAAGCCTTCACACCTAAAAATCTTGCATTCTTGTTTGCCCCGATAAAACGATACCAAGTAATACTAAAAGATGTCAAGATAAAATGGGAATAGACTTGGACTATTATGCTTGTCAACTAAACTTTTGAACGGTTATCTATTGCATGCTAGTTCATTTAAATGTTCATCATATGCTTCAATTTTTGTTAGAATGCATACTTCTTCTATAAATTGTGCTATGTATAGAACATGCCATGCCATGCTATGCTAAAGTTGTTCAGGAAGACTATGCAAAACGAATCAGGCAATACAGCTTGTCTTGTACTCATATTGCCTCAACGCATCAAATGATAACTTATTATGAACGTTGTTTGATCACAGACAACTTGTGCACAAGGTCAATGGTTCCTGCGGACGGTCGCTAGGGCACTGGCACCGATTCGATCCGGACGGAACTTTACGTTTAGTCTCACGTACTTGGACGGGATGGTATGGAGCGCCTCACGTACTTTCGTTGCACACCATCCTTGTAATTGACTAGTGTCCATTATGGCATCAAGCTAGTGATCACCACGTATATTTAAACATATTGCAAGCTAACTTGTATCTTCGTGGCAGGGAAGGACATGGTAAGTATTGTGCAGGTGGTTCAGACGGGCAGGTAAAAGTCACCGAATGGTGGCAAGTTCATTTCAGTAGTTTTATTATATATGATGGCTTGTAAAATGAACTAAGACAAGATAGAAAGACCACAAATAATATGCATGCTTCATATAAACAATATGCTGATTGGTATAGTTGGGTTAGCTCGCCTTCACTAGTATATTTTGATGTACTGACCCTCGTTGAAATAGGTTCCCCGCACTAAGGAGATCCGAGCGAGGAGCTGAAGTCGTATTCCCGATCCAGTCCAGCTGTAGGCGCGTCCTGAGCGCGCCATCTTTTGAAGCATTTTGAAGCAAGATCTTACAACCGAAACACAATGCAGCTCAGAGGGAAAGTCGTCATCCCTCCAGGAGGTCTTTATATTTTGAAGTTTAGTAAAGGGATGTAATGTACAGGACTGCTATCTCATTTTGTGTCAACACTTTTGTAAGCCCGTGCGGCAATTAGCTGATTTATGCAAGAGTTTGTAATAGATGTTCATATATCAATAAAGAGAACTTTTCCATATTTTAAATCTGTATTTTAATTTATTTGCGTACTCTGAATATGTGCTCGTTATGCAAAATACTTTAGCCTTGTGTCGTGTGCAACCTAGGCCCGCACAGCATCACGCCCGGGGGATGACTTTCAATTCCACGAAAATCGGGGAGTGACACAAGTCTCCCCAAGAATCAATGTCTGTATATGTACAAGAAGAACAAGAACAAGGATTGGACAAGATACACCGTAAACACTAAAGAATAACATCTTATGACGAGATCTGGATATACCAATCCGTGTAACCATAGTATCAAAAAATTAAGGATATCTAAAATTAATACAAGAGACATAGAGGATATCATAAATGAGAAACTATCAGAGAATGTACTCGCCTGAAATCCGGTGAACAGTATCAAAGATGTCCGATACGGTGCCTCGAAGACCTAATTATGAAATATTATATCAATACAAGGTTTTGGAATGAAAATAAGTTAAACTAGTCAACTTCTAGGTCAAAAAGTCATTTATATGTCAAAACAGTCAACTCTAGGTCAAACTAGTCAAACTTGATCAAACTAGCTATTTCTAGTTTGTATGAGTCCATCTATATGATATTGGATCCATACACTATGTAACTAGGCCATAGTAGCTATACTAGGATACTAAAAAACTAACAAGATACCGTATCATAAGATACACAATTTATTAGATATGAAAATATTATAATATGTATACAAAACAACAATATATAATACTCCTAGCTAAACTAATGTTAAGTGGACACCAAGGCTTTGAACCAAAAGCGGTATCACACCCCTACTCTCCCATCTTGATGTGCAAACCCAACACCTTGAGTAAAGCCCAATACCTTGATATTACCTTGGTATCACAAGGTAATTCAATATCTAATATATTATTAATACCCATACACCTCACTATACATTAATATGTATTAATATATATTAAAACTTATAACAATATTATACTAAACTATATACTAACATACCACTTGATATTCAATATCCGTACCCATGATATCTCACCCTCATTACCTTGGTGTACCCCAAGGTAATCTAGAAATAATACTAACTAATATTAACTAGTACTTATGTATATATAAATCTCATATATAAATATATACTAACTTATTTACAATATATATAAACTACTAGCTTATTAATATAAACTAATTAATTATATATATATATATATATAACTTACTAACTTATTAGCTTTTTGATAAGCTATAGCTTATTAAAACTGCTACTGTCGCTGCTTACTACCGTTGCTGCTTTCTGCTTCTTCTTCTGTTGCTTACTACTTCAGCTTCTCCTGTGGCTTCTGCTGCTACTTCTGCTTCTTCTTTTCAGTGCTTCTGCTGCTGCTGCTTGTGCTTACTGCTGCTTTTCAGCTGTTTCTCTCAGCTTCTCACTACTTTTCTCTTACTGCTTTTTCATTGCTTTTCTTACTGTTTTCTATTGTTTTATTCACTGTTTTCTATGGTTTCTTCTTCCCTCAGGCTCACACACACACACACACAGATATATATATATATATATATATATATAATACCATAATACATATATATACATACTACCAAATTAGAGAAACACACGAACTCTTACCCTCCTATGATCACCAATACATCAACAAGATTTATAGATCAAATATATAAATATACATTTACATATAGTTCACACAATAATTATAATTATAATATTTATAATATCTATAATTGAATTAAATTGCAAAGAACAAACACCTTGAGTGCATCGCACCCGTATCACACTAGATCTATGATACGTTTGCGATAAGGCTCCACCATACAACCAAATATATTCCAACGGACATGAGTAAGTCAAAAATCATAATTATGAACAATACGAAGAGCTAACTACTTATCTACGTGTCCGTGTCAAAATGTGACATGCTCAAACCTCCGTGTCGGAAGAAAATACCCAAATTAACCCGTTTCTCCAAATTATCGGGATACGACCTACACGTATCCAAATGTGGACACGACACTAGTCACACACAATCAAACACATATCAATTTGGTCTAATTGACCTAATAACAAACACAAGATGTGTCAATCTAAGAATTCTCCCAAAATTGACAAAAAATACCACATAACTTGCTCCATATGCCTCTTATGAACCTAATTCTAATTCCTATGAGTAGCTTTAGCATATGGAGTTATTCCTAATGATTACAATATAGATTTAGAGTCTAATTAGAGAAAAAAAACTGAATTGTACCTATTGGGAGATTGATTCCCAATGAAACCTCCAAATTGAGTGAAAAGAGCTAACTTGTAGATTCTTACTCCTCCTTGTAGATCCTTGCTTCCTCCTTGTAGATCCTTACTCCTTATTCTAATGGCCTCCAATAATGATTTGGAAAGAAATTTGGATAGAATTTGCTGTGGGAATGAAAAAATCTTCAAGAGAAAATTCTAGATCTATATTTGAAATAGAAAAATGAAGAGAGATTTTCCTCCATTATTATATGGCCGGCCACATTACCCCTTCCCCAAGCTACTGTAAAATATCTAGAATATCCCTTGGCACTTCTAATAAAGAAATAATTAAGGAAGGAAGGTTTTAGTCTAATTGGTTTAACTTAATTAATTATCCTCCTAATAATTGGGCTTCTTATTGGACTCAATTCTAATAAGATTTAAATGTTGGTCCATGGATCTAATATAAACTAGTTAGTTCCACTAACACAAGTCCAAAATAATATCTAACATCTAACAATAAATAAATAATACAATAAATAAATTTATAATATGTATAATATTTAATTAATTATGAAATGACCAAAATATAATTTTAAAGAAAATACGGTAGTGACAAGTCTACTCCCCTTCAAATAATTTTGTTCTCAAAATTCAAAGACGAAACTACCCCCAAAAAATAATACAGAACAAAATCAGGAAAGAACATACCTCAAGGCATAAACAAATATGGGTAACGCTCTCGCATTTTATCCTCTCTCTCCCAAGTAGACTCCCCTGGAGAGTGATGCCTCCATGCGACGTGTACCAAAGGAATAGTCTGGTTCCTCAACACCTTCTCCCTCTAATTCAGAATCTCAACTAGTTGCTCTGGATAGCTAAGAGTAGGGCCCACCTCTATATCCGAGTGATCCAACAAGTGACTAGGATCCACCATGTATAATCTCAACTGTGATACGTGATACATGTTATGCACTCCCTCCAATACAGATGGCAAGTCTAGTCTGTAAGCAACTGTACCGACCCTCTCGAGAATACTGAAAGGTCCGATGAATCGCAGACTAAGCTTCCCGTCTTCACCGAAACAAATCGTGTCTCGTGTCGAAGAAATCCTCAGAAACACCAAACCACCCACATAGAGCAAAATATAAGCTTAAGAATAACTTAATATATAACAAACAACCAATATAAAGCATAAAACAAAAATCTAAACTATACCTCAAACTCCAAAGGTCTCCGGTGGCTATCGGTCCAATGCCGCGGTCTGTCCTGTGCCATTCGAAGTCTGTCTCTGATCAGCTTAACCTTCTCCGCTGCATCCACAACCATCTCTGATCCTAGAAAAACTCTCTCTCCAACATCGTCCCATGACAAAGGAGTACAACATCTCCGACCGTACAGAGCCTTAATAGTGACATCTCTATACTAGTCTGGTAGCCATTGTTGTAAGAAAACTCTAACAAATAGAGATGGTCCTCCCTAGATCCCCCGAAATCTAGTACACAAGTGCGCAGCATATCCTCGAGAGTCTGAATAGTCCTCTCTAACTGTCCATTCATTTGGGGGTGATATGCAGTACTGAACTTGAGCTGGGTGCTCAAACTCGCTTGCAAACTCCTCCAGAAATAAGAAGTAAAACGACTATCCCGATCTAAGACTATGCTAATGGGAACCCCATGTATCATGACAATCTGTCTCACATACATCTCTGTCAGCTTCTCCATAGACAAACCCACCTTGAAAGGCAAAAAGTGGGCCGACTTAGTCAACCTGTCAACGATGACCCAAATTGTACCTTTTTCTCCTGGAGATCGTGGAAGTCCGGACACAAAATCCATAGTAATGTGCTCCTACTTCCACTCTGGAATGGGTAATGGATGAAGTAAACCACCTGGCCTCTGCCTCTCGGCTTTCACCTACTACCACACTAAGCATCTGGATACAAACTGTGCCACTTCCCTCTTCATGTCATACCACCACACAGTCTCTCGAATATCCCGATACATCTTGTTGGCACCTGGATGCATGGAATATTGAGAGCGATGCGCTTCTTGCAACACCTCCTCACGTAGATCCCCACTAGGCATGCATAATCTAACATCATGCCACAAAGAACCATCCTCAACAATGGTTAAATCATCCTCCAATCCTACTCTCACCTGAGCTCTGATGCTTCTCAGAGATACATTCTCATACTGGGCTGCCTTAATACTATCCATCAAATCTTAGTGTATTTGCAACCCCCACATCTACATAGCAGAACCAGGAACTATCACCTCAATGCCCAAGCTCTTCGACAAGTCCTCCGACAAATATCGATCCTACTTCAACAACATAACTACCGGATACCTGCTCAAGGCATCAGCAACTACATTGGCTTTCCTAGGATGATACTACAAAAATATGTCAAAATCCTTTATCAGTTCCAACCACCAATGTTGCCTCATGTTCAACTCCTTCTTAGTAAAAACATACTTCAAGCTCTTGTGGTCTGTGAAGATCTCCACACGCTCTCCGTACAAATAATATTTCCATAACTTCAGGGCAAAGATGACTGCTGCCAACTCAAAATCATGGGTATGATAGTTCTTCTCATGAGGACGCAATTGCCTGAATACATAGATAATCACTTTCCTATTATGCTGAAGAACACAACCCAGACAATTCCCCGATGCATCACTATATATAGTGAAACCTCCAGACCCTGATGGCAACGTCAAAATAGGAACAGACGTCCACCTCTTCTTCAAATCCTCAAATGCAACCTTACATTCCTCTGTCCAAACAAACTCTGTATCCTTCCTTGTGAGTCTAGTAATCGGCTCGGCAATCCTTGAAAAATCATGCATAAACTTTTTGTAGTAGCCTGCCAAACCCAAGAAACTCTTGATCGCTTCCACTGAACTCGAGGCCTTCCAAGACTATTGTTACGATCTTCGGATCCACTGAAATTCTATTACAATTCACAACATGTCCTAAGAACTCCACCTTGTCTAGGAAGAACTCACACTTGGACAACTTTTCATACAGCTTCTCCTTCCTCAGCACATCCAACACAATCCATAAATGCTCCTTGTGCTCCTCCGGTGTCTTTGAGTATATGAGTATGTCATCGATGAATACCACCACGAACTTGTCAAGGTACTGGTGGAACACCTTATTCATCAAATTCATAAATACCGCTGGGGCATTAGTCAACCCAAACGACATCACCATAAACTCATATTGGCAATACCGAGTCCTAAAAGCAGTCTTCGGAATGTCCTCTGGCTTTACTTTCACCTAGTGGTAGCCTAACCTCAAGTCTATCTTGAAAAATACCTTGGCGTCACTCAACTAATCGAACATGTCATCAATCCGTGGCAACGGATATTTATTCGTGATAGTAAGATTATTCAATACTCTGTAATCGATGCATATGCGCACCGATTCATTCTTTTTCGGTACAAACAATACCGGGACTCCACGGTGAAGAACTGGATCTGATAAACCCCTTATCCTACAATTCATCCACTTGCTTCTTCAGCTCGACCAGCTCGCTATTGTTCACTCTATAGATATGCTGTGAAATTGGTTCTGCACCTGGCACCGAGTCTATAGAGAATTCAATATCTCGATCTTGCGGCAATCCTGGCAATTCCTCAGGAAACACATGCAAGAAGTCTGCTATCAACGGATGCTTCATAGCAAAAGAAACTGATATAAAACTATGGAAAGCACCACTATCAAATAAAGCTAAAGCTGGAATAGAATTAAGAAGAATAGGACCTGCGATGACATCTCTGGTGGGCACGACCTCCTCGACCAGCATAGAAAAAGCTTGTCCCTAATGTGCACCTCCCTGATGCTTTTGCTGAGCATAACTCTGTTGATGGGTCAGAAGCGACGGTCCCCTCGACTTTACTACAAGTGGCCTTGCCTGCATCCTCGAAGCTGGAGATGCACCCTGAACTGCACGACGAGGGTTGGAAGGACACTCTCTCAACTGATGCCCCTCAACACCATAATATAAATAAACTCCCAACCTCTTCCTACAAACTTTCCAGATATGGTCGAGCTTCTTACAGTAGTGACAGGAAGCTTGTTGTGACTGTCTCTGCTACTGCGGTGCCTGGTAAAGTGGTGCCCTAGCTGGAGTCTGGTGTTGCTACGGCTGATGAAAAGGCCTAGACTAAAAATAAGGACGCTTAGCAGTCACTGTGATGCTATTAGTCCACAGAAAAGAATTGCAATCTTTCTTGGGTTTCAAACCCAACTCTCGCTCAACCGTGCGTGCCACCGCAAGTATCTTCGAATAGGTCTCATAGAAATACGAAATGAGGATCTTCACTTCCTAGTTCAGATCCTCGCAAAAATGGATAGCTCGAACCTCCAGCTCCCTCACCAAATACTCTATAAATCGGCTCAGCCAACCGAACTCTGCGGCATATTCCTCCACATACATGCTCCCCTGAGTAAGACCCTCAAACTGCCTCCCCAAGTCCAACTTGTCTGCCCGAGGAAAGAACTTTCTCTTGAAAAGGTCCTTGAACACCTCCCAAGACTGCCCTACATCAGCAAGAAGTGGCTCATTCCTGAACTAAGTGAGGGCGATGTCGAATCGCTGAAGTCCTACTGCCTCTACCTTCAGATCCTCAGCAAGACGGGACACCCTCATGAGACGTTCAATATCCTTGAGCCAATCATCAGCATAGACGATGCCCTCAGTCTCCTTGAAGACCCGAGGTTCCAACTTCTTGAAGTCCTGGATATTACCCGGCCGGAGTTGGGCAACCTGCGGAACAATCTGCTGCTGGACCAAAACTCCTCTCTCTACTGCAGCAAGGGAAAGCTGATGAGCACTCCTAATGCCATGCCACAACACATTGGTCTGCCTCTAGTGTGCCTCGGACTGGGCCCTCTGAGCCCTCCATCGTCTCGTGAAATAATGCGAATACTTGAGTCACATCTTTCGGTATGGAAGGGGAGATAGAAGTCCCTCAGACACAGTCAGAACAGTCCTCTGAGCTAGAGATGGAACCCCAAACGCAGTTGATATGTCAATCACTGGAGAAGTGACTGGTGCAGGCCCTCAGAAAGTCGCAGATCTCTCAGAAACTGCTCCCCTTAACTGTGACCTAGTCTTAGGCGGCATCCTGAGGCAAAGCGAAAGGGAAGAATCAATATGGCACATGATGTAATGCATTCAAAGAATGACAGTTAAAGATCAATTATCAATATTACTATCAAGA
Organism: Iris macrosiphon; assembly: GCA_036927795.1. Classification (NCBI taxonomy): domain Eukaryota; kingdom Viridiplantae; phylum Streptophyta; class Magnoliopsida; order Asparagales; family Iridaceae; genus Iris; species Iris macrosiphon. The sequence goes on along the minus strand of JAYESA010000006.1, from coordinate 44,024,740 downwards.
AAGAATAGTTGAAATGAATCAAAAGGGTTTTTCCTAGATGTGATTGAGTATTCTCAGCCTATAGCCTATATCCTATATCCTGAAACAGACTTGTAATAGTACTCAAAGAAGAGCACCACTACGAATCGCACTAATTGCGACCTCAAAGACCTATATGGGCCACCACTAAAAATATGTCACGACCTGCACCCGGGGTAGGGGCACGAGTAGTGAACAACGCCCAGCCTACGGTGCAACATCGGCTGTAAAACGTTGTTTGGGTAAACTATCTATCTAGCAATCAAGATATAATAATGCCACTAATGTAAAATAAATACTCAATCACAGATCTATAAGATGGAACAAATTTCATGAATATGATAAAAGAATAGAAGAGTCACAAATACAGCTCACAAGATAAATAATATCCAATGAGTCAAAGAAATAATAATAACTGAGCTGGAGACAAATTATGTACAAAAGAGTCTAACTACTGTACTATGAGTCATGGGTCATCTGTCTCAGTCGGGATGAGACCCACTTAAGCCAAGGTCTCTGGCTCTAAGCCTACGACATCCTGAGGCCCGTAGTGAGTGGGGTACCACTCCTCAGTGTCATCTGGAAAAAATCCAATCAGGAAAGGAGCAAAGCACATCTCTAACAGCAGTTCTAATAAATAATAAAAATTATGTAACTGTAAATAGAACGAATATACAAGATGCAATATAAAGGTACAAGAGATATGCAATAAAGGAATACTGGAAATAAATACATTAATGAGCATCATATGAATGAACAAAAAATACTACTACTAAGTGAGTGAGTACCAGTTTTAACAAGTGATCGGCTTGGGAACTTGCACAAGGATTATGACCCGGTTAATCATACGTGTGGTGTATGATTAACACTATTCAAGGAACAAGATATGCATAAGGAGGATATGATCACATATCTACACTACATACTCCCCGCCCGCGACTGGTATAGTGGATCCAACCATTGTACGTTATGACCCAGGATTCTCTAGATATGTAGCAAGTCTCCCCAAGAATTAATGTATGTACATGTACAAGAAGAATAAGAACTAGGCTTGCACAAGATATACCATAAATACCAAGAAATAATATCTCATAACGAGATCCGGATATACCAATCCGTGTAACCATCGTGTCAAGAAATCAGGGATATCTACAATAAATACAAGATACATAGAGGATATCATAAATGATAAACTCTCAAAGAATGTACTCGCCTAAAATCCGTTGAACAGAATCAAAGATGTCCAGTACAGTGCCTCGAAGACCTAAATATGGAATATTACATCAATACAAGGTTTTGGAATAAAAATAAGTTAAACTAGTCAACTTCTAGGTCAAAAAGTCATTTCTAAGTCAAAATAGTCAAACTAGGTCAAACTAGTCAAACTTGATCAAAATAGCTATTTCTAGGTTGTATGAGTCCATCTCTAGGATATTGGGTCCATACACTATGTAACTAGGCCATACTAGCTATACTAGGATACTAGGAAACCAACAAGATACCGTATCATAAGATATACAATTTATTATATATGAAAATATTATAATATGTATACAAAACAACAATATATAATACTCCTAGCTAAACTAATGCTAAGTGGATACCTTGGCTTTGAACCAAAAGCGGTATCACGCCCCTACTCTTCCATCTTGATGTGCAAACCCAATACCTTGAGTAAAATCCAATACCTTGACATTACCTTGGTATCACAAGGTAATTCAATATCTAATATATTACTAATACCCATACAACTCACTATACATTAATATGTATACTAACATACCCCTTGATATTCAATACCCGTACCCAAGATATCTTACCCTTATTAACTTGGTGCACCCCAAGGTAATCTAGAAATAATACTAACTAATATTAACTAGTAGTTATGTATATATAAATCTCATATATAAATATATACTAACTTATTTACAATATATATAAACTACTAGCTTATTAATATAAACTAATTAATTATATATATATATATATATATATATATATATATATATATATATATATATATAAAAACTTACTAACTTACTAGCTTTTCGATATGCTACAGCTTATTAAAACTGCTGTTGCCGCTGCTGCTTTCTGCTTCTACTTCTTACTGCTTCTGCTTCTGCTTTTCAGTGCTTGTGCTACTGCTTCTGCTGCTTTTCAGCTGCTTCTCTCAGTTTCTCACTGCTTTTCTCTCACTGTTTTCTATTATTTTTCTCACTGTTTTCTATTATTTTATTCACTGATTTCCATGATTTCTTTTTTTCTCAAGCTCTCTCTCTCTCTCTCACACACACACAACACACACACACACACACACATATATATATATATATATATATATATATATATATATATATATATATATATATATATATATGGGTAAACGGGATATGAGCCATAGGCTCATATTTCTATATGAGCCATGCACATGTGGACCAATATGAATGGATTCCTACATCCCATGTGCACTAGTACACTCCATTCCTATTGGTCCACATGTGCATTGGCTCATGTAGGAATATGAGCCTATGGCTCATATCCCTTTTTTCCTATATATATATATATATATATATATATATATATATATATATATATAATACCATAATACATATATATACATACTACCAAATTAAAGAAACACATGAACTCTTACTCTCCTATGATCAACAACACATCAACAAGAATTATAGATCAAACATATAAATACAAACATATAAATATACAAATACATATAGTTCACATAATAATTATAATTATAATATTTATAATATCTATAATTAAATTAAATTGCCAAGAACAAACACGTGAACTATATCGCACCCGTATCACACTAGATCTATGATACGCTTGTGATACGGCTCCACCACACAACCAAATATATCCCAACGGACACGAGCAAGTCTAAAATCATAATTATAAAAAATACGAAGAGCTAACTACTCATCTACGTGTCCGTGTCAAAATATGACATGCTCAAACTACCGTATCAGAAGAAAACCCCAAAATCAACCTGTATCTCCAAATTATCGGGATATGGCCTACATGTATCTAATTATGGATAAGACACTAGCCACACACAATTAAACACATGTCAATTTGGTCTAATTGACCTATTGACAAACACAATATGTGTCAATCTCGAAATTCTCCCAAAATTGACACAAAATACCACATAACTTTCTCCATAGACCTCTTATGAATCTAATTCCAATTCCTATGGGTACCCTTAGCATATGGGGTGGTTTCTAATGATTAAAATACAGATCTAGAGTCTAATTAGAGGAAAAAATTGAATTATACCTATTGGGAGATGGATTCCCAATAAAACCTCCAAATTGAGTGGAAAGAGATTCCAACTTGTAGGTCCTTGCTCCTCCTTATAGATTCTTGCTTTCTCCTTATAGATCCTTACTTCTTCCTTATTCTAATGGCCTCCAATGATGATTTGGGAAAGAATTGAGAAAAAAATTGGGTAGAATTTAATGTGGGAAAGAAGAAATCTTCAAGAGGAAATTCTAGATCTAGATTTGAAATAAAAAAATAAAGAGAGAAATTCCCTCTATTATTATATGGCCGATCACATTCCCCCTTACCAAAGCTACTATAAAATATCTAGAATACCCCTTGGGGCTTCTCATGAATAAATAATTAAGGAAGGAAGGAAGGTTCTAGTCTAATTGGTTTAACTTAATTAATCCCTCTCCTGATGATTGGGCTTCTTATTGGGCTCAATTCTAACTAGAATTAAATGTTGGTCCATGGATATAATCTAAACTAGTTAGTTCCACTAACACAAGTCCAAAATAATATATAACATCTAACAATAATTAAATAATACAATAAATAAATTTATAACATGCATAATATTTAATTTATTATGAAATGATCAAAATACCCTTTTCTAGAAAATATCGTAGTGGCAATTACTCTTCCAATATCTACTTTCCAAAATTTTAAATTATATTGTTGTGTATGGTATTATTAATAGATTAGGTGTTAATAGACTGCAAATGGATTCTTATTGAAATGTATCTTATTTCTTATTGTTGTTGTTATAGTGACTATATTGAAGACTTCAAGTAGATGATCATGTGAAGATCGGAAGAGTTGCAGATATTTTTTACTACTTTGTAAGTATGATTTAGTTCTCTATATCCTTCATATCCATAATTTTTGATACGGTAAATACATTGTTCTATTATTATAATTTTTTATTATCTTGAAAAAATATATTTGTAGAATTTCTATATTAAAGTTAAGGAGGATCTCCAAGGAAAATCGAGGCATCATGGATAAAAGTTGGACACACCTTTCAAGGTTATTTTTTAAACTCTAAACTATATAATCATATGAATATAAATAGTGTGTCATTTCTTTGTAAAAAAAAAAGATTGCTTCTTTTCCTTCTGCTTCTCATGTTTTTGTTTTTATTTTTATTTTTAGAACTTGTAAAGCCTATCATGATGGTGCAAAGAGATTTGTCGATATGGTTCAAGCAAGTAAGGTGGATCTACAAAAGACTCAATGCCCTTACAACCGTTGTATGAACCTAGAACACCATAATTTTGATACCATATATGATCACTTAATCATAAATGGTATGCATCCTCGTTATACTACATGGGTCTTTCATGGAAAAAAGTCGAATACATTAGAAGATGGAAATATAGAGTTTTCGGAGACCTATATCATGTATAAAGATGCACTTTTTGAGGATGATGATATTATGGAACCTACAAATAAAAGAATAGAGCCTGATTTGACGGATTTAATAAAGAAAGTGGAACTTCCTTTATATTCGTGTTGTACCATCACAAAGATGTCTGCAACGGTTATCTTATACAAGTATAAAGCTAAGTATATCCTGTCTGATACTGGTTTTGATGAACTTCTTGACATCATTCAGAATCTGCTACCAAATGATAACATACTTCCAAATTCATTATACACTATGGAATTTTTTCTTAAGACATTTTATTTAGGGTATGAGAAGATACATACTTGTGTGAATGACTGTTGTTTATTTAGAAAGAATTTAGAACATGTGGAGATGTATCCAAAATGTGGTGAATCATGATAGAATTTTAATAAGCGTACTAAAAAGGTTTATAAAGGAATTCCTGCGAAGGTCTTAAGGTACTTTCCAATCATACCTCGATTTAGGAGAATGTTTAAGTCATCTGAAAAGGCAGAACAACTAACATGGCATTATAATAATACAAGTCAGGATGACATGATGCGCCATCCAGTTGACTTGTTTGCTTGGAAGAAGATTGATAGTAAATTTCCAACTTTTGCATCGGATCCTCGTAATATCAGGCTTGGTCATTCTTCTGATGAATTTAACCCCTTTGGTGATCTTAGTTCTAGATATAGTTGTTGGCAAGTGATTTTGGTTACCTACAATCTTCTTCCATCTTTATTCATGTATAAAGAAAATTTAATGTTGTCATTACTTATCCCCAGTCCGAAGCAACCAGGAAATGATATAGATGTATATTAGCAACCACTTATAGAATATTTAAAAGAGTTATTTGTCAACGGAGTTAGTGTGTATGATCCATTCACTAAGGACACATTTAATTTGATAGCTATCTTAATGTGGACAATAAATAATTTTCCAGCGTATGAAAATTTATCACGATATTCTACAAAGGGTAAGAAGGCATGTCCCGTGTGTGGTGTTCAGACATGCTCAAAATGGCTAAAAAATGGGGGGGGAAATTTCTTACATGTGCCATAGAATTTTTTTCCAACCTGATCATCCATTGCAGTTAAAAGCAACTTGGTTTGATATAACCGTAGAAAATCGATTAAGATCTAAAAACTTAACCGGTTCAGAGGTTCTTCAAGTGGTCAATAATATTGTAAATATTTGGGAAAAGTCAAAGAACCAACAACATAAAAACATAAGGAAGAGAAACAAAGATACCAATTATAATGATAGTGATGATCCTAGACGACTTACAAAGCAATGGAAAACAAATCTATTTTCTTTGAGTTACCATAGAGGTATTTATGTTTCCTTCAATTATATTTAACTTTGAAAAAACTTCATATTCTTAGTTGTTAAATTTAATATGTATTCTATTCATAATGAAGATTTTACTATTACGACACAATTTGGACGTGATGCATATCGAAAAGAATATTTATGAGATTATTATTGGCACTCTATTGAATATAAAGGGGAAAACGAAAGACAACTTGAATTCTCGAAAAGATTTGAAGGTGATGGACATCAGGAAAAAATTGCATCTCAAAGATGATAAAATTAGTAGTTCTAAAGGAACTATACCTCTGTATGTACTTTCAAAGAAAGAGAAGCATATATTTTTTGAGAGAGATGCAAATTTGAGATTGCCGGATGGCTATAGTTATAACATTTCAAATCGAGTGTCATTACATGACCACAAGATTTATGGTCTCAAGTCCCATGACTGTCACGTCTTAGTTCAACAAGTGTTGTCAGTGGCATTGAGAGGACTTTTACCTCAAGGACCAAGGATTATTATTTTTTGCCTTTGTGCATTTCTTAATCAATTGTGTCAAAGGGTACTTCATAAAAATAAATTAGAGCTTCTTGAAATTAAATTGTTGAGACTTTGTGCATGCTGGAAAGGTTTCTTCCTCCATTTGTTTCGATATTATGGTCCATTATTAACTATTCATCTTGGACAAGAAGCGCTGATTGCTGAACCGGTACCTTTCAGATGGATGTACCCTTTTGAAATGTGAGGATCAATGTTTATGGTATATCCCTATATTAATTATAGCCTAATTTGATTGTTTATAAAGCTTAAATTTATTTTTTAATCATGATTAGGTATATGAAGGTCCTAAAAGGATATGTTAAGAATCGTTCTAATCCCGAAGGATGCATAGGCACAGAAGTATTTAGCTGATGAGTTGACACATTTTTGTTCTGGGTACATAAAATAAGCAACTAATATAGGACATAAACATAGGCACAATGAGAATTTTGAAGATAAAACAATAGTAGAAGGGCGGCCACTTGGTCTAGGTAGGAAAAAAAACTCAATGACTTCTTCTATGTTAGAGATTGCCCATCGTTATATATTGAAGAATACTGCAGAAGTTGATCAATGGAGAGAGTAAGTTGTAATTATAAAGTAGTAAATTTATTTTTTAATTTTTAACTCATTAACCACACTCTAAATTATCTTTTTTAATTATTCTAGAATGCTCAAAAAGAATCTTATACGTTGAGATAAACGTTTGGCTAAGAATGAATCTCTTTTATAAAAGCGACATATGAACAAGTTCAGTGAATAGCTACGAAATAAAGTTAGAAGTGGCAGTAGTGGTCAAATGTCAGATATTGTTAGATGGTTAGCATGTAGGCCTAAGAAGGAAGTAAAGTTCCATTCTGGTTATGTTATCAACGGAAATCGATTTCACACAAAGGATGCCGAGAAAAGTACACAAAATTGTGGGGTTTCTATTGAAGTAGAAACAATGTGTCGAGCAAGTGCGAAAGATGCTTCAAAAGTAATGGGACAAGTAACTTACTATGCTATCATAAAAGATATCTTGTTGCTTGACTATTAGAAATTTAAAATACCTTTATTTGATTGTGATTGGGCAAATATAAAAAATGGTATCAAAGTTGAAGATAGGTTTATATTAGTTAACCTCCACCAAGGACAACATCAATTTGAGAGGGATCCATTTATTTTTGCATCATAATCAAAACAATTATTTTATTCAAAAGAGTGAAACACATCGAATTGGTATGTTGTATTGAAAGCACCACAAAGAGGCTTTTATGAGAATGAGACGGATGATAGAAATGAATACATGCCATGCACTCCTTTAGATGTATCACGACTTGACTTGGATATTGATGATGAAGATTGTGTAATACGCCATTCTGAAGAACTATCTTATGTATCGGTAATCATACCAATTCCATCTATATAATTATCAATATTGAGGATGTGTTATTGTTTGAGCATATGTCTATCTTATGAGCCTAATGAATCATTATGTTTTATTAAGAGACTGATAGTGAAGATGGTGAAGACTCTGAAGATTGATCAAATTGTTTGAGAATAAATATTTGGTCAATAAGATGGCTAAAAATGGTGAAGAAGTAAGTTTCAACTCAACTATCATTCCCCACATAAAACTAATAAAACTAAATATCTGAAAGTAACATGTTACCTTAGTTATCATAAAGCAATTAGATCCACATGCCCATATGCACTGCTATACTCACTTGAAAATCTGCTTGGTACACAGGCTATTAGACACATCCACACACACACTTGTATCATTTGTGCACTTCTCACCCACAGTTTCCGATACACGGGACACTCAATGGTACACTACTACATACAATGAAGAAAAATACAGGTGTTAGGAGAATACTGCATTTGCACTTGAAATTTCACATTCATTTAAGGCTTTTACATTTAACACTTTCTGGTTCATGGCCACTTCAGGTAATTATGAATTGCAAATCACATGATAATGAACAGGGAACTACCGATACCATCACTACTTGCTGAATTGCAAATCACACTCAGTTAAGGCTTTTTTTTAATATATTGTCTGTAGTTGAATGTAAGGTATCACCCTTTGCAGTATCATGTAAACTACTACCATTATTTGTTGGTATAGAATCCTGTTGTGTTTGGCTTTGTTCAGTCACTTGTAAGTTCTGGAAGACAACTGACTCAGTAATCAGTCAGTTGCAGTATATGTAAATATATACCTGATGCATGCTGCAGCTTGCACAATGTAATTGTTGGAGTCCCTGGTATGCAGAGCAAGCCTTGTTCTGTAGTTGGCATTCGAGGCGTAGAAGTCATCGACTGCCATTAGTATGCTTGTTTGGCCCATCTTCCACTACCAGAAAAAGTCAAATTAGCGACGTCTAAAAACGTCGCTAAATAACCAAAAATCGTCGCTAATTAGGTTTAGCGACGTAATTAGCGACGTTTTAAAGAAGTCGGAAAATACCAAGTCGCTAATACAAAAAACGTCGCTAAACGTCGCTATGCCGACGTTTTTTAGCGACTTTAATGTGTCGCTAAATTTAGCGACGTTTTGCGACGCCAAGTCACTAAAAAGCGACGTTTAGAAAAGTCGCTAAACGTCGCTGATTAGCGACATCTATCGCGACGTTACACCGACGTCTTTAATGACCTGGCTATACTGCCATGTCAGCAATTGGCGACGTTTAGCGACGTCATTAGCGACGTTATTAGCGACGTTTTACGGCGTCGCTAATTAGCGACGTAATTAGCGACGTAATTTAACGTCGCTAAACGTCGCTAAACGTCGCTAATAACGTCGCTAATTTTTAAAAAAAATTAAAAAAAAATTCCCAGAATCAAACATTGTGATTCCCTGCAGTTTTACATCATCTTCATCATACACACCAACATGATTTAACTATATTATCCAATTAAATTAAAGACCACAAGAAGTATCAATCCAATTAAATGTGGATAACTATATAATCCAATTAAATTAACTAAAAAATTAATGACCACAAGAAGCATCATACATCATGTCTATTGTTGAAGTACCAATAATTCATAAATAATAATAATAATAACTAGACTACTACGGATCTGCAGGAGGCTGACCAGCGGCGCGCTTCAAGGATAACAACTCCTCATACTCGTCCCGTGGAATCGACACCGATGTCGATGGAGAAGGCAGTGACGTCGGTGGCGGCCGTGCCCGCTCCAAATCTGCGAGTCGCTGGTTGTAAGAATCCAGGGTAGATAACAACCTCGTACTGCTATCACCCATTGAATCCTGCATCCTCGTCAGGTTCTCGCCCATCGATAGCTGTGACGCATGCATCCTCGTCAGCTTCTCGCCCATCGATAGCTGTGACGCCTGCAGCTCCATGATGTTGCGATCATTGGAGGCTCTAATATCATTTGTCAATTCTCGTAGCTCCGTCATGCTGCGGTCGAGCATATCCAATCGTGCGATAAGCATCGGATCGTCCGCCTGCGGCTGGGACCGGGACTGGTCCTCCATACTTCGCAGCAAGTCGTCACGGAGAGACGCAATCTGACGGTCAACGGCCTCCTGGACGGCCTCCTGGACTCTGGCCGACGACTGCGAGGGCTGCGACTGCGAGGGGTGTGTGGAATGCACAGCTGTCGGGGAGGCCCTAGATGACTGCGTCGCAACCAGGGCGCCATAGGAGCCCGTACCGTAGTACGTACCCCTCTGGAGACCACCAGCTGCGGTCACCCACAGGTCGTCCGCCGACGGAGATGGACCGGGCTGCGACGAAGCACCAGCCTCTCCAGGTGTAGGTGCACTAGCAGTCGCCCGCTCACGAAGCCTAAGATACTCGGCCTAGAAAAGGTTTGAAAACTCAATAATTGCCTAAGTTATATTAAAATAAACACAAAGTAAAGTAATACTTACATAGGTCTGTGAGGCCCTCTCATCAATGAGATTTCCGTCCTTGCGATGGGTGGCCAAGAAGACGGTCACCATGTTCGCATCCTCACCCCTCTGTACCTGTTAAAAATATATTTTTTATTACTAAACTTAAATATTTATTCCAAGTACCATTTTATGGTACTTATATTAAAATAATATATTTTAAAAGAAAAAACATACCAAACGACGGAAATGTTCCGTCATCGGAATCGAGCCACCACACCACTTGGCAGCATTCTGCCTAGCCGCCTTGGCCTTCTTAGACCTTTCCTTGTAGCTCGGATCGTCGAATCTAGCCCTCATCGCAGTCCACTGCTCAGGCGTGATCCAACCTTGGATCGGTTTTCCAGCACGATCACGAGCCTTCTGGTCATCCAGAGCATCTCGGATAAGCTTGGCGGCAACGGTAGGAAAGAGCCGCTCGATCAACTCGGCCCGGTGCGGAGAATAAAAATACGTTTGCTACAATAAATAATTCATTAAGTTAGCATCACGAATATGCATAAATTAGAGGATTTATTTAATATACTTTTACCTGGAAGTGCGCAAACCAGAACGCCTTCCTCTCCTCCGGAGCCTCCGAATAGTTGATCCAAGGGCCACCGTAGTTGTTTCTCAGAAATTGGCCCAGGCGTCTCTGAACCGACGATGGACGATATCTATACAGAAATAATAATTTAGATTACTGAAAAAGTCAATATACGATGAATAAAGAGAAACACAAATATATATTAAACCATCTAATTGACTTACTTTGTACCTTCGGCCCAAATCTCTGTCCTCGTCTCCTCCGGTGGTGCGCATGGAGGATCTTGCTGATGCTGGGACAACGTCGGCACGACCTCCTCTACATGCTCATCTGTCTCCATGCTTCCGTCAGCAGGAGGAACGCTGGACGAGGGAGTACTATCACGCCTGGAACTACTCGTCCCAGGAGTGATGCCACGCAACATCGTCGCAGTCGGAGATGTGGCTGCTCGATATACTGGAGTACTGGGCGACGATGATCCGGAACCAACAGTAGGCAGTACCGGAGTGGCACTCTGTCTACCTCGGGACCTGCCGAATCCTCCGCGTCGTCCTGTCATATCTGATAACAACATATGATGAATATAGAGAAACACAAATATATACTACATTCTACAGTCGGAATGTGATACATATCTCAAAGTATTATACAGTCAAAATATAATACATATATTCGTTAATGTCAACATCTACTTCTACATGCAATATTTATAGTCCAAATATAGTTACATTCTACATGGAATATTTTATATTTTCAATCATCTTCAGAAAATTCATCTTGTTCGCCTTCCTCGTCCTGCTCTTCCTCTTCCTCGTCTTCACTTTCATCTACTTCGTCGTCCTCTCCGGATAATTCTACATCTTCTACATTATTACTCGTATAATGAGTAACTTCCGTTGAGTCCACATCTACAATATTTGTTACAAGAGGTAGATCGTCCTCCTGATAAGCTATTTCGTCAATGTCAAAGGTATTTCTAGCTTTAGTCTTGCATACTGCCCACCAATCCGACCTCGCTGTCCCCCGTCTAGGATAAGTTGCGAAGTACACGAGCTGAGCCTGACTTGATAGGACAAATGGTTCGTAGCCTTGATATCTACGCTTGTAGTTTATATCCACAAGGCCATGCTTGTCAATTTTCCAACCTTGATCTTGAATCGGATCGAACCATTCACACCTGAATAGCACGATATTAGCAGGTTCTGGGCCATAATTATATGTCAACTCCACAATCTCTCGTAAGATGCCAAAAAAATCATTGCCCGGATTGACGTCTTTGTAGTTTGAAGATTTGATACACAAACCACTGTTTTTCGTGGAATCAAGATCCAGAAAGCTGTCTCTAATAGGAGCATTTGTTGACTTGAACCTGAACCCATTCACACAGAAACTTGGCCATATTTTTACGGCAGTAATTGGTCCCTTGGCTAGAGTCCTAATAGATTCAGTCTCAGGTGATATTAGACGATCGACCTAAATACCAAAGTAGCGATAGTAAGTTATTTGTTTTGCAAGTGCAGAAATAAAAAGTAATTACCAAGCATCTTACATATGCGCTCAACCAAGAAGGAAAATGGCATCTCATATCTTGTTCTACTTCTTCGTCTGTTATGTAGGGCCTAACCGACCTCAACTCATCATTATATGTGCTGAAAAACAATGAAGCAACTGCTGATTAGTAGCATAATAGTATCTTATACTATTACATTGAGATGATGTAAACGTGGACGTTAATTACTTACCCCTCTAGCTTCTCCACTTCATCCTCGTCGCAATTGAGTAATATATACAATTGAGCAGCCCTTAGCTCATCGTCATTCAAATATCTCTTCTTTATTTTTCCCGAGGGCTTTCCGGATGCATTGAATACTTTGAGTATTGCATCATTAGATTCCTGATATGCGTCGTCGTTTCTGGGAGCTTTCGTCCTATTAGTAGCAACATGCGGATTGAAATACGTCGAGCAAAAGTTTGTAATCTCCTCGAGAACATAAGCTTCACAAATAGAGCCTTCAACCCGTGCCTTATTTTTCACCTTTCTCTTTAGGTGATTCAGATGGCGCTCGAAGGGGTACATCCACCGATAACCGACAGGACCGCCAACACGTGCCTCATAGGAAAGATGAATTGGCAAATGCTCCAAAGAGTCGAAGAATCCAGGAGGAAACACCTTCTCGAGCTTACATAGTGTTACCGCAATGTCCCTCTCTTGCTTTTCTAGACGATCGACGAGCAACTTAGTACAACAAAGATCTCTGAAGAATATGCTCAGCTCTGTCAATGGGTCCCAAACGACCTGCGGTAAGAATTCCCGAAATGCAATCGGAATTAACCTCTCCATGAATACGTGACAATCGTGGCTCTTCATACCTACTAGTTTGTTCTCCTTGAGGTCGACGCATCTTTTCAAGTTCGACACGTACCCGTCTGGAAACTTTAGACCCTGAATCCACCTACAAAGTCTACCTTTATCCTCTTTATCCAGTGAGAAAACTGACTTAGGTTGCTTTAACTTTCCATTCCCCTCCTCTATCAAATGCAATGCAGGACGTCTACATATGTCTTCTAAGTCCAACCTCGCCTTCGGATTATCTTTCGTCTTCCCCTTTACATCCATTACAGTATTAATTATGTTATCAAACACATTCTTCTCGATATGCATGACATCAAGGTTATGTCTGATCAGATTGGTGCTCCAATATGGCAGATCCCAGAATATACTCCTCTTCGTCCAGTTATGGGTGCGACCAAATCCGTCACACTTGTACCCCTTAGCAGGCTCTTGGATAGCACTTGGTAAATCTTTTACCTCTTCCCATATCGTGCATCCGGGCCACCTTGGCGGTGGATTGGCCTTCTCCACAACTCCCGCACGAAAAGCATTCCGATTCCTCCGGTACGGATGATCGTTCGGCAAAAATTGTCGATGACAATCGAAGAAGCACGGTTTGCCTCCGTGTTTCAAACGGAAAGCCTGAGAACGGTCCATGCAATACGGACATGAGAGACGACCATGGGTGCTCCATCCCGATAACATTCCATAGGCCGGAAAGTCATTGATGGTCCACATAAGTGCTGCCCTCATCTGAAAATTCTGCTTTCTAGAAACATCGTACGTGTTGGCACCGACTTCCCACAGCTGATTCAACTCATCTATCAAAGGCTGTAAATACACATCGATGTTCCTCTTCGGATTGTTCGGACCCGGGATAATAACGGTTAGGAACATATACGGAGTCTTCATGCACATCCAAGGCGGTAGATTGTACGGAGTGACGATCACAGGCCAACACGAATACTGGGAGCCCGAAAGTCCGAATGGGGTAAAACCGTCAGAGCAGAGCCCCAATCTGACATTACGCGCTTCCTCGGCAAAATATGGATACTCTCGATCAAAGTGCTTCCATGCTTCTCCATCGGATGGATGATCCAATACTCCTTCGATCTGTTTTCGCCTGTGCCAACTCATGTTTTCTGCAGTCTCCTTAACCATGAACAACCGCTGCAACCGCGGCGTCAAAGGCAAGTAGTGCATCGAATCGGTAGGCTTCCTTGCACCGACAGACTTTCCTCTAACAGTGGCCTTGTAGCGATCAGCACCACAGAATCTGCACGCATCTTCATCCTTGTCGTCTTTGTAGTACAACATGCACCCGTTGCGACATGCATCGATTTTCTCGTATCCCATCCAAAGCGATCTCACCATCCTCTTAGATCGATAGAAGTCTTTAGGCAACTTTGTACCCTCGGGCAAGATCTCTATAATCAAATCGAGCACTCGATTATAGCATTCTTGCGACATGTTAAAATCGGACTTGATGCTCAATAATCTTGTAACCACCTCCAACGGTGAATGATCCTCACAACCAGGATATAGTGGAGTCCTTGCATTCTCAAGCAACTCCATAAACTTTGCAGCATCGGCATTCGGTGCCTCCTCAGCTGCATCATAATTGTCGGGATTGAAACTAGGTCCCGCCGCATCATAATTGTCAGGATTGAAACTAGACCCCGCAGCATCATAAACCATGTTCACCAACCCGTCGTCGTAAGCATCGTGGTCTTGGACATCCATATACGGCTCCACATAGGGCTCCGACTCCGATGCTAGAGATACAAGTTCTCCGTGCGCGGTCCACTGATAGTAATTCGGCGTAAAGCCCTTCGAGTATAAATGATATGTAACTTCCACTTCAGGATGATATTTCCTGTTGCGACATCTCACACACGGACACTTAATTTTGGTACCGTCCATGTATTGAGGGAACGCCTTTGCGAACTGCAGGAACTGCTGTACACCCTCAATGAATTCATCCCGCACACCGCACATGTCATCAGGATGACGGTTGTACATCCACGAACGATGACGCAGATAGTAATTCATATCCATTTCTAGAAACTTCTGCAAAATTGACATAAGCTATCATATAAATCATTACATGCAAAATTAACCGTACTATAAAAATCATAACTGATATAATACATATTTTCATTTATCAAAACTGCAGCTGCCCCCAACCCCATAGTACTATGAACTGCACTATAAGTGTGCAGTCAACACTACAAATAGTGTGTCATACTATAGAACTGCAGCTGCCCCCAACCACACTCCTAGGTCAGTGTCCGTTATGGGAAAAGCAGTCATGGCATTGCACTAAGGCACCTGGTGCTTGAACAATTTTTGCATCAAAAGTTTCCCAAGTACACGGGCTATTGCTCTATGAAAATATGCCATAGCTAGGAGTAGAGCTGTCGAGTGGGCCGGGCCTCTCAGGCCCATGCACTATAACGGGTCAGACCGGACCTAAGGGTAAAAATCTAAGTCCAGTTCGACACGTGACCCACGGCACAGTGAGTTTCAGACTGGATCGAGCCGGACCGGATCGGACTTGGGATTCCGTGAACCCTACAAGGACTTCAAAGTAGAGATTGAAGAACAACTAACATTTTATTTTTAAATTATGAAGTGTAGGGTTGAATGTGCATAGGAGATGGTTGGGAGCGCATTTGTTTCCGGGAGAAACAACACAGATGGTATGCTCTCTCGGATGAACTTCTCTACTTTGGGATATGTAAACATAGCACAAAAAAATAACACACTGCAAGTTCTTGCTTCATATTTGTCTTGGAGATTCACAATCCATTTGTTTCAATCTATATACAAGAACTTGGCAGATTGTATGCATACCAAATCCCATAGATTGGCGTAGGACTATGTAATACATGGATGTGTATAATACATCAAATAGTATAAACCAGGTTGTCGATCAGGCTAGCAAGCAGCAGCGTGTCGGACCGGGCCGAGCTGTGCCTTGGGTCGGAACGAGCCTGGGCTTCGGGGCCGGACCTCTCTTATGGGCCGAGATATGAGGTCCGACACGTCCCTATATATTGGGTCGGGCCGGGCCGAGCCCACGATAATTCGGACAGGGTTTTGCGGGCCGGATTCGTGCCGGGCTGGTCATCCCGGTCCAATTGTCAGGTCTAGCTAGGGGTGGGCGTTCGGGTTATTCGGTTTCAACACCGAAATAATAAAAATCGAATAAGTAAAAATTTTAAAAACCCAAAGCTGAAATAAATTATCTATAACCGAAACAGAACCGAATTGATAATCAATTTATTTTATTTGATAATCAAAGCTAGTAAGCAGTGCTCACTACTGCTGTTACCTCTCTCGTAGACTTGGGCCAGTCGACCCTAACCCTAACCCTAACCCCATGTCAACAAACCTAACCCTAACCCTAACCCTAGGTCCTCATCAGTGTCTGTGTCAGTGTGTGTGTGTGCCGTGTCTGTGTCTGTGTCAGTGTCTGTGTGTGTAGTGTTTGTGTCAATGTCACATGTGTCCTGTGAGAGAGAGAGAGAGAGAGAGAGAGAGAGAGAGTAGGGTTTACCGAAATAGGGTGGAGAGCCGGTCGACGGAGCGCGGGGGAGGGGGGGGGAGTTTTTCTCTTTTCGAATTTTCAGCAGATGGGGAAAAATGAAACCGAGCCCTAATTAACCAAATTTTAGCGACGTTTAGCGACGTCCAAGTAAAACGTCGCTAACTTAAATTTTAGCGACGTCATTGACGTCGCTAAACACGTTGCTAAATATTTTTAATAAAAAGGTCGCTATATACGTCGCTAAACGTCGCTAAATTAGACATATTAGCGACGTTTAGCGACCTTTATTTAACTTATAGCGACTTAACTTTTAAAATCTTAATAAAAGTCGCTAAACGTCGCTAAATGTCGCCATTTAGCGACGCCTAGCGACGTTTTTATAAGGAGTCGCTAATTATATATTATTAGCGACGTTTCTTTTGGCGTCGCTAAAATACGTCGCTAATAGCGCTTTTTCTAGTAGTGTTCCCCACTAGTGTGCCCGTGTCGAGGGTCGTACCAACATGGAACGGAATCGTCGTGTTCCCAATACTTTTCTGAATTTTGGCCAAGGAAAGGGCAAGAAAAAGGTAGCACATTATTGGTTAAACTTTGTGCTCATCACAGACCAAGTCATATGGAGCAACTTTGAACGTGTGTTGTTAGTAGTCCTATTCTCAAGGGGAAACTCTTGGCTTTCCATGCTTGTAGGCATTGTAGTTATGCTTTAGTATGCTTATAAAAGCAAATGCATAAATGTAGAAACTTAACACCAAGCTAATAAACTCCTCTCTCCCTCTGTGTGCTACTTCATCTTCCTGGCACGTTCTTTTACGTAGTTTGCAGCACAGAGACTGTCAAGTGGTATCAGAGCCATGTCGTCTGATGCGGATGGGAATCCACTCACACCTCCATCAGTGTTGGCGTCGAGTCCAGCGAGCGGCTCGAGCGTGGTAGGCACCCTGGTGATCCCGAAGGTATTTCAGGAGTCCGGCGGGACGCAGTATCCGCAACTCACGCGTGCAAACTACGATGAATGGGCCCTGGTGATACAATGTATGCTGGAGGCAAGAGGTCTCTGGGCGGCGGTGCACACCGGGACGACGGAGCGGGAGCTGGAAAGGAAAGCGATGGAGGCTCTCCTACGTTCTGTCCCGCCAGCGATGATCTCAACACTGGCGATCAAGGCGACGGCGCGGGAGGCATGGCAGTCTTTGAAGACGGTGCACATCGGCAGCAATCGCGTCAAGAAAGCGAAGGCGCAGTCGCTGCGCAAACAGTACGAACAGCTCGCATTCCGGGACGGTGAGGGCGTGGACTCTTTCGCCATGCGTCTCACTACTCTGTCGAGCGCTCTCGCCGCACTCGGCGACACGATCTCCGAGGACAAGCTCGTCCTCAAGATGCTGGCGACGGTTCCCAAGAAGTACAGCCAAATCGCCCTGGCTATCGAGAACCTTTTGGATCTCGATGAACTCACCATTGAGGATCTAACGGGGAGGCTTAAAGCAGCGGAGATCCGGGACGAGATCGAGAGTGGCAACACCTCGGGTGGTAAGTTACTGCTTACAGAGGAGGAGTGGGTTGCTCACAAGAAACATCAGAGAGGCGGCTCGTCCAGCAGGGGTGCCGGAAACGGCGGCCAGAAGAAGAAGTGGCGCGTCCCGGAGAGGGACTCGGGAGCGCGCGATCCGAAGCCGAGCGGCGAAAGGAGCGGCTCCGGTGCAACTCGCGACGAAAAGTGCCGTTATTGCAGAAAACTAGGCCACTGGGTTCGTGAATGCCGCAAGAAGAAGGACGAGGCCCTTTTGGCGCAGGTGGAGGATGAACCGGCGCTTCTGATGACGCAGGTGTGCACAATGGCCGAAACACCCTACACCCACGCCGAGGCG
Organism: Iris macrosiphon; assembly: GCA_036927795.1. Lineage (NCBI taxonomy): Eukaryota > Viridiplantae > Streptophyta > Magnoliopsida > Asparagales > Iridaceae > Iris > Iris macrosiphon. The sequence continues at coordinate 44,005,991 of JAYESA010000006.1, read as the reverse complement.
ACCGAGCAGGTGATGCTCAACGAGGAGTGCACCATGGTAAAGCTTGGGGAGCGGGAGAACACCGACAATGTGACCTGGTACTGCGACACGGGAGCGTCTAACCATATGACGGGCGCGCGAGCAGTCTTCTCCGAACTCGACACCGGCGTGCGGTGCGGCATCAAATTTGGCGATGGCTCCGTCGTGGACATCCAAGGCCGGGGCACAGTGGTGTTCACGGGCCAAGAAAGAGAACATCGAGCCCTCACCAACGTCTACTACATTCCCCGGTTGCGTAGCAACATCGTCAGCATCGGGCAACTGGACGGGACCGGCTGCTCCACGCTAATCGAGGATGGAATGCTTCGAATCCGCGACAAAAAGCGTCGCCTCCTTGCTAAGGTATCACGCACTTCAAATCGTCTATATATCCTTCCATTGTGGATCGCACAGCCGGTATGCCTCGCGGCACAGTGCTCGGACATGGCGTGGCGCTGGCATGCGCGCTTCGGCCATCTACACTTCGACGCCCTTCGTCGCCTGAGCAGGAAAAAATTGTGGACGGCCTTCCGCACATTGATCATGTCGATCAGTTGTGCGACAGTTGTCTGGCCGGGAAGAAGCGACGCACTTCATTTCCACGGCACGCCAACTATCGCGCCACCGACCCTCTCGACTTGGTGCACGCGAACTTGTGTGGTCCCATCTCACCGGCGACACCTGGCGGGAAGCGCTACTTCCTTCTCCTCGTCGACGACTACAGCAGGTTCATGTGGATCAAGCTGCTGAGATCCAAGGACGAGGCGAGCGAGGCGATCAAACACATTTAGGTTGCGGCGGAGGTCGAGTCGAAGTGCAAGCTTCGTGTACTACGCACAGACCGTGGCGGCGAGTTCACGTCGAACGATTTCAACGACTACTGCGAGCGCCACGGCATCAAGCACCACCTCACCGTGCCTTACTCGCCTCAGCAAAATGGCATCGTCGAGCGCCGGAACCAGACTGGTAGCTATGTCCTGAAGCTTGCTCAAGGCGAAGACCATGCCAGTGGCATTCTGGGGAGAGGCGGTGACCACGGCGGTGTACCTGCTAAATATGGCACCAACAGCCGCAGTGTAGGAAAAGACGCCATATGAGGCGTGGCATGATAAGCGCCCCGATGTAAGTTTCTTACGTACTTTCGGTTGTATTGCTCATGTGAAGATGGTGCAGCCAAACTTGAAGAAACTTGACGATCGGAGCAAGCAAATGGTGTTTGTTGGCTACGAGGCGGGGTCCAAGGCTTACAGGGCCTACGATCCAGTCGGTCGTCGCTTGTATGTCACCCGCGACATCATCTTTGACGAGGCAGGGCAGTGGGACTGGACGCACACCGACATCGACGCCAGCCTCGTCGGGATCGGCGAGGCATTCACTGTTGAATTTTCCCACGAGCTCATTCTCGGCAAGTTCATTTCGGCCGGGAACTAAGGTCCATCGCCAGAGGCTGTGGGTGCAGCCACACCCGCATCGACGCAAACGTTGCCTCCACCCGAGCAGGCGGGAGCCAGTCATACGTCCCCACCTGTAAGCCCCTGATTTTTCAAAAATATTAAAATTAGGATTTTTCACAATTTTCTAGAATTTTCTCGAAATTTTTTGAAATTAAAATTAGGGTTTTTAAATATTAAATAATTTTTAGTCATTAATAAACAATATTAAAATATCATAAAAATAATATTTTTGGGTGTGAAATGAAAAACTGGACTTAGGATAATTTTTCTGGAATTTATCGGACCCCGGACCTATTTTAAAACACCTAAAAAGTATTTAATTAACTATTTTTTATTTATTTATTATTATTATTATTATTATTATTATCATTATTATTATTTATTTTAATCCGGCCCGTTTCCCCCAGCCAGGCCCACTGGGCTGACCCGCGGCCCAACCCGCTACCGGGTCGGGTCGGGTCAGTCAGACCCGACCCGCCGCCCGCCCGCTGACCCGGTCCCCGCTGCATCTCCCCACGTCTCCGCCGGAATTGCTCCGCCGCCGGATCCGCCGCTCCGCACGCCGCTGCGAGCGCCACCCCCGCCACGACGCAACCGCCTCCCCTCCCCTTTAAAACCCCCGCAGCCCCCACCCTCGCCACAGTCAGCCACGACCCCCACCACCGTCGACCGCCCGAGCCGCCTCGACGCCGGCCGACCCCGCCGCCTTGCTCCCCCGACCTCGCCGGCAGCCCGCCTCCTCCGTCCCAGCGGTCCCAGCAGCCCCGGTCTCCCTCCGTCTCAGCTCCGGCTGGTCCGCCGCTCCCCTCGCCGGAATTTTCCCCTAAACCCTAACCCTAGCCCTAATTCTCTCCCCCGTGTCCGATACAGGACACAGTGTCCTGTGTCGTGTCGGACACGATTCGACCCTGTTTTCGGGTCCCCTTCAGGTGCGTGTAACTTTTTGTTCGTAGCTCTGTTTTCGATTCCGCAAATTGCGTTGCGAAGCCTGTATGACCCTCTCGGTGCCCGGACAAACCGCTCGGGGCATCGCGTCCTGTGGTGATCGCACACCGCGAATAAAAACAGGAAAAACCAAACCCTGTTTCACCCCGGAACTGAGTACGCCCCGCCAAACGGGACGACTTGGTCGCGTGCGGTCTTCACAGATACGTGCGCATCGTCGATACGGACGTGTGAGATTTCGCGGAAGCTGATTCGGGTGTGCGTACACACCGAAATCAATGCGTATCCGCGAACATCGCCCCCTATCCAACTTTTCTGCAATTCGCCCTAACTTCTTGTACACTCATCAGATCGAGACAAAACTTTCGCCATCGGACTCGTAGCGATACGCTGGTCCTGTGGGTCAAGTTTGGTTCGATTCTGAGAACGTTGACGAAATCGCGTGTCGTGGGCCCCATAGGCCCCGCTCGACGGGCAATTTTGTGTTCGGCTCATCGGAATCCAAATCTGGAAGTTCTGTTGGGTTTGTATCAGCGTTCCTGACCTGTTGACACTAAGTTTGGTGAATTTGGAGACCTTTGACCCGAACACGTTTTTCGGTGCAAAGCGGGCCCACCGGCGGACCCCGTTTTGATCCGAAACTGCCGTTTTTGCCCTTGTCTCCAAATTGGACCCAAGGACAGGCGTTTCTAGCTATTTGACATCTTCTGAGCGTGTTAGTAATGTCTATTTCAGCTTTTGGACTCATCTCTGGAATTTTCCCCCGAGAGCCAATATTAATCAGATCCAAACAATAGGCATGTACCTGCACTTCAAGTTAATCTTTATATATATGATAATTAATTCCCTGCCTTACATGTACCCTTGATGATTACACCTAGTGTTAGAAATGCTGGATTTCATGTCTTGAATATTTGAGTTCCTGTCTTGTTTTTCATGTCGGGTGGGAGAATACTAGAAGACATGTAGTTTACCCTTCCCCTTGTCATGTTTAATAGCTGTTGGTACGCGACTGTACCTCAGCCGGATCTCGATTTTCCCTGTTTAATAGCCGTTTATGACGGCCGGATTAGCCTTATAAACCCCTACATGCCAACTATGTATTCTAAAAATAAACACAAGTCCACACAGATAGTTTCTGGTCATGTTCTATTTCTTGCTGACTGTGTAGTTTCATTTCCTGTTTCATTTATTTCTGCTTTCTCATATTCCTGCTTTCAGCTTTAACTCTGAAATAATGATGTTCTGTTATGCAGTTTCTTAACTTGATATTCAATATTTAATTGTCATAAATATTTAGTTTAACCTTGTTGTGCACTGTGTACTTTGCTCCTTTCCTGACTGGATCTGTTGATTTAGGCGATGACGATGATCTTGCCCCTACTTATTATGGTCCCTATGAGGGGACTGATGATACCTATGAGGAGCCAGATCCCACCCAGGAGACCCCTGCTGCAGAGTAGCTAGTAGTAGCTATCTTTTATTTCTGTTTCTTATCCTATTTATCGGGTTTGTCCCCGATTTCATTCTGATTTTTCTGTACTAAACATTTGAATCTGTTGTCACATTTATTTCAATTGCAAATCTTAAGTTTCAGTTCTCATTATTATCTTGCCAATGTTATTTGTGAATGAGCTAGTTAGTAAATATGGATTTGACCTAGACAGCGTACTACCGCCGACTCTGCGGCGTAGGCTGGACGTACCCACGCACTCGTGCCCGAACTTCCGGGTGCGGGTCGTGACACGTTTTTATGGTGGCCCATGCAGGTCAAACGACTAAATTGTTCGGTTCCAACTTAGGGACCGAACAGGCCTGCAACAAGATTGAGGATTTTAGGATAAAAGCTCATTCACAGAATAGGATCTTTTACTTCCAATCTTGATATCGGTCCTAGTCAATTTTTCTTTCGCCCTTGATTTCCAGGTAATCTATTCTAATCTTCCTACCCCTTAATCTTTCAGAATGGTTCAGACGAGGAACACAGTAGGAGGCACATCAGAACCAGCTGAGCAGAATGTGCCCGAAACTCTTGCCCTCCCTCCACCTCCATCTATTCCTGCAGTTACTCTGGATGAGGCACAGCTACTTGGAGTGTTCCAGGGACTAGTGGAATCCCAGAAGGAACAAACTGCCCTGCTACGGACCAGCCTTTCAGAAGCTCTTCGGACCCGGGAGTCACCACAAAAGAGGCCAGGAAGTGCCAAAGATTTCAAGAACCTTAGACCCCTGGAATTCTACGGAACTGAAGGCATTCTCTATGCCGATGAATGGATAGAGAACGTAGAGCGACTCCTGAAGACTGCTCGGGTCCCTGATGATCTCAAAGTGGAGTCCGCAAGCCTGCAACTGTTCGACATAGCTCGGACCTGGTTTAGGGACGAACCTCAACTATCTGCTCCTGACCTTACCTGGGAGGACTTCAAGAGGCTATTCAAGGAGAAATTCTACCCCGAAGTGGCTCGGGAAGCTCTCGAAAGCCAATTCGAGAGACTGGAACAAGGTAACCTATCTGTTGATGAGTACACTGCTGAATTCAGCAGGTTGAGCCACTTTGCAGAGTACATGGTTCGTACCCCGGAGGACAGAGCCCGTAGATTCAAGAAGGGGCTGTCTCCGGATATTCGCCTTGCTGTCACCACTAGCCGATCTCGCACCTACGAGAAAATCTTGAACGTGGCACAAGGCGTTGAGAGAGACATGGGGCACAAACTAAAGCGAGAGAGAGATACCGGAAATATGGGACCCAACAAACGCCCATTTCAACAACAACCACAGCAGAGGTCCCCACAGCAAACCCAGCGTCCTCTCCCTCGAGCTCCAGCACCCCAACACCAGGCTCAAGGACAGAACCAACAAGCGGCTGTTTGTAACTTTTGCCAAAAACAAGGTCACACCTGGCAAGTTTGTAGGAAGAGACTGGGTGCCTGTCTATATTATGGATCAACAGAACATCAAGTGAGGGACTGCCCCACTGCTCCAGGACGTGGACAAGCTTACGTAATGACCGTGGAGAACGCGCAAACTCTGGAAGCAGCCAATGCGCGTAAGTGATTCGTAGATACCTTTTCTAGTATTGTTTTCGTGCCTATTGGTTCGTGACCTCAGCCCCAACCTAGTAATTTTGAACTTGCTAAATAACCTAGTATGCTTTTAAAATTGATAACTATAGAGATTTTAGAGGCTTTTGCTATTGTGCTTATTTTGTGTTATTCTGTGAACTTCAATAATTTTGTGCCTCCTTTTTTCATTATCATCTAGCGCACTTAATTTTGCTGAACTTGATTTATGCTGCTATTTTATAGCCTAGTTTTGCAAGCTTACCCTTTATCGGGCTTGTTCATGACACATGTATTATTGAGGCCTGATCAACCCCACTAATACAAGTGTCTATTCAGAATCAGTGTACTACGGTCTGATCAACCTTAGTGCATTTTGATTCGCACTTCGCACGACTACTTTACGTGGATTGAGATATATAGTTAACTAGTATACTTGCCCCTAAATACGTTCGAGCATATCGTAACAGTTACATAACTGTACTAATACGAGCATGCGAATAAATGATTACCAGAATAGAATCTCAATCCATAACCGCCTGACAATTCCTATTAGAATTCCTTAAACGCCTTGATCCCTATACCTCTGTTCTACCACCTCGCCCTTAAACTCTTTATTATTTGATCCTCGTCTTCCCTTATTTCGGAAAGACAAAATCCTGTGTTTGGTATAAGTTTGATTTATAGTGCTAGATGTACCCCTCAGACCGGTCGAATTGATGATAACCTCTATGACTAAGGGAATACCATAGGTGGTGTGTTTGTGTTAAAGACTTAAAGATTCAATACCATGATTTATTAAGTTGAGACCTAGCCTTACTAATTGTACAGCCTTAGAGGATAGATGGGTAAAATTCTAAGTTGGGTAGCGACCGCAATGTCTACCTGAGAGAAACCCGTTAGACTATAATCAAGTGAGTTCGGACAGAGAGAACCCTACCATAAATTAAATTTCGAGGACGAAATTTTATAAGTTGGGTAGATTATAAGCCCCTGATTTTTCAAAAATATTAAAATTAGGATTTTTCACAATTTTCTATAATTTTCTGGAAATTTTCTGAAATTAAAATTAGAGTTTTTAAATATTAAATAATTTTTAGTCGTTAATAAACAATATTAAAATATCATAAAAATAATATTTTTGGGTGTAAAATGAAAAACTGGACTTAGGATAATTTTTCTGGAATTTATCGGACCCCGGACCTATTTTAAAACACCTAAAAAGTATTTAATTAACTATTTTTTTTTTATATTTATTATTATTATTATTATTATTATCATTATTATTATTTATTTTAATCCGGCCCGTTTCTCCCAGCCCGGCCCACTGGGCTGACCCGCGGCCCAACCCGCTACCGGGTCGGGTCGGGTCAGTCAGACCCGACCCGTCGCCCGCCCGCTGACCCGGTCCCCGCTGCATCTCCCCACGTCTCCGCCGGAATCGCTCCGCCGCCGGATCCGCCGCTCCGCACGCCGCTGCGAGCGCCACCCCCGCCACGACGCAACCGCCTCCCCTCCCCTTTAAAACCCCCGCAATCTCCACCCTCGCCACAGTCAGCCACGACCCCCACCACCGTCGACCGCCCGAGCCGCCTCGACGCCGGCCGACCCCGCCGCCTTGCTCCCCCGACCTCGCCGGCAGCCCGCCTCCGCCGTCCCAGCGGTCCCAGCAGCCCCGGCCTCCCTCCGACTCAGCTCCGGCTGGCCCGCCGCTCCCCTCGCCGGAATTTTCCCCTAAACCCTAACCCTAGCCCTAATTCTCTCCCCCGTGTCCGATAAAGGACACAGTGTCCTGTGTCGTGTCGGACACGATTCGACCCTGTTTTTGGGTCCCCTTCAGGTGCGTGTAACTTTTTGTTCGTAGCTCTGTTTTTGATTCCGCAAATTGCGTTGCGAAGCCTGTATGACCCTCTCGGTGCCCGGACAAACCGCTCGGGGCATCGCGTCCTGTGGTGATCGTACACCGCGAATAAAAACAGGAAAAACCAAACCCTGTTTCACCCCGGAACTGAGTACGCCCCGCCAAACGGGACGACTTGGTCGTGTGCGGTCTTCACAGATACGTGCGCATCATCGATACGGACGTGTGAGATTTCGCGGAAGCTGATTCGGGTGTGCGTTCACACCGAAATCAACGCGTATCCGCGGACATCGCCCCGTATCCGACTTTTCTGCAATTCGCCCTAACTTCTTGTACACTCCTCAGATCGAGACGAAACTTGCGCCATCGGACTCGTAGCGATACGCTGGTCCTGTGGGTCAAGTTTGGTTCGATTCTGAGAACGTTGACGAAATCGCGTGTCGTGGGCCCCACAGCCCCCGCTCGACGGACGATTTTGTGTTCGGCTCATCGGAATCCAAATCTGGAAGTTTCGTTGGGTTCGTATCAGCGTTCCTGACCTGTTGACACTAAGTTTGGTGAATTTGGAGACCTTTGACCCGGACACATTTTTCGGTGCAAAGCGGGCCCACCGGCGTTTTTGCCCTTGTCTCCAAATTGGAGACATTTTGACCCGAAACTGCCGTTTTTGCCCTTGTCTCCAAATTGGACCCAAGGACAGGCGTTTCTAGCTATTTGACATCTTCTGAGCGTGTTGGTAATGTCTATTTCAGCTTTTGGACTCATCTCTGGAATTTCCCCCGAGAGCCAATATTAATCAGATCCAAACAATAGGCAAGTACCTGCACTTCAAGTTAATATTTATATATATGATAATTAATTCCCTGCCTTACATGTACCCTTGATGATTACACCTAGTGTTAGAAATGCTGGATTTTATGTCTTGAATATTTGAGTTCCTGTCTTGTTTTTCATGTCGGGTGGGAGAATACTAGAAGGCATGTAGTTTACCCTTCCCCTTGTCATGTTTAATAGCTGTTGGTACGCGACTGTACCTCAGCCGGATCTTGATTTTCCCTGTTTAATAGCCGTTTATGACGGCCGGATTAGCCTTATAAACCCCTACATGCCAACTATGTATTCTAAAAATAAACACAAGTCCACACAGATAGTTTCTGGTCATGTTCTATTTCTTGCTGACTGTGTAGTTTCATTTCCTGTTTCATTTATTTCTGCTTTCTCATATTCTTGCTTTCAGCTTTAACTCTGAAATAATGATGTTCTGTTATGCAGTTTCTTAACTTGATATTCAATATTTAATTGTCATAAATATTTAGTTTAACCTTGTTGTGCACTGTGTACTTTGCTCCTTTCCTGACTGGATCTGTTGATTTAGGCGATGAGGAGGATCTTGCCCCTACTTATTATGGTCCCTATGAGGGGACTGATGATACCTATGAGGAGCCAGATCCCACCCAGGAGACCCCTGCTGCAGAGTAGCTAGTAGTAGCTATCTTTTATTTCTGTTTCTTATCCTATTTATCGGGTTTGTCCCCGATTTCATTCTGATTTTTCTGTACTAAACATTTGAATCTGTTGTCACATTTATTTCAATTGCAAATCTTAAGTTTCAGTTCTCACTATTATCTTGCCAATGTTATTTGTGAATGAGCTAGTTAGTAAATATGGATTTGACCTAGACAGCGTACTACCTTCGACTCTGCGGCGTAGGCTGGACGTACCCACGCACTCGTGCCCGAACTTCCGGGTGCGGGTCGTGACACCACCACCGGCCATGACGCCCGCTCGCACAACCGCGACATCAGCCACGACGACACCAGCGGTTTCGACGCCTGAGACGACGGGTAAGGCTCTCATCCGATTCGTCTCACCGCCGTCAGGAGCGACGCCCGATCCGCCAAACGAACCACCATGCCGATACCGCTATCTGCAAGACATCTATGAAGTTGAGTCGGTGCACCACCACGACTCTGAGGACCTCCTCCTCGCAATGGATGACGAACCCTCTATTTTTTCAGAAGTGGAGCAACACGAGTGCTGGCGCCGAGCGATGCTGGATGAACTCGCATCCATTGAGGAGAACGACACCTGGCGGCTCGTGGACCTGCCCGCTGGTCACCGCCCCATTGGACTTAAATGGGTCTACAAGGCGAAGAAGGATGAGCACGGCGTCGTCATCAAGCACAAAGCCCGGCTCGTCGCGAAGGGGTACGTCCAGAGGTACGGGATCGACTACGATAAGGTTTTCGCGCCAGTAGCCAGACTTGAGTCCGTCAGGTTGTTACTGGCGTTTGCCGGTCATACAGGTTGGGTTGTCCGTCACATGGATGTGAAAACAACATTCTTGAACGGGGAGCTCGACGAAGAGGTCTACGTCACGCAGCCACCCGGTTTTGCAGCCGCTAGCGAGGAGAAGAAATTTTTTCGCCTACACAAGGCACTCTACGGCCTGAAGCAAGCGCCGAGGGCCTGGAACGCGAAGCTGGACAAGTGCATGTCCACACTCAGATTCAGCCGGAGTCCCTCGGAGCACGCCATCTACGTGCGTGGCCATGGCGAGGCAAGGCTGCTCGTGGGTGTCTACGTCGACGACCTCATCATCAAGGGAAACAATGCGGGCGAGATCGACAAGTTCAAGCGCGAGATGAGCGATCTCGGCTTGCTTTCTTTCTACCTTGGCATCAATGTACAGCAGAACGCAGACGGTATCACAGTGAACCAGTCTGCGTACGCAGCCAAGATACTGGAGAAGAGTGGCATGGGCGACTGCAACCCTTGCCATGTACCTATGGAGCCACGTTTGAAGCTCAGCGAGGATAGTGCTACACCGCCGGCAGATACCACGGAGTACCGGAGCATAGAAGGAAGCTTGCGGTACCTCGTGCACACCCGGCCGGACTTGTCATTCGCAGTCGGGTATATGAGCCGCTTCATGGAGAAGCCAATGACTGAGCACCTAGCGACGGTCAAACACATACTCCGGTACGTTGCTGGTACGCGGGGTTACGGCTACGGCTACGAACGAGGAACAGAGGAGCCCCGGCTGGTCGGCTACTGCGACAGCGACATGGCCGGGGATGTTGACGACCGCAAGAGCACAACAGGCGTACTATTCTTCCTCGGCAACAGCGCTATCAGTTGGCAATCACAGAAGCAGAAGGTGGTGGCACTGTCATCCTGCGAAGCCGAGTATGTCACAGCAACCACTGCCGCCTGCCAAGGCATCTGGCTCGCACTGCTGCTGGCGGACATGAAGGGCGACGATATCAGATTTGTAAAACTGCGCATCGAAAACAAATCAGCAATCTCCCTCAGCAAAAATTCGGTGTTTCATGATCGCAGCAAACACATCCAGACGAGATACCACTTCATTCGTGACTGCATCAAGGACGGGACAGCCGAGGTAGAGTATGTCCGAACAGATGAGCAGCTCGCCGACATACTGACCAAGGCCCTGGGCCGGGTCAGGTTCCAGGAGCGTCGCTCCAAGATCGGGATGATCGTCATCAAGTAATCGCAAAAGTTTAGGGAGCGATTATTGGTTAAACTTTGTGCTCATCAAAGATCAAGTCATGTGGAGCAACTTTGAACGTGTGTTGTTAGTAGTCATATTCTCAAGGGGAAACTCTTGGCTTTCCATGCTTGTAGGCATTGTAGTTATGCTTTAGTATGCTTATAAAAGCAAATGCATAAATGTAGAAACTTAACACCAAGCTAATAAACTCCTCTCTCCCTTTGTGTGCTACTTCATCTTTCCAGCACGTTCTTTTACGTAGTTTGCAGCACAGAGACTGTCACACATGAGTTCCTTTGCTCTCTCCATCTCTTCTTTATTCTCTGAAGGTATGGGAATCCAGTGTCTTGTAGGTAGGTATAGTTTGACAAAGTCGAGGGTTGAACTTCTCTGTGCTCAGTGTAGGGCTTGGAACCTATATTCATGAACCTCCCATTTTTATATCAAATAGAATCTGACATTTTTTGTATTTCACAGCATATGTTTGTGTGTCCGTGAATATGAATCTAATATTAATGGCTAGAAGAAGGTAGAACCCATGAGTTCCTTTGATCTCTCCATCCAACTCCTTTCCTTTCTGAAGGCTTGGGAATCCTATGTCTTACAATGGCGGGAAGTAGGAAATTATTTAGGTTGGTGTGGTTTGACAAAGTCGAATGTTGAACATCTCTGTGCTCAGATTAGAACCTATATTGATGAACCTCCTATTTGTATATCAAATATAATCCAAAGCTTTGCTCTTACTCTTTATGTAATTTGACTACATCGTGGTTATATGAATCTAATATTTAAATGGTGGGACGACCTCCAGAAGTGGGTTAAAGACCTTCTTGTTGCTGACACTTAAATTGCTTGTAGGAGAATACGTACTAGTCTAACTAGTTGACTTTGGAGATTATGTGGAGGAGATTGATTTAGAGCGCCTTAATTTCTATTATATCAGTCATTTATTGATATGTCGTCATATATGTTAACTTGAGACCTGTGCTTCATATCACATTGGTTGATTAATTTTAGTACACTTCCTCTCAAGCTGAAATATCACTTTTTTCCTTCTTGAAATGAAGGAAAAAAGATTTTGGGTGTCTATACAAAAATTAAAATGGTTTCTCGTTGGAAAAATAAAAAAAACCTGAAAATTTTCAGTCACAGATAACAGGAACTACTAACAGTTTATTTATGTGAATAAAACTTGGAAATAAAATAAACTGACTAAATATCTTAGCTCATCAAATAGCACAAAAAACATCATAGTGACTAAAAGCTGCCAAATTACTACACGCATCCTTTAATGTGAGGAACTTTCAATCTGAAATGAAGAAGGCATTATACAATATATTATAGAATGTAAATCATGATGAGACCCTACATGCATATAAACCCTCCTTATGTCAGGTTTATTCTTGTTTTATGCAAACTGGTTGGCATCCCTGAAGCTAGTGTAAGATGGCACTTGATTGAAAGATGCAATCGTTAAGATGAAGGTTATCTTTACTACCGTTTTGCATGCGTGAAAACTTTGATACATTTCTTATTATGGTAGAAGACATGTATACTGTTAGAAATATTGTTTTTTACTTATTGAAAAATTTCAGAATACAAAAAATAAAATTAAATGATGTTACCGGCCTCTGAGGAAGTCGTGCACGAAGCACTGCCCTAAGAGTTGATTCGGGATCTGTGTGCAGACGTTCCCGAAGCTCCTAGTGGTAGAACCCCCGCACTACCGGTATCTCGTCGCCGCACACGACTCGGAGAGAACGACCAGGACTTAGCTATGCCCAGAGCTCGGAGACGACGAAGATGATTTGACAGAATCGAATGTTTGCAGCAAAAGTTTAGAGAAGAAATTTTGGATAGATTTTACAAAGAAATCAGTCCAATATATAATACTCAAATGTAACGGTCTGAATTAATTTTTCTATTAATTCAGACGTTACACAGGAGAAATAAATAATGAACCTGGACACAAAATCGGTTCAGAAACAATTCGTAACTGACGAAATTAATTCCAACGTTCAGAAAAATAAATGAAAGAATGAAGAGGAGCAAAAAGAATTTTAGGGTCCCAGCCCGAACCCGAAGAGGAAATCAATCGGCATTCGGCGCCCGCAGATGTGGGCGCGTACCCTCACCCGTTACGAGCGCCGAACCGAACCGAGCCGAGCCGGGCCGAGCGGCGGCGGCGGCACGCGCGTGTGGCCCAAGGGGTTCCCCACACAACAACTTAAGAGATCAAAGAAGAGAAACTAATATATGTACACAAGAAAGCTTTGGCCCATCCGATGTGGGACTAAAGAAAGGAAGAGGAAACTTGAGCTTTTGAAAGCAAAGTAAAACCAACAATCCCCCCCTAAAAGGTCAAGTTCCGAAACAGAGATAAGAGTGAAGTAAAAATAGAGAGAGAGAGAGAGAGAGAGAGAGAGAGAGAGAGCATCTGGGCAGTAAAATACTATGCATAGATGAGATGGACTACAGCCTTGAATCTCACGTAGTGACTATTGCCTTAATCTGAAGAAGTGATTGATGGACTATGCCTTGAATCAGACTTCTTGAACCAGATTTAGAAAAATAGCACACATAGTACGCTAGAGGTCCTTGATCTATCAGGTGGCGCTTTTAAATGGCCATGCGCACTTTCCACATTCATGAGAGTTGTCTGGGATCATCCTGTCCTATAGTCGCGGCCTTCACGACCTCTCATATAGGTAAGTCCTTAATGGTTGGTGATATGAATCAACCCAGCATTACAGCTTGGACCTATTAAGAGTTTAACCTCATCCTAACCATATCACACAGGAACACTGTCACCATAGGGATGGGGAGTCATTGTACACATGTACAGCACTTGGGCTTTATTTTAATGAGACTTTAATCTCGAGTTTGAGTTTCATAAAGTCACGTAAGTTCAGCTTGTTTCTACCCATTGAACCGGCTTCTTGGGATCTCCAGTCAGACTCGGTTGGGTTGCCACTGCTGGTGACTAACTTATAGGCTTAACCCCATCCCCCTCGATGATTCTAGGATCAAAGTCCTAGACAGACCCTTCGTCAAGTGATCTGCAAGGTTCTTTTCTGACTTTATATAGTCAAGAACCACATATTTACCTAGTAGACTTTTTATTGACTTGAAGCACAGCTGCAGGTGCCTGTTCATCTTAGCATTCACAGAATCATGCTTTAGTAGTTCAATAACAGATTTATTATCACAATTTATAGAAATTGCAGGAATAGGACTAAGAGAAACAGGTATATGCATAATAAGATTTTTAAGCCATCCATTGTACTCCTAGCTATGATAGTTTTCTTACAAGAGCTCCAGGAGATCGCAGCTCCTCCTAGAGTAAATACATATCCAGTAGTAGATTTTATATCATGTGAGTCGGTTATCCAGTTTGCATCTGAATAACCTTCTATGATATCAGGGTGCCTAGTAAAATAAATTTTGTAATCTACTGTGCCCTTGAGATATCTAAATACCCTATCCAAGGCAGTCCAATGTGACTGATTTGGGTTACTGGTATATCTATTTAGTCTCCCAATAGAAAATGCAATATCAGGTCTTGTCCTGTTTGTTATATACATAAGGGAGCCTATCATCTATGAATATTTATGTTGTTCCAAAGGTGATCCTTCATTCTTTTTCAGTACAATACTGCTCTCATAGGGAGTAAGGACAGGTTTTTTATCAAATAACTCAAATCTTTTTAGCATTTTTTAATTGAATATGCTAAAGATAGAGTATAACCCTCTTTGCCTTTGGTCACTTGCATTCCTAAAATTAAGTTGGCTTCTCCTAGATCTTTCATATCAAACTGGCTAGATAAATAGTTCTTTGTAATATTTATCAATTCCAGTGATGAACCTAGGATAAGGATGTCATCTACATACAAGCATAAAATGACACAACTTTTACATGTACCTTTAGAGTATATACATTTGTCATACTCATTTGACAAGAAATCATATTCACAAATTACTTTGTCAAATTTATTGTGCCATTGTTTGGGAACTTGTTTCAAGCCATAGAGGGATTTTACTAGTCTGCAGACATTCTTTTCTTGACCTTTAGCAATAAAACCTTCAGGTTGGTCCATATAAAGTTCTTCCTCTAGATCTCCATTCAAAAATGCTGTCTTTACATCCATTTGATGGATTAGCATATCATGAATGGATGCTAAGGCCAAGAGAGTTCTAATGGATGTGATCCTAGGTACAGGAGAGTAGGTATCAAAATAATCTAACCTTTTCTTCTGGGTAAAATCCTTAGCAACTAATCTAGCTTTGTATTTCTCTATAGTACCATCGACTCTGAGTTTCTTCTTGAAAATCCACTTACAACCTATTGGTTTATTCCCTAAAGGTAGATCTGTTAGAAACTAAGTGTTATTCTCCATGATGGAGTTGTATTCACTATTAATGGCTTCTTTCCAGAAGGGAGCATCAGGAGACGACATTGCTTCTTCATAAGTTGAGGGATCACCCTCTATCAAAAAGGTGAAGAATCCTTCTCCTAAGGCATATCAATCCTTCTTCATGAGTTGTATTCCCTCTATCAATCCTATTCCTTTTACTCCGTTTTGGTTCTAAGTCTTGTTCAGATTGTGAGCTAGGTATTTGGACATGAGAACTAATAGAGGGTATGGAGGAAGAGATTGAACTTCTATCCTTAAAAGGAAATACATTTTCAAAGTAAACTGCATCTCTTGCTTCTGTAATGGTATTGTTAGAGATTTTATTTACTTCTGAGTGAGTCACTAGAAATCTATTGGCATAGTTGTCTAAGGCATATCCTATGAAAACAGCGTCTACAGTCTTGGGACCAATCTTCCTCTTTTTAGGTTCGAGAATTCCGACTTTAGCAAGGCATCCCCAAACTCTAAGGTAATTAATCCTAGGTGCTCTACCTTTCCATAGCTCATAGGGAGTCTTATCTTTTGTCTTACTAGAAATCCTATTAAGATTGTAATAGGCAGTTAAAAGGGCTTCTCCCCACAAGTTATCAGGAGCACCAGAGCTGAGAAGCATGGCATTCACCATATCTAACAGAGTGCGGTTCTTGCGTTCAGCAACTCCATTAGACTGAGGTGAATAAGGAGCAGTTACCTCATGAATTATTTCATGTTCTTCACAGAAGTTAATCATTTCGTTTGAGGTATATTCTCCACCACGATCAGATCTAAGGATCTTAATCTTCCTTTCTAATTGATTCTCAGCTTCAGATTTGTAGACCTTAAATCTATCTAGAACTTCATCTTTGGTTTTGAGAAGGTAGATGTAACAAAACTTTGAATAATCATCTATAAACGTAAAAAGTATTTTCTACCGCCTCTGGTCAAAATCCTATTTGAGTCACATACATCACTATGGATAAGTTCTAGAAGGTCAGGATTTCTTTCTACAGATTTGAAAGGTAATCTAGTGTGTTTGGTTTGAACACAAATCTCACATATGTGTTTATCATCTATTGGAGTCTTAGGAATAAGATCTAAGGTCATCATTCTTTTAATGGAACCTAGGTTCACATGACCTAGTCTGCCATGCCAAATATTTAAAGATTCTATATTAGACACAATGAGAGAACAATCAGAAATTTTATTCATTGTGCTTAAAATGAAAAGACCGTCTTGTACAAAGCCTTTTCCTATAAAAGAGTCATGCTTAGAAAAAACTACTTTATTAGCCTCCATTACAATTTTGTATCCTGAGGCTACAAGAAGGGATCCACTAACTAGGTTTCTCCTGAAAGACGGCACATGAATAACATCATGAAGAGTTAAGATTTTTCCTGATGTCATCTTCAGGTTAACTTTTCCTCTTCCAATAATTTGTGCTGTTGAGCCATCTCCTAGGGTCACACATCCTCCACTTGATTCCTGATAGTTTGAAAAACAGGAGCGATCAAACGAAACATGAACATTAGCTCCAGAATCCAACCACCAATCATCAGAATGGTAAGAGAGGTTAATAAGGGGTTGAAAGCTTACAGACCTGAAGGAACTCGAAGAACCTTTGTGAAGCATGTTCGCTTCTGGTCTAACTGAGCCCTTTCCTTTGTAGGAGGTCTGGACAGCTTCCTTCTTCCTATGGTAGCAGTTTGTGGCCATATGGTTTGTTTTACCACACACAAAACAAAATCTCTTCTGATCCTGAGTCTGACTGAAGTTTCTAGGTTTTTGGTTTTGGTGATGATGGTTTTGGTGGTTAGGCTGAAAGTTTTTCTTCTTCTTGAAGAAATTCTTTTTGGATTTATAAGAAAAATTGGATTTGGGTTTTCCTTGGCCTTCTACAAGGTTTACCTTAGCTTTAGATTCAGTCTTAGGCTTAGACCTCAATCTAATTTGTTCTTCGATTCTAATTTTCTTTAGGACTTGATTGTAGGTAAGATCTCCTTGGGTATGGATAAGATCCTTAGAAATATCATACCAAGAGGGAGGTAGCTTGTCTATTAGGCATGCTATTTTATGTTCATTGGAGAAAGATGTCCCTTTGGCTTGAATATGTCTAAGGTATTCTTGGAATTCATGGAGCTGATCATTCATTGGTTTGTCATCTACCATGAAATACCTATTAAAGGTTGAAGAATTAAACCTTTCTATTCCGGCATCATCACAGCCGTATTCAACTTCCAAGGCTTTCCAGAGTTCTTTAGCGCTCTTGTATTCAAAAAATATATCATACAAGGATTCAGATAATGCGCTTAGAATTCTATGAAAGCAGTGGAAGTCTATCTCTTTAGGGGTTTTTGGTTTCGAGGAGGTGGACACTCCTATGTCAGACTCAGTATCATCAGAATCATTTGTGATGGGTGTGGACCCATCAATGGCAGAAATAAGTCCTAAGGTCGTGAGCCAAAATTTTATTTGACTCTGCCATCTTTTAAAGTAAGAGCTATCAAACTTAGCAGGTTTTGCAGTAGAGGATTCCTCCTTACCAGTCATGATTGCAGTCTGAAAAATATAAATTTATTTAATAACAATGTCTAAGATAATAGTTTAGGTGGTCTTTGCTAATCAATCTTAAAATCTTTAGTTTTTCAAGTGTTGATCAACTCAGGTTAGCTGTAGGGGCCGGTTCCCAGCTAGCGGTGGTCCGAAGACTCTTAAGTACCGTGTCGCTTAGGATTATTTACACCCGGTTGACATAAGGACCCTTTCGGCTTGTGCCCGAGTTTGTCTCTACTTTGAAACTTTAGATTTGAAGATTTTATTTGCAATTTCTTTTTTACTAAACTATTTTCTTTTTGGTCCTAGATTGCTTTCAAAATACTAAGTGATTAAAAATGAAGCAAATTATATGTTACAATTGAAAGAAATTTTGTGATCAAAATTGCAATTGACAAAATTTTCAAATGTGCTAACAATTTTTAAAATACTTTAAGCAAATTTACAATTTGACAGTATAGTAAGCAACTTGATAAGTAACCAAATAAATCAATTGAGAAATTGAAACAAATTGCTACAGTGACTGTTAACTTGAATTTTGTAGAAAAATTGCTAGAGTAACTATTAACAAATTGCTAGAAGTAGCTATAAAAAAAAATTGCTAGAAGTCAAATTGCTACAGTAACAAATTTTTAGAAAATAATTTGCTACAGTAAAAAGAAATAGTTAGGAAAACAATTCTGTTAGAAGTCAACTTGTATTTGCTACAGTAACTATCTAACAGTAGCTACTTAGAAAATAAATTGCTACTATTAACTTGAATTTTGTTAGAAGTCAACTTGTATTTGCTATAGTAACTATCTAACAGTAGCTACTTAGAAATTCTGACAACTCTAACCAACAAGATGTATTTGTAGACAATATTTGCTACAGTAACAATTCTAACTGTAGCTACTTAGAAATAATCAATTGTAACAAATAGTTAGGAAAACAACAGTAACTATCAATTCTAACAAATAATCAACTCTTAGATTGTTAGAAATATTGTCTTTTACTTGTTGAAAAATTTCAGAATACAAAAAATTAAATTAAACTGATGTTACCGGCTTCTGAGGAAGTCGTGCACTAAGCACTGCCCTAAGAGTTGATTCGAGATCTGTGTGCAGACGTTCCCGAAGCTCCTAGTGGTAAAACTCCTGCACTACCGGTATCTCGTCGCCGCACACGACTCGGAGAGAACGACCAGGACTTAGCTATGCCCAGAGCTCGGAGACGACGAAGATGATTTGACAGAATCGAATGTTGGCAGCAAAAGTTTAGAGAAGAAATTTTGGATAGATTTTACAAAAAAATCAGTCCAATATATAATACTCAAATGTAACGGTCTGAATTAATTTTTCTATTAATTCAGACGTTACACAGGAGAAATAAATAATGAACCTGGACACAAAACCGGTTCAGAAACAATTCGTAACTGACGAAATTAATTCCAACATTCAGAAAAATAAATGAAAGAATGAAGAGGAGCAAAAAGAATTTTAGGGTCCCAGCCCGAACCCGAAGAGGAAATCGAATCGGCATTCGGCGCCCGCAGATGTGGGCGCGTACCCGCACCCGTTACATGCGCCGAACCGAACCGGGTCGGGCGGCGGCGGCGGCGCGCGCGTGTGGCCCAAGGGGTTCCCCACACAACAACTTAAGAGAGCAAAGAAGAGAAACTAATATATGTACACAAGAAAGCTTTGTCCCATCCGATGTGGGACTAAAGAAAGGAAGAGAAAACTTGAGCTTTTGAAAGCAAAGTAAAACCAACATATACTACCTCAAACAAACATTGCATTGAAAGTTAAAAAAAAGAGTATCAGTCAACCGACACTCATATTTTGATATTTTTATTATTGCAAAGAGAACCAAAAAGTAAAAGAAAGCTTCACGCATTGTTGCTATTATTGCATGTAGACAAGAAAAGAGCCGGTCCTTACAAATGTTGGATGGCGATTCTAATGAAGATTCTAACTCTCCACCTAAGACATCATCTAATACATTGCCAAATGGTTCAGTAGATGAGTTCCATCCAAAAAAACCAAAAAGAACTCCTAGGGGTAAGGCAAAGTGTTTGGCAGTTAGCAAACAAGCAAAACATGCTCCTCTTCCCTTTGATTTCAACCATAGAGGCAAATCCATCAAAGAAAATGCTGTAAAGTTTAATTCTTCCTTGGGAGGACGACAAGAGAGCTACTACAAGTTAATATGACTAAGTGGAAGGATGTCTCAATAGACTTCAAAGATCATATTTGGGAACATGTAATGGTAAGGTTGTTAGTATTATTATTGATTTGTTTCTTATATTTTGTATGATATTTAACCACCAGATTTGTGATCATATTTTTGTAGAAATTTTTTGTCGATGAGTGCCACAAGGATTATACTTTTAGAAAGCTACTTAAGCTTTGGCGAGAATGAAGATCCAATTTGGTGAAACAAGTGATGGCGCAAGAGGAAGTGGTAGGCCTACCACGTGCTGTTGCTCTCCTCCAAACCTGGAAATATTGAATCTATGGATAATTGGATGTCATTTATTAAAGCCAGAACAAGTCCACATTTTTTGGTAATTCTAGTTTTGAGATTTCGTAGTACATATTTCATTGTTTTATACTTTTGTATCTTGTTATATCACTAATGTTTTTCTCTCTAATCTTTTTCGTACGAAAAAATTAAAAAATTCAAAGAGATGCGAGAAAAAACAAGTTGATTTAGTGCATCATACAAGTAGAAAAAGTTTTGCCGTTGTTGAAGACGAGTTGGTAAGAATAATTTGTTAGTTTCATATCTAGTTTAAAATGTTAGATAAGTGTAGATTATCTATATTTGTTATTTTGCAGAAGCAAAAAGGTATGGAACCTGATACAATTTCAAGGATTGATGTTTGGATTCATACATATGACGCAAGAAAGAAAAATTCAGAAGGGTAAGTTCAAGACTCGAAAATAGTGGTAACAATATCTTGTATATTTAAGCTTACTTTTGTTTGTATTTATATTTTAGTATTTATATATCTCAAATTTGTGTTTTTCTAGCAACAAGTAAAACAATACAAGGCTGACGAAGACCCTTCACAAAAGAATTCTATAAAAAATGATGTTGTTGCAAAAGTACTTGGTCTGGATCCACAAGGATGAGTAAGAGGGTTTGGATTTGGGTCAAACCCTTCAAAAGTGGATGGTCAAATTTATATGGACAATAAAGTCACAAGATTGGAGAATGAATTGGAAAGCTTGAAGGGCTTGGTGAAAGATATTTTTGTTCGGTTAGATAAAGGAGGAAATAACGTTGTAAATTTATGAAATATCTGTATTGACTTTTCTTCTTCTTTATGCACTTGATCACAAAATTTGATATTTGGGCTCCTTATATAATGGCAACAGGCAAATACAAGTGCTCAACATTCGACTAATGAGATAGTAAGAAGAAAATGCAAAGAAAATTCCAACGATCAAAATTCTTGTAATGATGAGAGAACACAAAATGATCGGAGAAAACAAAAAGGC
Organism: Iris macrosiphon; assembly: GCA_036927795.1. Taxonomy (NCBI): domain Eukaryota; kingdom Viridiplantae; phylum Streptophyta; class Magnoliopsida; order Asparagales; family Iridaceae; genus Iris; species Iris macrosiphon. The sequence continues at coordinate 43,984,709 of JAYESA010000006.1, read as the reverse complement.
AACAAGAGCATTCAAAATTCTGCTAGCGAGAGAGCAGAAAAAAAAAACAAGCAAGAAAGCAAGTGCAGTAAGTATACAAGATTTTGGTAGTAAAGGAGCAGAAAGAAAACAAAAGGAAATAATAGCAAGTTTTGCTGAAGGTACTAAACTTGAAATAAAATGTGCAAATTAGTAAGTTGGTTTGCGAAAGATGAAGTAGTTGTTGCTACCGCTGAAATCTCATCAACAGATACAAGTGCATTGGTCCATCATGTTCCTTTAGGCCATGATTGTTGGAAAGTTTGGGTGCACGATGTAATAGATAACATTGCTTTATATCGACCAACAAACGAGTTTGGTAAACTTGCTAGCGCTGAACAAAGTACGATTGCATGGCCCATCAAGTACATCAAATTGGATTAGTCTTGTTTATTTGAGGTAGATATTCAAACCCATTTACTTTTAGTTTATTTGATGTAAATATATTCTAACACAATTTAGTTTAACTGTCTTTCTTTTCATGCATAACTATCTTTCTTTCTTTATTCTAACTTTTTGTGTATTTTTAGGTCATGCTCATACTAGTTACTAACATGTATCTGATGGTTAGAACTTGGAATTATAAGGATTCTTCAAGTTTTTGGATATATTAGAACTAGCTTTTGCAGTAACATATCCATGCCTGAAATCAAGAGGTAAAACTAGAAGCCGAGTGAGATTTTAAATATAATTTAATTCTGATGCTAGTTTTTGAATCTATTAGAACTAGAAGCGGAGCAAGATTCTATTTTTGGAATCTAACAATGATGCTCTTCTAAATAGAAGCCGAGCAAGATTTGCAGTTGAGTGCTTGTAATCCAGCAAGGCAAAGTGACTAATGGTAGAAATAGTAGGTAGCTAAAAAAGTCATGGAAGTTCAAGTGGTTGGCTAGCCATATATCATAAATCCAGAAAGATGAGAAAAAGACCACAAAACAAAAATTTGAAGAAATTCTAAAATATCACTCGATGTAGATTTTAGAAGATGTTAACTGATATTGACAGCTCACATTTGTGTGAAATAACAACATGTAAGATGATCCTGCTTATGTGCACCAACTCGAGTGGAAAAACTCATTAAGACTTATTATTTCTCAGTAAACAATTTATGTACTAGAGCCTTTGCCCTGGAGCTGCATTTATTTTGCTTTTGAACTAATGAACAATGTTTACATAGATCCTCACGCAGGTCAACTTCCACATAGTACATAGCTGGTCCATGCTGGTCTTTGTAAGATGAGAGGAGTATTTGATTCTTGTAATGAATAATTTGTATTATGTTCAACCTCAACTTGGTCTTTAAATAGCCATTTACAACTCTAACAGAATGCATAAAAGTAGCACCCTCTAACTATATTCTAACTAACAAATCAAAACAAATTAACGCCATCGAACAAATAACAAATTCCTAAAGACTAGAGATTTATTGAAATCCAAATAACAACCGCTTCAACCTCCTCAACAGGATTAACTCTAACAAATCACCCTCTAAGCCTGTTGCATGAGATTCACCTCTATGACGTCGAGCTTCTGTCTCATCTCAATGAACTTGACTTGCCCGAGCGCCTTGGTAAGAATGTCTGCGAGCTGCTCTTCAGTGTTGATGTACTCGACCTCAACCTTCCCTCTCTCGACACACTCACGAATGAAATGATACCTTGTATCAATATGTTTGCTTCGGTCATGGAAGACGGGATTCTTGCTGAGGGAGATGGTGGACTTGTTGTCTACCTTGAGCATGACGCTGCCGGCCTCCTTGTTCTTTAAGTCACCAAGGAGTTTTGCAAGCCAAATGCCTTGGCATGTCGCCGTTGTCGCGACAATGTACTCGGCCTCGCAGGATGACAATGCCACGACCTTCTGCTTCTGAGATTGCCAGCTAATGAGGCTACGACCGAGAAAAAATAACACGCCAATGGTGCTCTTGCGGGTATCGATGTCACCTGCCATGTCACTGTCGCTGTAGCCGATCAGCCGTGGTTCCTCCACCTTCTTTGCGTAGAGACAACTAAAGTGACGTGTGTCGGCGATGTAGCAAAGGATGCGCTTGACGGCAGCAAGGTGCTCGGTGGTCGGGTTCTCCATGAACCGACTCACGTAGCCCACTTCTACGAGATGTCTGGGCGCGTATGCACCAAGTACCGTAGGCTCCCGACGATGCTCCTGTAGGATGTGGCGTCAGTCGGAGGGGCTGAGCTCACCTTGCTTAGCTTGAACCTCGGTTCCATAGGGACGTGGCACGGGTTGCAATCCACCATGCCACTCTTCTCCAAGATTTTGAGTGCATATTCCTCCTGACTAAGGGTGATGAAGCCATTGGACTGCTGCACCTTGATGCAGAGGTAGAAAGTGAGCAATCCCAAGTCACTCATTTTGAACAAGGCCTTCATCTCCCCCTTGAACTTGGCAATATCTTGTGGGTCCGTTCCGGTGATGATGAGATCGTCGACGTACACACCCACAAGTAGGCGAGCTGGACCTTTGCCGCGTGTATACACAGCGTGCTCCTGTGCACTCCGGTGGAAACCAAGAGATAGTAGGCAACTGTCAAGCTTGGTGTTCCAAGCCCTCGGTGCTTGCCGCAGCCCGTACAATGCCTTGTCAAGTTTCAGCACTTTGTGCTCATGTCCTTTGATAACAAAGCCGGGAGGTTGGGCAACGTACACCTCCTCCTTGAGGTCACCGTTGAGGAACGTTGTCTTCACGTCCATGTGGTGCACCGCCCACCCCTCAAGCGCGGCGAGTGCGATCAACAAACGGACCGACTCGAGGCGAGCAACCGGCACGAACACTTCCTCAAAGTCTACTCCTTGCCTTTGCATATAGCCTTTTGAAATGAGTCGCGCCTTGTGCTTGAGGACAGCGTCGTGCTCGTCCTTCTTGAGCTTGTAGACCCACCTCAAACTGATCGGACGGTGGTCGGGTGGGAGGTCTACCAGGTGCCATGTACGGTTCTCCTCAATGGAGCTCATCTCCTCGAGCATCGCTTAGCGCCAACATCAGTGTTTCTCGGCTTGAAAGAAAGTGGCAGATTACTCGTCAACCATGAGGAGCAGCTCATCGACATCGAGCTCGTGGACGGTGGTCGTGTCAATCAACCTCGCGAAGGTCCTGTACCTGCGTGGCCCATCGTCATCGGTGTCGAGCATGGCCGAGGCGTTGGTGGGTGGCGAGACAAATTCTACTCCACGTTGTACCATCGAGTCAGATATTTCTGCCCCGGATGCTGGCATCAACGGCCTTGGACTGGGTGCCACTGGTGTTGATGGATCGCCACCCCCGTGCACCGACGTGCCTACGTGTTCAACATGTGGTATAGTATACTCAACAGTAAATGTCTCACCTACGTTGTCTTGCATGCCTCAGTCCCACTTGGCTTCCTCTTTGAAGACAACGTCGCATGTGACGTGCACACGCTTGCCGGCGGGGTCGTATACCCGGTACGCCTTGGTGCTGGGCTCATAGCCGATGAAGACCATGGGCTTGCTATGATCTTCTAGCTTCTGTAAGTTCGGCTTGACCACCTTGACGTGTGCGACACAGCCGAAGGTGCGGAGGAAGTGCACGCTTGGCTTGTGTCCATGCCATGCCTTGTACGGCATCTTGCCGTCGATGCTCCATGTCGGCGAGCGATTGAGGATGTAGACAGCCGTCGTGACCGCCTCGCCCCTAAACTTTCCGGGCATATCCTTTGCCTTCAGAAGACTACGCGCCATCGCGATGACTGTTTTGTTCCGGCGCTCAACGACGCCATTTTGTTGTGGTGAGTACGGTGCTGTGAGTTGTCATTTGATGTCGAGGCTCACGCAATACTCGCCAAATGCGACGGATGTGAACTCGCCCCCACGATCATTACGGGGCGTGAGCAGTTTGCGTCCTGTCTCCACCTCGACATGGGCTTGAATGTGTTTGATGGCTGTCGGCGCTTCATCCTTCGAACCAAGTAGCGTCAACCACATGTAGCGGCTGAAATCGTCGACGAGGAGCAAGAAGTAGCGCTTACCACCAGGTATCACCGGTGTGATCGGCCCGCAGATATCACCATGAACGAGATCAAGCAGGTTGTCAGCACGGTATTTGGTCTCCTGCGGAAATGGCGTGCGGCACTGCTTCCCGGCAAGACAACTATCGCAGATTTGATTGACGTGTTCGATCTGTGGTAGCCCGTGCACCATGTTGCGGTGAGCTAACTTCCTGAGTGCTTCAAAGTTAAGGTGGCCAAACCGTGCATGCCACCTCCATGCATCGTTATTGAGTCGTGCTACCAAACACACTAGTTGTACAATATCAAGAGATAGAATGTACATTTAGTTTCGGGCACGTTTTACCTTGGCAAGGAGGCATTGTTGACGATCTCAAATCAAGAGCACGCTGCCTTCGATCAAGACTTGGCAGCCGTTCTCATCGAGCTGCCCAAGGCTGATGATATTACTTCGTAGCTTTGGGAAGAAGTAGACGCCGGTGAGGGCGCGATGCTCGCCTTTCTGGCACGTAAACATCACCGTGCCACGCCCTAGGATGTCGACGATGAATCCGTCCCCAAACATGATGCAGACCGTGACTCCAGTGTCCAGCTCAGCGAAGACCTTCTTGCAGCCCGTCATGTGGTTGTTGGTGCCGGTGTTGAGGTACCATGCTTCGCCGTGGTGGTTGTCCTCACGGCCCAGATGCACCTGAGCGTGCACCTCGTCGAGTATGAAGTTGTTGGTCGTGCCCACGGTGGTCTCGGCAAGCGAGTACTCCTGCGCCATCAGCAGTGCGGGCTCATTGTCGTCGACTTGCGTCAGATTGGCGCGCTCATCGCGCTTTGGCTTGCGGCAGTCCTTCGCCCAGTGGTTGTAGATGCCACAATTGTGGCACTTACCCTTCTTGTCGTGCGTGCCACCGGAGGTGTTGTCGTTGCCATAGTTTGTGTTGCCACGACCTCTTGGCTTGTCGTGCCCTCGACCATAACTTTTGCCACCATTGGAGTAGGCCTCGCCTTCCTTCCTCTGCTTCGTGCAAGCGAGCCACTCCTCTTCGGAGAGGAGAAGGCGGCTACTTGTTTTGCCGGATTTGCTACCAAGATCGTACCGCTCCTCGACGGCTAAAAGACGACCGGTAAGCTCTTCAATTGGCAGCGTCTTGAGATCTACTAAAGTCTCAATGGCGATGGCGACTTGCGTGTACTTGGATGAAATGATTCGAAGGAATTTTTTAACTACCTTCTCGTCATCCATTTCATCGTCGAGTAGTTGCAGGTCGCTGACGTGTCCTGTGAGCCTTATCGCGAAGTCCTCGACGGACTCGCCAGCCTTGAACTTCATTGATTCGAAGTCAGTGCGCAATTTCTGCGCCTTGGCCTCGCGCACGCGCTCGACCCCCATCCTCATCATCTTTACTGCGTCCCATGCTTCCTTGGCAGTGTCTTTCACTGCCAGTGTCCGCAACATCTGTGGAGGTACGGCACGGAGTATGACGGACAGGGCCATCCTGTCGTCGCGGTAGTCGGCTTTCCCGGGTTCGATCGCCTCCCACAGGCCTTGCGCCTGCATGTTGACTCTCATTAAGAGAGCCCAATCCGCGTAGTTGGTCCATGTCAGCATGGGGTACTTGAAGGTGAATGAGGTCTCCTTCATAGATGTCGGCGTCGTGGGGCTTTGCTCGTCGTTGGTTGCCATAGCTCTGATACCAAATGTAAGATGATAGGAGTATTTGATTATTGGAATGAATAATTTGTATTATGTTCAACCTCAACTTGGCCTTTAAATAGCCATTTACAACCCTAACGGAATGCATAAAAGTAGCACCCTCTAACCATATTCTAACTAACAAATCAAAACAAATTAACGGCATAGAACAAATAATAAAATTTCTAAAGACTAGGAATTTATTGAAATCCAAATAACAACCGCTTCAACCTCCTCAACCGGATTAACTCTAACAATCTTTTCTCCACTCAAGACACAACACTAATTATGGAAGCCTAATCAATAAAAAATATAACAGTAGAAGGCAATTAAATGTAGATGTATCTAAGTCATAAAGGCAACCTAGAGAGAGAAATTTCACCTCAAAGAGTTGCTTAGCTAAACAATTGTTTTCTTGCTGCATTTTTATTTATGCCCATGCCTGCAAAAGGAGGTACTCTATGGAAATTAAGTAATGATTTTTATAATTTTGCAAGGTCATAAAGATGGGAAGTCAAGCTTGAAAAGAAAGAGAGGACACTCACAAGCCAGCTAGCACAGCTTTTGGGTACATTTAGTTGCTTGCTTGAACAAGTACCGAGCTTGCTCAAACTGGTTTCCTTTCGCTTCATGTAGAGCAAGGCTTTGGTATATGTACTCATTCCCACCACAAACTAAAGTCCTTTACCAAGAAGGTTCCTATCCTTCTTTATATTGCCTTCTTTGATTCTAGAACTGCCCATCCATGCCAAGCTGCAATGTCTCTTTATCGGCTACTGTCACAGCAACAAAAAGTTCTCTACCCTCCAGTTGATACCCTACCTTATTTTCCAGGACATCCCAACACTGTTTTTTCGAAAGGCGATATTAGGATACTTGCTCAAGCTTAGATCCTCTAACAGTAAATTGAATAATATTACTTCAGGTAGATGATGCTGAGAACATAAACTATAAACTGATCAAGTTATCAGTCAGCAACTCATATACATCTGATGCAAACAAACACCAGATGCTTCACTACTTGTTTTTTTACATGTTTGTTTCATAAACTAACAAATTTCAATAGTTCTTTCGGTCAAAATTTGTAAATCCAAGGGAGACAGGTTGTCCTTCAGCAAGTAGAGGTTAGGAACTATATAGATCCTGGTAATCCTTAAAGATGGGGTGTTCCTAACCTCTTATATTTTTTTCATTGCTATTTGGACAATGTATTCTCTCCTTGGAACCATTTATGCTATTTGCTGGCTACCTGTGGTCTATTATCATGTAGGAAAATTATTGTTTAAACTTTCTGTTAGTAGACCAATTCTCAAGGGGAACACTTGGCTATCCATGTTTGTAGGAAATGTGGTTATGCTTGTTATGCTTATAAAAGCAAATGAATAAATGTAGAAATATGTACTGAGCTAATAAAATCCTCTCTCCCTTTGTGTGCTGGTTCATCTTCCTGTCACATTCTTTTACGTAGTTTGCACAGAGACCATCAAGTGGTATCAGAGCCATGTCGTCTGATACGGACGGGAATCCACTCACACCTCCATCAGTGTCGACGTCGAGTCCAGCGAGCGGCTCGAGCGTGGCAGGCACCCTGGTGATCCCGAACGTATTTCAGGAGTCCGGCGGGATGCAGTATCCGCAACTCACGCGTGCAAACTACGATGAATGGGCCCTGGTGATGCAGTGTATGCTGGAGGCAAGAGGTCTCTGGGCGGCGGTGCACACCGGGATGACAGAGTGGGAGCTGGATAGGAAAGCGATGGAGGCTCTCCTACGTTCTATCCTACCAGCGATAATCTCATCACTGGCGATCAAGGCGACAGCGCGGGAGGCATGGCAGTCTTTGAAGACGGTACACGTCGGTAGCAATCGCGTCAAGAAAGCGAAGGCGCAGTCGCTGTGTAAACAGTACGAACAACTCATATTCCGGGACGGTGAGGGCGTTGACTCTTTCGCCATGCGTCTCACTACTCTGTCAAGCACTCTCGCCGCACTCGGCGACACAATCTCCGAGGACAAGCTCGTCCTCAAGATGCTGGCGGCGGTTCCTAAGAAGTACAGCCAGATCGCCCTGGCTATCGAGACCCTTTTGGATCTTGATGTGCTCACCATTGAGGATCTAACGGGGAGGCTTAAAGCAGCGGAGATCAGGAACGAGATCAAGAGTGGCAATACCTCGGGCGGTAAGTTATTGCTTACAGAGGAGGAGTGGGCTGCTCGCAAGAAATAGCAGAGAGGCGGCTCATCCAGTAGGGGCGTCGGAAATGGCAGCCAGAAGAAGAAGTAGCGCATCCCGGAGAGGGACTCGAGAGCGTGCGATCCCAAGTCGAGCGGCGAAAGGAGCGGCTCTGGTGCAACTCGCGACAAAAAGTGTCGTTATTGCGGAAAACTGGGCCACTGGGCTCGTGAATACCGCAAGAAGAAGAAGGACGAGGCCCTTTTGGTGCAGGTAGAGGAGGACGAACCGGCGCTTCTGATGGCGCAGGTATGCACAATCGCCGAGACGCTCGACACCCACACCAAAGTGACCGAGCAGGTGATGCTCAACTAGGAGTGCACCATGGTAAAGCTTGGGGAGCGGGAGAACACCGATAATGTGACCTGGTACTGCGACACGGGAGTGTCTAACCACATGACGGGCGTGCAGCCAGTCTTCTCCGAGCTCGACATCGACGTACGGGGCAGCGTCAAATTTGGCGACGGCTCCGTCGTGGACATCCAAGGCCGGGGCACGGTGGTGCTCATGGGCCAAGGAAGAGAACATCGAGACCTCACCAACGTCTACTACATTCCTCGGTTGCGTAGCAACATCGTCAGCATCGAAAACATGGATGAGACCGGCTGCTCTATGCTAATCGAGAATGGAATGCTTCAAATCCACGACAAACAACACCGCCTCCTTGCTAAGGTATCACGCACTACAAATCGTCTATATATCCTTCCATTACGGATCGCACAGCCGGTATGCCTTGCGACACAGTACTCGGACATGGCGTGGCGCTGGCTTGCGCGCTAAGGCCATCTAGACTTCGACGTCCTTCGTCGCCTGAGCAGGGAAAAAATGGTGGACGGCCTTTCTCACATTGATCATGTCGATCAGTTGTGCGACAGCTGTCTGGCCGGGAAGTAGCGACGCACTTTATTTCCCCGGCACGCCAACTATCGTGCCACCGACCCTCTCGACTTGGTGCACGCGGACTTGTGTGGTCCTATCTCACCGGCGATACCTGGCAGGAAGCGCTACTTCCTTCTCCTCGTCGATGACTACAACAGGTTCATGTGGATCAAGCTGCTGAGATCCAAGGACGAGGCGAGCGAGGCGATCAAATGCATTCAGGTTACGGCAGAGGTCGAGTCGAAATGCAAGCTTTGTGTACTACGCACAGACCGTGGCGGCGAGTTCACGTCGAACGATTTCAACGACTACTGCGAGCGTCATGGCATCAAGCGCTACCTCACCGAGCTTTACTAGCCTCAGCAAAACAGCATCGTCGAGCGCCAAAACCAGACTGTGGTAGCTATGGCCCGAAGCTTGCTCAAGGCGAAGAGCATGCCGACGGCATTCTTGGGCGAGGCGGTGACCACGGCGGTGTACCTGATAAACATGGCGCCAACAATCACAGTGAAGGGAAAGACGCCATATGAGGCATGTCATGATAAGCGCCCCGATGTAAGTTTCTTATGTACTTTCGGTTGCATTGTTCATGTGAAGATGGTGCAGCCAAATTTGAAGAAACTTGACGACCGGAGCAAGCAAATAGTGTTTGTTGGCTACGAGGTGGGGTCCAAGGCTTATAGGGCCTACGATCCAGTCGGTCGTCGCTTGTATGTCACCCGCGACATCATCTTTGATGAGGTGGGGCAGTGGGACTCGACGCACACCGACATCGATGCCAGCCTCGTCGGGATCGGCGAGGCATTCACTGTTGAATTTCCCTACGAGCTTATTCCCGGCACGTTTATTTCGGCCGGGAATGGAGGTCCATCGCCAAAGGCTGTGGGCGCAGCCACACCCGCATTGACGCAGACGCTGCCTCCACCCGAGCAGGCGGGAGCCGGTCACGCGTCCCTACCACCGGCCGTGATGCCCGCTCGCACAGTCGCGACATTAGCCGCGACGACGCCAGCAGTTTCGACGCCTGAGACGACGGGTACGGCTCTGATCCGATTTGTCTCACCGCCGTTAGGAGCGACGCCCGATCCGCCAAATGAACCGCTGCACCGATACCGCTATCTGCAAGACATCTATGAAGTTGAGTCAGTGCACCACCACGACTCTGAGGACCTCCTCCTTGCAATGGATGACGAACCCTCTATTTTTTCAGAAGCAGAGCAACACGAGTGCTGGCGCCGAGCGATGCTGGATGAACTCGCATTCATTGAGGAGAACGACACCTGGCGGCTCGTGGACCTGCCCGCTTATCACTGCCCCATTGGACTCAAATGGGTCTATAAGGCAAAAAAGGATGAGCACGGCATCATCATCAAGCACAAGGCCTGGCTCATCGCGAAGGGGTATATGCAAGGCACGGGATCGACTACGATGAGGTTTTCGCGCCAGTAGCCAGACTTGAGTCCGTCAGGTTGCTACTGGCGTTTGTCGGTCATACAGGTTGAGTTGTCCATCACATGGATGTGAAAACGGTATTCTTGAACGGGGAGCTCGACGAAGAGGTCTACGTCATGCAGCCACCCGGTTTTGCAGCCACCGACGAGGAGCAGAAAGTTTTTCACCTACACAAGGCACTCTACGGCCTGAAGTAAGCGCCGAGGGCCTGGAACGCAAAACTGGACAAGTGCATGTCCACACTCAGATTCAGCCGGAGTCCCTATGAGCACGCCATCTACGTGTATGGCCATGGCAAGACAAGGCTGCTTGTGGGTGTCTACGTCGACGACCTCATCATCACAGGAAACAATGCGGGCGAGATCGACAAGTTCAAGCGTAAGATGAGCAGCTCATTTAAGATGAGCGATCTCGGCTTACTTTTTTTTTACCTTGGCATCAATGTACAGCAGAACGCAGACGGTATCACATTGAACCAGTCTGCGTCCGCAGCCAAGATACTGGAGAAGAGTGGCATGGGCGACTACAACCCTTGCCGGGTACCTATGGAGCCACGTTTGAAGCTCAGTAAGGATAGTGCTGCACCGCCGGCAGATGCCACAGAGTACCAGAGCATAGTAGGAAGCTTGCGGTACCTCGTACACACCTGGCCGGACTTGTCATTCGTAGTCGGGTATGTGAGCCTCTTCATGGAGAAGCCGACGACTGAGCACCTAGCAGCGGTCAAACACATACTCCGGTACGTTGCTGGTAGGCGGGGTTACGGCTGCCGCTACGAACGAGGAACAGAGGAGCCCCGGCTGGTCGGCTTCTGCAACAGCAATATGGCCGAGGATGTTGACGACCGCAAGAGCACGACAGACGTACTATTTTTCCTCGGCAACAGCGCTATCAGTTGGCAATCACAGAAGCAGAAGGTGGTGGCACTGTCATCCTGCTAAGCCGAGTATGTCGCAGCAACTACTGCCGCCTGCCAAGGCATCTGGCTCGCACAGCTGCTGGCGGACATGAAGGGTGACGATATCAGATATGTAAAGCTGCATATCGATAATAAATCAGTAATCTCCCTCAGTAAAAATCCGGTGTTTCATGATCGCAGCAAACACATCCAGATGAGGTACCACTTTATTCGTGACTGCATCAAGGACGTGACAGCAGAGGTAGAGTATGTCCGAACAGATGAGCAGCTCGCCGACATACTGACCAAGGCCCTAGGCAGGGTCAGGTTCCAGGAGCTTTGCTCCAAGATCGGGATGATCGTCCTCAAGTAATCGCAAAAGTTTAGGGAGCGATTATTGTTTAAACTTTCTGTTAGTAGACCAATTCTCAAGGGGAACACTTGGCTATCCATGTTTGTAGGAAATGTGGTTATGCTTTGTTATGCTTATAAAAGCAAATAAATAAATATAGAAATATGTACTGAGCTAATAAAATCCTCTCTTCCTTTGTGTGCTGGTTCATCTTCCTGTTACATTCTTTTACGTAGTTTGCACAAAGATCATCAGAAATCACTAGACTGTGTGTGAGAATCTGAACGTAGCTCGACTTAAATTGGCTACCATTTGTCTTTTGAGCAAATTACTTTATTGTATATAATAAATCCAGGTCTGGGATACAGAATCTGGATTGTCTTCCTATGGTACAAATGATTGATTATAGGATGTTGGATTCATGATTAGATTGATGCATACTATTTTTTCATAATAATTCTATTCTTGAATTTTTTTTCTAGATCTTTTTAATATTTTCGATGTCTTTCTTCCACAAAATTTTCTTATCCCAAATCCTTCAGAACCATTGAATGGTGATGCCGCAAAACTTATTCTGAAGGATAAACAACAATATAAACAAAAAAACAAAAAGTAAAAGGTATTTTATTTTAGAAGTTTCATTTGTTGAAAATAGCTTCATTTGTTTGCTAGAAGTACTTATATAATTGTACATTTACTTATTTAGTGATGATCCACTAATATTAGACTTTTATAAAAAAAATTGCAGTAGTGGAGTTATGCTTAACAATGGACACATGGATTATCCCTCCCATCTTCTCGGTAACACGTAATCTCTTCATCGTAATCATTGATATTTTGACGCTCTTGTTTTTGTTTCTGGTGGGTGGATGGTTTATTGTTGTGAAAGACTTTTGGTATGGCCAATATGTTGGTTGACTACTAGAAAACAAATGTTACTTTCTAATATGATTATTGTCTGTAAACTACTCTTTGTTCATATTTATGAATTTGTGACGTTAATTTGTTAATATGATAATTCAGTCAATTAGTTTCTATAACTTTCTTTTACTATGTTATACTTTGCTTTCTCTTTTTAAATTGGTGTTAGTTTAAATGAATAGGGAATTGATATAATAAACTAAATTATGATATTTTGTTCACGTTGCAACAGATATCTATAATTTGGAAGAATGAGTATTACGACATTCATTATTCTATATTAACAGCGTACAATAGGTGAACATTTATGGCTTTCAATTTCATATTGTAAAAAGGTCATTTACAACGTTCATAAAATTGTTGAAAAAGTATTTATGGCATGCATTATTATGCATTTATAGTGAGCGGTAGGTGATCATTTACAGTGTTTGAATGTGCGTTGTAAAAAGATGATCAATTACGTCGTTCAAATACGTGTTATAAAAAGAGGGTAATTTACGACATTCAAATACGTGTTGTAAAAAGAGGGTCATTTACAGCGATCATATGCGCGTTGTAAATGTTAATTTACAACATTCGAATGCTCGCCGTAAATAATAGGAAGATGGTTGTAAATATTCATTTACAGTGTTCGAATGCTCGCCGTAAATAATAAGAAGATGGTCATTTATGGCATGGCCTTTTACGGCACACAAATGTACGTCATGAAAGATCATTTACGGTGTGCTTCGCGTGCCGTAATTGATCATTTTTCTTGTAGTGGCCATTGGATCGTCAATGAAGTAAAGAAGTCAGTTGCAGTGCTCGATCTTCAACGTCACGCTTTCTCAGATCTTTTAATCTTAGAACTCTCAGTGCTAGGGTTCTTTGGATTCATCTATTTTATTCAAATCAATACAAAAGTTTGCATAACTTTCCAAGTATTTATTTTTGATGTCAACAAAAGTGGCAACTCTACTGGGGACATCATTTTCTACCGATGAGAAGGTCATAACGTAGTTTGATGTAACCAAGATGGGTTCAACCCAGAGGATATTGGTTGTACGCTTCGACCAACAAGCATTTGAAGATAAGCTGGACAAGTCAATTCCCGCATCGAGGATCGCAAAATCTCTCAAAACTCACAAGACATGGGTTGTCAAGGATAGTGTGCCACACCCAAAGACCGCGAGTGATACGCTGCCAACTTTCGCCATTGATGGCATGTATGACATCGACGTGCAGCCCATCTCCGCCTCCACTGCTGAGAAAAACATTACTGACCCCCAGGAGATGCGCCTACAGTAGGAGACACATAAAAGAAACTGTGCCTCATCAAACTGTATATGCATATAGCCCTCTGCAGGTAGCAAAGCAAAAGGAAGAGAATCTGTATTTGACAAGATCTCCTATGGCGCTGGCCCCAGGACCCAATTGTGTAAAAATGGGGAGAATATGGATTCTTTGTATTATGCTCCAAGGCGCGCTAGTTTGAAGAAATCCAAAGTAGCCCAAGCCATGCGCGCTCGAGGGACTACGCCAACAGACTACCAAAATCCTAAAAAGTTGACTGTTACACACGCAGCTAATGGGAAATTATATAAGGTAGACCCATGCGCTTGTGCACCGAAAATGGGTCACCCCTCAAAGTCTTTTCGAGACCACTTGGGCACAATTGATGCACAAGAACCAAGTTGGGGAGCAAAAATAGTAATGACATGCCCATGCGCCCAACTTGGCTACACACATGAAGTGGGCATGTCTTATACTAAGTCTTCCATAAATGATCTGGGTGTTATTTCTATACAAGAAATGGGTCAGGGTGCAAATATCTTACTTTCACACTCATGCTTAGCCATGCGCACGAGGTTGGTGTAAAAGTGAAGGTTCCCTCGTCTGATCTGCGCAATATAATTAATCACAAGCGAAAGATTAGAGAAGTAACCGCTGCACATGAAGTATCCTCTCCGGGGCATACTGTGCCATCATAATTATTAATTATTGCTGTACGAAAGCAGCAGCTCTTTTAACTAGACAGTTGGTATTCCAGAAGCTGTAACCAACTGAACCAACCCGACAGCGTCTCGAAAAACAAGTACAGTAGAAGGAGAAGGAACTACCTTTTGCCTTATGCTCCTCAACATGGAGTGTCATGATCCGCACCCAAAATTAGGGCACAAGTACGTGGGTACGTCCAGCCTATGCCACAATATGGACGGTAGAACGCTGTCTAGGTCAAGACTATCTAACTAATAATCTCACATAAATATCCAACTCCATAAGGAGATAATGATATAACAATATAACATGAAATACTCAATCACAGAACTAAAGCACAATAAGATATCAAAAGAAGAATCCAAATCACAACCACAAAGTCTAAAACAACAATATAAATCTAAACTTCAAACAATACAACCAAGTCTCCAATATATGCCGAAAACAAATCCGATGCCAAATGATAGGTAGAGATACTAAACTAGTGTTATCGGTTAGACCTTCCGGTAATTACTCATGAGTGTCAGGGCCCATGGTTGCTACTCCCTCCTGTGGTCCATAAAACGACAGACACCAGTCCTCTAAGTCATCGTCTGAAAAATATATCCAGTCAGGATTGGAGCAAAGTACAACCCAATAGCAGTTCCAATTAATTGACAAAGACTATAAAATAATACATAGTGAATGTATACTATATAGGAAGCAATATATCGATGTACTGGAAAATAGTAAAGAGAGGCAGGCAATATAGACAATATAAAATAACTAGTGCATAAATAAAATGGAAGAGAAAAAAAATCCACAAGTATCAGGTGCAAGACAATATAATCTATGAACTGAACCAGAAGATCTGCAGCTATACTATGTGTTTTGGAATACTAGTTTGATATTTGATCGAGGCATTTCAATGTTTACAGGAGTAGCCGATGTCTACAATATTGGCAATGTCTACGATGTTTGCCAATATCTACAATATTGCTAATGTCTTGATAACATATCTAGCTAGCACTTTTTCTGCCCCGACTGGTACGATGGATCCAACCGTGATACGTCACTAGCCAATGTATCCAATGTTATCCAATCACAATACGATAAATATTATCCAATATCAAGGCGATGAGTCAAGTTGACATCTCATGACTGAAGATCCAATGCATGTACCAATTCGTATACCAGAGTGTCAAGAATCAGACGTAACATTTCTAAATACTTAAAATATAGTAATTATCAAATAATACAAACTATCAGAGAATGTACTCGCTTGTGATCCAAAGCAATGAATGCCAAATAATGTCCGTCTCATTGTCTCAAAGACCTAAATATGAATCATATGTCAAATAAGTGAATTGGCATCAAAAACGTGCAAAACTAGGTTATTTCTAAGTTTCTAGGTCGATACTAGGTCAACTACTTAATTTGGATCCAAAACTAGCTTCTAGGTTGATTTCTAGAGTCATACTAGCTAATGTTAGGTGTTTCTAGGTTACCTATAGGTTTAAAGCTATACTAGGCATTAGAAACTAGGTATTGTATATATACTATTATACTATGTTATCATACCCATACCTATTACTTACACACACCCAACTAACCTTACCAAATGGTACTTGGTATCAATATCCACCCAAATCTACATCCATACCAAACATCCATATTTATATATATATAAATATATATATATATATATATATATATGATACCTATATGTATATATTATATATATAGTTATATAGTATTAAATACCCATATACTTATTGTTATCATAATACCCAACACTTGGTATATAGGCAACTCCAATAACTAACTGCATCTCACCACATTCACTAATACACGTAAGTACTAGTCACTCCTACATCTCCATTATACCTGCTGACTGACACCTACATATAGGCACTCTAGGTAATACACACACACACACACACTCCTAGTTACTGTGGTTAGCACCCTGGAATCACTCACGACAACCCAATACTTGATACACAAAATCTAAGACAATATACTAGTACACTCATGTTGATACTCATACTGTCACACTAACACTACATCCCTCAACTACATTTGGAGTTGAATCAGAAACACGTGGACCTGAATCAGAAACACGCTTTAACACTTGTGTTGATATATGATTCCTTGATTTTATTATATATATATTCATGCTTGGCTAACTTGGTTAAACCTTTGGTCAGAGAAGGACGAATGGTAAGTTGGTAAGTCTCGCCGTGTTACTCTTATATCTCACGGCACATTATCACATGAGTTATGCTTCATATCTTATGCCATAAAACTGATCCAAAGGCAAGACTAGAAAGATAACTTAATAGCCTGTTCTCGTGCGGCATCATGTCCTGATGAGCACGATCATCCCGCGAGAGTGTTGGTGCAATAATTCGCGTCCAGCGGGGATGGCCGATCCTGCGGGAGATCGGGGTGTGACATATTTTTATCAGAGCACGGCTTTATATTCTTGGACTTCTTATCGATTCTCTCAGTTTCGAAAGCTCATTCCTAGATTAGTAAATACGCTATCTCTTAATTTTCTAACAAAATATTTTATACAATGAGTCTATATATTTTTGAAAGTGCATATGAATGATATGTTTGCTTGAACGGGATAATTATATGTAGGCCTTATTGCCAAACTGTGTCAGACTTTATAGGAATAGACTCGTGCTTAAAATTTTCAAGTTATGTGCGAACCCGAATACCTATACGTGATTACCAAGCGGGTTAGTGGGCGAGATAGAATATCGTTCGGACGAATAGCTATGCACATAGCCTTTCGACTAAGTTGTGTTGAGTATCGCAAGCCAAGACCCTTGGTGCTAGTGAGTTATAAGCGAGATTTGAGATATTGTTCGGATAAGATAAGTCAGATTTATAATGGATATCGATAGAAACATTATCGGACTATCGCTAATGCGAATCTAGTGATTCGTGCCTGGTTTTTGTGATATAGTTCAAACGGTTATTGTATCGATAAGTTATGACTCAAAATATAGTTTGTACGGATGACTATCGATAAGGATCGTACTTAAGTTTAAGGAACGAATTTGATCGATTGATGCGAATACAATTGAGAATTTATTTAGATGACTCAATTCCTAAGTGGTGTATGCGATAGCTCAGGAACGAATAAGCAATTTAAAGATTCGTAGAGTATAGCTCGAATTCTGAGTGTTGTATTGATCGTCCTAGAAATGTTCGAGCGAAACATAGATTTTGGAATATCAAACGAGTCTAGCAGCAAGCGACGTGATAGTGTAAAGCCTTGGTATAAATAATGCCTAGCAAGTATGTGAATTCGAAGGTATTGTGCAAGAGTTAGTTCGAACGATTGAGAGTGTGTTGAAATAAGAGATAAGGCTTATACCGATTAGAGATTCAGAGTAATGGAATAAACAACTTGGTCGAGGAAACATAGTGAATTATATGAGCAATTTCAAATTGAATCAAACGAATTGAAACTTGAGTTTGAGATAAAATAACCAAGGATGCGGTCAGGAGTTAGCGCGACGGAAGATAGCGCGCATAAAAAATTTGGATTTGAGTAAAATATCGCTCGATAGAGTTCATCTTGAGTATGAATGTTAGGTTTTCAAAATTTAAAGACTTGATACAATATCGATAAGTTGAAAGATAGCATGGATTGATGCAAGTTACCAAATTTGTGGTTCAATGATTGAGATAGGCGATAACGGACTTAATATTGATTTTGACGAATGATCATGAATCTAGTTCGATAGATAAAACTCGACATCAGGCCTAAATGAGAACGATTATTCTGCGGGAGTACTGGCATGGTAATTTTACGTCCAGCGGGGATGATCGAACTAGTGAAAACATTTTTGGTGATTATTCAGACGAACTCGATAAAATAGAACGTACCAAAAGTTAATAGACAATGGCTAGAGGATTTAAACTTAGTCGTTTGAGGAATACTAGAAGTAGACTATAGATTGATTGTACGGTATCATCAAATTGGATGATTTGGCTAGAAGAATTATCACGACATGAACAGTTATAAGATGAACATGACTTGATGGATAAATGTATAACTTGGATGAAACAAAGTGCAACGATAAGGTGTCTATTCGTTCGAAGATAACCATAATATTTGATATTCTTGTCTTGTACGAAGGTAACTCCTTGCTCGCACATGAGTCACGTCCAGTTTAGGACGATTATTCTGTAGGAGCGTTGGCATGGTAATATCACGTCCAGCGGGGTTGATCGAATTTACAGAAGACCATAGCGTGATAATTGAAGAATCTTCTTGACTTGTGGTTCAATACGATAAGACAAGTGTGAGAATTGAAGTGAATTAGAAGTGTTTCGAGGATGAGTATACTAGAACATGAAGTAAGTTATGCTTGATGATTTTGTGAATGAATACGTAAATCTTGTTGGACGACTAAGATTTTATGATTGAGATCGGTGATTAAAAATTTAATCATGATTGTTGGTCTAGACTTAGAAAGGATTGGATATGTAGATTCTATCAAAAAGTATATTCGAGGAAATAGATTATGTGAATAGCTAGGTTTGATATGCGACGTAGATATATCATAGATTCGGTTGAACGAACGTGCCTTAGGAATGGTTTTATTAAAACGTACTTGGACCCTGCACAACAAACGTATTGATGTGGATAGGATGATCTGTGCTCAATATTTAGAAATCTGAGTGAAACAAGCTCGGGTATAATATCCTGTACAAATGAACAATGATTTGACCTTAGAAATTAAGGCGAGTATCGTACAATAAATTTGCATCAGGAGAATCATAAACTTGAAATATACCTATGACCTTGTGAGCTGACCTAACGGTTAGGTAGACAACCCTATGCCGAGTGAAAGAACTTGCGTGACCGAATTTAAAGCATTGCTTGAGCAAGCCATAAAACTGGGGCAACAAGACTAGAGTTAGACTTGGAACGATAAATGTGTGTTAGAAGTTGGTGTTTAACACGAACGAACTAGATGATAGGACTTGGACTCTAGTTGGTCGGTCAGATAGATCATGCTTGACGGTTGTACAATGCTTAATTTTTGGGTGGAAAAATAGATTTTGATTGACCACGTTAGAGGTATAATTGTGATTCGTAAGACGAGAACCCTTGAGATTTCCACTGGTAGCTTGTCCGACATTGATATCGCTAAGTTTGGTTGAATGCATATGTTTGAGGGACATCTTGAACGTGTGCACGATCCAAGACTCAGTGATTTGTTGAACTCGAGTTCAAAGACTTTGCTATCGCTAAGTTGGTTGACATGCATGTATTTGGGGGATGCCTTTAATATGTGCACGATCTAGACTCAGTATATGTTGATCTAGAATGCTAGTGCAAGTGAATATATTAGATTTGTATGGACGAGTATAGCGATTTTGATAATTTGGCCCTAGCCTAAGACATTCGTGTGCGGTGGATTATAAAGTACCCCGCGTTAAGCGATATTAGTTTCACGCTAAGGCATACTAGAGACCGAGTCAGAGCTTAGATTGAATGATAGAGTCATTCAATGAGACAAATCCAGCACACACGCATTACGGAACAAGAAAATTGAGTAGGAACTTATATTCGAACAGGTCTAGTGATACAGAATAATATGCTTAAGATAAGATTCGATAGAGCGTATTAGAACCATTTGCGCTTAGGAAGTCTCGAGGATGAGACTTTTTCTGAGTGGTATATAATGTAACGACTCTCTTTGCATCAATACAGATAGCCTTATTCAAACGGCACCTGCGAGATGACCCGACCCACCTCGCTCAGTGAGAAGACTCGCTTGAGGCAAAGGATTCAGACTTGGCTCTTCAGGAGTTCAGACTTAGACTTTTAAATACGCGCTCATAGTATTACTCGGCCGAGACGAATCATCGCTAAGGTGGGTGACTACAAAGAGCCTATCTTTGCTTAGCCTGTACACTTAAAAATACGGATGATGCATGCTAGTCGCTAGTTGAATCACCCATTGCATGCTAATAAGAATATAACACACCTAGATAAGGGAATAATCTCATCTTGTATTGCTTGTGTTAGAATATGGAAATGAAACTTGGTTTATAGTTAGACCCTCGCATGCTACCTTAGTTCTGTGCAAGTAGACTCTGCCTTATTGTCTAGAACTAGTCGAGTTGATGCATTTATGTTATCTATCTTATATGTAATGCTTATCACAGAGATAATATCCCGGTATGAAAGCATAAACATAACATGGTTCACTTACCTGAGGCAGAAAGACTATCAAAATAGTCGTTCTGAGCCAAGTAATAAAAAACATCGAAAGACTTTGGGACCATAAGGTCGCCAAGGTGGTTTTCCGTATCGGGAACGGCATAATAGGAGATTGAAAGAAAAAAGAAAAAAAGTAATGGAAGTATCAAGTAAAAGAACTATACTCTACTGATAAGTAAAAAAGAACAAGATTCATGATTCGGGGTAGCTTGTAGCGGGTTCGTTCCTACGTCTACAACCATCGTCGTTTATTCTGGATGGCTTGTAGCGGGTTTGTTCATGTGTCTATAACCATCGCCGCTTATGCAGATCAAGAAATAAGATAAGAGAATAAGATAAGATAAAAGACTCGCTTGGTCATGGACAACTTGTGCACAAGGGTAGGGTTCCTATGGACGGTACGCTGGTCGCACTGGGGCCGATCTGATCCGGACGGAACATTATGGATAGTGACACTAATATCCTAGCAAGGGTATGGAGGGAGGGCTTGTAGCGGGTTCACTACATGCGTCTACAACCATCGTCGTCTACCCAACTATCGTCCAAAATGGCTTGTAGCGCCAGTGACCATTCATATAGACTAAGTTTGGCTCGATTATGATAATCCGTACGTGAGTCATTGTATTGCATCTAATTAATCTGAATCAAGCTGAATCTGTGAATAACATATCTGAATCAACCTGAATCTATATATAACATGTCTGAACCACCTGAGTATCATAATCTGGTAAATATAAGTAACTCGTGCACCTGAATCAAAAACAAGCTTTAATACTTGTGTTGCTCTATGATTCCTTGATTTCATTATATATATATATATATATATATATATATATATATATATATATATATATATTCGTGCTTGGCTAACTTGGTTAAACCATTGGTCATGGAAGGGCGAATGGTAGGTTGGTAAATCTTGCCGTGTTACTCCAATATCTCATGGTGTACTGCCATACAAGTTAGACTTCATATCTTATGCCATAAAACTGATGCTAAGGTAAGACTAGAAAGATAACATAATATTTGGTGAACGAAACTAATATAACGTGTTTGAATTTGTCGAGCGAATGAGAAGCCTCTCCACCAGTGCATTCATGTACTGATAACCCCACCATATTGCTTACAAGGTGTGGAGTATCCCCTAATGTGCGCTAAGGCATGAAGTTCACTCTGGAGCCTTAGAGTGTTGCATCCGGAGCTTAAGCACATAAACAGGACATAATATTCGAACATTGTCTATGTATCATCCCATGTTGTAAGCCGCTTGGAACGTCTTTATTTGTTGAGAGAGATAGAGAATGAGAGCTTGCGACTTGTAATCTCGGCCTAGCGTCACCTATAATATATCTTGATTATCAATAAAGAGCATGATTTTGTTTATAATTTTATTCATTTAACACTTCCACTATGACGACTCTGTAAACTTTTTACCATTTACCTGTTCGATTCTTATTCAGCTCATTCAGACTATCTGTGCGACTCTGTGGCTTAGCTATTTCTTCTCCTGTTAGGATCATGGCCTTGTACGGATGCAGCTTGTGCTGGCGTGGTATCACGTTCTGATGGGCACGATCATCTCGCGGGAGCACTGGCGCGGTGATTTGCGTCCAGCGAAGATGGTCGATCCTGTGGGAGATTAGGGCGTGACGCATAGGAGGATCTTCACATCATATCGAGATGGTAGGTTTGGACGTATAAAGATAGACAACAAGGAAAAAGCAGCAATTGTGGGCATATTACAGTTTGTTTAGAGACAATGATTTTATGCTTACGAAGAGTTCCCAACAGTTGTGTAAAACCCCTAATCCTAAAAATCGTATTAATCGTTTTAATTAATTATTTAATTAAATTATAGTAATTATTAGCTAATTAGAAGAAATAGGATTTATTTAATTTTTATTTTAGGTGTTTGTGCATCTAGGGGATTTTATGGAGCAACCATAAATTTTCCTAATTGATTCCATGTAGGAGATCCTGTGGACAGTTGGTAGCTTAATGGTATGCACTAATATAAATTCTAGAATTTTCTATGTATATAAATGTATATATATATACACATATATAGTTTAATTAGAAAAGAAAAGAAATTAGAAATAGTAATTATAAAATAGAAATAGAAAATAGAATTAGAAAAAAATAAGAAGGAAAAAAAATAAAAGGAAATAAGAATTCTTAATGGATCCTTAAACCCAAACCCATATCCTAATAAACTACCCGCCCGACCCTAAGCTAACTTACCCTACCTGCATTACAAAATAAATAGCAACAACAGTTGCGATTAAATCCTCCCCACCCCCGCGAGCGAAAACCCACCCCCCCCCCCCCCCCGCGCTGTGAAGACCCCCCCTCTCCTTATATATTTATGAATCTCTACCCTTTCCCAAACCCTAAACCAAATCTTCATCCTACCTCTCCCCGCCACATGACCGCCGCCAGCCAGACCGCCTCTAGGAGCCGCCTAGATCCGTCGGAGTTTTCTCGCCGACGACCGCGACCCTGCAATTGCAGAAATTGAACAGCGACGTACCTGTGTTCCAGCCCTGTTTCTCGTGACCCCGCTTGACCAAACTCGACCCCGTCTTACCCGGTATGTTCACGACTTAACCCCCTTCAATATCTGTATGTTAGTTGACCTCGAGCAGCGTGTAAACCTAGGCAAAAATAGCAACCAAGTTGCCAAAAAAAGATAACTTTTGAGTATCGCAGAAAACTGCGGTAACTACCTATGTTCACGGATTCGTATCTCCCACCACAGCGATCCGAATTTAATTTTTCTTATTGGTATGTGAAGACCACCTAACCTAGTTTAATTTTTGTTATTTATATTAATTTATTAACTGCTGTATGTAGAATTAAACCAGTTAGAAAACCCCAAAAATCTACTTTTTCTAGATTTCCAGAAATTATGATACGAAGTGCGTCCCGCCAAACGGGACCGCCCCGTCATATACCAAGTATACCAAAAGGTGCGCACGGTATATCCAGACGTGTGGACTTTCGTAAAAACTGATTTTGATGCGTGTGCGCGTCGGAATCAGCCCGTATCCGTAAAATTTTCTCGTATCGCAACTTTTGTAAAAGCCCTACGCATTTAGTGCACGCTCGTCAGAATACGAAGAAACTTGTGCCATTGGACTCGTGGTATTGTGCTGGTCCTGTGACCCAATTTTTACGTAATTCTGAGGCAGTTGACTCATCGCCTATTGGCGAGCCCCACGATTGACTTTTTGGGCAAAATTGTGTTCGGCTCACCGGAATCCACATTTGGACATACCGATGAGTTTGTACTGACATTTAGAGTTGTTTGACCTATAATTTATCCTAATTAGAGACCGTTACCCATGGTACGCTATTCGGTGGGAAGTGGCCCACATGTGGAGCCCATTTTGACCCAAAATTACCGTTTTGTCCCTGTGTCCAAATTGGACGAAAAGTGAGTACTTTCTAGCTATTTTGCTTATTTTGGGAACATTGGTGATTTTTATTTCAGCACCCGGAGACGTTCATCTGAGGCCGTAGTTTCTGACTCTTGGTGTTTGACATCTAGACGTTACACTTTGCAGCTCTTTTGCCAGGCAAGTATACATTGCCTTGTTGTACTGTTTAAATTATGTATTATTATTTGCATGTTTATATTATATAACTGTACGCGTCCGAGAGAGACTCGGGTGCAGTCAACGAAGGCGTTGACGTTAGGACTTGTGTCTAACCTAGTGTCTAATAGACCCACCTAAAGTTATGGAGTTATTGGTATGACTCCCCAGGCCTTGACATGTATCATTACACGTCACAGAGTGAGTTCATGTAGGGACGCGTGCCTCATGCTCGACTAGCCATCGGGGTGAGCAATACGTGTGACGGTATTTAGCTTAGTGTTTATTTCTATAGAGACTTGCATTATAGTACGAGATATCCACGTCGTGTTCACGACTTGTATATCTATATTGGGCGGGGAGGATGACTAGTAGGCGTATGGGACACCCACTTTCTTTATACATATACCACACTCGACGGAGTGATATGGACGTTATTATTTATACATATACCACGTTCCCTAGAGTGTTGGACGTTATTTGGTGATTTTATAGATACCTCATTCTTCGGAATGATGGACGTTACAGACACCACACCCTAAAGAATGTTGGATGTTATTATATTCATGCGCCCATGTTATAGGGGGCATATGTGGCATATACTAGCCAGTCATGACGATTGGTGAATTACGTCAGCATATGTCTAGCCTACACTTTCCCATACACTCAAAGTTGTCCTCAAATTTGCATTCACTTAGATGGTTAACGTACCCTTTTATTTATTCAGTATTTACTTTATGGCATGCTTCTATGTATCTTTTTATGTCCCTCTGAGGACCTGGTCCCTTTCCAGGTATAGATGTTCCTGAGTATTCGCAAGGGCACAGATCTGGACTGGTTACCCTTATGCTTCGAGGAGGTCTTCTCTTCGAGCCTCGTAATTATTAGAGGTTGTACTTATTTTGTAATTTTCTTGTTTATTCTATATTTTAGTTCGATAATGGATTTGTTTCCATCCGACTATCATCTTTATATACTTTATTTTGGGATCTAGTTATAGATATTGGTTATTCATTATATTTAATTTTTTTTCTAGATGAGATTAGATTATATACTGTAACTTATGATAGATTTATACCACTTATGAATTATTGTTCATGATACAGCGTACGCAGGTGTTATGATTTCCATATATTGGAGTTGCCATATACATGCGGCTCGTATGCTTACGTATCCTAGTCCTACGTATTTTTGGGACTGGGACATGACATGTTTTTAGTGGTGGCCCATGCAGGTCAAGAGCATATTATCTCGGTTACGTTACTGTATCGAGTAAGCCTACACCTAGGATTAGAGTATAGGATCTCATCCACAATTGACTATGCCTTATCTTCCTTCTAGTCTGTTCTATTTAAATAATTGCATTATACTTGATTCATGTGCTTCCCTAATAGTTCTTTGAGTATAGACTCTGCTAGAATATAGGAATCTTTGTTGATAGGATGATAAGTAGGGTAACCTTCCTATTAAGAGTACTAGTAGGATACTGACACATCACTAAGTTTAGAATATTCAGTAAACCCTAGTATCCCCTTATCTATAGACTGGTTTACCATTATCCCTTGATATAATTATGAATGACTTGAGATGTAGTACAAACACTACTAGGGTTAGTTATAAATTTAACCGCACTATTTTACTCTAGCATTAAGGAACCAATAGAAATCCAAGATTTAACATTAGAACTAAACCTAACTTTCATAGTAAGATAGTATTAGAACTATAAATTTAGATTCTTGTCTTGGTATTAGTAGACGACACCAAAGGAAACCTAGAGGAATGAATCTAACATTTCCCTTGATCATACATCGAACACATATATTAGCATACCACCTCCCCTAAGGAAAATCATGATGTCATCTAGAGTCTTTCTATTTAGTTTATATCTTGTTCTCCTGAAAACTTAGCACTCGCGAATTGTGCAATGACTAATTATACTTTGTTCATCTTCCAACTCGTGCTACCTAACACTTCTGATTGTAGACCGAGTGATTCCTTGTATGTTATGATATATATCTTGCTAGGGTTATAGTTATAGCCTTGAACTTTGAAATTAGGTGCTTGGTAGCTAGAGCTTGATGGTTTGAGTTATTCTTTTAGATTGTGATTTGATTATTCTTAGTTTTAATCATATAATTTGTAACCATCTCGATACAAGTTATATCCTCTTTCATTTAAGGCCAGTAACTTTTTCATACCTACTATTGACACCCTTGTTCTATGAGCACTATGATTAAGACTTAAGGTGACCATTACCTATATAATATAATAGGATACCCAAATGAGTACCAATCTTTTTTTCTCATATACCCCCAATAAGAGTTCATACTTTATTTATAAGAACAAGGTTATTTTGTAGATTTCTCTTAAGACTGTCACAGTATTGGTTTATTATCTGGGTAGTATGCCTCATAACCTAGTGACACTTAGTCCACTTGACTCATTATTGAAGTGTAACTGAATGACATTAACTGTATACTAGCATAAGACGATAGTGTTTATTCAGACTGTAGAACTTAGAGGCACATACCCCTATTTGGTCGACTAGCAACTTAGACAAGGAGTAGTATGACAACTATAGAGACTGTAGAGTCTTATTTTTGTTTTGTTTGTGAACTTGAATTATTTGTATCTTATTTCATCATGATCAAGCATATTTATATTTTATATACTACCTTGACCTATGCTGCTATTTTATAGCCTAATTTTGCAAGCTTATTCTTTTATCGAGCTTGTTCATGATATATGTATTAGTGGATGCATACATTAATACATTTCAGAATCAGTGTATTAAGGTCTAGCTAACCTTGGTGCACCTGGTTCGCCCTTCGCATAGCTACTTTACGTGGATTGAGATATATAATGTCTAGTAGACGAATATACTTGCCCTCTAGACATGCCTGAGCATATCGTATCAATTACATAACTATACCGATACGAGCATGTGAATAAGAATTTGTCGAATAGGATTTTAATCCACAGCTGCCTTGACAATTCTTATTTGAATTCTTTAAAAATGCCTTAATCCCTATACTTATATTCTATTACCTCCCCCTTAAACTCTTTATTATTGTTTTCCATCTTCCCTTATTTCGGAAAGACGAAACCTCATACCTAGTATAAGTTAGATATACAGATAGTACTAGATATACCCCATAGGCCAACTGCATTACTTGATGATGATTTTTCATAATTAAGGGCATATCATAGGTAATATGTTGGTGTTCAAACTTTTGAGGATCGAATAGCATGATTAAATAAGTTAAGGAATATTTTTCTTAAGTGTATAGCCTTATATGATAGATGGATAAATTTTAAATTGGGTAGAAGTCGCATTGTTAATTTGAGATTAAATTCTTTTAGATTGTGATCAAGTAGGATTAGATTGAGAGATTAAGTCATTTTAAATGTGGAGAATTTTAGAAGAAGGAGTTAGATGATGAGTATTTAATAAATTTTAAAATCTTGATATTGTGGACCAAATATTTATACTTGGGCACATGATTTAAATTTTGAATATTGAAGGTCGAATCATCGATTTAAATCTTGAAAAAAATAAATAGAACTCTAAACATGAACATTGACGGATTGAATTACAAATTTGATGATTTGAATAATGGTTAAATTTTGATTGCTGGATTACCTATTTGAAATATTAAGGATGTGAATTGAATTTAAAAATTTGAAGAATACAAAAATTCATAAGTGAAAATAGGAATAATATTGGACTAGAATTGTTTTCTAGGGGATATTATGATAGTTGGAGATCGTGATGTAAAATTTATATGCGTATTTAATTCTTGAAGATGTTATATGGATTTAATTTAAATTTGGATATTGATAATTTGAAAAAGTGAGAAGAGTTACAATATGTTAAATTTTGATTAAACAGAGGTTACCTTAATTTTGAAAGTGATTGCGATGAATTAGAATATATTTTAAATTTTAGAAGAGATTGTGATTGACTTGCCTTATATGCGAATGTGAAGGAATTAACAAATTATGGCTTATTTTAATTTCGGGGATGAAATTGTTTATAAGTTGGTTATATTGTAAACACCCAAAATTAGACCCATTTGGCTTAGAAAGAGAAACTAGGGCTAGTTTGAATTCAATTAGAAATAGAACACGATATGTTATTTAATTATACAACATTTAAATCACATAGTGCACCTACCATTCTGACCTCGGTGTAACTTATAATTATGCTTTCTTGTGCTACAATTTAGTCGCACAACATTCATCGCAGACATTATTATTTAATTATAAATAAATTTAACTTTGTACCCTTGTGTGTTCCAACCTTAATTGGAGACACAATCTTGACCCATTTCGTCCCACCTAATTTTGATAATATTCTATCATGAGTTCCCTATATCCATGACACTTGTGTTCCACCTAATTTTATCCCCATGTACTTCTAATTAATTTCAGAATATCGTGCACATTAATTTTAATTAATTTAATCTGATTCTCATCTTTGTGCAATTTTTTAATTGTTGGGCACTTTTATGCAAAAATGCAATAAGGTGTCCACACCATTGGACATGACACAGGAAGAAGCCTATTTTTCGTTCATGTAGATTTTCTTCATAATTTTCGGAATGTGCAACGCGCAACATCGTCCACTCTTTTAAACCTAGCATTGTATTTTAAACAATACAAATTATAGCCCTCCAAATATCCCCATGACAATTAGAAAATCATGAAGGTTAAGATGGAGGAAGGTACATAATAAGCTGCAAATCTCTATCCTATACCATCTTTGACTTTCTATCATGGCTTAGTTTTTAATTTCGAGGACGAAATTTTTCTAAGTTGGGTAGAATATAAAACCCCTAATCCTAAAAACCTATTAATCTTTTTAATAATTATTTAATTGAATTATAGTAATTATTAGCTAATTAGAAGAAATAGGATTTATATAATTTTTATTTTAGGTGTTTGTGCATCTAGGGAATTTTATGGAGCAACCATAAATTTTTCTAATTTATTCCATGTAGGAGACCCTGTGGACAGTTGGTAGCTTAATGGTATGCACTAATATAAATTCTAGAATTTTCTATGTATATATATGTATATGTATATGTATATGTATATATATATATATATATATATATATATATATATATATATATATATATACATATATAGTTTAATTAGAAAAGAAAAGAAATTAGCAATAGTAATTAGAAAATAGAAATAGAAAATACAATTAAAAAAAAAATTAAGAAAGAAAAAGAAATAAAAGGAAATAAGAATTCTTAATGGATCCTTAAACCCAAACCCATATCCTAATAAACTACCCGCCCGACCCTAAGTTAACCTACCCTACCCGCATTATAAAATAAACAGCAGCAACAGCTGCGATTAAACCCCTTCCCCCCCCCGCAAGCGGAAACCCCTCCCCCCTCCCGCGCTGTGAAGAACCCCCCGCTCTCCTTATATATATATGAATCTCTACCCATTTCGAAACCCAAAACCTAATCTTCATCCTCCCTCTCCCAGCCAGACCGGCGCCCGGAGCCGCCTAGATCCGCCGAAGTTTCCTCGCTGACGACCGCGACCCCGCAACTACAGAAATTGAACAGCGACGTACCTGTGTTCCAGCCATGTTTCTCGTACCCCCGTTCTACCAAACTCGATCCCGTCTTCACCGGTATGTTCACGACTTAACCTACTTCAATATCTGTATGTTAGTTGACCTCGAGCAGCACGTAAACCTAGGCGAAAACAGTGACCAAGTTGCCAAAAAATGATAACTATTGAGTATCGCAGAAAACTGCAGTAACTACCTATGTTCACGGATTTGCATCTCCCACCACAGAGATCCGAATTCAATTTTATTGTTGGTATGCGAAGACCACCTAACCTAGTTTAATTTCTATTATTTATATTAATTTATTAACTGTTGTATGTAGAATTAAACCAGTTAGAAAACCCCGAAAACCTACTTTTTCTATATTTCTAGAAATTGCGATACAGAGCGCGTTCCGCCAAACGGGACCGCCCCGTCATATACCAAATATACAAAAAGGTGCGCGCGGTATACCCAGACGTGTGGACTTTCGTGGAAAATGATTTGGACGCGTGTGTGCATCAAAATTAGCCCGTATCCGTAAAATTTCTCGGTGTTGCAACTTTTATAAAAGTCCTGCGCATTTAGTGCATGCTCGTCAGAATACGATAAAACTTACGTCATTGGACTAATGGTATCACGCTGGTCCTATGACCCAATTTTCACGTAATTCTGAAATAGTTGACCAAGTCGCCTATTGGCGGGCCCCACTGTTATTTTTTGGGCAAAATTGTGTTCGGCTCACCGGAATCCACATTTGGACATACCGATGATTTCGTACTGACATTTAGAGTTGTTTGACCTATAATTTGTCCCAATTAGAGACCGTTACCTATGGCACGCTATTCGGTACGAAATTACCGTTTTACCCCTGTGTCCAAATTGGACGAAAACTGAGTGCTTTCTAGCTATTTTGCTTATTCTGGGAACGTTGGTGATGTTTATTTCAGAACCCGAAGACGTTCATCTGAGGCCGTAGTTTCTGACTCTTGGTGTTTGACATCTAGACGTTACACTTTGTAGCTCTCTTGTCAGGCAAGTATACATTGCCTTGTTGTACTGTTTAAATTTTGTATTATTAGTTACATGTTTATATTATATAACTGTGCGCGTCCGAGAGAGACTCGGGTGCAGTCAACGAAGGCGTTGACGTTAGGACTTGTGTATGACCTAATGTCTAGTAGATCCACCTAAAGTTGTGGAGTTATTGGTATGCTCCCCAGGCCTTGACACGTATCATTACATGTCACAGAGTGAGTTCATATAGGGACACGTGCGTCATGCTCGACTGGCCATCGGTGTGAGCAACACGTGTGACGGTATTTAGCTTAGTGTTTATTTCTATAGAGACTTGCATTATAGTCCGAGATGTCCACGTCGTATTCACGACTTGTATATCTACATTGGGCGGGGAGGATGACTAGTAGACATATGGGTCACCCACCTCCTTTATACAGATATCGCACTCGACGGACTGGTACGGACGTTATTATTTATACAGATACCACGTTCCCTAGAGTGTTGGACGTTACTTGGTGATTTTACAGATACCTCATTCTTCGAAATGATGGACATTACAGACACTACACTCTAGAGAATGTTGGACGTTATTATATTCATGCGCCCGTCTTATAGAGGGAATATGTGCCATATACTAGCCAGTCATGACGATTGGTAAATTACGTCAGCATATGTCTAGCCTACACTTTCCCATACACTCAAAGTTGTCCTCAAATTTATATTCACTTAGATGGTTAGCGCACCCTTTTATTTATTCAGTATTTACTTTATGGCATGCTTCTATGTATCTTGTTATGTCCCTCTGAGGACCTGGTCCCTTTCCAGATGTAGATGTTCCTGAGTATTCGCAGGAGCGCAGATCCGGACTGGTTACCCTTATGCTTCGAGGTGGTCTTCTCTTTGAGCCTCGTGATTGTTAGGGTTTGTACTTATTTTGTAATTGTCTTATTTATTCTATATTTTAGTTCGGTAGTGGATTTATTTCCATCTGACTGTTATCTTTAGATACTTCATTTTGGGATCTAGTTATAGATATTGGTTATTCATTATATTTGATTTTTTGTGTGGATGAGATTAGATTATACACTGTGACTTGTGATAGATTTATACCACTTATGAATTATTGTTCATGATACAGCGTACGCAGGTGTTATGGTTTTCATATATTGGAGTTGCCATATACATGCGGCTGGCATACTTACGTGTACTAGTCCTACTTATTTTTGGGACTGGGCCGTGACAAGTTGGCTCGAGGAGATATTGTTTATCTCATGTACAAGCTCAAGTCGCTGAGTTGTAAAAGCATGGCACAGGCATCGTATGGTGGCTCGAGGGGTATTCGATAGGTATTTGTAGATCGTCGAAAACTTGTCTAGGAGGGTCTTCGAGATGATTTGAGGGATATGGAGGATTTGGTTCATCGAGAAAAAGTGAGGAATGGTGTTGAGCCAAAGATTGAGGGTCATTTTATCGGTCCCATGACAGTTGGTCGGTCTCTAGGTGGGGATTGTTCCACAGATCCGATTTTGGTGACGGGTGATTTTTCAAAGCTTCACGGAGCAACATTAGTTTCAGCTATTTAAAACTAGGGAGGCGATCAAGGTGTGCATAAAACTTAATCAGAGGCAGGTGCATATACATTTGTACAGTTTTGGCAGAGTTGTGTGTCATCAACAGCGTGTAGAGTGCATGATATTCTGCTCAAGGATGCATGTGTATGGGGGATCTTTATTGTCGAACATGAAAGAGGCCAGGTTTAGGTGACTGAATCTCGAGGAAACAATACCGTCCACTTGGTTGGGCCATCCAAGGGTGAAGAAACTCGTCAAAATAGTAGCACATTCTGGTGAAAGACGGAAGTCCAAGATAGGCAGTCGAGACTTATGGTGAGACTGATTATCAGGAATTTTGGTCTTGGTCGTGTCATTGATGTTGGCAGGATCCCAGTGGCACATAAGGTGCTACACAATGAAGATAGCATCGACGTGGTGGTCGAGGAGCTGGAGACGACAAAAGATGAAAAGCAAATAAGGAGATCGGAGATCGGTGACAAAGTGGAGCAAGAACTCTGTTGGAGGGCGACATGTATGGATTCCAGTTGAGGAGCCATTGGGTCAATACCCTCTCATCAGATTGGAGGAAAAGATTGTTAGAGTCTAGTCTGGATGTCAAGGAGGTTGAGAACTTGGCCTGAGTTCTATCAGGACAGAGTTCTGCCCAAGTTATGTCAGCTTATTCCAGAACCTTTAGCAAGGTCCAAACCGAACTCAGGCCGAGTTCGATTCGGACTGGGCTGACGAATTTTGGATTTTAATCTACACAGTTGGATGCTAGTGACGGCCAGATCATATGGTGGACTATTTTGGGGATTTTCTAAAACCCTAAAATAGGTTTCTCAACCTATTTATATGCGTTGAGGGTTGAGGCACAAAGAATAGCACAAGGTAGAAGATTCATGGTGCTTGTCTATAGAAAATCTAAGAGAAAGTCCATACTTTGATCTTAGGACTTGCCGTTTGAGACAGCAGAAATAGGAGATCAGTACGGGGAAGTCGTCGTCTTCGTACAAGGAGATCGCTACGAACATGGTAAGTGATTTCAGTTGCAATCTCTCTCTCTCTCTCTCTCTCTCTCTCTTCTTGAGTTTGAAGAGGAGGTTGAACATTTGGAAAATGGTTCAACTTAGTTTTTTTTCAATATTGTATCTTTTGTCGGAAGTTATAATGATTTGGATATGTCCAAATATGTAGTTTGATTTGTCTTAGCGTTCGAGGTGGATTTGTTCATTATCTTCATGTGGGTTGACATTCGTTCTGCGTCCGTGTCTTTGGTCGAACCTAATTCGTGCCATGCACGGGTTCCCAACAAGTGGTATCAAAACGCTCTTGTAGGGTGCTGCTAATCCCAATACTTCATGGTTGACTTAGATTGACTGTTAGATCTGGTTTCGATTTTCATAATATTCGACATTTATATTTAGTTTTAATGTCTCGTATAATATTCAAAATTTACATTCAAGTCTCCAATATGGACGCTCAGTCCAAGTTAACGGTTAGGACGAGACTCAAAACTTTTTCATATGATACGGAGACCTAAACCCATATTCCGAAAATTATACAAGACCCTAAAATTAAATAACCCTAACATTTATCTTGTCCATAGGAAATAAAGGATGCCATGAGCGTCTCTTGTTAACACTCGCCACAGCAAATGTGCTAAATCATATCAAATGGTTCACACAGAATATATGTACATCAATCTTAAGTTCCATGCTGTTAACTATGCATTTCTTGGAGTTAAAATTATCGTATTCATTCATTTTCTAATATTTCAATCAGAGAATATATGTACATCATGATGCTCTTCTGAAATTGTTTTCTTCAGTCAATAATATGTAATCATGGCAGCAACGATGGTTGGGAATTCTCCAGACTTCTACTATATATGCGCCGACCACTCATCAGTTGGATTCCCAACACTTTAATGTCGATCACAGGCTCCTTGGATGCTGATGACAGCCAAAGCTTATTCCATAATGAAATGCTCACAACAGCTTTCTCGTTATACACCAATACAAGTCAAGTGTATGGAAGTATGTTTCGATCTCTCTGTACACTGGCAAAGCAATTTTTGATTTTGTTCTATATATATATAACCTGCATTCTTAACAAAGGAGAATGATGAATATTAGATAAACACATTAGAACTGTAGTGCTACCAATTTAAAAAATATGCACATGCTTATGAAAGCAATAATAAAATATCCTAAAGTTCCCAAGGAGATGTTAATTTGAACGTCAAACTGGAAATTTCAATAAGGTATTAGTGAACTCCTAAGATTAATGTAACGGTACTCCAAGTGCTCGAACATTTTTCGCACCTTAACTTTTTACTGCTTAATTATGGCACCACAATTTCGTAAATTATTCTTTTAAAACATATTTCGTCAATTTTAAAGCACATCGAAACTATTTCAAAAGCATATATTGTAGTACAAAAGCACAATATAAAAACTTATATTGTCATATATTTTTTGAAATGATTCCGATGTGCTTTAAAATTGACCAATGGTGTTTCAAAAGAACAATTTACAAAATTTTGATGCCAAAATCAAATAACAACGTCAGAACGAACGCTAGTCGGATGCCAATAGGATAATTTAGCCTATCCAGGAATTACAAAATTACCTTGTGTCTCAGAAATTATGATGTCTACTCTTAATTCCACCCTGCTTCTGAGATCTAGTTTGATTGATTCCATTTTATATTAGAGCATCATATCTTACAATGTTATTTAATATCCTTTAGATTCTAGAAAAAATCCTTGAAATATTTGAAAGAAGGCATTAAAAGTAAAAAATAAATGGCAAGAAACAAATCACCCCAGAGAATTAATTGCAATCCATCTGGAAGTCCCATCCCCCTCCTCCTTTATCATGGACCAGTTTGAAAACGAGTCTATTATTCCCAGCAATTTCTAATATGAAGTTCATTGTAAAAAAAAAAAAAGGCAGCACCCCCGAGAAACGCAAAAAACTAGTCACCTGAGAGCAAGGAAGGAAACAACAATGCACGAATCGCTTTGAGGAACAACTCTGACATACAACGAGACTCGCTAGAGAAGAAACCACGACCGCCACCATGCATAGAAGGCTGAAAAACAAATCTCTAGTTATTAGAAATTAGAATGTTAACCAACTTTAGGTTCATAGTAAACTAGAAGTCACTTACGACATAGTGAATTTGTGATCCTAATTTTGATATATATATATATAGTGAATTTCGATTCTTAATTCGTGCAAAAATGAAGGAATGTGATCTGATGGTCCAAATAATGAATTATAGTTGATGAAATCATAAATTACAGTAAACAAGTAGTCCCCTAAGAAAGGACGTAAAAGAAGAGGAGAGAGAAAAAGACCAATCTGAATGTTTGCGAAGCGATCAAACTATTACCACTAGGATTCCGCATGGGATCATCTTCCTCCCAATGATCAGCGCCGCGGCGGCCATGGTCATAAGCCCGAGTAGACCACAGTGAAGGGAAAGGATTCCAATTGGACGCCGCGGCCATCCTTGGGCTGCTTCCACCCCCACCACCACCTCCTCTTGTCGCACCCCGACCGCCGGAAGATTGATCCGGCAGCTGAAACCTGCAGACGGGGCACGAGTTGTGTATCCGAAGCCACGGCACGATGCAGTCGGAGTGGTACACGTGCTTGCACGGCATCTCCCGCGCCGCCTCTCCCCTCTCGAAGTCCTCCCTGCACACGGGACACTGCGGCTCCTCCCCGAGGTGCCCGTCGGTTATCGTGACCGTCGGGAGCGAGTCGATGGCCGACGCGGGCGCGGGGGGCAGCCCCGGGCGGTCGTTCTGCGTCAGGTCCTCGATGAGCTGCTGCAGGCCGGGCCCGCTGAAGTACTCCCCCGTACGACGGGCAGCGTCGGGTGCGGCTGCCGGGAGCGAGTTCGCGGGCCGGGTGGGGACGACCCGGGGCTGAGGTGGAGGTGGCGGGGGTGCGGGTGGAGGAGGGAACATGGGGTGCAAGAAAGCTCGGTGGGGGGAGGGGGGAGGGTGGAGCTCGTGCATGAACTGGCCGAAGCAACGGGGGCAGAAGGTGACCTGGTAGCCGGGGGAGGAGATGAACCTGACGGAGAGCATGCACTCGTAGCACCAGAAGATGCGGCAGCTCCTGTGGGGGCCGTAAGGATTGACAGAAAACATTCTTTTCAGGTAGTTTGGATTACTGATGAAGACATGGGAGGAGGGAGTATATATATGTGGTTTTGATTTAGAATGGATCGATGAGGATTGAGGAAGAAGCTAGAAGAAGGGAGCTGAGAGCAAGGGAGAAAGAAGGGATAGCTTCCTGGGAAGTAGAAAAGCTATTCTTGCGACAGTGAGTTGGGGATTAGCTGCTTGTTTGCGGTTACTTTCCTTGCAAGCTTCCTCCATTGGTTGCGGTCGTTGCCGGAAACCATCCCATAAAGTTACCGATACGAAACTATCCCGTAACTGCTACAAATGACTATACTACTTCCATAAACATGCTTCGTTCCAATTGTCACAGAATAGTTTGGAGAGAATTTGGAGGTACAAATAAACATTACTTTTTCATTAATTACAATTCAAATTTTCCACTCTCTTTCTTTGTAACCACGCCTGGTCTAATTTTAATACTCTACACTTTAGCGGTTCTACCAATCTGGGAATATACAAATAATACATGGATTATGAACAAAAAGTACCGGAGGAATCCACAATCGCATGGAGATCAGAATTTTCTAATGCTAACTCCAAAATTTCTCTAATTTTTTTTTATTAGTGTTATTCTGCAATACATTCATAGTTTGTTAATGGTAATTATATTTATCCTCCAAATATTTTGTCTAATCTTTGATAATCTGAAGGATAACACTAATTAAAAAAAAAACTGATTGTGAAGCAAATTAGCAATTAGCAATCTGAGGAATAACAAAAAAATGGCCCTCAGTTTGGATAATAAATTGCATAGATAACGTTAGGGAAAGGGTACATGAGCGCTGCCAAGATACAACTCAGTTTGGATACTTTCTCTTGAGCTTTGAAACTTGAGCAAAAGATCTTGAAGCCATGGGATACTTAAACAATGAAGTCGGAACACTAACCACCACCACCACCACCACCCCGCCGCTATACGGCAGCACTATTTGACCTGCTCGTGGGCATGACCGTGAGTAGCCCGTGCCCACGTGGCGGACTTCCAATGGAGCGCACAGAGACAGTGAGGTCAGGAACAGGATCAGAAGCATGCTGGGAGAAAAGCTGAATGGGGCCGGATGTTTGGATGTAACCAATAGAAGTTTGTCACGTCGGCGCGGACCACCCGCGGTCACACTCACGGACTGACAAAATAGAACATTCTCGCACCATATGGGTCCCATCCAGCCACATCTCTCCCCTCTCTTTTCCAATGGCGGCTGACCACATGACGGTTGTAACCTCTTTGGTCGTAAGAAGGTTGTAGGCATAGCAAAATCCATTTTTTTTATTTATGTAACTACGCGCAAAACATCAACAACCGTCGCTAGTAAGTCATCGTAGAACCGAATTCAACTGGCTATTATGGTCAGTAAGAAAAGATATAATTTTTTTAGCTTAATGGACCTTTCCAAATCAAACCGCGGAAGGAGGGGGAGGGGACGTATGGGAATAGTGGATCCAAATGATACAAAATAGATAAAGTTTGGTTTGTATCTACGGGCATCTCAACAAAAAAAAAATAAAAAAAAATAAAAAATAAAGTCACCGTAGAAGAACGCAAAACTAGAGATGTATGAGCGACCAAGTAGAGATGCCTTAGCGACCCCTACCTACGTTACAGATATGTCGCTCACCAACGTTCACATGCCATGTCAGTATATGACTTAATGAGCTACTAATGGTGTCATTTTTGAGTCACCAATGTCCAGCAATCCTAACTTAATTTTGTCGCTAATTTTATCATCATAAGTCGCTAAGGCGAATCGTTAGGTGTTGATTTAGCATTTGCTTCCCAAAAACTCATCCTTAAATGTTACAGAAAATGTACTGTACCGATAATATTTTTATATTAATTAATTACATCGATAAAATTTTGAAAAATTTGAAATTCCGATACATATCGTCATCCCAGATGTCGAAAAACCTGCATATTATTTTTATATTGAAACTCGTCCAGCATGTGCGCATATTTTCGTCCGCTCGGTTGGTGAAAATTTAGCAGGCTGACGTGGCAAAAGAAAATTTGGACTTTTCCAAATTTTCGCCAACTCAGTTGGCGAAAATTCACAGGCTGACGTGACATGTAAAAAAATATATTTGTTGAGCTTTCGTCAACTGAGTTGGCAAAAATTTTGCTGGATTTTTATGGTTTCGGTTTGTTTTGGTTTTTTTGGTTTTTATGTTTTGGGTTTGTATTTTGTTTTATGTAGAAAGTTTGATTTGGTTTGGTTTTTTTTTTTTTTTGGATAGTTGGTTTGGTTTTTTTTGTTACTTTTTGTGTTGGTTTTTTTCTGGTCACTTATCAACTCATTTTTTTGTAACGTTCATATTGTAACGTTAATATTTTGACAACGGCTCTTTTTTTTCTCATATCTACAAATTAATTTCTTTCATTCTCTGTTCATTTCTCACTCAACCCACATATATTGAGAAGCTATTTCAGCTCACTCACTGTATTTAGAAGCTCATTCTCTTGTCATGGATCAAAGTCAAACAATACTATGTTCGGTTGGAGGTGTGCTACATGAGTTAGTTTATTAAGGCGGTTTAACTGAAAAAAATTTAATTGATCGAAATATTTTGTTTGATAGTTTACGTAATCAAATTGTTGAGCAATGTTCTATTGATTATGAATTTATATTGGTTCAAGTTTATTTAACTAATTGTATAAAGTTAGTTAGTGAACAAGCATGAAAATTTATTCTAGAAGTTAATGTACAAGCAACGTACATTACTATTTATGTAACTTCACCACCACCCAAAAATAATATTGTAAGTAGTATATTTGCTTCTAATCAAGTTAATAATATTCCTAGTTCTTCTCATCAAGTTATTTTATTTACTGAACAAGAACATATAGTAGATGATGGTAATAACGATGATGAAAACAATGATGATTTAATTAAAAATTTAGATGATAAATTTGATGGCAATGTTGATAGTATTAGCATTTCTGGATTAATCATTGGAAGAAAATTTGATAATCGTTCTGAATTTAGATTTTTTTTATTGATATAGCAATTGCACATAATTTTACTTGTCATGCTATTTTAAACAATGCTAATGGAATTGTATATAAATGTAACGATTCAAGTTGTAATTGGTGAGTATACGCTAAAGTCGTTGGTAAAGGTGAAGGTTTTGTTATTACTACGCTATAAAACGTTCATTTTTGTTTAGGTGGACATACAACAAGTTCTCATCCATTAGCTACTATTGTATGGGTTAAAAATAAGATTATTAATAAAATTCGAGATAATCAGTCGTATAGTTCATTGTATGTTGTAAATGATATATATAGAGAACAAGGAATATATATTAAATACTGTAAAGCTTGGAAAGCTCGAAAACTTGCTCTATCCGAAATAAATGGTAGTTCTATTGATGCATATAATAGTCTTTGTCACTGCCCAATTCTAGAAAATAGGATTTTTTTTTTTGGTAAATTGTGTATTATTTTTAAATAATTATAATTATATTTAATTATTGATTGTATTATTTTTTATTGATTGATTTAGGGTTTTGGCTAGTCTGGACCCGTGTCAGACCCTAGTGGACCCATGCCGACTCAACCCACACCCTTGTGAGACTTATTTTTGGGTTTAGAATATTTATTATATTTTTTAATAGGTTAGTTGGAGAGATTAGGAGTTAGTTTGAGTGCTTTTGGAACCCAAAACCCAAGTTGCTTCCTAAAGGGGAGGGCATTTTGGACTTTTGTATTTGTAAACCCCTTCTTATTCTTGTGTGGCAGCCCCCATTCCCAGCCGACCAGCAGCACAGCCCCCTCCCCACTCTTCTTCTTCACTACTACTACTTCTTCTTCTTCTTCTCCATTCTCTATTTCTTCTTCTTTCCTTCTCCCAAGTTCAAGTAAGCACTCTATTT
The DNA here is from genome assembly GCA_036927795.1 of Iris macrosiphon. Lineage (NCBI taxonomy): Eukaryota > Viridiplantae > Streptophyta > Magnoliopsida > Asparagales > Iridaceae > Iris > Iris macrosiphon. The sequence continues at coordinate 43,944,251 of JAYESA010000006.1, read as the reverse complement.
CTCCTCTTTCTTCTTCTATTCTTCATGGATGTGAACCCTAACCCTATATTTTCCCCTAACCTAGGTGTTTAGAGCCTAGACTTAGTGTGGAGGCTAGATTTGGAGGCTTAGAGCTTGAGGGAGGTGATTTCAAGTGAATTGGAGACTTTGGCCTTGGGATTCCAACTCCCAAGAGGTAAATCCTAACTTTTTCCTTACTAATTGCTCTAATGTAGTATAATTAGTGGTTTAGAACCTTCCTAGACCCTAAGGCTACCCGTGGAAGGAAGTTGGAACAAGTTTGGTTGTGTTTGGAGACTTTGACATTAGGTTTTGTGTCAATTTCGGGTGGAATCCGAAATTGGCCCAATTTTGGCTGATGCCCTAGGTTAGACGGACCTAGGTAGACGTGTACAGCGGGGGGAGGGGGGACAGCAGTGCACAGCGTGCTGCTGTGCACACAGCAGCAGCAGCAGCAATGTCAGCAGCAGCAGCAGTGTAAGCAGCAGCAGCAGCAGCTTCGTGGCGAGCGCAGCGCCGCGTGGCAAGGCCTAGCAGGGTGTAGCAGGGTGAGAGATAAATATAGATAGATAGATTGATAGGGTAATAGATAAATAGATCAATAGATAGATAGTTAGATAGATAGATAGATAGATAGATAGATAGATAGATAGATAGATAGATAGTTAGATAGATAGAATTTTAGATAGATAGTTAGATAGATACTAGGAAGATAGGTAAATTGATAGATAGATAGATAGATATTAGATAGGTAGATAGATCTATATGTATAGCTATATATACATATAGCTAGTTAGATGCATAGTTATAGCTATATATATATATGTAGGGATATGGGTATATATGTATGTGTTTGTAGATATATATATATATATATATATATATATATATATATATATATATGTTAGATATATTATAGCCTAGATTAGTAACTAGGAGTATATCTATATGCAAATAGATAACTAGAGGGGTAGTTAGAGGGGTATTGGGAGAGATCTCAATACCTTGAGATATCAAGGTATCTCAATACCTTGAGATATCCAAGGTATTGAGTTTCGAGCGGAGTTTTTGAGCAATTGCCTAGGCTTGAGTTTAGAGATAGGTTTTTATGTATATGTGTATATAATTAAGCGTGCTAACATAGGTTTTAGCGGGTATAGGCGGGGTGCATAGCCTAGGTCGAGGTATCGGATACCGAGGGTATCTCGGTATCTCGAGGAGGCGAGTTTGAGGGTTTACTAGCTTAACGAGCTAGTTTTGACCTAGAATTTTATGGGCACCCTAGTTTGACCTAAATTTGACCATAATTGTCCTCGTTGACCGTAAAAGTCAATAGTTTTGACCTAGAGTTGACTTTTTGGACCCCGGGTTGACTTTTTGGACCCCGGGTTGACTTTTTGACCCGAATTTCACTGGTTTGACCCGTTTGACCTAGAATATCCCTAGAAGCCTGTTTTTAATTATTTTATATCAGTTTAAATCCGTAGAACCCTGTTTAATTCTGCTTTTCGTAATAGATTCTTGCGACGCTGGTCCAGATCTCGATCCTCATCAGTTGCTCAGGACATCAGGCGAGTACCTACCTCTGATAGTTTCCATTTCATGATAGCATTTATATCACCTGTTCTAGAACTGTAATACTTGATTGTGACATATTGTTACACGAGCTGGTACTAGTGGATCCCGTCATGAGATGCTATCCCCCTTACCGTGTTCAGCGGGTACTCTATCACGTGTATTTTATCATGTGCTTCGGGTATTGATTCTCATGTGCTATCATGTGCTTCTTGTGCTCTCGCCTTCGTGTGCACGAGCTATTTATCATGTACGTAGCGTGTCGTGGTTGGATCCAAGAGTATTAGTGGGAGAGGGGAGTAGGAGTTGGTTATGTGATCAAAGCCAAACAATATTCATATGTATGTCGGTTATGCAACTCACGCATAACGGAGTTATCGTAGTTTATTCATGTACAACCTAAGCTGATCACATAACAAACTTGTGCTCAAGGCACTTAGCTAGTATTCCAATTTTCTCATATGTAGTTACTTCTCTACTTGTATTGTTCTCCAGTTTACATTGCAGCTACTTTATCTGCTCCATCATGTATTTATTTCTTGTGTATCTTGTATACTTTTCTATTGCTAGTCATATACACCTTACCATGTATTTGGAGTTGCTTTCAGAGTTATGTACTTTGCTCCAGTCCTGACTGAGCATATTTTTTCCAGAGGATCTTGAGAATTTCTGCCCGATATTCTACGGGCCGGGCGTCGAGGAGTGTTGTGACCCCGAGACTGAGGAGGAGCCCGTCGAGGAGACGCCATTAGCGCCCTAGTTAGCTAGGTGGGTTTTCCTGGGTTATTCCCAGTTGATTATTTTGGATGACTGTACTGTATTATTATTTTGTTGCTTGTGAGATGTTGTAGACTATAGACTTGGACTGTATTTTGGATATTGTCTTGCTTTGTGTTTCTTTGTTTCTTTGTGCTATCATATCGTGCTTTTACTCTTCCCCTAGTTATTGTGATTGAGTCATATATATACTGCGTGGTTGCCCTCCTTTTGGAGAGGTTATTGACAGGTTTTGTGAGTTATATAGATTGTTGACCTAGAACGAACCTTTACAGCGTTCTACCGTCGATTCTGCGACGTAGGCTGGACGTACCCACGACTCATGCCCAATTTTTCTGGTGCGGGTCGTGACAAGTTTTTGGTAGTGGCCCATGCAGGTCTAGTTTTTAGGTTTACCTGCAATAGGATATAGGATATAGGCTGAGATAGAGTGTGCTCAATCACAACTAGGACCCTTCCTGATTTCTTTTACTATCCTTAATTTTTCTAAAATTGTTTTCTTTTGCAATATTTCTATCATTCTTTGATGATATCGTTTCTTGCACCGTATTGACTTCTTTTGATCTGTGTTCAGGATGCTTCCGAAGATACGGTCTTAGTGCACCGTTCCAGCAGCTGCCACCGAGAGGTCTGCCACCTCTCGTCCTGCTCGACTTCAGGCAGCCGCTACCGCTCCACTCGCCACTCCTGCGGTCGAGGGAGCATCCGTTTCTCTTGGAGATCCTCTTACTTCTATCGATCCGAGAGCCACACCAGTTGTTCCGGTGGTACCTCCTCCACCACCGCTTGCACTAGTTGATGCCACGCAGTTGTTTGCGTTCTTCAGAGAGATGATGGACGCGCAGCACCGCCAGGAAGATGTTATAAGGATGGGCATTGAGAATGCTCACCAAGTGGCCATGACAGCAGTGGACATAGTGGCTCAGATCCAGCCACAGGCAGAGCAGGCTCAGCATCCGAGGCCGGGCACCATTATCGACTTTCAGAGGATGCGGCCCAAGGAGTTCCGGGGTACGGAGGGGATCCTGTACGCGGACGACTGGATCGAGCACATTGAGGACATATTTAGACTGGCACTGATCCCAGCTAGTATGCTGATTGAGGCGGCGGGCAGCCAGATGTTTGATCTTGCCCTTACTTGGTACTGCACAGATATGCGGATAGCAGTACCGGGACTGACTTGGGAGGCTTTCAAGAAGTTTTTCAAAGAGAAGTTCTTCCCGGATGTGGCTCTCAGTGCTTTGGAGAGCCAGTTCGAGGCGCTCGTCCAGGGGAGCATGCTAGTGGACGAGTATGCAATAGAGTTCTGTCGTCTGGGCAGATTTGTTGAGGGTTTGACTGAGGCAGTGAAGGCGCAGAAGTTCCGCAAGGGTTTGGTCATGGCGGTCAAGTCCTTGACTAGGAGTGACCGCGAGGCGACCTTCGAGCAGATAGTGAGCGACGTTCAGAGGGCTGAGGACGACCTGGAGCTGAAGACCAAGAGGAGCAGAGATGCTTCTGGACAGTGCAGGCCCAGCCAAGAGGCCGTTCCAGCAGACTCAGCAGCACCAGGGTCAGGGTCGTGCGCCCTTCCGACGGGCGCCCCAACAGCAGAGACAAGGACAGCATCAGGGCCAGAGGCAGCCCATTATTTGCCCTTTTCTGTAGAAAGCCGGGGCACGGATGGGACATTTGCAGGAAGAGGCTGGGCTGATGTTTGTTGTGTGGCACAGCAGATCACCAGCTGAAGGATTGCCCTTCAGCACTTGCTCGTACAGCTCAGGGCGGAGGAGCCGCTCAGAGGGGACCAGCCAGAGCACCTACAGCATAACAGAGAGGACATCCTTTGCCGACTCAGTAGCAGAGGTTTGCCCAGCACCAGCAGCAACACCTAGTAGGACAGCAAGGGCGAGCTTTTGCCCTGACCGTAGACGAGGCCGAGCCCATTGGTGATGTGATCTCAGGTTCTGTTTTTCTTGATTCCATTCCACCACTTGCTTTATTTGATTCCGGTACTTCCCATAGCTTTGTGTCTATATCTTTTTTTGTTAGACACCATCTTGTTGCTGAACCTTTAGCTAGACTCTGCAAGATCACGACCGGGGGTGGCATCATCCTAGTCAGTGATGACTACAAAGACCGGAGAGTTACCTTGGGAGGCCGGGAGTTGAGTGTGTGCCTACTCGTAATGCCATTTCCGAGCTAAGATATTATACTCGGGATGGATTGGTTGAGTATGCATTGTGCTAGTATAGATTATCGTGGAGGCAGAGTGTTGTTTAGTCCACCGGGTGAGCTAGAGTTTCAGTTTGCCAGAGGAGCAGCGGAGCAGAGCGAGGGAGTCTTCTACGGAGCCCTGGTGGTAGAGCTGAGGTTGCTACATCCACTGATAGCGGAGTACATGGATGTCTTTCCGGAGGAGTTGCCAGGGTTACCTCTGGACAGAGATGTGGAGTTCTCTATAGACTTGGTGCCAGGCGCCGAGCCGATATCCCAGCACGTCTATAGAGTCAGCAACAGTGAGCTGATAGAGTTGAAGAAGCAGGTGGATGAGCTTCAGGACAAGGGATTTATCAGATCTAGTTCTTCCCCGTTGGGTGCTCCGGTACTTTTTGTGCCGAAGAAGGATGGGTCGATACGGATGTGTATCGACTACAGGGCTCTGAACAACCTCACAATCAAGAACAAGTATCCGCTGCCGCGTATTGATGATCTTTTTGACCAGTTGAGCGGAGCGAGGGTGTTTTCCAGGATTGATCTGAGGACGGGCTACCACCAGGTGAAGGTCAGGAAGAAGGATATTCCGAAGACAGATTTTCGGACCAGATATGGATAGTATGAGTTTATGGTGATGCCGTTTGGGTTGACTAAAGCAAAGGCTTGCCCGCGCCTCTGCCCTCCAGCCTGCTGCCGGTCCTGATTGAAATATGCCTCCTATGGGACCAAGGGTGGTCCTCTCTGCTGTCCTCCGATAGCTGGTGGACGCTGACCTCCTGCTGGGGGTAGTATCCTCAAGGGTGGTGCTGCTGGCCTCTGACCTGTCTGGGGTGCTGCATCCCTGCGCTGCGGGCAGTCTCTGGCAAGGTGTTGGCTCGTTCCACAGACCATGCAGAGCCCGAGCTTCTTTCGGTAGTCCCTGATGATGTGTCCCTTCTTGCCACAAAAGTGACAAGTCGGGAGCTCTTTCTGCTGGTACGGTGCTGTCCTCTACTGCGCCTGCACTCCTGGACGGCGGATCGGTCCTCCTACTCCGTGCTAGGTTCTGGCTGTTACGTTCGCGCTGGAACGTCTCGCTCCTTCTCCTATGGCCTCCTGGATCCTCGCCTCTGATAGGACCTCTTCATAAAAGATCCGCGCCTAGGTAGTGGTGTACCTCTGAAGCTCGAAAGAGAGGCCATGGTGGAATCTCCTGGCCTTCTCCAGGTTGTTGGGGATCAGGGCTGCACCGAATCGACTGAGTCGGCTGAACTCCCCGTCGTAGGCGTCCACAGTCAAGTTTCCTTGCTCCAGGTGCAGGAACTGGGAGTACAGGGCATTCCTCACCGTAGCGGGGAAATACTTCGCATTGAAGTATTCCAGAAATTCCTCCTAAGTCTGTGCCCTGCCGATGCTGCGTTCCATAGAATCCCACCAGTGATGGGCGTTGCCGGTGAGTTGGGCCCTCACCGCGGTCATCCAGAGGTCGGGGTATAGCTGCGAACCCTCTAACAGCATCTCAGTGTTGGAGACCCAGTCTGAGATCTCCTCTACAGTCTTCTTGCTCGAGAAGGTTCCCGGGCCTATCTGTCGGAAGCCTCGTACAGTGCCCACTTGCTGGACAGGTGCAGGTGCTGGTGCTGCTGCTTGGGCAGGTGCCCTCTCCAGTACTGCCATCAGGCCCTGTCTCAGGGTCTCCGTCTTTTGCCACTGGGCCTGCATCATCGTCTGGAAGAACTGTATCATCTGGGGCTGTCCCTCCGCTGGTGGCTTCTGAGGTGGAAATGGCGGAGGTGGTGGTAGTGGTACCTCTGGCTGTCTCCTTGGTATCTCCTCGGGTGCCAGCCTCTCGAAATGCGACATCGGTGTCGCCCTCGAGGTCTGTCCCTCGAAGTGCTGCCTCAGGATCATCTACGATGTCTGGCCCTCTGGCTGTTGTGTCCTCTCATCGGGAGAGATCTGATGCCAGTGCATCATCGGGGCCTGGGGGATCACTGTGCCTCTGGCTGAGGCTTCTCTCTGGGTGGCCCCTGGGACGTATCCTCCCTCTGTGCGATAGTGGGTGGCACTATGGCTCCAAGTATCTCGCGTCTGCTACGAAGGTTCATCTCGCTGTAAGAGATAGAACGTCATTAAAAAAGTACAGAATCAATCAAACAGGATGCAGATATTTTAAAGTACGGAAGAGGTTCAAAGGCGTAATCAAGTGGATGAGACCTAGTAATTTTTATCCTATTGTAGGCTCGCTAGGCACGTTACCATACCACAAGCGATAAATATTTGATGTTTGAATAACCTGCATAGGCCACCACTAAAACCATGTCACACCCCAGTCCCAAAATATATGGAACCAGGCCACGTGGCATTGGCCAGCTGACATGTCTCTGAGGATATCCCAATTTAATGGATCCTAGCGAAGCATGCTACGCTGTCCTAAATCTAACAAGTCTAATATCAACAACTAGCAGTGTCTAATCTCATCCACATTTATAGCAAATAAAATACTGAAATAAAAGACTGGAATATAAGAACATAGCCGAATGTCATAGTATAAACCGAAATATGTCCGATGGGAACAAACCCACTACAAATGATAAAAATAGAGTACTGAAGACTGAAATAAGAGTGTGACTGAAATAACTGCTAACTAGATAAGAAGCTCCAGTACTAGGCGGAAGGCCTACCAAGATGATCAGGGATACTCCGATGGAAGGACCTCTAGCTCCTCCTCTAGAGCGTACCTCGTCTCCACACCTGGTCCATACACAGTGGGGTAATAGGCCTCGTCCAGATCTGGAAGATAACCAGGTCCTCAGAGGGACGTAATAAGATACAAAATGCATGCCAGATATAGTACTGAATAAAGTAAAGAGGGTGTGCTAACCATCTAAGTGAATGCAAGTGTAAGGACAACCTCGGAACGTATAGGTAGGTGTAGGCATAACGTCCAACGTCCTCTAGAGTGTGGTATCTGCAACGTCCATCATTCTGAAGAATGAGGTATCTGTATATGTATAACGTCCAACACTCTAAAGGACGTGGTATCTGTAATGTATATACGTCCGTAACACTCCGAAGAGCACGGTGTCTGAATATAGGAAGTCATCGGGTCTGTGGCTCCTTTGGATACCACGGAGTCCGATGTGTGTATCCCATACATTTATCAGTTGTCCTCCCCGCCCAATATGGGTACACAAGTCGAATACACGACATGAGGATCCCGTATCTATATGCCAAGTCACATCTAATTATATTACTCTAGATTACGTGCCAGTCCGTGATGCATGTCGTACGTACCGATAGCGAATCGGGTACGCGGACCCGCATCCCAATATGAATGTACCATCATGATACGTGTAAAGTGTCACGGTCTAGGAAGATATCAAAATATCCTCACAGTAGTAGGTGAGTCAGCTAGCAGCTAGGTCAAGTACACTACTCATCGACGCATTCGTCGGCTGCACCCGAGTCAATCTCGGACGCGCATAGTTTATGTATATTGTAATATTTATCATTTAATTTAAACAGTAATCTAGCAAGTATACTTGCCTGTCCCGGGTAGCTGCGAAAGCCAATGTCCTGCTCCTGATGCCTCGGTTGTACGGTCCAGCAGTCCTATATATGATATAATAATGCCAACATCAGTCGCTACAATAGCACGACCAAGACACACTACTTGCAGCAATAACTGACACCGGGTCTGGACTGTACAATTAGTGGGACCCCTTAGTACATATATTTATATATAGCTATTACAAATATATATATGTACACTAATACATATTTAAATATATTAAAAGAATATGTATGTTTAATAGTACATTTTACATATAATTTAATACATAGACATATATTTACATATATTTATATAATCATTTATATATATATAAGTAAATATATACAACAGTTATTTATATATACATATACATTTATGTGTACAAGAATAGGAAGTGTACTTATATACAATATACACTAATATTTATTATATTAATACACAAGTATAATTATATTTATAAATATTTTCATATATATATTTAATATTCTAATTACTCAATACACAATATATATATATATATATATATACATATACATATATGTTAATAATAGGTATAATGTATTTAATACCAATAAATAACATAGTACATATAATATAATAAAATACAGAATATATATACCATATATATTAACTGTATAATATTCTAAATATATTACAATTATACATACATACATACATATATACTTATATATACACAAAATACATAAATATACCAACCAATATATATATTTATATATTTACACAACATATAATAATTATGTAATATACTAATACATAAAACATATTTCTGAAATATATACATTTATATATATATATATATATATATATATATATATATATATATATATATATATATATATTAATATATACATATTAGGTATTTAATAAATATAAAGTATTTAAACTCAAGTATATATATACTATGCATATACATACATTTATATTTATAAAAAACGTACTTATATATTTATATTATATATAAAATATACTCAGAATATAGTAATACAGTATATACACATATTTATATACATAAATACTGTAGAATAATATATATACTATACTGAATACATATTTAAATACAGAAATAAATACAGAAACTATATATATACATGTACATAACCAATGCAACCGTAAATACGTATATAAATACTAGTATTAATACATAAAATACTGTACCTAAACGTAGCTCAGGTCGAGGGGGATCCGGTGGCTGGCCGTCGACGGCGGAGGTGGCCGGACGGAGCTCCGGCAGGGCTCGGGGGGTTCGGCAACAGCAGCAGCGGCTAGGGGCTATCGGTGCTGCGGGGGCGAGGGCGGCCAACTGCGGCGTCGACCGGCGCTGGGAGTTGGCGGGAACGGAGGTGGTCGGTCGGGGAAGAGGTCGGTGGAGTTGGGCGGCCGGGTTTGCTACGGCGGCGGAGAAAAGGAAGGTCGGGTGGTCGGGTTGGCTCGGGGGAGTGAGGAGCTCGGGTTGAGGAGGGTGGTTCTGGCGGTGGCTGTAGGCGGCTAGTCGGCGGTTGGCGGTGGCTGAAGGTAGGGGAAAGGTCGCCGAAGGGCGTTGGGTGGTTGCGGAGGTGGCCGGAGACGGGTGTTGGCCGGAATAGGGCGGCGGGGTGAAGGGCAGGGTAGGGCTCGGGCTGGTGAAGTTTAGTAACTTAGGGTTTTGTGTAGTGTTTTTCTTGGGGTTTGTGCATTTAATGAGATGTAATATGATGTATATATAGGAGAGAGAGTGGGGGGGGCTGCCTTGGGATTAGGGCCGGCTGTGTGAAATTTTTGGGGAGTTGGGGAGCTCCATCATGATGAGGGGAGGGCTAGGAATTGAGGAATTTGAATGAAGGGTCATGATGTGCCCTCCAAAAAGTGGTGCAAGTACATAAAAATGGGGGAGAATTAATTGTGAACCGGTTCAAGAATGTAGGCTCTTTCTCCATGTGGTTGGGCCAATTAGAGGGGGGCACCTCGTTGCAATTTTGCACAAAGGTCCCTGAACAAATTAGAATTTGCACAAATTCTGGAATTGGGGATTTGATGTAACAAAACACCATGTTTGGTATTTTGTATTGGGCTAGGATGGTGTATGGTGTTTTGTATGAGGCTTGTGGGTGTGTGGGTTGGTTTGGGTTGGAGTTGGGTCTAATTTAAATGAGGCTAGGTCACTACATTAATCAATTTATAATTAATGCACCGGGTGTCTCTAAATTAATTTAATAAATACCGGAGGTCTAAATTTAGGTTGCACAAGGGTCATTAATGTGGTAGGCTCAGAGTATAATAATGTCATGATCGGGGTTGGTCAAAACGGGTCGAGGTTGGGTCTCAATTTCGATTGGAACGGACAACGAACGTAAATACGCAATTTATTTAATTTGCGTACGGACGTTTGTAACGACTTTTGTGCGACTAAAATCAGGCACAAAAATCAGTATCCAGGGGTTGCTCAAGGTTCATTATGATAGGTTAGTATGTCTAGGCCAAATATATGGAATTTGTTTCATGATAACAGCTAGGGTAGTGTCCTAAATATCGGGACAACGGTAAGGTGTCCTAAATAACAAAATACTGCACAAATATTATAATACTATATAATAAATGTTAATTATATCTAGTTAACCCTAATTATACTATTTAAGTTAATTAACCCTAATTTCTGGTCGAGGGGGTTTACAACATACCCTCCTTAGAGCATTTTGTCCTCGAAATTAAAATAAACATATAGAAAAACTATTGAATAAAATAAATTTCTATCACATACCTAGGCCTTCGAAGAGATGGAGAAAGCATTGCTGAATATCGTCCTCTCGTTCCCAGGTTGATTCACCTGGTGCATGATGCCTCCATGCGACACGAACTAGAGGGATAGTCTGGCCTCGCAGTACCTTCTCGCTTCGGTCTAGGATCTCTACCGGCTCCTCCTGGTATGACAAACTCGGACCGACGGTGATCTCCGAGTGGTCAAGCACATGACTTGGATCCGGTATGTGCCTCCTTAGCTGAGATAAATGGAAGACGTCGTGAACTCCTTCCAGTGTCTGCGGCAAGGCCAATCTGTAAGCAACTTCTCCGATGCGCTCTAGCACATCGAATGGTCCGATGTACCTCGGACTCAGCTTCCCTCTGCCTCCAAATCTGATGGTTCCTTTAGTAGGTGAGATCTTCAGGAACACATGTTCTCCAACCTGGAACTCTAGGGGTCGTCGATGCACATTAGCCCAATGCTTCTGTCTGTCCTGTGCTGCTCGTAGATGTCCTTGGATCTTCTTCACTTTCTCCACTGTACGGATGACAAACTCTGGCCCTAGAATCTGCCTCTCGCCTACATCGCTCCAACATACTGGGGAACGATACTTTCTACCATACAATGCCTCATAGGGAGCCATCTGGATGCTCGCCTGATAGCTATTGTTGTAGAAAAATTCGACCAAGTGCAAGTGGTCCTCCCATGAACCGCTGAAGTCAAGCATGCATGCCCTCAACATGTCCTCCAGCGTCTGAATGGTGCGCTCGGATTGGCCATCTGTCTGCGGGTGGTACGAAGTACTAAACTTTAGGCGGGTACCAAGACTCTCTTGCATACTCCTCCAAAAGTACGATGTAAACCTCGTATCCCTGTCAGACATGATACTGACTGGCACTCCATGCAATCGTACGATCTCTCTCATGTACATGTCTGCCAAGACTTCCGTAGATTGCCCAACTTTGAAGGGTAAAAAGTGGGCAGACTTGGTGAGTCTATCTACGATTACCCATATCGTATTGCGACCACTATGACTTCTCAGGAAATCCGTAATGAAGTCATGGTGATGTGCTCCCATTTCCATTCCGGTATCGGGAGCGGTTGAAGCAATCCGGCAGACCTCTGATGATCAGCCTTGACTTGCTGACACACCAGACACCAGTAGTACTGCCTCAGGTCTCGGTACATCTTCGTGCCTCCTGGATGAATAGAATAGGTCGAACTATGCGCCTCCGTCATCAGCTCCTGGCGAAGCTCTCCATTCGGAACATAGAGACGATCTCCGTATCTCAAAGTCCCGTCCTCGTGTATATCCAGTCCCGTCTGTATTCTAGCCTCTGTCCTCTGTCGAAGCCTCTGAAATCTGACGTCTGTCGGCAAAGCAGCCTTGATTCTCTCCACCAATGTCGATTGCACCTGGAAACTCGATATCTAGCCGTCTACTCCGGGCATGATAACTTCAATACCCAACTGTTCTAGATCTCTCAACAGATGTTGCTGGGTAGTCAGGAAAAATGCTATGGGCTTCCTACTTAAAGCATCGGCTACCACATTAGCCTTTCCCGGATGGTACTGCAGCTCAATCTTGAAGTCCGCCATCACTTCGAGCCAACATCTCTGCCTCTGGTTTAGGTCCTTCTGGGTGTAGACGTACTTCAGGCTCTTGTGATCGATGAATATCTTCACGCGCTCTCCGTACAGGTAGTGCCTCCAAAGCTTCAAAGCAAAGATCACTGTGGCAAGCTCCAAGTCGTGGGTAGGATAGTTCTTCTCATGGGTCCTTAGTTGCCTAGAGGCATAGGCCACAACCTTCCCATTCTGCATCAAGATACATCCTAATCCTTTCCCGGATGCATCGCTATAGATCACGAATCCTCTGGGTCCAGAAGGTATGGTCAAGATGGGTGTTGTAGTCAGACGCTTCTTTAGCTCATCGAATGCCGTCTGACACTCCTCTATCCAGGTGAACTCCTGATCCTTGCGGGTCAAGCAGGTCATCGGCTCTGCGATCCTTGCGAAGTTCTCTACGAACCTCCGGTAATATTCGGCAAGTCCTAGGAAACTCCTCACCTCCGAGACGTTGATAGGGGTCGGCCACGTCTCTACTGACAAAATCTTTGGGGGATCTACCGAAATGCCATCTCCTGAGATGACGTGTCCAAGAAATATGACACGATCTAGGAGAAACTCGCACTTGCTCAGCTTGGCATAAATTCTCTCACGTCTCAACGTCTCTAACACTAGCCTCAAGTGCTCTCCGTGCTCCTCGTGGCTCTTCGAATACACCAAGATGTCGTCGATGAAGACTACCACGAACTGGTCCAGATACTGGTGGAAGACTCTGTTCATCAGGTTCATAAACACAGCAGGTATATTTGTCAATCCAAAAGGCATCACTAAGAACTCGTAGTGACCATAACGAGTCCTAAATGCTGTCTTTGGAATGTCTTCCCTTCGTACCTTTACCTGATGATAGCCCGATCTCAAGTCGATCTTCGTGAACACCACTGCTCCTGTCAACTGGTCGAACAGATCATCGATTCGTGGTAGAGGGTACTTGTTCTTGATAGTCAGAGCATTAAGGGCTCTGTAATTAATGCACATCCGGAATGTCCCGTCCTTCTTTGGTACAAACAACACTGGTGCTCCCCAGGGTGATGCACTAGGACGGACAAATCCCTTGATCTGTAACTCCTCTAACTGTAGCTTCAGCTCGTTAACCTCCTTCTTCGCCAACCGGTACACATTTGATGATACCGGTGCTGCTCCAGGAACTAGCTCAATAGTGAACTCCACCTCTCTATCAGGCGGTAGGCCTGGCAACTCCTCCGGGAAAACATCCTCGAACTCTACAATAATTTCTGGGGGTGTCGTCTCCATCGCCATGTAAACTCCAGCTGCGTGTCCTACTCCTCGCTCGATGGTGCCTAGCATGTACTCGAACTTCGGGTGTCCTGGCAGTCTAAAAGTAATGCTACCCTTCCGGCAATCTAGTACGGCATTGTACTGGCTTAACCAGTCCATGCCCAGAACTACGTTAAAAGTTGGCATTGGGAGTACCAAGAATCGCGCTCTCATCTCTCTACCACAAACTACTACCGAGCACGTTCTAATGGTGCTGGTAACCGGTACGATGCCTCCTCTGGTAATAATCTTCCAACTCTTAGGTAAGGGGGAAGTTGCTACTCTATGCATGGCTACGAAGCTACTAGATATAAATGACAGTGTAGCTCCAGAATAAAATAGTGTAGTTGCAGGTAATGATGCAACTAGAATTGTACCTGTGATCGCCTCCCCTTCTGGTTCCTCCTCGATAGAGGCTAAAGCAAAGGCTTGCCCGCGCCTCTGCCCTCCAGCCTGCTGTCGGGCCTAGTTGAAATGTGCCTCATGTGGGATCAAGGGTGGTCCTCTCTGCTTTCCTCTGGTAGCTGGTGGACGCTGACCTCCTGCTGGGGGTAGTATCCTCAAGGGTGGTGATGCTGGCCTCTGACCTGTCTGGGGTGTTGCATCCCTGCACTGCGGGCAGTCTCTGGCAAGGTGCTGGCTCGCTCCACAGACCATGCAGAGCCCGAGCTTCTTTCGGCAGTCCCTGATGATGTGTCCCTTCTTGCCACAAAAGTGACAAGTCGGGAGCTTCTTTTGCTGGTACGGCGCTGTCCTCTGCTGCGCCTGCGCTCTTGGACGGCGGATCGGTCCTCCTGCTCCATGCTGGGTTCTGGCTGGTACGTTCGCGCTGGAACGTCTCGCTCCTCCGCCTATGGCCTCCTGGATCCTCGCCTCTGATAGGACCTCTTCATAAGAGATCCGCGCCTGGGTAGTGGTGTACCTCTGAAGCTCGAAAGAGAGGCCATGGTGGAATCTTCTGGCCTTCTCCAGGTCGTTGGGGATCAGGGCTGCACCGAATCGACTGAGTCGGCTGAACTCCCCGTCGTAGGCGTCCACAGTCAAGTTCCCTTGCTCCAGGTGCAGGAACAGGAAGTATAGGGCATTCCTCACCGTAGCGGGAAAATACTTCGCATTGAAGTATTCCAGAAATTCCTCCCAAGTCTGTGCCCTGCCGATGCTGCGCTCCATAGAATCCTACCAGTGATGGGCGTTGCCGGTGAGTTGGGCCCTCACCGCGGTCATCCAGAGGTTGGGGTATAGCTGCGAACCCTCTAACAGCATCTCAGTGTTGAAGACCCAGTCTGAGATCTCCTCTGTAGTCTCCTTGCCCGAGAAGGTTCTCTGGCCCATCTGTCGGAAGCCTCGTACAGTGCCCACTTGCTGGACAGGTGCAGGTACTGGTGATGCTGCTTTGGGCAGGTGCCCTCTCCAGTACTGCCATCAGGCCCTGTCTCAGGGTCTCCGTCTCTTGCCACTGGGCCTGCATTATCGTTTGGAAGAACGGCATCATCTGGGGCTGTCCCTCCGCTGGTGGCATTTTAGGTGGAAATGGCGGAGGTGGTGGTAGTGGTACCTCCGACTGTCTCCTTGGTGTCTCCTCGGGTGCTGGCCTCTCGAACTACAGCATCGGTGTCGCCCTCGAGGTCTGTCCCTCGAAGTGCTGCCTCTGGATCGTCTGCGATGTCTGGCCCTCTGGCTGCTGCATCCTCTCATCGAGATAGATCTGATGCCAGTGCATCATCGGGGCCTGGGGGATCACCTGTGCCTCTGGCTGAGGCTGCTCTCTGGGTGGCCCCTGGGACGTATCCTTCCTCTGTGCGGTAGCGGGTGCCACTATGGAACCAAGTATCTCGCGTCTGCTATGAAGGTTTATCTCGCTGTAAGAGATAGAATGTCATTAAAAGAGTACAGAATCAACCAAACAGGATGCAGATATTTTAAAGTACGGAAGAGGTTCAAAGGCATAATCAAGTGGATGAGACCTTGTAATTTTTATCCTATTGCAGGTTCACTGGGCACGTTACCATACCACAAGCGATAAACATTTTATGTTTGAATGACCTGTATGGGCCACCACTAAAACCATGTCACACCCCAGTCCCAAAATATATAGAACCAGGCCATGTGGCATTGGCCAGCTGACACGTCTCCGAGGATATCCCAATTTAATGGATCCTAGCGAAGCATGCTACGCTGTCCTAAATCTAACAAGTCTAATATCAACAACAGGCAGTGTCTAATCTCATCCACATTTATAGCAAGTAAAATACTAAAATGAAAGACTGGAATATAAGAACATAGCCGAATGTCATAGTACAAACCAAAATATGTCCGGTGGGAACAAACCCACTACAAATGATAAAAATAGAGTACTGAAGACTGAAATAAGAGTGTGACTGAAATAACTGCTAACTAGATAAGAAGCTCCAGTCCTAGGCGGAAGGCCTACCAAGATGATCAGGGATACTCCGATGGAAGGACCTCTAGCTCCTCCTCTAGAGCGTACCTCGTCTCCATATCTGGTCCGTACACAGTGGAGTAATAGGCCTCGTCCAGATCTGGAAGATAATCAGGTCCTCAGAGGGACGTAACAAGATACAAAATGTATGCCAGATATAGTACTGAATAAAATAAAGAGGGTATGCTAACCATCTAAGTGAATGCAAGTGTAAGGACAACCTCGGAACGTATAGGTAGGTATAGGCATAACGTCCAACGTCCTCTAGAGTGTGGTATCTGAAACGTCCATCATTCCGAAGAATGAGGTATCTGTATATTTATAACATCCAACACTCTAAGGGACGTGGTATCTGCAATGTATATACGTCTGTAACACTCCGAAGAGCGCGATGTCTGAATATAGGAAGTCATCGGGTCTGTGGCTCCTCTGGATACCATGGAGTCCGATATGTGTATCCCATACGTTTATCAGTTGTTCTCCCCGTCCAATGTGGGTACACAAGTCAAATACACGACATGAGGATCCCGTATCTATATGCCAAGTCACATCTAATTATATTACTCTAGATTACGTGCTAGTCCGTGATGCATGTCGTATGCACCGATAGCGAAACGGGTACGCGGACCCACATCCCAATATGAATGTACCATTGTGATACGTGTAAAGTATCACGGTCTAGGAAGATATTAAAATATCCTTACAGTAGTAGGCGAGTCAGCTAGCAGCTAGGTCAAGTACACTACTCATCGACGCATTAGTCGGCTGCACCCGAGTCAATCTCGGACGCGCATAGTTTATGTATATTGTAACATTTATCATTTAATTTAAACAGTAATCTAGCAAGGTATACTTGCCTGTCCCAGGTAGTTGCGAAAGCCAATGTCCTGCTCCTGATGCCTCGGTTGTACGGTCCAGCAGTCCTATATATGATATAATAATGCCAACATCATTCGCTATAATAGCACGACCAAGACACACTACTTGCAGCAATTACTGACACCAGGTCTGGACTGTACAATTAGTGGGACCCCTTAGTACATATATTTATATATAGCTATTACAAATATATATATGTACACTAATACATATTTAAATATATTAAAATAATATGTATGTTTAATAGTACATTTAAAAATAGCACCTATGTATTATTTAGTAATACACCAATAATTATGTATATATACACATATTCAATAAATATATATAAATACATAATACCATATATATAATTTAATACATAGACATATATTTACATATATTAATATAATCATTTATATATATATAAGTACATATATACAACAGTTATTTATATATACATATACATTTATGTGTACAAGAATAGGAAGTGTACTTATATAAAATATACACTAATATTTATTATATTAATACACAAGTATAATTATATTTATAAATATTTTCATATATATATTTAATATTCTAATTACTCAATACACAATATATATATATATATATATATATATATATATATATATATATATATATATATATATATATATATATATATATATATATATATACATATACATATATGTTAATAATAGGTATAATGTATTTAATACCAATAAATAACATAGTACATATAATATAATAAAATACAGAATATTAAATATGGTATATATTTATAAATATTTTCATATATATATTTAATATTCTAATTACTCAATACACAATATATATATACCATAAATGAAAATATTTAATATGTTATATATATATTGTGTATTGAGTAATTAGAATATTAAATATATATATGAAAATATTTATAAATATAATTATATTTGTGTATTAATATAATAAATATTAGTGTATATTTTATATAAGTACACTTCCTATTCTTGTACACATAAATGTATATGTATATATAAATAACTGTTATATATATGTACTTATATATATATATATATATATATATATATATACATATACATATACATATACATATACATATATGTTAATAATAGGTATAATGTATTTAATACCAATAAATAACATACTACATATAATATAATAAAATACGAAATATATATATACCATATATATTAACTGTATAATATTCCAAATATATTACAATTATACATACATACATATATACTTATATATACACAAAATACATAAATATACCAACCAATATATATATATTTATATATTTACACAACATATAATAATTATGTAATATACTAATACATAAAACGTATTTCTAAAATATATACATTTATATATATATATATATATATATATATATATATATATATATATATATATATATATATATATATATATATTAATATATACATATTAGGTATTTAATAAATATAAAGTATTTAATCTCAAGTATATATATACTATGCATATACATACATTTATATTTATAAAATATGTACATATATATTTATATTATATATAAAATATACTCATAATATAGTAATACAGTATATACACATATTTATATACATAAATACTACAGAATAATATATATACTATACTGAATACGTATTTAAATACAGAAATAAACACAGAAACTGTATATATACTTGTACATAACCAATGCAACCCTAAATACGTATATAAATACTAGTATTAATACATAAAATACTATACCTAAACGTAGCTCAGGTCGAGGGGGATCCGGTGGCTGGCCGTCGACGGCGGGGGTGGCCGGACGGAGCTCCTGCAGGGCTCGGGGGGTTCGGCAGCAGCTGCAGCGGCTAGGCGCTATCGGTGCTGCGGGGGTGAGGGCGGCCAGCTGCGACGTCGACTGGCGCTGGGAGTTGGCAGGAACGGAGGTGGTCGATCGTGGAAGAGGTCGGTGAGTTGGGCGGCCGGGCTTGCTACGGTGGTGGAGAAAAGGGAGGTCGGGTGGTCGGGTTGGCTCGGGGGAGTGAGGAGCTCGGGTTGAGGAGGGTGGTTCTGGCGGTGGCTGTAGGCGGCTAGGCGGCGGGTGGCGGTGGCTGGAGGTAGGGGAAAGGTCGCCGGAGGGGGTTGGGTGGTTACGGAGGTGGCCGGAGACGGGTGTTGGCCGGAATAGGGCGGCGGGATGAATGGCAGGGGTAGGGCTCGGGCTGGTGAAGTTTAGTAACTTAGGGTTTTGTGTAGTATTTTTTTTGGGGTTTGTGCATTTAATGAGATGTAATGTGATGTATATGTAGGAGAGAGAGTGGGGGGGCTGCCATGGGATTAGGGTCGGCTGTGTAAAATTTTTGGGGAGTTGCGGAGCTCCATCATGATGAGGGGAGGGCTAGGAATTGAGGAATTTGAATGAAGGGTCATGATGTGCCCTCCAAAAAGTGGTGCAAGTACATAAAAAATGGGGGAGAATTAATTGTGAACCGGTTCAAGAATATAGGCTCTTTCTCCATGTGGTTGGGCCAATGAGAGGGGACACCTCATTACAATTTTGCACAAAGGCCCCTGAACAAATTAGAATTTGCACAAATTCTGGAATTGAGGATTTGATGTAACAAAATACCATGTTTGGTATTTTGTATTGGGCTAGGATGGTGTATGGTGTTTTGTATGAGGCTTGTGGGTGTGTGGGTGGGTTTGGGTTGGAGTTGGGTCTAATTTAAATGAGGCTAGGTCACTACATTAGTTAATTTATAATTAATGCAACGGGTGTCTCTAAATTAATTTAATAAATACCGGGGGTCTAAATTTGGGTTGCACAAGGGTCATTAATGTGGTAGGCTCAGAGTATAATAATGTCATGATCGGGGTTGGTCAAAATGGGTCGAGGTTGGGTCTCAATTTCGATTGGAACGGACAACGAACGTAAATACGTAATTTATTTAATTTGCGTACGGACATTTGTAACGACTTTTGTGCGACTAAAATCAGGCACAAAAATCAGTATCTGGGGGTTGCTCAAGGTTCATTATGATAGGTTAGTATGTCTAGGCCAAGTATATGGAATTTGTTTCATGATAACAGCTAGGATAGTGTCCTAAATATCGGAAAAACGGTAAGGTGTCCTAAATAAAAAAATACTGCATAAATATTATAATACTATATAATAAATGTTAATTATATCTAGTTAACCCTAATTATACTATTTAAGTTAATTAACCCTAATTTTTGGTCGAGGGGGTTTACACATATTGTTGCAGTACCATCCAGGGATGGCGAACGTAGTTACGGATGCGTTGAGAAGGTATCTGGTAGCTATGTGCCTGACTACAGATCATTATCTTTTGGTAGATCTAGAGAGCTTGGGCATTGAGGTGATAGTGCCTGGAGTTGAGATACAGATGTGGGGACTATAAATTCAGTCAAAGTTGGTAGACCGGATCAGGGCTACACAGTTTGAGGACGAGTCCC